>OY770007.1:5529040-6196540 GCA_963669245.1 Quercus cerris
TTATAAACGTTGGGTCAGGGTTCAATCAAAAATCTGAATTTTAGCTTTCTTGGGCAATTATTCCAATATTGTTTGTTGGGTCTCAAAGCGTGTCGATTGAGGTTCGCATCAGAAGTAATTGGTATTTGGATTTTTTTTGGCTAGACACTCAGTGTTGAGATTCGATTTCATATTGTGGTGTTGCTGGGTGTTGGATGGTGTTGGGTATTGTGTTTAGGAAATAAGAAAGTGCAAGAATTCTAAAGAAAATAAAAGAAAGTGAGGATATTTTTTAATTCATTATATATATATATATATTTAATTAATCTTTTCAGAAATTTTGTGTCTGACATGGATTTCTTTTATTATTAAAATTCTTATATGGGTTTTTTAATGTTTAATTAATTGATTTTATATTATTATGTTAGCCATGTATGCACCAACAAGGAAAACTATTGGCTATGTAAGCATTTTTCATTAGTGAGTTCACAGTAGGGACTAAATTAACTGTACATTGAAAATAACAAAGACCAAATTAATTGCTACCAAAATATAAGGACCAAATTAACCGAGAACTTAAAATGTAAGAACCAAAATTGTGTTTTCGCATACTTTTTAAAAATGAATCTCCTTTTATTTTAGTAAAAAACTGTCATATCACTCGCTAACTAAATAAAATGTAGAAATTAAAACTCACTACCACCTACTATTGTATATTTAAAACAAAAGGACATGTCTAATTAAAAAATGATTGGAAGTAAGCCAAACTCTAATTTTGAACAGCTGAAATTCTCTTTATTCTAATCCAAATTCCATGCCATTTAAGGGGATATTAGAGCTAGGCAACAGTAAAGCCAATTCAACACCACCAGAGGAAAACAAGCAATTGGGCTTGTTTGGTTGTATTTTTTAAATAATAGTTTTCATTGTTTAAACAATATAACACATATTTCCATAACACTTTTTCACCTACACGTATTTCCACAATACTTAAACAATGTTACTAGAACAACATTACCAAATGGGCCATTATTTGCTATGAGGACATTTTTCCCCTGAATCAAACAAGTACTATTTATATTTATTCTATTTTTTCATAAATATTATTATTTATAAATTTTTTGGTTTTTTGTAAATTTAAGGTACACTTTAATGAAAATTTTTAATTTCATATTCTGCTTTCAATCAACAATCATATCTTTCTCTTGCTTAGATTTTTTTCTTTATTCGTATTGATAATCTTATTCTTTTGCTGAATTCAATTTAAATTTGATTGAAGGCTAAACTTGTAGATACCCCATTTTGCCTCTCACATTTAACCCCACTTGCATTACATTGCATATTATCACCATTTAACGTCTCCAAGGCAAGACTGTGATTTTGACCTTTTAATCTTCAAATACTTCTTATAAAATGACAATTCATGAGTATTAATCGGACCACCAAATTAAAAGATATCAAAGAAATAAGGTTTAATAATAAAGGACACTTGCATGAAACTAGTCTCGACCATAGGTGATTTGATCTCTTAATTCTAATTGGTCTATTTTTAGTCTAATTTAAGTTAAATGATGTGTCATATTCCTATTGGTTGTGTTGATACCTCATGATTGTCGACCACCCAAAAACAGCTATGCGCACACCCCTCCCTAGCGGGTGGCTTGCGGGCTTGAGTGCGTGCTCTCCTATGACTAATGAGTCATTTTTAAATTGTCACAAGTTTGTGAAGTCGCCACCAATGGGTTCATCTGACTATGTTTGATTTTATTACCAATCCTAGGTTATGAAAAAGTCAATTTCTTCCTAATCTAATTCGATGATAAAAAAATTTGATTCTTGGTTCCAAAGTCTGGTAATGTGTAAGGAAGGTATGGCACCCCACAACACATGTTGTGAGACAGTCTTTTGTTTTGATAAATTCTTAATGTTTGGTCATAGGCATATTAAAGCGAGCTACTAGCATTAGCATTCGTGGCTTTAAAGAAATGGGCTTTGAGGAGTAAATTGGCCAATATAAAAGTTTTGGGGGGTGTTTCGGCCAATGGTTGAAAGTTCAGGGGGTATATGGACATTTTTCCCTAGTGTACAGAGGAACATTTCTTACTCGGAGGATAACTAGGAAGAAGATAATTTCTAGAAACGTAATTTCTAAAATTCTGTTTTAGTGCAGAATTCCATAGTTAGGGGCCATTCAGATGTGTCAGTTTATGGAAGAGACCTATAGTAGACTAAATTGCAATCAGTTATTTGATATTGTGCTACTTACACTTGCTTTATGCTACTTTAATCTATACATTGTGTTCATCCAGGTTTAATGATCGGAGTACAAAACCATCTTTGAGTTTGGGCAGAAATCTAACTTTGAACATGGACTATGTCCAATAGGGGGGAGCTAGGAATTTTGATTCGGGGGGCCAAGGTTAAACTCTCTCATAGTGAGTCACAATTCAAGAAAAACTCAAAATGCTACATATATGATTTTGTGCATTAGTTTAATCAATGTAATTCTTATTAGCACTTAACAAAATTAAATGATCAATTAAGTATCTTAAGTTCATTTTCCCTTCTAAGTTTCTCTTAGTCCTTTTAACAAACCATAAGTTCAAACCATTCAAGAAATTAAATACAAATATAACAACTACATCTATAAGAAGATATAACATTTTTAGAAAATAAAAATAACAAAATCCTTATAAGCCAATATGAAATTATATATAAAAATACAAGATGGCTTTCACATTTGGCTGTTTGAGTAGAATAGAAGCCAAAAATGAAATTTTGAATAAAGCTTATCGATTGGTTTATTAAAAAACAAAAGGGAGAAGAATACTCTAGTACTTCTCAAGATCTTAAAGTCATTTTTGCTAGTTCCAAATAAGCTCAGCACTCTTTTTTGAGACAAAATTATAAATTTTATGCAAAGAAAAGAAAGAATACAAAGCCAAAAGAATGGCCATAGTAAAATAGAGCAGGAAAAATAGCAATAGGTATATTCAGTAATAGAGAGCAACATTTACTAGCAAGTAGCAACAGATGCGGACAACAATATCAGCTTACATCATAGAGCAATATAATAACAATAAAGAGCAATATTAGCTCAAACCAAATCAAGAAAAATATATTGAAACTTGGGAATTGAAAAAGTAAAATTTCTAATCAAGCCAATGGTCTAACATGTGAAGGAGTTTCAATAGTAAAGACTAATAATAAATGAGGGAAAATATTAAAAGATGAAAAGCAAGTTTGGAAGGAACACTAAACATGGACAAATGGGGGGGCCAAATAATTTTTCATGTGGGGCCAGTTTTTAGAAAAATGGTTCAAGTATGCAATTTTACCTGATCTAATTTTTTTTTTTTTAAACTTTTGGGGGTGGCCATGGCCCCCCCAGTCACCAACGTAGCTCCGCCCCTGAATTGTCCAAGAAGCTTTAGAACAACAGTTGGTAGAGTTTTGGAGAGGATAGGAGTTCCGAGAGGATTAAAAGCTTCAAAAAAACTGAAAAGCATCCCTTATGTAGGTGATCAGCCAAAAAAAGTGCCAGCTCCTACTCCTAAGAAGACAATTCTTGATCCTTTGGGTCAATTTCTTCAAACTTGGAACAAAGTATTTGTGCTCTCTTGTGTGATATCTGTGGCCGTTGACCCTTTGTTCTTTTACATCCTAGTGATCCAGGAAAACCATAATAAGGACAAGAATGAAGATTAAAAATGCCTTGATGCGGACGAAAAACTAGCAACAATTGCTTGTGTTCTTTGTTCACTCTTTGATGCCTTTTATGTACTTCATATAATCTTTCAGTTCCGTACTGGATTTATTGCCCCTTCTTCTCAAGTCTTCGGAAGGGGTGAGACGATTACTGATCCGATGGCTATAGCAAAAAGATACTTATCCACATTCTTCCTCATTGACATTCTGTCAATTCTTCCATTGCCACAGGTATGCAGGACATTTCATGAAATCTTATTTAGTGCATTTTGATGTAGCTTTTTACTGAAAGCTTATTGGTTGAAAAATGATTAAAGTATAGTAAAAATGAGATTTTAAAAAGTTGTATATAAGCAAAGAAACTAAAAAGTGAATAGAGAAAGCTCTTACCAAACAGACACGTCTTTGTGCATTCATAACGACATTCAGGTCAAACCCCACTGCAATCATAGGTTCACACTTCACAATTTTATAGTAACAGACTTGCTTCCATACATGTTACTTTGCAATTAGTCGAGGAAGTGATTATAATCATACATTTCATTTGGCTTCCATTTTTGTTGCTGTTAATCCAGTTAAGGAAATAATGGAAACCAGTCTCTCAAGGGTGAATTTCCACAGTATGAGTACCATACTTATGCCTTTACAACTATGTGTGTGGAGATATTAAGGTTGGATTTTATATGCCCAACAATTATTATTATTATTATTTACTTATTGTAATTTGATAGATAGGTCCTAGAAGTCTATTGAAAACATTAAAAAGTGTCAATTAAACTATAAGACTTTTGACAATAACTAATTCAAAGTGATATACTTTGGACACACAAAAACACATAATGCATCTATCAATCTATATGTAAAAGTAAACAATGCCTTATGCTGAAGTTGTGTCAAATTGCTTGATTTAAAAGAATTAACCGTGTAAGGGAATGTCAGTTTTACAGTAATGGATGTGTTCTGCTTACTTTTCAGGTGGTAGTTTGTGTTATCATTTTCTCTAAAAAAACCAAAGCTCCATTAATCATGAAGCAAATGTTGAAGATTGCAATCTTCTCACAATATTTGCCTAGACTCTCTCGGCTCTATCCACTATACATGGAAGTAACAAGAACCTCGGGGATACTGACTAAGACAGCATGGGCTGGAGCTGCATATAATCTTTTTCTATATATGCTAGCCAGTCACGTAAGTTGATTTTGAATTATTAGCAATATTAATTTCAAAGATTTAATGATGATCCCAAATAAATGTGACAAATTAAGCAGGTAGTTGGAGCTTTTTGGCCCTTGTTTGCCATTGAACAAGAGGGTACATGCTGGGAAGAGCACTGTCAGGATTTTGTTGAGGATCTTTACTGTGGTCAAGGCCGCCGTCAAAGCTTTAAATGTCTAAATGAGAGCTGTCGTTATACCAAACCTGATGATATTGAAAATGCAACGGGCTTTGACTTTGGAATATTTACTGACGTTCTCAAGAATGGACTGGTACTACATACAACAGATTTTAAAGTGAAATAGTCTTACTGCTTTTGGTGGGCTTTTCGTAATCTTGGGTAAGTAAATATATAGAATCCTCCAAATATATATAAAATTTAATTGTTATAACAAGAGAGGATAAAAGATTTGAACACTAATGGTAGGCAGCTTTCCAGCCTATCTCTATATGTGCATTTTGATAGAAGAGACCACAACAATACCAACTGAACTACAAGACTCTTTGGCAATATTTAGTCTCTTTAATTTTTTTTTCTTTTTTTCATGAAAAGGTATACAACTCAATTGCATCACCTCAAATATTATTTCAAATGTCATCTGCATAGGTTTTAATTTCCAGGAGTGAATGTTTTCCTATTAAAATTTGGTTACCTAAGTTCCTATATATAATTCAAGGCTTGTCAACTTATAACAAGATCAAACACATTGTGAGTTACAGTTTAGGAGCTAAAGGCAATCCTATATTGAATCAATTTGGCTTTTCTAAGCTCTGCTGGCCAAAACCTTCAAACAAGCACTTATATTTGGGAGATAGTATTTGCTGTCGCAATATCCACCTTTGGGTTGGTTTTATTCTCGTTACTTATTGGCAATGTGCAGGTGACTCTCTGATTCTTATCAGTTCTCTTTCTAACCTAATGTTTAAGCAATATGAGATTATTATGTAAATAGATGGTGTTTGAGTCAGTCTGACTTTTTGTTTTGGTTTTCTTGTTTTTTGTTTTTTCCTTTTTTATACAACATAGAAATTTTAGTTACATGCCAGCATAAATAATAATAATAATAATAACAATAACAATAAAGAAGTTCACATTAAGTGTTTAGTGCTTGTTTAACTCAGTTTACAACCGAACCTAAAGTCCTACACACAACTACCAGACATTCAAAAACGAGTCTTTCTATTCTCTGGTGCTTTCAGGTCTTCCATTATGAAAGAGCAAATTCAGGGGGCTTTGGCAACTCGGGTTATTATGCCTTGAGCCTCCATGGTCTCTGTTAGAACCATTGTCTTTTGAAATCCCCCCTCCTTTGCTTGGTATAGGTCTTCTCTGATTGCTGCTATTGTGCCATAGACTGTGTTGTAGACCTGTAATGAATGGCATACTTCAAAAACTGGTCTCCCATTGCCTGATATGCTATGCCTCCCTGTTTGTGTTTTTGCTTTTATGTCCCTGCCACACCCCCACCCCCCCAACCCCCCCACGGGTGCGGCCTCCCAACAGTCAGTATTAATTGTTAATACTCTGATTTGTCGTTGTAGAGCTGTGTAAGTCATCCTAGCCATTGCTATCTCCTTCTCCTTCCTCTGATTGAAAGCCATATATCTGTGATATCCAGAAAGTGCATAATATGCTAATTTATCCAATAAACATGCAAACATTATTGTATTAATTTTTCTGTGGTTTATTTATTCTTAAAGATCTGATGTTCTATTTTAGCTTCTTCAATTGAAACAAAGTGTGAGAATTTTTCTTTTGATTTTTTTTTTTTTTTTTCCATACATCTTTTTGTCCAACTTCTAGCTATTGTGCTCATCAAATCAATTTTATCTTTTAGGTGCCAATGTTTGAAAAAATGGATAGTCAACTGTTTGATGCACTTTGTGATCGTCTCAAACCAGTTCTTCACACAGAGAAGAGCTGCATTATCCTTGAGGGGGATCCAGTGGATGAGATGCTCTTTATCATGCGAGGAAACCTGACCACTATCACTACTAATGCTGGAGAAAAAGGTAACGCTGGTGATTTGAAGGCCGGTGACTTCTGTGGAGAAGAACTTTTTGCATGGGCCTTGAATCCCCGCTCCTCTTCCAGTCTTCCCATTTCAACAAGAACAGTAATAGCTCAGACAGAGGTTGAAGCCTTTGCACTAAGAGCTGCTGATTTGAAGTTTGTGGCCTCTCAGTTTCGGCGTCTTCATAGCAAGCAGTTCCAGCATATTTTCAGGAAAGTATTTAAGCTAAGCTTATCAACATTTTGGATGATTATTGTCAACATTCTCCAAACAAAGTGAGGCTATACATAAAAGCAAAATATTGTTCAGAAATTGTACAAAAAGATGCGGCCATCAATTCTTCGTTTAATTTTAAATCGAAATACCACGGTTATCCCATCAAAATCTACAATGCCCGTTGCATTGGATTTCTAAACAAAAAATTTTAAAAAGAATATGATATATTTTCCTTGGTTTGTGATACTCTTTCATTATTAGAATTGAATATTCATAGTGACTTTGAAGAAAAATTACATTAGAACTCTGATTACCTTTATTTTTCCAAGTGGAATGATCCCCAAGTGTAATTGTGCAACGATGACTTTCAGGTACTACTCCTTACAATGGAAAACGTGGGCAGCTCGTCGCATCCAAGCAGTTTGGCGCAGGTACCATGAGAGAAAGCTTTATAAGTCATTGCATGAAGCAGAAGACAGATTGCAAGATGGTGTGACAGATGAAGCTGGGAACTCAAAGGTTGACGGTGAAGGCAAAGCACCAAAAAGGTTGCTACTACTGCCACAGAAGCCTGATGAACCCAATTTCATTGGTGAAGATTAATAGAAGTATGGTGTTTCAAGTGATTATTATGTAAGTTTTGTTTTAATAAACAAGGTTCACATGCAATAGGTTTCTGTGTATAGCATATGTAACATATACTAAACAATTAAACTTCAGACATCATAATTTAGAACTACTGTTTCTTTCACTGTGTGTCACTGAGAAGCTTCAAACACATACATGAGGAATGTCTTGTGATAAGCTTTTCTCGTATAATTCCTTCAACCAAAGCAAGGAAGACATTTTCTTGCCACTATGTGCCTAGCTCCTATTAAATACAACATTATTTAGTGGTGTAAGTCAAAAAGGAATAAAATAAAATTTTATTTTTAAACAGTCCACTCACAGAACAAGTAGCAAATTAACATTGATTGATCTCATAAACCACGCTTACAAAATAAATATGATTTCTGGATGATATAAGTATTGGAATATGTAGAAAATAAATGAGAAGCAAGAACCAAATCAAGTAGTGCAGCCACAAACTCAGGAGTGTGATCGTTAATTCTTTGGCGACATTGGTGCGAGTGCGAGGAACCATATCAAGGTCAGTGTGACTTCAGACTGAAATTTAAAGGAAACTAGAAGGTTGCCCGCGCATTGCGCGGATAATGCTATAAGCTTTTATGTAAAATGGTTTTTGAAATTTTTGTACATATATTATAGCATAAATGTTGGATATTTTCATTGCTAAAATCACCTACAATTATAGTAGAAACTTCGGAGCATGTAGGCATATTTTGATGCATACCATCAGTTGATCGTAAACCAATTAATTGCAAGCATACATTATGCATATCAAACTCCTTCAACCTATCCCTTGTCATACAAAATGTCTAACTAAGGCGTTGATCTTATGAAGCATCTTCAATAATATTTTAACTATAGTAGTGCTAAAGTTGCATAGTGATTCATGTCTAGGCAAAGCAACAAACAACACACTTTGATATTGTCAAGGCTCTTGCAGACAGCCATATATGATACTTGACCAATAAATAAATAAATAAAGCAAGTAGTTTCAATGATGGTTGAGGTAGACAGGATTCAACATATTTAACAATTTTTTAACAAAGGTGTACCAGTATAATATATTTAACAATTTTTTAATACCATTTTGAGTTTATATAGATTCTAGGCTAACCTTCAAATAATGGAGACACCACATAATTTTTTCTGCCCACTTAGTTCTTAATTTGTACCTTTGCTATTCTATTGTTTCTTTCTTTGTTCTTATTTTTAACAATTGAGTTTTTATCATTTAGTAGGACATAGAATATGTGTAGATTGTGGTGATTATTTTAAAAATTTGCTACCAAATAATACTTAACCCCTCAATAGGTAAAAGAAAACTATTCACCTAAAAATAATGACAACTTTCTTACCCGTAGCTAATTTAATTTGTTTCATTCATGTCAATTATATAGGCTGCTACATCATACAACCAAATAAAAATTATAAATTTTCTGTCAAGCATTTTATCAAACACTATGGATTCAAAATAAAATATATAATTACTCTTGGGCTCTTTGCACTTCAAATCCCACAAAGTTCTGCCTCCATTGGCGTTTTGAATGTGACCCAATCCATATAGATACATGAGTTTGTGCTCCGACTACATCTGGCATGGAGGAGCTTGATTTATTGATTAAGCTTCTTCCTCATTGATCTTTCTACTTGCCCAACAAAACCAGATTATTTACTCAACCTGTCTTTGCATTAGGGTCTAAATAGTACCCAATTTAACTAATTTTCTTAATCACATCCTCATGTAACATATTTAAATCACTCACCAAAAGCCAAATCATAAATTACAAAAGCGGCGTGGCTCAATAAAATTCTCAACCAGAAAATAGTTCAAATGAAAAGAAACAAACCACCATCTAGTTTGATTATCAAAAACCCATTACCAAACAACAACAAAGAATGAACAAATTGACTATTAGTATTTTGTACCTCTTAGATACTGAAGAAGGGTTTGATAAATTAGGGGTCGGTGGTTTTTTCTCCTTGGGTTTAGTGACTTTAGTCACCGGCCAAAGTAGGTAAAGTTGAAGCTTCAATCTCCTTGAGTCTGTCTTCCCTCAAACATTGCAAACCGCAAACTCAGTATCCCAAATAAAATTTTGAAAAAAAAATTTTTTTGAAAGAAAGAAAAAAAGAGAGAGAGTTGGCAATATTTATTTATTTACAGACACTAAGAAAGGAGCTTTTGTCCATGAACTCATAGAGGAATCGTTGATCCACCAATATCTAATTTTCAAAAGAAACAGGTACGTGTAGTGTGCGTTTAATTGAAAGGGGAAGTGAAAGAGTTTTTTGTTTTTGTTTTTGTTTTTGCTAGAAGAAGTGAAGAGTTAAGAGACAGAGAAAGAACTGAAGAGTTAAGAAAGCGAATGAATGAAATTTAAAAAATTTAAGATGGGTTTGATCTCAACGGAAATTACTTGGAAAGTATATTATTATTGTAAAGTTGTAATATTGCAAAGCTTGGTCTCACGTTGCCAAGTGCTTATCCATAGTGTGCATTTAAATTTGAACGGGGAAGTGAAATTTTTTTTTTTGTTCGGAAGAAGTGAAGAGTCTTTGTTTTTTGTAATGGAAAGAAGTGAAGAGTTAGGAGAGAGGAAGAAGTGAATTGATTTTTGATGAAGCAATAAGTGCTAAACATAAAAGCTGCATTGTTTTAATTTTTGAGGTTGGAACATCGTTTCAGAATAAAGAGGATTGCAAAGAACTCATATAGAGCGCCACATGGCAGAACCTCATGCACTCTCACATGAGGTCTCTGCTTTTATATATATACTAGTCGCAGACCCGCGCGTTGCGCGTGGTTATTTTATTTTATTTTTTTATGATTGTGTTATTATTTGAAATATTTTTGAATGTGTTACTACTTAAGTTGCATTATATATGTATACACAATATATTGTAGGATTTGTGATGATAGAAGGTATTGTCTTGGAATTAGATGTGGAATCATTTTATTTAACTTGCAATTAACTTGCAATTTTTAGCATAGCCTTTTCATTTTATTTATAATTAAAAGTTACAAATACTTGAAGAAACAATCCAATTTTTGAACTAAACACCCTACACAACCAAAAGATAATATAAAATTACTCAAGCATACCAAAAGATAATATAAAAATATTTTAGCATAGCCTTTTCATTTTATTTATAATTGAATGTTGGACATACTTGAAGAAACATTCCAACTTTATTTACAATGGAATTTCCCAGCAAAGCAACTCATTCAACAATGTCCTATTTTTTTTTTTTTTTTTGGTTGTTTTCTTTGGTTACACAAACTGTTCAGCCAAATGTGGAATTTCCCAGCAAAGCAACTCATTAAACAATACATTGTAGTAAAGTAGAAGTAATATTTTCTGACAATGTGCAACTGTATTAAGCTCTGACTGGTCACATATTTGTTTTTTATTCAAGTAGACTGCTACCTCTGCATCCATAGTGGTAATAGCTCTGGATCTATCAATGACACTTGTGGACCAAAGTGGCACATGGTTGATGTACTTTGGTTATTCATTTCATTAATTTTCTTTCTGCCGTCAGCACTTAAAGTTGAACTGACTACATTTGCTGAAGGTGTTTTTGCATTTCCAATGGACATTTAATTGTTCCATTATGTTCTGTTTGTAACTGAAGAGGGATGCTAATGAAAATGGCAGCCTTCATAAATAATGGTAGAAAATCCTAATGGCCGTGTGTCATGGGATGAGAAACCTTATCAATGTGATTGCTCACATTTGTTCCTCTAAATCCATTTTAAATGACGAGTCTGTAGCTTCTGATAATGTATAGAATAGGAGTTGGTTCCACTTGTCATGAGAAACCCATGGGGCTCCTAAATGGTTTTTTTTTTATAGTTTTTTTAGTTCTTTTTATTCTTTCGTACAAATAAATTTTAATAGTAATAGCAAACTTACTGAACATTCATATCAATGTTTGCAATTACAATATGTTCTGTGCAGCTAAATAATTTAACAAAGGAGAACACAATTCTAGTTGAGAAATTACGTATTGCTAAGATTATGTACAACAACATAGATGGCGACAACAAAGAGATTCTATTTTCCAATAATGATGCTATCAGTGCTACCTGTGCAAAAACATATGAATAGGCATTGATTTAGGTGCACACAGGACTAAATAGCACTTACATCACATAATATGTGTAAGCTTATAATTTTTATGATGTATTGCTCTGTATAATTAATTAAAACTTGATTGTTATTGTCTTACAAAAATGCGTTTCACTTTGCTTGTTTGATGTACTTAGGTCTCCGTCATTTGGAAGACTGAACTCTGCATAATTGGGACATGACCATATACATTATACCAAGGTTGTTGAAATTATTTTTCACTAATTGGTCCTTTGAGGAACCTCACATTATACCAAGGTTGTTGAAATCATTTATTTTCCTGGGGGATCATGGTGAGAGTAAATTGTAACCAAAAGACCTTTCCCAGCTACTACAATATTGCCTAAAATCTCAACATGAATGCCCCCCTCCCCAACTACTACAATATTTCCTAGCTACTACAATATTTGAAAACTTGTTTTTATCATTTTTATTGTTTCCAGCTATACCACTACCAAACTACTTTCTTCAGTCATGGAATATAAACAATCGAGAGAGATGAAAACTCACCTTTAAATCCCCTTGGAATGGATGAGACGTGCCACCAACACTTTAGCCACAACACATTAAAAAAACGACACCTGAGATATTTCCAAATAAACCAAGGTAAAATAAAATAGTTTTTTTGGCAGTAAAATTATAGCACTATTGAAACGTCATTCAAGCAATCTCACAAACACATCAATGGCATGCCAAGGATGCTCATCTAATATAAACACAAACACAAACAAACGGGAAAAAAAAAAAAAAGCGTCTCATATTAATATAAACAAAGCATAAAAGTTTTGCGGAACACAAATACAAACAAACGAAAAAAAAAAAAAAAAATGCGTCTCATATTAATATAAACAAAGCATAAAAGTTTTTCACTAATTGGTCCTTTGAGGAACCTCACATTATACCAAGGTTGTTGAAATCATTTATTTTCCTGGGGGATCATGGTGAAAGTAAATTGTAACCAAAAGACCTTTCCCAGCTACTACAATATTGCCTAAAATCTCAACATGAATGCCCCCCTCCCCAACTACTACAATATTTCCTAGCTACTACAATATTTGAAAATTTGTTTTTATCATTTTTATTGTTTCCAGCTATACCACTACCAAACTACTTTCTTCAGTCATGGAATATAAACAATCGAGAGAGATGAAAACTCACCTTTAAATCCCCTTGGAATGGATGAGACGTGCCACCAACACTTTAGCCACAACACATTAAAAAAACGACACCTGAGATATTTCCAAATAAACCAAGGTAAAATAAAATAGTTTTTTTGGCAGTAAAATTGTAGCACTATTGAAACGTCATTCAGGCAATCTCACAAACACATCAATGGCATGCCAAGGATGCTCATCTAATATAAACACAAACACAAACAAACGAAAAAAAAAAAAAAAAAAAGCATCTCATATTAATATAAACAAAGCATAAAAGTTTTGCGGAACACAAATACAAAAAAAAAAAAAAAAGCGTCTCATATTAATATAAACAAAGCATAAAAGTTTTTCACTAATTGGTCCTTTGAGGAACCTCACATTATACCAAGGTTGTTGAAATCATTTATTTTCCTGGGGGATCATGGTGAGAGTAAATTGTAACCAAAAGACCTTTCCCAGCTACTACAATATTGCCTAAAATCTCAACATGAATGCCCCCCTCCCCAACTACTACAATATTTCCTAGCTACTACAATATTTGAAAACTTGTTTTTATCATTTTTATTGTTTCCAGCTATACCACTACCAAACTACTTTCTTCAGTCATGGAATATAAACAATCGAGAGAGATGAAAACTCACCTTTAAATCCCCTTGGAATGGATGAGATGTGCCACCAACACTTTAGCCACAACACATTAAAAAAACGACACCTGAGATATTTCCAAATAAACCAAGGTAAAATAAAATAGTTTTTTTGGCAGTAAAATTGTAGCACTATTGAAACGTCATTCAGGCAATCTCACAAACACATCAATGGCATGGCAAGGATGCTCATCTAATATAAACACAAATACAAACAAACGAAAAAAAAAAAAAAAAAAAAAAAAGCGTCTCATATTAATATAAACAAAGCATAAAAGTTTTGCACCCAAAAAAAAAAGAATTGAGATGTAGAGATACCTCAACCAAAGCAGGGAGGTTCTGTCAGTATTTATAAACCATGTGGAAAGGAATAAAGAGAGGAAGGAAATCAGATAGGCAGCCGTTACTGAGAAACAGTAGAGCAGGAAGATAGGTAGCTTTCAAACTCTCTGTTTTTTCACACAATACCTGAACAAACTCTCTGTTTTCTCACACAATACCTGAACGCTTCAATGTTTTTTTTTTTTCTTTTCTTTTTCCTCCCTTTAAGCTTCCCTCTACGTTACATATTGCAAAACCTAACCGCTTCCCTTTTTCCTTTTTTCCTCTTTTTTTTTTCCTTTTTTCTTTCTTCCAAACCAGCTTGAACGTACCTTTTTTTCTTTTTTTCTTTCTTTCTTTTTCCTCCCTTTCAGCTTCCCTGTACGTTACACTGAACGCTTCCTTTTTTAATTACGCTTCCTTTTGTTTTTTTTTTTTTTTTTTTTCTTTTCTCTTCCCTCCAATCCGGCTTGGAAGTTTTGATATTTAAATAAAGGCTTTCAGTTTTGATATTTAAATAAAGGCTTGAAAGTTTTATTTATTAAGCTCAACTGAAAAGGCTTTCAGTTGGGCTTCATAGTGGAACTAAATAAATAGGAGGTGGGCTGAATTAAATAGATAGTGGAATTAAATAAATAGATAGTGGGAATAAATAAATAAGTAGTGGGCTATAATTATAGGGCTGGGATTTATAGGGCTGTAAATTGTAAAAACTAATTAAAAATTGAAGTAAAAACCAATTAAAAATTGAAGGAAAACTTTTTTTTTAATAAAGAAAATGACATGGCAGTTGATGTGGCGCAACGTGAGAGCAGCAGAATTAAATTCTACGCTTCAGCTTTTAGTAATATATAGATTGATGGGCAAAAACGATTCGTATCGGGCTGGATAGGCAATCTAGGAGACGGGTTAATGGGCTCAGTCCCAGATGTGGAGGCCCAATTGCAATTTTCGATTTTTATTATACCCAAAATAATGGAAATTGGATTTAGCTTTAACTGTGATGACTCTTGCTTTTTTTCCTTTTTTTTGGTTGATAATTCAATAGTTTCCAGAGCATTTGAGATCAAGATATTTCTATTAAAAATAGCAGAAAGTATCAAACTCATTATTAAACTTGAGAAAATGGGGGTTTGATCTTGATGAATTTGAACATGGCGGCAAAGTTTTAATGAGAGACTGTCACATCACCCGTTAACTAAATAAAAGGTAAAGATTATAACTCACTATCACCTGCTATTGTATATTTAAAATAAAAAGACATGTCTAGTTAAAAAAGTACTAAAAGTAAGCCACACTCAAATTTTGAATGGCTGAAATTCTCTTTATTCTAATCCAAATTCGGTGTTATTTAAGGGGATATTAGAACTAAGTAGTAGTATAGCCAAGTCAACACCACCAGAGTAAAACAAGCAATTGAATTTTTTGCTATGCGGGTGTTTTTTCCCCGGATCAAACAGGTACAATTTATATTTATTCTATTTTTCATATATATTATTGTTTATAATAGTTTTCGGTTTTTTATCAATTTAAGGTACACTATTTCACTTTTTTAATTTCATATTCTGCTTTCAATCAACAATCATATCTTTCTCTTGCTTAGATTTTTTGCTTTATTGGTATTGATAATCTTATTCTTTTGCTGAATTCAATTTTAAATTTGATTGAAGGTTGAATTTGTACATACCCCATTTTGCGTCTCACATTTAACCCCACTTGCATTACATTGCATATTATCACCATTTAATGTCTCCAAGGCAAGACTGTAATTTTGATCATTTGATCTCCAAATACCTCTTATAAAAAAATCTTAAGGTCATAACGATCAAAATAATAGTTCATGAGCATTTATCGGACCACTAGATTAAAAGATACCAAAGAAATAAGGTTTAACAGTAAAGGAAACTTGCATGAAACCGATCTCATCCATAGGTGATTATGATCTCTTAATTCTAATTGGTCTATTTTTAGTACAATTTAAATTAAATGACGTGTCATATTCCTATTGGCTGTGTTGATACCTCGCAATTGTCGACCACCTAGAAACAGTGACACGCACGCCTAGTGGCGGCGCCATGTTAAGCTTAGGATGTTACCAGGAATACCTAACTTGAAAAAAAGAAAAAAAAAAAAAATATATATATATATATATATAATAATTTAAAATTTTTTATTTATTTACCCTTTAAAAAAAAATTAAGAACACCCTCAAATAAAAAAAAAAAAAAATTATTTGTTCTACTTTCAAGAAAAAAAAAAAACCCCCTCAAAAAAGATTTTGAAATAAAATCTAAAAAAACAAATAAAATTATAACAGACTAAGCCCACAAAAATGCCCACCATCAATCTTAAACAATAGATGGTAAAGCAAACCCAATCTAAAGAAAAAAACACATCCCAATAGATGGTAAATAGGTACAGCAAACCCACGAATTCTCAAAAAAAAAAAAAAAAAAAAACCAAACCCAAAACCCAATATACGCGTTCGTCGATTCATCAACTAAAGCAAAAACTGAAATCTCATATCACTAAATTAGAAACCTAACCTAAAGACAAAAACCTCGTCAGTCAACAGAGCAATGGTTTAGCCTGTAACACAACAGCCAACAGACAGATCGAGCATCGGATTGGAGATCGGTCAACTAACACAACTCGAGCTCTAGTCTAGAGCACATCACATTGGGCACGGGGCATTGGAGATTGGTCCAATCCGTCGGTCACACTCGCAGTGGCGTCGCCCCTCAAGCCTCCTTACAAACGAATTGGTCATCGGATTAGAGATTAGTCAGCCAACACAACTCGAGCTCTAGTCTAGAGCACATTGCATCAGGCACGGGGCATCGAAGATCGGTCCAATCCATCGGTCATGCTCGCAATGGCGCTGCCCCTCAGGCCTCCCTGCTCCCTCAAGGTATTTCATCTTTACACTTCTCTCTCTTTTTCTCTCTTACACAATTGGGTTAATGAGTTTGGGGTTTGCTCACTCACTTTGCTTGCTTTTGCTATGAAGTGTGGATTCTCTAAGACTCTTTGTCTCTTTGTCTCTTTAGTCTTTATCTGAAGACTAAAAAATGAAAATGAATAAATGAAATGACTCTCTCTCTCTCTCTCTCTCTCTCTCTCTTTCTTTATATGATTCTCTCTCTTTGTCTCTTTAGTCTTTATCTGAAGATTGAAAAATGAAAATGAATTAATGAAATGACTCTCTCTCTCTCTCTCTCTCTCTCTCTCTTTCTTTATATGATTCTCTCTCTTTTCTCTTTGATATTTGAACTGTAATTGGTTAGCTTTACTTTAGTCTTTATAACTTAATTAATATTTGCGCCTACTGTTTGTTTTGGCTTTATCCGTTGGTGTTGGACCTGTTGGTGTTGGCGTTTGTGTGGGTGAGTTACTGAGTTTGTCTTATAGTGTATTGTGATGTATAATTCATCTGATTGTCTTTTGTGATTGGGGCTATGGGGCTTTTCTATTGGGGGGGTGGGGGGGGGGGGGGGGGGGGGGCATGGGGCCAAGTGGGATATTTGAATTGGGGGAAGTAAAGGCATCTAAAGTAGAGGCAATAACTTACCAATAAAAGACAAAATTAAATTATGGGGTGTGTGCTAATAGTTAGTAAAGAAAAATAATGAAGCAACTAATAAACAATAATTAATAATTTAACTAACCAATACATTATAAAATACAAACAAATTAACTTATGTTAGGCTAAACAATAATTAATAATTTTGTAATTAATAAAACAACAATGTAACAAATTATAGTTTATAAAAGACAAACAAATTAATGAAACAACTAAATAACAATAATTAATAATTTTATTAATATTTCAAACGAACTTCTTAAAGAATACCCTGAGAAAAATTCCTAGAGCCGCCACTGTGCACGCCCCTCCCTAGAGGGTGGTGCATGGGCTTGGGTGCATGCTCTCCTATGACTAATGATTCAATTTTACATTGTCACGAGTTTGTGAAATCACCACCAATCATTAAGTTTTTGCTAAGGTGTGATTGGTCATCTGATTCTATTTGATTTTATTACCAATCCTAGGTTATGAAAAATTGGTTTTTTCCTAATCTAACTGGATCATAAAAAAAATCTTGATTCTTGGTTCCGAAGTTTGGTAATGGGTGGAAAAGGTGTTAGGCAATCCACAATACTTGTCGTGAGACAGTCATTTGTTTTGATAAACTCTTAATATTTGGTCATAGGCAGATGAAAGCAAGCTACTAGCATTAGTTTTCATGGCTTTAAAGAAATGGGCTTTGAGGAATAAATTGGCCAATATAAAAGTTTAAGAGGTGTTTTGGCCAATGGTTGAAAGTTCAGGGGGTATATGGACATTTTTCCCTAGTGTACAGAGGAACATTACTTACTCGGAGGATAACTGGGAAGAAGATAATTTCTAGAAGCATATGTTAAGTGTTGAGTGTCACCCTAAGGATGTTGCTGATGAATTGATGTGCAAAAGGCCTGAAGTGATTGGCAAAGAAAAAAAAAATAGCCACAAATAAAAACAATAGTATTCTGTTTTTGGCCCACAAAAATCCGTGTTACTATACTTTCCAATATCATTCTTTTTTCAAGAAGTGTTATGTACAGAACATTTTCACAATAAATCATAGGTAGTTATTTATTATTGGTTTTAATTTGCACCTACTACCGAAACTACTTTTTTGCCTCACCAAACACAGCTCATAATAAACTACCATTTAAGTTTATTGGTAGTCAGTTGTTATTGGATTTTTAAGTGTTTTAAAAATATTATAGACATAGCATTTCTCTTCATTTTTTTAGCATTTATGAGCTCTTTGAATTTTGTTGTATTTTTTTTACACAATTCTATTTTTTGGGGATTAAGTTACTAGTTGTAGTGCTTATCTCTCTCTGTTGCTTGGACGTATACTTGGTAACCTTAGTTATCATGGTTCAATATATTCTTCTGTGCCACATTCTCACATTCTCTCTGTCTTAAGAATGAGCGCTACAAGAGTTAATGCTCTATGCATACATGTCTATTAGATTCAAAATCTGTCTGCCAACTTGTCAAATAGCTAATGGATACTTTTTTTAAAAATTAAAATTTCATTTATAGTATTAATATTGATGCTCTAAATTGGGTTAGATCGACTTGGGAAAACAATCTTCCTATGGCTTGACCAATGGCACCCAGTTGGAACACTTCTGCTTAAATTTGGAAATATATAGGATTATATATGATGCAACAATCTATGAGGCTTTGGTGGATTCAGTCTTAAAAAATAGAACTTGGTTTAGTCATACTCCAAAGCCAATAAGTCTTGTAGATCCAAAGTAAAGGATAAGGCTACATGGACCAAAACTAAGTCAGGATGCTTCTATTGTGTCGCCACATATACAGAGCTTTATATGCTTTAGGGAGGTCCTAGACTATTTGCTGTGTGTCATATCTGATTCATCAAATATTGGGCAGTGATGGGTGATTGGTCCTTTGTTCGTTTAAAGTCTTATATAATAAATTGAAACTTAGATTGATTGTTTTATTCTCTACAACCACAAGCTACTATAATCTAAAACTTTGAGTTTAAATGGAAATTAAACGAAACATCCATTTTTATTTGTATACTAAAATAATGTTGCATAAAGCATCTAAATTTCTAAACTAACATGGCATCTTTGATACATTCCCTTCCTATAAAGACTTTTAGGAATTGAATTGATTATTAGTACAAACACATAATCACACATTACAGTAGTAGAATCCAACGTAGTAAATGAAGATGACTCCAACACTTGAAGAGAGAGAAAATCATGATTCCTACACCAGAAGAGAAAGAAAATCATTCATTGATCATTTCAACAAGGGATATTAAACTAGCTTGAAATTAAGATCATGACTCCTAATCCCTTGCATAATCCAAGCATTATTAAGGACATTTAATCTCTTCTAGTTGTTCCAAGCCTCTGCAATTCACAAAAAAGTTCATTAGCTCACCATTTTATACCTCGATAACATAAAAAACAATAACTATTACATGGTTACAAGGTCGTGGGTATTAATAAGATGAAAATTTCTGTTTAGCAATTTGACCATGAGTGAGAAATGAAAATCTAATTTTAAAATTAGCTACGACAATCTACTCAAGATTAATAAAAAGGTAAACATAAAATCTCCATGCCCTTTTAAAAGTAGTATTTGGGAACTGAATGAAATCAACGTAAATGACTAGGACACACTACTTAGAGTAACCTTATAGTAATTAAAATGAAATGCCTCTTACTTGAGCTCTACTTGGTCTACTTCTACGAATCCCCAAACCAACAAAAGTACTTTTTATCAATTGTAGTTCCTTAATGACTTCCTCCATATTGATTCTCTCTTTTGGAGATTCCAGTGAGCATAAGATTCCAATGTTAAGGATTGAGAGTAAGCATTTTTGCATATCCACATCAATATGCCTAAAGTCCTCAGTATTATTAGCTTCTTCTACTTCAATTTCATTCTCATTGTCATCTTCTTTTGTTGCCATCATTACTGCAGTTGCTACTCCCATTTCTTCTACTTCTCTTGCCAAAAGCATTGGGTCGACAACTTGAATGAGCCTTTTCGGTAAGGACATCTTAACAAAGTTATGGAGATTGAGACCATCTTTAAACATATCATCAGTGGGTCTCCTTCCTGTAAACATTTCCAACACAAGGACTCCATAACTATATACATCCCCCTCAGTTGATGCTTCACCGCCCATGCCATACTCTACAACTCATGGAATGGAGAGAAATTAAGCAATATTCTATCTATTACAAAAATATGGATTTAGGGCTTACAGAATGCAAAGTCAAGAAAATAAAACAAATCTATATTAAAAAAATAGTGACATATGCTTTTACTTTTGAAATTAAAGGAAACAGTAATAACTTTATCTCAAGGGTACAAATCATTTTTTCCCCCTCCTGTTGATTTATTTTGATTAATAAAATATATCTGTACAAAGAAGGAACAAATTTTAGTCAAAGAATATCAAATTTAACATTTCTCAAAGTTTAAATCATATTTAAATGTTATTTTTGAATTAAAATTTGCAGTTTTATTAAAAAAAAATTAAATTAATTATGTGCTTGCATGGTACAAACATAAACGTGTTTTAACTTCTAAAAGAAAAACAAATACTAAGCGAGAGTTACTTAACAAATAAATAAATAAAAATTACTAAGTGAGAGTTTATGTTAATATGCTAATTATGTGTACACCCATGCAAATATGTTGATGATACGAAAATTAAAAAGCATATATGACAAGAAAATCAAGGAGTTAAAAATCCTATCATTTGATAAAGTGACAAAATGAAAATAAATACATTAGAATAATTAAGGATTTAAAACAAAAGACGAAAGATAATACCTGGAGCAACATAACCGATAGATCCCTTTAATCCAATTGTGCTAGTACACTTTTGGGAAGAATCATTCGAAGTTGTGAGGAGCCTTGATAAGCCAAAATCACTTACATGAGCAATCATATCACTATCAAGAAGAATATTGCTTGGCTTTAAATCACAATGAATGATTTTTTGCTCACAATGATTGTGAAGATAGTTTAAAGCAAAAGCCACATCAATTGCAATAATTAGTCTTTGAAGAATGCTCAAATTTTTTGATTGATTGTCATTATCTATCATCGGATGCAACCACATTTCCAAGCTCCCATTTGTCATGAATTCAAAAACTAGAGCTTTGAAATCATCACCATTATAATTTATACTGGAGCAACATGTTAAGATCTTTATAAGATTTCGGTGCCGAACATTTCTTAATACATTGCATTCTGCCATAAAACTCTTTGAAGCATCTTTGTTTTGAAGGTTAAGAACCTTTACAGCCACTAATCTTTCATCTTGCTCAAGAACTCCTTTATAAACTACTCCAAAACTACTGGATCCAATTAAATTGTTGAGAGAAAATCCATTAGTCGCTTGATGGAGCATTTTGTACGAAATTGTTGGAAGGAGATCAATATTTGAGACTATAGACGATGGTTTCTTTTTTGATTTTTTCCTCCAATAAAGAACAAGAAAGGTTGAAACTAGAAGAATACATGTAATGACACAAACAATTGTGATTGTCAATCTAGAAGCAAGGGACTTTCTTGATTTTGTAACTTTGTGGCATGTTGGTAATTGCAACTGTGGAATACCCCCACAAAGCTTATTGTTTCCAATAACAGATATCATATTTACATTTCTAAAAACTCCTTCTGTTGGTACCTCACCCTCAATATTGTTGAACGAAATGTTCAAATATTTTAAAAATGAAAGTTTCTCTAGACCCTTTGGAATTAATCCTGATAAGTTGTTTCGTGAAACATCTAAATATTCAAGGCTTTTCAAGGAAGCCATAGATGAAGGTATGGTCCCGTTAAAGGAATTCCCGTGCAAGCCTAGGTACACTAAGTTCAAGCAATTTCCAATTGTAGCAGGAATTTCACCAGAAAAATTGTTTTTAGAGACATCGAGTGAATTAATATTCTTCAAACTGTCTATTTCAACAGGTAATTTGCCACTAAATGAGTTGTGGGATAAATTGAGTAAAAGTGACAAAGAAAAAATTTGAAAAACCTGTTGGGGAATGACTCCGCTAAGGTGATTTTGTGAAACATCCAACTGTTGTAAACTTTGACAAGTACCAATACTTGGAGGAATGCTTCCTTCTAAATTGTTTTGAGACAAAAACAATACAGCCAATTGAGTGAGGTTTCCAATAGAACTTGGGATTATCCCTGACAATTTGTTTCCATTTAAATACAATCCTTGCATCTTCTGAAACTTCCCAAAACAGGTTGGTATCATACCTGTGAAAAGATTCCCCTCCATGTCCAAGATAATTAAATTGATGAGATTTTCCAATGCTACAGGAATAGTTCCAGATATTTTATTGCCTCCGAAATATAATCCCATGAGTTGTGTTGACAAGTTTCCTATAGAACTGGGCAAAACGCCTTCAAATCGGTTTCCTTCAAATGATAGCATGTTCATTTTGCTACAGTTTCTTAGAGACGTTAAAAAGTCCAAATCCTTTCCTAATTTATTCTCACCTAGTTGCAGGTATTCAAGATCTTGTAGATAACCCAAATTAGTTGGAACTGATCCCACAAAGCTATTATTGCTAAGGGCAAGTACTTGAAGTTTAGATGCATTGCACAGAGAACTAGGGATTGACCCAAAGAATTTGTTACCACTTATTGTAAACCATTGGAGATTAGGGAGAGTATGGCCTATATTTTCTGGAAGGGTACCACTAAGTTGGTTTAGTGTAAATGACAAGAATCTAATAGATGATATATTGTAGAGAGAGGAGGGGACCATACCGTTCAATTTATTGGCTCCAACTATGAAATATGATAAGCTTTTCAAACGACCTACGCTTTCTGGAATATTTCCCTCTAAATCATTATCGGCTGCCGAAAAAATTGAGAGTAATGAAAGATTTCCCAAGAAACCTGGGATTCCTCCTACGAAATTGTTTCTGGCGACCCCAAGACCAGAAAGATTGGTCAAAGAGCCAAGCTCCATGGGAATTTTCCCAATAAGTTTGTTGTTCGAGACTCTTATCAGCCTAAGTTCAGAGCAATTGGACAAGTTGGTTGGAATTTCTCCTCCCAACGTGTTATTTGTAAGATTGAGTTCTCGCAATCGGAACAACTGACCAACTTCCTTTGGAATCTCACCATAGAAGCTATTGTTTTGAAGGTTGATGGCCCTAAGAAAGGTGAGGTTGCCAATGTAAGGTGGAATGGTGCCACGCAAGTTATGACCTTGTAGTTCTAAGGTTGTGACTCTTTGATGACGGCGGCCACATGTAATTCCATGCCAGTTGCAGAAGTGGATAGAATCATTCCATGAGCTCAAGATTCCATATGGATCATAATCAATGGATTCCTTGAATTTGAGCAAAGCCAAACGGTCAGTCTCATTTGTTGGAGCGGCAGAAGGGGTGGCAGGTTTCAAGCATAGAAGGGTTACGGTAAAGAGTAGAATGATATGAAGGAATGTAGAGCATAATAATGTAGGAAAATTGGGGTTGTGAAGCTTCATTGGTTTGGACAAGCAGGAAACTGGTGAAATTTTAGTGTGCGGTAGAGGAAGATACACAAGTTTGTATTATATATAGGCTGTTTCAGTTAGTTACGACGTAAAAAATCATTTGCGTACCTTGTAGTGCGTAAATGCTATTTGTCAAATACCTCCAAAAATATAAAATCTGTGGGATTCTTAATTGATAAAATTTTCTATGATTTAGTATTAATAAGTTGATAATGCGCTTCCAAAAGCAGTCCTGTCTAAAAATAAAAAATAAAAAGTGAAAGCGAACAAACAAAGAAATTACTTTGTTAACGTGCATAGGCCGTTGAGCAAACCCTACCAGAAATTCATAGGAACTGTAAAATGATGAATTTTCAATAGAAAATAGAATGAACTGAAATTGCTTTGATTAGACAGTGAGGTGAGCTCGGAATACACTGGAGACATGAAAGGAACCATTAATGTAATTGACTTCTAAATCATGAGTCATAAAGAATCCATCGTCCATGTCAGAGTTGTTAGACTGTATTCTCCACTAAAAATTCCCTAACGATCTTCTAATCTTTGATGTAAGTAAACACAGCGAATTTTAAAAAAGAAAAATAAAGAGGAATTGAATTTGGTGCAGAGCTATTTTTTCTTAATTTCTTATTTTACTTTTTTCCTGGCTAATGACCATCATGTAAGCCGTGTTGTTGTTTTTTTCTTAGTGAACAGTGTATTTTTATTCTTAGTGTTTGGATTGCAAGAAAATAAAAGAAAAATAAAAAGGGAATTTTGAATTGTTTTTAATTCATTTTACATATTTTCGTAATTTCATCGGTTCAAAACTTTGTTTTTGTTCTTTAATTTTTTTTTTTACATTGTTTTTTTATTTAATAAATTGCTAAGGTGGCATGCATTTTTATATGTTAATTACATTTTTTTAAAATATTATTCTATATGCCATGCACACTTCGAGTATGCCAGCAATGCATACTATTAGTTATATAGACATTTTTCGTGAGTCAACGGTAAGAACCAAATTGACTACAACTTGAAAATTATAGGAATTAAAGTAACTGTTGCCAAAATGTATTTGCTAAATTGCTTGTGACCCAAAATGTAAGAACCAAAATAATATTATTGACTACAACTTGAAAATTATAGGAATTAAAGTAATTGTTGCCAAAATGTATTTGCTAAATTGCTTGTGACCCAAAATGTAAGAACCAAAATAATATTTTCACTTAAATCAAATAGATATATAGTTACTCTAATCAAAATACAGGAATTGTTAAATTATAATTTTTTGTTATGTTATTCAACAAGCATTACGGTAAAGGAGATAATTATTTCATTGAAAAAGCATGTAGCCAAGAGCCACGTAAGAGTCCTACTAGATGGTCTCCACCTTTTAGTTAGATCTTATAAGGAAAATTTTGTTGCTGCAAATTTTTCCAAAGTTTCATTCGTGATTCTGATGAAACATTATAGTGTGTCTTTATACACACACATTAAAAAAAAAAAAAAAAAAAAAAAAAAACAAAACAATGAAAAAAAAAAAACAAAATCCACATTCAGTTGAACTCGCGAGGCCGTGGCAGGAAGTCAAGCAGTGACATATGCAAAGGAACTGCGTGTGTAAGGGTCCAAGTGGGCTAGTTTGGAAATCGGATTAGGAATATTTTATTAAGTCCCAAAGTTCAGGTGTCTGTTTAACCCTTTCCTTGGATAATTGAATTAGGTGTAGAGCTTCTTTTTCTTCTTATTTCTTTGACTTCTATACCAATACCATCATGTAAGCCGTGTTATGTACGGTGTATTTTTATTCTTAGTTACTATGTAGCCTAAGGATATGTGCATGTGCAATTAAAAATCATCATAATTATACAGTTCATTTGATATATTTATTTGTAGAAAGGGATCCAATTATATATCATATACTATATAATAAAAATTAGGTTTAGAAGTCATAGTTGTGCCACATGGCTTCACTAAATTGTAGAAATTTTGTTAGATTTTTACAAATGTATATATTTTTTTGTTCTTATTTTCTTCTCTTATAATTTCTAAGTTAATAAAAATTTTAATTTGAATACAATTCTAATTCTTCATCTGATCCTTTTATTATTAATTTATCTATAATTTCTAAGTGATTTATTTAATTAGCAATAGGAGATCTACTTCATTTATGATTTATGAGTTTTAGCATTCCAAGGAATTAGAATTTTGGTTTCACACTAATTGTTCATATCAACAATAATTAAAAAAAAAAAAAACACAGTACACGTGTACAACTACTAATATCAACCTTTAATTCTATTTTTTATTTTTTTTAAACACCTCATGGATGGCAAAATTATAATTGTTCTTATTGATTTTTTCTATACATCTCTATCAATTTTTGGATAAATACAAAAACTTAGTTGTTGTTATCTTTTGTTTAAGTTACATATGATTCTTAATTAAACCGTACATCGCACGGGTATAATACTAGTGTATATATATATATAATTTATAATTTAATTGGTTTTAAACTCTTCGGTTTTTGTACTCAATAATTCACTTGCCAAAAAAAAAAAGCTTAGTTGGACACGTGGTAAAAAATTGGATTTCAATTAAAATCTAATTAGATTTGGACTCTTTGATTTTTACACTCAATAATTCACTTGACACAAAATTTAAAATTAAATAAGGCACATTGTCGCAAAATTAAGAATCCAATTAAAATCTAATTGGATTATCTCTCAGATTTGATTCATATTAAGATATATATATATATATATATATGCCAATAATATCATGAGAAAAAGAAAAATGCATGGCTAGGACAACCCAATTTTAATACAATGAGATTTGGATTGTTTTTTTCTTTTGTTTTAAGATAGATAGTAGTATTTCATTAATTTGAAAGATTTACATCACTGATGAATTGGTGGGTCACACATTATTAATATATTAATAATGTGATTCCAAGAAAGTGAAAGCAGAATAATTAATTATAGAAATTAGGATAGCAAGCCTCAGTTGACTTGGGTGGATAAGTTACTACCGTAAAGAAAAAAAAAAAAAGACCCTAAAGTCAACACTATCGTCTGATTTGTGTCAAAATTAGTTTTCACTAGCCGTGATTAGAACAACTTTTTGGTCGTGTTTTTCGTTATTGGTTTTCTAGTGGGTTTGGTAAAAATTGTTTAAAGGCTACATTGATAGTGGCGCAGAAGCAACCCCATTGCGATCAAAGTCTTGAAGTGTTTAGGTATTTACTCACTTAGAGGATCACCATCAGCTGTTTTATAAAAACGTCATTTTGACACACTAAAAGTTTATTTTATTATTTTACCACATCATTTTACAATATCATATTCATTAAATATTTTATTATTCAATTCTATACATTAAAATAATATTTACTACACATTAAAATAATATATTATCTCCTCCCTATCATCACCATCAACTACATCAACAACAACAATGACACATCCACTACTGCTGCAACAACGGCCACCAACAATCACTGCCACAACAACACCGACCAGCCACCACCGGCACAAACCCACATCCAGTGGCGGAGCCAGAAATTTAAGTCAGGGGGGGCAAGATTAAAAGATAAGATTGAAAGTAAAAAAACTAATCTAAAAAAAATTTAAACATGAATATTAAGAGTATGCAATATACTTGTGAATATTTAAATATGACTCAATGACTTGAATGCTTTAAAAACTCGACTTGAATGCTTTTAAAAACTCAACAGAAACTCTAATAACTTGTTTGGATAGAGGGGGAGTACAAAGAAGTAGAGTACAAAAAGGGAAAGTAAGTTAAATTACCTTATTGGATTTTTTTTAAGGAAGGGGGGGCAGAGATTTGGAGGGGTTTGGAGAAGTTCTAACTACTTCTAACTCCTAATTTTTAATTCCCCAAAATTAGAGAAATTTTGAGGGAGAGCAGAGCTTATAAGTGTTGAACCAAATGAATTATCAAATTTACCCTTATTACATTAACAAAATTACAAACTATGAAAAAATTAATTGTTCTCCCCTTACTTAATTTTAAAAAAATCCAAATAACAATTTATTATTATTATTATTATTTTATGGGAGGCGTGCTTTATACTGTATTATGTATATATATATATATATATATATTTTTTTTTTTTTTTTGAAGAGTTCTAATGGTATTAGGCTGCTGTGATTCCTATTCCGTATAGGCTTATAGCATTAGCAGTAAGTTTGTTTTTTTTTTCCCCCCTAATCATTACTAGGTGGGACCAATAGTTTTATATTAAAGTTATAGTAGTTTTAGAGTTCTATTAGTTAGGTTGTTGGGTTTTGAACCATGTAGCTGTAGGTTATTCCCAATAAATAGAAAACTTTTTTTTGTCTCTTGTGTAGGGAGCAAATAAGACATTTCAGTTCAATACATTATCATTATCAGCAATAAAAATTTGAAGTTCAGGGCGGGGCAATTCAATACATTATCATTATCAACAAAAAAAATTGAAAGTTCAGGGGGGCACCTGCCGCCCCCCCTTCCCTCTGCCCTTGCCCACATCCACCGACACCACCTTAAAAAAAATATATATATATATAAAAAAAAGAAAACCAGAGGGATCGGCATAAACCCACACCAAACCAAACAAACCCACATCCCAAATCCACCAAATCAAACAAACCCACATCCACCGACACAAACCCACATCCCAAATCAAACAAACCCAAAACCAAAACCCACCACTGCAGGCTGATTGGGAGAAATCCGATGGTGGAAGGTTCCAATGACATGGTGGATGGCATGGCAAGCTCAGCAGCGTGGCGTGGTGTAGTGTGGTGATCAAGCCATAGGTTGCTATGGATGTGGTGGGTCGGGTTTGTGTGGTTGTGTTGGTGGACGGCGATCTGAAAGTGTGAGGTGAACGGCGCTGCATGGTGGACAGCGATCGGAACCCACCCACCATCGATTTGCCCGTCCGAACCCACCCACCACTGATTTGCCCATCCAAATCCACCATAAAAAAAAAAAAAAATAAAAATAAAAAAAAAAAGCCACTGCCACAGAGATTGGCCTAGCTTGATGCTCCGACCTGGGTTTTGTCAAAGAGGGAGGCAATGACGTGGAGTAGAGGGAGAGAGAGCAAAAAAATGGTTGAACAATGAAGTGAGAGAGAGAGAGCAGATATTGATCGGTGAAGGAAATAAGGAGACAGAGGGAAGAAAGAGGAGATGAGGAGGCAGAGGAAGTGGGCCCATCATGAATAAAAAAGTAATATAAATTATGAAAAAAATAAATAGTGCGCTCTTAAATTTGAGAGTGTACTGTAGCATGTTTAAAAAAAAATGACAGATATAAAACACCTCATGAGGCTCATATTTTGGGATTTGGTGTGCCAAATGCCAAAAATTTGGCATATGGCACACCTGCTACGGATGCTCCCTTCCCTTTCTTTTCGTTTTATTGTATATTTATTAATTTTAACTTTGGTATATTATTGTGTTTTTAGAGAAATCTTCGAGGAATGTAAAGGGATAGGGTGCTAGTCAACCAGGTTATACGAACTAAGATATCCATGCAGCACTAAATTTATTTGTGCGCGTAAGGGCTTTTTTAACGTTTTAATTTTTTTTTTTTTTTTCAATTCCACTATTTCAACCATTATCTTGCATACAACTATTATGAAGATACCACCATGTGGTGTCCAATTCTACAGTTTGCCAACATTAGACATAACACACTGTTTTAATTTTTTTTTTTTTTAATTACAAGTGACAAATTGGTAAATAGCTTTTATTTTGAACCTAAGAAATTGTAAAGCTTTATTTATTTATTTATTTATTTATTTATATCTTTTTAACTTGATTAGAAACTATACACAAATAACCCGATCTCCCTTGGGGACTCAAATTGTTTTTATTCATTCTAAGAAGATAGAAAAAAAATTAAAAATTAAACCAATGAATTAAAGAGTTTTTCTTTTCATTTCCTTAGAAATTAAAGAAATCATTTATACACTCACATCATTGAAAAGAGAAAAAACAAAATTTAACATGCATTATTGCATCTTCAAATTGCTTCCCTCTCTCTCTCTCTCTCTAGGTGACATTGATCTTAAAAAATATTGTTCAACAAATATTGTAAAAATTTTCAAAAAAGTGTACAATAATGTAATTATTATTATTTTGATAAGTAATGTAAAACTTTTACCATTAGAAAAAGTGTACTTTTTTTTTTTAATGAAAAATAGTTCTTTGTTTTCTTTATTTGAATAATCCTTATATGCCACAGAAAATCATAATGTTAAAATTCATACAACTTTCCAACTAGCATGTTCATTGGATAAAATTAAAATTTACTTTGTATGTTCTAGTATTGGTTTTTGTTGAATGACTATTGTGAACATGAGATTTAATGCTTGGCATTAGGAATGTTTTAATAGTTTGCTTTAGACTTTTAAAGGCCAAAATGGGTTTTTACGCATTTCTCACAAACTTTCCAATAAAATGTCCCATGTCTGAAACTATTTAGGGAAATGCCTCTATTTTGAAACTCAATTTTTAGAAAATCGAGTTTCAAATGTAAAACTCGATTTTTGGAAAATCAAGTTATAGCGAACGCCCATTTTGCTAGAAAGTCGGCCATAACTTGATTGTGAGAAAGTTTGTGAGAAAGGGGCAAATGCCCATTTTGGCTGACTTTTAAAACAACGGTATATATGGTATGAGGCAATGGAAGCAAGAAGAGGGTAATGTATTAAATTAGTTGGATTTGTTACTTAATCTTAGTGGTATCCAGTTACCTCAACTGGTAAAGTCTCTGATGGTCAGGAGTAGAGGGAAGGGGGGACGAGGGGGGGGGGGGGGGGGGTAGGCCCCCCCTGAACTTTCAATTTTTTTTGCTGATAATGATAATGTATTGAACTCCTCCCCCCCCCCCCCCCCCCCCGAACTTCAAATTTTTATTGCTGATAATGATAATGTATTGAACTGAAATGTCTTATTTGCTCCCTACACAAGAGACAAAAAAAAGTTTTCTATTTATTGGGAATAACCTACAGCTACATGGTTCAAAACCCAACAGCCTAACTAATAGAACTCTAAAACTACTATAACTTTAATATAAAACTATTGGTCCCACCTAGTAATGATTAGGGGAAAAAAAAACAAACTTACTGCTAATGCTATATGCCTATACGGAATAGGAATCACAGCAGCCTAATACCATTAGAACTCTTCAAAAAAAAAAAAGTATATATACATAATACAGTATAAAGCATGCCTCCCATAAAATAATAATAATAATAATAAATTGTTCTTTGGATTTTTTTAAAATTAAGTAAGGGGAGAACAACAAATTTTTTCATAGTTTGGAATTTTGTTAATGTAATAAGGGTAAATTTTATAATTCATTTGGTTCAACACTTATAAGCTCTGCTCTCCCTCAAAATTTCTCTAATTTTGGGGAATTAAAAATTAGGAGTTAGAAGTAGTTAGAACTTCTCCAAACCCCTCCAAATCTCTGCCCCCCCTTCCTTAAAAAAAAAATTGAAATAAGGTAATTTAACTTACTTTCCCTCTTTGTACTCTACTTCTTTGTACTCCCCCTCTATCCAAACAAGTTATTAGAGTTTCTGTTGAGTTTTTAAAAGCATTCAAGTCGAGTTTTTAAAGCATTCAAGTCATTGAGTCACATTTAAATATTCACAAGTATATTGCATACTCTTAATATTCATGTTTAAATTTTTTTTAGATTAGTTTTTTACTTTCAATCTTATCTTTTAATCTTGCCTCCCCTGACTTAAATTTCTGGCTCAACCACTGCTGATAGTTGTATAAGAGATCTGAGATTCAATCTCCGCCTACACTAAAAACTGATTGGTGTCTTGGTCTGATGATAAAGAGCTATTATTAGGAGCGGATGCCATAGGTTGAAACTCTCTCAAAAAAAAAAAAAAAAAAAGAATTAGACGTAATTATGTCCATAAATTTTGGGGTTAATGGAGGAGGTGTATCAACCAAATGGACAACTATAAGGGATATAGTTGGAACGATAGCTAAGCTATGTCACTAGCTTGTGTCAATTGATGGCAATCACCTAGGGTTCTAATATGAGAACCTGTCAAGTTCAACCAGGAGTAACATGAAAGCTGTGTTTCCATTTTGCAACATTCAACATGCACAGAAAACTTTGAGTAACACTTTTTATGCTCAAATGGATACATTTTTTATTTTGCTATATAATAGTGAAGTGCTACGTCCACAACATTTTTACAACGCTTTCACAACATATTCTAGTTGGTAGGTTGTTATAGGTTATCAATTTGAATCCACAATTGAAATTATTTTTTCCCACTAATAACAACAAATAACAACCTGTCATATAAAATTTGTTGTGAAAATGTTGTAAACATAATATTTCTTTATATAATATAGGCTCTAATAGTCATGTTGTGCATGTAAATTGTATGCTTTTAAAATGATGACGCACACATTTTCCTGCCTAGCAAGTAAAGTTTGGCTACTCTACACTCTTGTAGAGTTGTAATGTTTTTTTTTTTTTTGCTAAATGTTATAGTTCATTATATATATATATATACACACACACAATACTATCTTCAATTGACAAAATTTTCTAGGATTTATTATTAATAAATTAATGTGCGTGAAAGAAAATAAAAGCAGAATAATTAACCATATAAATTAAGAATATAAACCTCACTTGAGTTGGCAGTGCTGGTGAAGTCACTACCGTAAAAAAACGTACAATTTACATCCACTAAAACCCTCATCAACAATTTGTATAAAATAATTTAAAATAATTCGTAAATTTAGCATTTTCTATATGTTATTATTAGTGTTGGGGTGGGTTTGGTGAGAAGTGTTTGAAGGGTATATTGATGGTGGAGCACAGCCAAACCCATTGCAATATCAAACTTTGTAAATCTAGTATTTTCCATTAGTTATTATTGTTGTTGGGGTGGGTTTGGTAAGAAGTGTTTGAAGGGTAAATTGATGATGGAGCATGGCCAAACCCATTGCAATATCAAACTTTGTAAATCTAGTATTTTCCGTTAGTTATTATTGGTTTTGGGGTGGGTTTGGTAAGAAGTGTTTGAATTGCAACAACAAACTTTGTAAATCTAGTATTTTCCATTAGTTATTATTGGTGTTGGGGTGGGTTTGGTAGGAAGTGTTTGAAGGGTAAATTGATGGTGGAGCACGGCCAAACCCATTGCAATATCAAACTTTGTAAATCTAGTATTTTCCGTTAGTTATTATTGGTGTTGGGGTGGGTTTGGTAAGAAGTGTTTGAAGGGTAAATTGATGGTGGAGCATGGCCAAACCCATTGAAATATCAAACTTTGTAAATCTAGTATTTTCCGTTGGTTATTAGTTATTTTTGGTGTTGGGATGGGTTTGGTAAGAAGTGTTTGAAGGGTAAATTGATAGTGGAGCACGGCCAAACCCATTGCAATATCAAACTTTGTAAATCTAGTATTTTCCGTTGGTTATTATTGTTGTTGGGGTGGGTTTGGTAAGAAGTGTTTGAAGGGTAAATTGATAGTGGAGCACGGCCAAACCCATTGCAATATCAAACTTTGTAAATCTAGTATTTTCCGTTGGTTATTATTGTTGTTGGGGTGGGTTTGGTAAGAAGTGTTTGAAGGGTAAATTGATGGTGGAGCACGGCCAAACCCATTGCAATATCAAACTTTGTAAATCCAATATTTTCCATTAGCTATTATTGGTGTTGGGGTGGGTATATTATTGGTGGTGCAGGGCCAAATCATTGTGATGTTAGTTGTTTGAAGCCCATTCTCAACAAAGGGGCTCCAATTGTGTTAGGTATTTACTCTTTTTTTTTTTATACCCTCCCTTTCTTTTTGCTTATTATTATTATTATTATTATTATTATAAAACCGAAACCTCTGAAACTCTCACAATTTTCCACATCAACACAATATTTAAATAAAATTATCATTTTCTTATAATAAAATTATTTTTGTTTAGTCCAAACTTAACAATGAATGAAACTCTATCTCTCTAACAAGTCCAACTTAAACTCAAACTCATCATTATCATTTTTTTTAAAACAAAATTATTTTTGTTTAATCAAAACTTAACAAGGAGTGAAATTCTATCTCTCTAATAAGTCCAACTTAAAGTTAAACTCAAACGTTGATAATTTATATAAAAAATAAAAAATAAAAATTCTGATAGGACTTAAAAAAAAAAAACAAAAAAAAAAAAACAAAGAAAAAAAGAGACTCACGTTGAAAATAGGATTAAAAAAAAAAAAAGAGACACACGTTGAAAAAAAAAAGCTCACGTTAGAGAGAGAGAGAGAGAGAGAGAGAGAGACTCCTATTAGGACTCTCTCTCCCTTCCTCAAAGTCCTAACAATTATCACCTCAAAACCCTAAATCTAACTTCACTTTAGGATTCAAAAAAAAAAAAAAAAAAAAAAAAAAAAAGAGACTCACTCAACAAAAAAAAAAAAAGTTGGGACTAATAAAAAAAAAAAAAAAAAGAGAAGGACTCTTGTTAGGAGTCTCTTTTCCCTTTTCAAAACCTTAGCAATCACCACCTTAAAACCCTAATGTGGCGTTTGGTATGGGGTAATGTTTTAGGATTCTTAAGAATGTTTAAAAATTCTCATGTTTGGTTGCACGCAAATCACGCTCGGGAATCAGATGTCAGGGCAATCTAGATTCCCCCTTTAGCTCCCTTTTAGTAGGAATGTGAACTCCTTTTTAAAAAGTGGGTATTCAGATTCTCAAACTTAAAGGAAATTGTATATTTTATAAATTGACAATTTTAACTATTTTTCTTTATGATTTAAGTAATTAAGATAAAATATAAAACAAATCATCAATACATTTTCCCTTGTCTTTATCTTTTCCCGCCAAAACAACATAAACAAGATAGACAACTTTGCTAATATATTCTTTAACAAAGTTCTATTTAGGTTTCAAGTGTGGAAAAAAAAAGAGTTTGAAGGAAACCCTCAATTATTGCCAGGTATTCACTGTTGATGAACTATTATTTTTATTACTACTTCTATGGTCTTATGGACCTAAACGTTGTCAAGTTGTTTGGTTATTTGTACGTTTTTAGACCCCTTAAAACACAAGTTGTTTAACCTAGTTATATAGCCAAGTGATTACTTAGATAAATTATTCAGATCTAGGTTAATACAAGAAAATCATATCATGTAAATAATGCGGAAATATAACGAACACACGATATAATAACCCAGGAAAACCAAACTTGTAAAAAATCTGAGGAGGATTTAACCTAACTATCCTCAAGGTAAAATAGATCCACTAAGAAAGAATTGAAGTTTATATAATAGAACTTAGATCACTAATATACTATTGCTACCTCGAGTAGAAAACTTACTACCACGACCACGTGACAGCTCCGAGTCTACGGAATACTTCTTTTTTTGATCCACTGCAACTACAAGTACTCCCACTTGTGACTTTGAGACTCCACTCAAAGGTTTCAAATCTTCTTTAAGTTCTTTATGCAGCAACTGAAGCGATCACCAAGTTCTTGACATGAATCTTGATCTTGATAACCCTAAGTGTGTATAAAGGTAAACACCTCTAGAATTCACAAAAGATTTAACACACAGCACATCAAAGACTTTTAAAACGTAGCTAGAGTTTTTCCTTTTATACTTGGAGTAAAACATAAAACCCTACACGTCACATGGGCTTGGGCTAAATTGAAAATTCTGCAGAAAAATAAATTTGCACGAGATTTGATCGATCAAGTCTAATTTTCGATCTATTTAGCCTCATAGATTTAGTCTAATAAATTCTACAATCACTCGATTCCAATTTTACAAATAAACATACTTTGGGCAACCTAAACCTAGACTTTAAGTTTTGATCATGATTTGCCAACACATTACAAATTGAAGTTTTAATACATGTAGTTCCTAAAGTCTTAAAACCTAACATTATTGATTTAACTCCTTTAAAAATTATTATTAAGAATAAAGCATTTGAGAATTTAAATAGTTAATTTTGTGTTGTACTTGTCATTTTGAAATGTTAGACTACAGTTTTAATGAATTTGTCATAATTTACAATTTATATTTTGTTTTTCATTATTTATTTAGAGGAAGATTTTTTTTGGAACTGGTAGTCACATTCAAATCTAAAGATAGAATGGAAAAAATAAATAATTCATTTAAGATTTCTAGAAATAAATCAAACATTATCATCTCACATTCCTAGGAATCTTATTAGATTCCCAATTAAACCAAATATATGAATAGTTATATTCCTAGGCATCTTGATTGCAAGGAATCACATTCCAAGGAATCTGGATGTCAGAAGTTATGTGGATTCCTCCATAGCAAATGCCATATAAACTTAACTTCACTTTAGGATAAATAAATAAAAAAACACAAGCAATTTGATTCAGCTTTCTTCTTTAATTAATGAATTTTATGTCGAATTTGTTTATTTGGTTATTATTAATAAAATTTCAATTCAACATATGTGGATATTTGTTTATATTGTTATTAATGAATTTTATCTTTTATGTCGAATTTAAAATTTGCTTTCATATGTGCCTGAGATTTTCTCTCTATCTTATTCTTTTGTTATTTTTAGAATTGATTTTCTTTTAAGTATTTGGGTTAATCTCCATATTTATATTGACATCATTTTTGTGGGTTTGGTTTTTGAGTTGAAATTTCTACTAATTATTCTTTTATATTGTACATGGCAGATAAATAATCTTTATTTTTTTTGGAGAAAAATCAAAACTACAACCTATGTCTTCTAGCCTAGGGAACGATAAATTTTTATTTGGTATGTTATATATAAATTTGTTGAATTTGGTTTGGATTTGAAATAGAATTTGGGGATTCTATAAATTTTGAAGTTTTAAATCTAGGGGTTTTTGGTATTTACATCTCAATAGGTTGATCTTAATTCTTCACCTTAAATGCTTTTTATTTAGGTTCATGGGATTTTTTGTTTTCTTATTAAAAGCTATGATTTCTGGTTGATTAATTATTTGTTTGGATTAATTTCAATTAATTATTTGTTTGAATTCAGCATAAAAGATAATGGAATTAGGTATTATAATTTTGATATTGTTCCATGTTTTGAATTGTCTATATTGTTATTACTATGAGAAAGTCATATTGCTACTCAAATTTGAAACTTGGTGTGTCTTCCTCAAATCATGGTCTTTGTTTATATATTTGCAGTTTATATTAGTTTTGAGTGTGTGTGTATCTATAACTATTGAGAGTTTTGCTTTATTAATTTAAGAATTGTAAATTACTTTGTAAGTTGCGATAACTATGCACTTACAACTCAATAACGTTCAATATTAGACAACACTTCTAAACTATGAAAAAGTATAAAAGTTAAATATTTCATCATTTCTTTTAGAGTCAATAGTTTTTCCATGCATTGAACAAGTTAGCGACTAGTTTTGTTATTTTGATAGATACAATAGTATTTTAAATCTATAATAAGAGCTAGTAATTGAGCTTTGGTGTTAAAAGGAATGGAACTACTAATATCTTATTCGATGACAAAAGACTAATTAAGTTTCATGAAACCTATTTCATTTTATTAATCAAAGACAAAATTGAACAACTCGGTAAAAATATATCTTTAATTCTCATGTAAATACAAAATAGAACCACTCTCTAATTAATTTTCAAACTGAGTATCCAATAAATTGCTTCAAGCCTCCAACTCTTCTATATTTCTCCGATCACTCCACGTTTTCACTTTTTTTTTCTTTTCCCTTTTATCAAAGCTTACCCCCTTTGTGCGCATGTGTGTGTTCTTTTTCTTTTTCTTTTTTTGAATTTGCGGTTTCCCTTGCTCCCTAAGCTCACATCTGTTTTTTAAACTAGCACAGTTCACGTACTAGTTTCCAATTTCCATTAGGCAAGGCTGTTTTTGTGACAGTAAACAACATTGTTTTTTCAGCGCAAAGAAATATATATGGTTATAACTTATATTAAGGAAAATTCAATAGATCTTTATACGCTGTTACTTTTAGCATCCTAGATTGCATACAAAGCATTTTCAAAAACAACAGTACAATATAGGTACTGTCAAATGTGAGTTTCACTGGCTGGATTGTGAATACAAATTTATTAAGTTAGAAACGGTGTATTCAGTATTCATTGGCTGGATTGGGCTGATTGAGCTTGATTTTGAAGATTGAGCTGGGTCAAACTTCAGTGTAGGTACTGGATTATGAAATACACCTTGGAATGGACTTTATTGTAGATGGATTTTGAAAATAAATTATCGGATGAGCTTATATGATGGACTTTGTGTTTGGGTTCGATATGATATCCAAAAGCCAACGCTATGTTCCAGCAGGCGTGAAGCGATTGGCAGAAGAAGCCTTGTTACTACTTACTATGCTTTCCAATATCATTTGTTTTTCATGATTTATGAGTTTTTTTTTTTTTTTTAAATACCATTCTATTTATTAAGCTATTTTTTCTAATGCATATCTCTCTACTCTCTCTGTTGCTTGCACGTACACATGGAAGCATTAAAAATCATGGTTCAATATATTCTTGTGTGCCACATTCTCTGTGTCTTAAGTATGAATGCCACAAGAGGTCAAACTCTAGGCATACATGTCTACAAGATACAGTATCTGTCTGCTGTAAATTGGGTTAGACTTGGGAAAAGAATCTTCCTATGGCATTATCGTTGGCATTATATATGATGGCTAAGGTGGACTCAGTCCTAAAAATAGAACTTTGGTTTGGAAGCCTGCTAGATCTGCGGATTTAGTCATAATTTAAAGCCAATCAAGTCTCATAGATCTAAAGGAAGAGGATAAGGCAAAGTGGACCATCACCAAGACAGGTTGCTTCTCTTGTGCAGCCACATATGAGGCATAAGGCTGAGGTGGTGGACTGGTGGAAGCTCTTGTGGTTCAACCTTACCATACCAAAGCATGCTCTCATTGGCTTATTGATGATCAAGAATAAATTAACCACTAGAGGTAGGTTGTCCCAATGGGGTTACACAAGTGACCCACTTTGTGTGCTATGCCGGGGTTGTGTTGAAAGCATAAGCCATTTCTTTATTTAGTGATCTTTCCGGACACATGTTTATGGGGATTAGGCTGTTAGGATCCTCAAAGGGAAGGGACTTACAGCATCCATATATAAAATTGGATGGTGGCCATCTATATATTATATTTGGTGTCAAAGGAAGGCTATCATCCATAATGGCCCAATCTTAACTAAGGAGCAAATCCTGTTAAAAAGTAAAGAAAGATGTTAGAGGCAAGCTTGAGTTCAAAGCAAAATTCCCTAATTCCACTGTAAATAGGATTCTTTGCTGACTTTGGGGCTTAAAAAATTCTATTTTCATCTCCACGGCTCAATGATCTTTAATTTCTGCAGTAAATTGCGGAATTTGTGTGGATTTTGAGTTATAATGCAGCTGCTTGTTGGATAAATGGAAAACGGCAAAGGTTTCGATTTTGTTTGTGGTAGTAGGATGCTGTACTAACTATGGCTGATTGTATTGCACTATATTTATTCACTTTGCTTGGGTTATGAGTTGCATTTGAGCAGTTTGCTGAAGTCAGCTGTTTGCTTTTTCCTTGCAAGTAAATGCAGCTATAGGTGCAAAAACAAACTGCATGTGGATTCTGCAGATTGTTGCTGCTATAGATTGCCAATTAGCTACTAATGCTATTGCCGTGTGCTAGACTGTTTGCTATGTGCTTGGAAGGTTGATTGATTAAACAAGTGTTCTCATATTCATAGTTCACAGATGTTTGTTTAGCTTATGCTATTAATGCACAGCTTAACTCTTGTAAGGTTGAATTTAATCAACCATCTTATTGGTTTTATTCTGTGCAAAATTTGCTTGTATTTTAGCAATTAGTAACCCTGTATTTAGGTGGGAATCATGTAAGGGTAGTGAGTTAGAGAGTGTGAAGAAATGCTCAAGATTGTGCAAGGATGCAGAGACTCGCGGTTGGAACTGGGGGATGACTCGCGACTGGCAAGCCGCACACAAGTGAAGCATGCAAGAAGATGAACAGTCGCACCAGTTAGAGCACTACAGGCTAAAAAGTCCAGCTTGGCCGTTCTGTTATCTCGCGGCTTGAGGTCAAGCCGCCAACTAGCTCTATTTTAAAAAACCTGACTCTTCGCATTCCATTGTCACCCTAGTATAAATACCCCTTATACCCACAAAATGTAGAGAGATTCCAAAGAGAATTTTGAGAGAGAAACCCTAGAGAAAAAGAAGATTGATTCATCCGCAATTTTCACATAGAGACTCTTCAAATTCCTCTACTCTCACCATTTTCATTGTTACATCCTTGAGAGGTTTTACCCAAATTCTTCTCTCACTATACCTACATTTGTGAGAATGCTTTTTGGTACCTAGGGAAGCAGTTAGGAATGAACCAATGGTTATTGGTTGATGCTATGGGCTATAGCGGAATCTGGTAAGCTAAAGAAGAAATAGGTTCGATGTAACCTCGTTGGAGCAAGAAGTTTAGAGGGCTTAAGTACACTGAATAGATTAGGATTGGAGGGTCTTCTGCTGTTCATGTATCCTAACTACATTCTTTAGTGGATTATTTACCACTTGGAGGGTGGCGGATAGGTTTTATGCCAAGGGCTTCGGTTTCCTCTTCGATAGCACATTGTTGTATTGTCCTTGTGTTTGCATCTCTCTTTCCTTAATCTTTACCATTTAATTTCTGCTATGGATGTGATTTTATTTGGTTTAGATTGTTTATCAATTATGTTATTAGCTTATATTCATGTTCCGCACATTTATTGTTTGATAATAAGCTTGAATTAGTAATTTGTAATTTGGGAGTCTAAACGTTCATAGCATTTTCAATGCTATTTGAACATTCAATTGGTTTTAGAGTGGGTGCACTCTTTGTGGTTTAAACACCTTAGTGTGATCCTTGACCCCGTATTGAGATGGACCGGTCTCAATCTTTAAATGTTCCACCATTTTTTGATGGTAACAACTATGCTTTTTGGAAAGTCCGAATGAGGGCATTCTTGTGTTCTATTGATGATAATGTTTGGGATGCTGTAGAAGTAGGTTGGACTAGGCCGAAGGCTGCTAAATCCACTTGGGATAAGGCAACTCTTGTAGCAGCTAACGCTAATAGTAAAGCCTTGAATGCCATTTTCTGTGGTATTTCTCTAGAAGAATTTCACAGGATTTCGCACATCACTGTTGCCAATGAGGCATGGAAAATACTGGAGACAACTTATGAAGGAACAAAGAAAGTAAAAGACACTAAGCTGCAGATGCTGACCACTCAGTTTGAGGAGCTCAAAATGAGTGAGGATGAGTCCTTTGACTCTTTATATAGCAAGTTGAACGAAGCGATCATCAACAAGTTCAATTTAGGAGAGAAAACGGAGCACTCTAAAGTTGTAAGGAAAATCATTCATTCGTTGCCGAAGAGCTTCCATGCCAAGGTGACAGCAATTGAAGAGAGCAAGGACCTTGCTGATATCAAAGTTCAAGAACTGATAGGCTCACTTCAAACCTATGAATTGTCATTGCCCACACAAAGGAAGATCAAATCTCTTGCTCTTAAGACAATTAATGAAAGGGTCAAAACTCACGACTCATCGAATGAGGATGTTGTCGATAAAGATGTGGTATATTTGGCGAAGAATTTCCAAAATTCCTAAAATTCAAGAACAATGGAAAATTTGGCAATAAAGGGAAATTCCAAAATTCTAGGAGGAGAAAAAGGAATTCAAAAGGATAAATGGAAAGGAATCCCAATCTACACAAGGAATTACTTGCTTCGAGTGCAACGGACACGGACATTTCAGGAAAGAGTGTCCCAACTATTTGAAATTGAAGGGCAAGGTGTATGCCACAACTCTTAGTAACTCGGGTTCATCCAATTCTAATTCTGAGGAAAGCTGTGACGGAGAAGGGAATTACTCTGCATTTATGACTATTGCTCATCTTGAGTCTTCAGAGGACTTGAATTTGCTTGTACAAGAGCTTGGGGAGCATAGTAATGAGGAATCAATGGAAATCGTAAAAGAATCAGATGGTGAAAAAGATGAGAGTATAGGGGGTCTTCAAGAAAATTTCAATTCACTCCTTGAGAAATCAAGAGAATATGCACGTGTGGCCAAGGCAGCTGTGGGAAAGATGAAGAAGGCAAAGGAGGACTATCTAAGCCTCCTAGTGCGACATAAGGAGGCCAAGTGTGAGATAGAGATGCTGAATGGAGAGTTGACCAAAGCATACTCGAAGATAAAAATTCTTAAGCATGAGGTGGTTCAAGCAAATGCTAAAGTAGACCGTGTCTCCTCCAAGAAACTTAATGAAATGCTTGCTCATAAAAAACCATCCTCAAACGAATCCAGGTTGAGTTATACCGGAAAAGATAGTTCAGCAGTCAAAATCACCAAGGAAGTGAAATTTGTGCAAGCCAAAGAACCTGTAGTGGCTGACTCTATACCTAAGAAAGGGGAAGGTGGAAAGAAGAAGAATATGGTTGACCAACGGATGTTGAATAAGCCCCGTAACCAATCAGTGATAGGACCTGAAGCTAGAGGAAGATCTCTTCCAAGATCACAAAGAGGTCCTGGAACAAATCATTTCTGTCACCATTGCGGATTGCAAGGACATACATGCATCTGATCAAAGGCCAAAAGGACCAAGAAATGACAAGAAGACTTGGACTGTTGAGCCATCAAAAGGTCGAAATGGTGATCCCGGTGTGATGGACATGATGAAGATGATTGGTGCATTCACCACTTGCTTGGAGAGCTTCACTAGAAGGTTTGAAAGTCCTAAACCTCGTACCCAATCCTATAGGAATATCACCCCAAACGCACGTGACGTGTGGGTGAAGAAAGGTACTCATGCATAAGCATTACAACATGTACATGCATTAATTCTTCCTATGCTTTGTGAATATGCTTGGTTGTATGCTTTTTGCTTGTTTGAGTTGAAAATTGTTTGGTTGTTTATTTGTTTCCTTTTAAATGCTTTTACATTGTTGTTTTTTTATCAATCTTTTCATATTTTATGTCAAAAATCCAAAAACACATAAAAAGTAGAAAATCCAAAAAGTTTGATCAACTTTGTTGATTTTTGTCTCAAAACATGTTTGGCCTTGTACCTTTGTACTAATGGCTTGGTGCATCTACGAGCTTAGCTTGTTTCCTATGCACTCATATCTTTGTAGAAGAAATCTTGAAATCTATGTGACTGTTGTAAATAGATCTTCAAACTTGTCATGAATGATTAGTGAATGTTTTTGTTAATCTTGAGACATGTATAGACTTGTGGCTATATATCTTCCCACCTTTTATTCTATTGCTTTACTTAAAGAGCTCACCAAATGTAAATCTCAAAATGAAAAGAGATATTGAGCTGTAAAAACCTGTTACACATACTAGTATTTGACTAGGAAAAAGGGAAAACGATCAAAAATAAATTGTATGATGCCCAAAAAGCCAAAGGCTAACTCATCTAAATGAAATATCAAAAAAATTCAAGCATCGATCTCATAATAAGATGTGTTGTTTCAAAAAGATCAAATGATATGTTGAACATGGAGCCAAATGAAAAGCTTCAAAAATAATTGTACTCAAGATTATGTGGGAGCTCATATATGCATATTTCTATAATTGAGATGGGTCACATTATGTAGTACTAGTTGTGTATGCCTTGATTGAATTGATCATTGAAGCTTCACATTAGACTAAGGACTATCTCATTTTTGATATTCACACACAACACACAAGTCTATGTTCAATGAATGTCATATTCATTTGTGTGATTGTACTTGTTTAAATGTGTTTTCACATGCTCAATCTTTGTTGATCAAACATAAAAGATTTTTGAGTGTTTTAGCTATTTTTGGAAAGTATTTTGTTTTTACAAAAGTGTCAAAATTTCAAAAATAGTATTGCCCTACTCTAGCGACTCAATCACAGGTTGGTCTTGCCGCATGCCCCAGTCGTGAGCTTTACTCAGAAGGCTTTCGTGATTCACTAGCGACTCATTGGTGGGTAAATGCCTTAGTCGCAAAAAATATTAGAAAATTTTTCAAAATTTAAGTTTTTATGATTCTCGCGGCTTAGTGTGGCGACTTGTTCGCAGGTGGAAGGTCTAGTCGCGAGGGGTACACAGAGATTTTCACGACTCACCTCGCGACTCTCTCACATGTAGACCTTCCAGTCGCGAAAACACTTAGAAGATTTTTCAAGAATCTTGTTCTCAAAGTGTTTCGCGGCTTATCCTGGGGACTGACTGGCATCTTGATCCAATCGCGAAAAACGTGTGTTTTGTGCAAATTGGGCAGTTTTTAAAATCATTTTAGTTTTTCCCTCGAATTTTTGTGACTGTTCATTGTCTTTCCCATTTCAAACCTCTCACTAACTCATCGTGTCTCTCTCAAAAACCTCCATTTTTGCATCAACTCAATCTCAAATCTTCAAGCAAAAGGTATGGGTTTTATATTTCTCACTACATAATTCATGATTTTGGTTTTATTTTCTTGATTTGTGAGGTGTTATTGAGTTTTTGAGAAATATAGTGTTCAAACATGGTTTGGGTTAATGTCTGTTGAGTTTTCGTGTTTGGTTTTGGTGAAATCTTGTGTCTAGTATTCCAAATATGATTGTTATCATGACTTAGTTTCTTTGACAGAGTTTGAAGAATGATCTGTGATTGATTGTTATATCTCATACCCATGTTGCTATTTGTTCGGGTTTATTATGTTTCACTCTGTGTGTGAGTTTGGCCAGTTCTATATAGTTGTGTTGTGATGGTTGGGTTATAATCTTTGTCTTTAAGTTACAATAAATATCATGTGTGTTGCTTCTACCTTGTGTCTATTGTCTATTTTGCGCTGGTTTAATCATCTTATTCACATGAAAATATGTCTCATAAACATATTACTTGGTGTAGTATGTGATTGAAGAATGTACTCTAGAGGGCTCTTGGTTGTTTAATTGTGCTCTATGTCACAATATGCTATGCATTATATTGTTGATATAGTGCTCTATTATTTTCTGATCTTTGCTACCTCTTTTACTGACTGACTCTCAACTGAATATGGATTGAATGGTGGTAAAGCAACCTGTTTCTTACCTGTTACTAATGTTTGAATTTCATCCATTTTGCTATGTCATGTTGTGGCCTCTTCTGCTTGTTTACAAATGGCTCCCACACCTACAAAGAAGAAGACTCCTGCTAAGAAGGCTGACAAAAGACTGAAAATGGACCATAACCTATTTCGGTCTGTTCGTCACTTTGAGAGATACAGAGATTCTTTCTTGAAGGGAACCATTATTCAAGAAAGGTTTGTAGACTTAGGGGACTCAAAGGACACCTTCATTCCAGACTGTTTTGAGGGCAGAGGATGGAATAAGATGCTGAGTGACCTACTTGCAGTTTGTGAGCCCTTAATAAGGGAATTCTATGCAAATGTTGTTATAAGGAAGGATGAGCTGAATTGTTGGATTAGAGGTCATGAGTTCACCCTAGATGCACATGATATTGATGAGGTTTTGGGGCTTGAGGGTTTAGAGGATCATGATTTCACCAATTACAAGGACAGGATGTTATCTATAGAAACTATTCAGAATCGGATTGGTGGTGTTAAAGAGGGGAGATGTCTCAATACTAATGCCTTCCTTGCTAACATGAGGTGTTTGACCACCATCATGATGTTCAACTTGTATCCAATGAGGAAGCTGACTACAATTACCAATGCCAGAGCTATCTTCCTCATGGAGTTCAAAGAGAAAACCTTCATTGACATTAACTCTCACATATTCGACACAATTGTGGATGAGACTAGAACCACCTTTAGGCCTAAGCTGATCTTTCCTAGTCTTCTCATGAAACTTTTTAGAGCAAAAGGTGTTGCAATCCCTCAAAATATGAGTTCCATGACTCCACTCTCAGCCATTAACAAACATACCATCACAAGGATACAAGTTCGTCTTCCAGGTGATGAAGATGAGGGTGACTCAGGAGAAGGCGATCCAATGGAAACTGAAGCAGAGGCTACAGGACAGACATCCACACCCAGAAGCAGAGGCATGAGGAGCAGAGCTTCAACTTCATCAGCTGCACCTTTAGATGCATTTCAAATCATCCTGGAGAGGATTGATGGACTCAGAGAAGTTCAGAATGAGCATACTGATAGGATGGCAGCAATTCAGGATCAGCTCAACGTACTTTCAGCCAAGTTTGACAGCATCAACACCCAGCAGTAACCCTTTGACCATTCCGATAAAAAAAATGGAGAATTTTTTAGGGGCAGCTCTTGAGGGGGAGTGCCATTTTAAGGGGGAGCATGCCATAAACAGTGTTTATTCAGTTTATGTTTCAATTTTACTTTATGTTTCTTATGGTATTATGTTTGGTTAATGCTCTCACTATGGGTTTGACACACTATGGTTAAAGTTTTGGTTTAAAGGTTTAAAACTCATGGTTTTGTTTGACTGTGAAACTTTTGTTTATCAATACATAAGATGTTATTTTGTATGTGTTAAGGGTTTGTACCTGCTGCTTTTGTAAGCTTTTAAGGTTATATGTACCCTTGCTTTGTAGCCTAAGTACTTGATGTTAAATGTCATGCATTTTCTTCAAGTACATCACTCTTGTGCCCTTTGTTGGATTTTTATCCTTAATGCAATTACCTTGAGTTGTTGCATCGGTTGAGTGTTGGATATGTAAATGATACTTTGCAATTGAGCTTATTAGCTTGCATGTCCAGATGTTCATTCCTTGTGTGAATAAGCATTATGATCACTATTCATAGTGATTGCTCATTTTTGGTTAAGCCATGGTTCATTATTTTTTCTATTTTGCTTGATCACATTGTGCTTGCTCCATTTACATTACAAGTTTTCTGCATTCAATGATTATACTATGTTGTTGTATTTCAAGAGATACTTGTTCTTATAGTTCAAGAGCTTCACAGATTCTAGAGTTAGGTGTGAGTGAGTTTGAATTAATTGTTCTCAACTCACGTGTTAAGTCTAGAGTTTATTGTAGGGTTTTGTCATGGAATAGCCAAAGGGGGAGATTGTAAGGTTGAATTTAATCAATCATCTTGTTAGTTTTATTCCATGCCAAATTTTCTTGTATTTTAGCAATTAGTAACCCTGTATTTAGTTGGGAATCATGTAAGGGTAGTGAGTAAAAGAGTATGAAGAAATACTCAAGATTGTGTAAGGATGCAGAGACTCGCAGCTTGAAAAGGATGCAATTAGTAACCCTGTATTTAGGTGGGAATCATGTAAGGCCGTTCTATTATCTCGCGGCTTGAACTCGCGACTTAGTCAAGTTGCGAGGCCAAGCCGCCAACCAGCTCTGTTTTGAAAAATCTGACTCTTCGCATTCCATTCTCACCCTAGCATAAATACTCCTTATACCCCTTATACCCATGAAATGTAGAGAGCTTCCAGAGAGAATTTTGAGAGAAAAACCCTAGAGAAAAACAAGATTGATTCATCCACAATCTTCACATAATGACTCTTCAAATTCCTCTACTTTCACCATCTCCATTGTTACATCCTTAAGAGGTTTTACCCAAATTCTTTTCTCACCATACCCACATCTGTGAGAAGGTTTTTTGGTGCTTTGGGAAGCAATTAGGAAAGGGCCAATGGTTATTGGTTGATGCTATGGGCTATAGCGGAATCCAGTAAGCTAAAGAAGAAATAGGTTTGGTGTAATCTCGTTAGAGCAAGAAGCTTGGAGGGCTTAGGTACATTGGGTAGATTAGGCTTAAAGGGTCTTCTGCTGTTCATATAACCCAACTACATGTTTTAGTGGATTATTTACCGCTTGGAGGGCGGCGGAGAGGTTTTACGTCGAGGGTTTTGGCTTCCTCTTCAATAACACATCGTTGTGTTGTCCTTGTGTTTGCATCTCTCTTCCCTTAATCTTTGCCATTTAATTTCTGTTGTGGATGTGATTTTATTTGGTTTAGATTGTTTACCAATTCTGTTATTAACTTATGTTCATGTTCTGCACATTTATTGTTTGATAATAAACTTGAATTGGTAATTTGTAATTTGGGGATCTAAACGTTCATAGCGTTTTCAACGCTATTTGAACATTCAACTCTATATTTTGGTTTGTTTTGTTGGTCGAGTGGGCTTCTTTTAGGCTTAGTAATTTTGATAGCCAAATGACCTTTTGTTCTTTGAATAGATTGTGTTCTTTGTTTCTTTTTCAATAAAACATATATTCGAACCTGAATCCTTGAGGAATTAATTCTAGGCAATGAAGGGTGATTGTTCTTGTGTTTGTTTAAAGTCTTATATAATAAATTGAAACTTAGATTGAATGTTATACTCTCTACAGCCACAAGATACTGTAATCTAAAACTTTAAGTTTAAAGGGAATTAAACAAAAATCCACTTTTATTTGTACACTAGAATAATGCCATATTTCTTTAATGCATTCCCTTCCTATAAAAGGCTCTTAGGAATTGAGTTGATTGTTAGTACAAACACAGTCACACATCATAGTAGTAGAACAAAGCACAGTACATGATGAACACTCCTACACCAGAAGAGAAAGAAAATCACGACTCCAAAACTAGAAGTTAAAAAAAAAAAAAAAAAAAAATCATCCATTGATCCTTTCAAAAAGGGATATTAAACTAGCATAATATTACAACAGATCAGGTAGAAATGCCTAATCCCATGCTTAATCCAGGCATTATTAAAGACATTTAATTTCTTCTATTTGTTTCATGCCTCTGCAATTCACAAGAAAAATTCTTTAGCTCACCATTTTAAGCCTTGATAACATAAGAAAAGGGATAGGAATTATTACAAGAAGGTTGTGGGTTTTAATAAGATGACAATTTCTGTTTAGTATTTTGATCATGAATGAGAAATGAAAATCCAATTTTACAATCAGCTACGATAATCTCCTCTAAATTAATAAAAAGGTCAACATAAAATCTCCATGCGTTTTTAATAGAAGTATTTGGGGACTGAATGAAATCAAAGTAAATGAATAGGACACACTACTTAACGTAGTCTTATAATCAAAACTAAATACCCCTTACTTGAGCTCTACTTGGTCTGCCTCTGTGCATCCCCAAACTAATGAAAGCACTTTTTATCGATTGTAATTCTCTAATAACTTCCTCCATACTCATTCTATCTTTAGGGGATTCCAATGAACATAAGATTCCAATGTTAAGAATTGAGAGTAAGCACTTTTGCATGTCAACATCAATATGCCTTGAATCCTCAATATTATTAGCTTCTTCTACTTCAATTTCATTATCATTGCCATCATTATCACAGTTGCAACTCCCAATTCTTCAACTTCTCTTGGCAAAAGCATTGGGTCAACAACTTCAGCAAGTCTTTTTGGTAATGCCATCTTAACAAAATTATGGAGATTCAAACCATCATTAAACATATCATCAGTGGGCATCCTTCGTGTAAACATTTCTAGCACGAGAACTCTGTAGCTATATACATCCCCCTCAGTTGATGCCTTACCACCATGCCAAACTCTACAACTCGTGGAATGGAAGGATGGCAATTTCTATCTATAATGAAGTGGATTAAGGTCTATAAAATGCAAATTCAAAGAAAATGAAATGAATCTATATAGAAAAATGATATGACATATGATATTACTTCCACAATGGAAGGAAAATAAATGAAACTTTACCCCGAGGGGCCAAATTACTTTTTTTTTTTTTTTTTTTTTTTTCTGCATGTTCAATTTGATTGAAATATATGCATACAAAGAAGATACGAAGCTTAGCCAAAGGATCGAATGTCCATTGCCAAATTAACTTAGGAATTTCTCAAAGTATAAATATTTTTTTTTTGCTATTAAATATTTTATTTTATTTTAAATTTTATGTAAAATTAATCATGTGCTTTTTGGTACTCAAGTGAATATTTGTTATAAGAGACAAAGAAATAGTAAGCAAGAGAGTATGCTAACATGTTTATACTAATTTTATGAATATTAAAAAGCTTATATGCTCAAATATACTAGTTAATTCTTATCTTTTGATAAAGTGACAAAGAGAAAAGCAACATATTATAGGATTGTTAAGGATTTAGAACTAATAAGAGAGGTTATACCTGGAGCAACATAGCTGATAGATCCTTTTAACCCAATTGTGCTAGTACACTTCTGGGAAGAATCATTGGTGCTTGCAAGGAGTCTTGCTAAACCAAAGTCACTTACATGAGCAATCATCTCATTATCGAGAAGAATATTGCTTGGCTTCAAATCACAATGTATGATTTGTTGCTGACACTGATTGTGCATATAATTTAATGCAGAAGCCACATCAATCGTAATAATTATTCTTTGAAGAAAGCTCAAATTTTTTGATTGATTTTTGCAATTTGTCATTGGATGTAGCCACATATCTAAGCTCTCATTTGTCATGAATTCAAATACAAGAGCTTTAAATTCATCGCCATTATAATTGATACTAGAGCAACATGTTAAGATCTTCACAAGATTTCAGTGTCGACCATTTCTTAAGACATTGCATTCCGCCACAAAACTCTTGGTAGGTCCTTTAGTTTGAAGGTTTAGGACTTTTACTGCAACTAACATTTCTTCTTGATTAAGAACTCCTTTGTAAACTGATACAAAACTACCAAATTCAATCAAATTGTTGAGAGAAAATCCATTAGGTGCTCAATGAGGCATTTTGTACGAAATTGTTGGAAGAAGATCCATCTTTGAGACTATAGAAGATGAGTTCTTTTTATATTTTTTTTCCTCCAATAAAGAACAAGAAAGGATGAAACTAGAAGGACACATGCAACCACACAAAAAGTTATGGTTCTTGATCTAGAAGCAAGGGACTTCCTTGATTTTGTAACTTCAGGGCATACCCCCACAAAGCTTGTTGTCTCCAATAATTGATGTTGCATTTACATTTTTAAAAACTCCAACTGTTGGTAGTGTGCCCTCAATATCATTGAACGAAATGTTCAAATATTTTAAAGGGAAAATTACAGTAAACTCACCTGTGGTTTGGCTCGTTTTCACCTTGCCTACCCATGGTTTAAAATAACACTTTGGTCTCCGTTTGGTCTCTGTTACCCACCTTTGTTAAAAATATTGGTAAATAAGTCTTTTTGCTTATATTTTATATCTCTCTTCTCCAAAAACATAAAAATAAAAAAAAAATACACAAAGAAACTAAAAGGTCGAAAATGTGTTAAAAACACAAGAGCTGTTTAGACCTCCAAATTAAATATTACAGCTCGATAGATTTTATTCTAACTTGTACTAAGTGCGGAATAAAGTAAATGTGAGCAGATAAACAAATAAACTACTCTAACCCATAATCAATATAACACAACAATAAACTGAAAGGTAAAAGAGTAAGGAAGAAGAATGCAAACACAAGATAACACACCGATGTGTTATCGAAGAGGAAACCGAAGTACTCGGCGTAAAACCTCTCCGCCGCCCTCCAAGCGATAATCGATCCACTAGACAATTAGTTGGGATACACTAGTAGCAGGAGACCCTCCAAAACTAATATACCCAATGTACCTAAGCCCTCTAAGCTGCTACTCCAACAAGGCTTCTCAGAACCATGTCTTGTCTAGCTTTATGGATCCCGCAATGCCCAATTGCATCCCCCAGAGTCTGGCTTCTTCCAATGCTTCCCAGCAGCACCAAAACCTCACTTAACATTCTAAAAAGGTGTGGTAAGTGTTTGGGCTATCAATCTCTCAAGTATATGGAAATGGAGAGGTAAGAGTTAAGGAAAATCCATAATGAATTATGTAGAGAATTATGGGTATAACAATCTCTAACTCTCAAGGTTTGTGGTTAGGGTTTTCTCACAGAAACACTCCTTAACATCTGTGAGTAATGTGGATATATATAGTGTGGGTACAAATAGTGTGTATTAGAAATGACAGTTCAGTAAAACAGAATATTTTGCGGGTATCTCGCGGGAAGGCCTTACCCGCGAGACACTTGCGAAAACCAACTGTCACCAACCTATCCTAACTCTTCGCATTCAAGTCATATGCATGGCACATGCTTCACTTCGCTGGAAGCTTACTAGCGAGATACCCACGAAAATAGCCTTAGTCTTCATGCCTTGAGTCTTCACACACAACCCTTACAATGAAATCCCACAAATAATACAAGGTACAAAAGATTGAACATAATTACAATCAAATTTGGCACAGAATTAAAGCCAACATAAATAGTTGTAAATTACAACTTTACAGAAACAAGATCAAATAGAGAATTTTGTAAAGAAACTAAATAGATAGAGCTGGGTATCAATTTTCCTATGCTTCATCCTCTCTCTCCAATCCCATCGTCCCTCTAGCTCCCATCCCATCGTCCCTCTCTCAAACTCCCATCGTCTCTCTCTCTCTCTCTCTCACAAACTCAAATCTCTAATTTTATTCTATCATCTCTTCTCTCTCCGTAGCATTGAGGAGACCAATCTAGCACCACGGCGAAAATCCAACTAACCCAACCTTGACAAGGGTGATCAAATGAAAACCCAGCAACACTAAAAGTTGAGGAGGCCAGTTTCTATTATGGCAAGGAGATCTATTATGGCAAGGCGATCATATGAAACCCAGTAACACCCAAAGTTGATGATGATCTTGTTGCTGTTGTTGATGCCGTTATTGGAAAATATCACTTCTTAGTTGTTCCTTTCAATGTTTGTTTGTTTATTTTTATTATTTTTAACTATTTCCTTGAGATTATTATATGTTCCGAGCTTCTCTAAGACATGTTGACTTCAAGCACAGGAAACGTAGCTTATTAAAAGAAAAGGTACAATCCATTTAATTATCTAATCAATCACTTACAAGTAAAAAAAGCTTAAATAATCCAATCATCTAACTGCTTAAAAGGGAATTTAATTTTCAAGTTGAAGATATAGGTGAATGTGGTGGTGATAATAAAGTTTATGGTTATTCATCCACTTTGATTTAATCTCAGCCAGGTAAGGACAAGAGGGCATGAAAACCGAAATAATACACATATAAGAGGTTCCCAGTATGCCATTTTCTATTATGGCAAGGAGATCTTCCAAATAGTAATTAAATTCAACTTCCCACCTCAAGCACTTTCAAAAAATTCAAACCCTAGCCTTTTGATTCGTATTATGTTATGTTTTGGTGATAAAAATTGTTTTCTAACGGAAAAGCCAAAGGTGGGTAACGAAAATCAAACGGAGATAAACACAGGTGGGTAAAGTGTTAATTTTTAAACAACGGGTAGGCAAGATGGAAACGGGCCAAACTACAGGTGAGTTTATTATAATTTGCTCTATTTTAAAAATAAAGTTTTTCTATACCTTTGGAATAAATCCTGATAAGTTATTTCGCGAAACATCCAAAAGTTCAAGGCCTTTCAAAGAGGCCATGGATGAAGGTATGATTCCTTCAAAGGAATTCCCTTGCAAGTAGAGATTTTTTAAATTCACTAAATTTCCAATTGTTGCGGGAATTTAACCAGACAATTTCAGAGACATCTAGAAACTTAATATTTTTCATATTGCCTAGTTCAACTGGTAATTTGCCACTATAAATTGAGTAATAGCAACAAAGAGAAAAGAGAAAAAAACCTGCTGAGGTATAACTCCACTGAGATAATTTTGTGAAACATCCAATTGTTGTAAACTTTGGCAGTTACCAAAACTTGGAGGTATGCTTCCTTCTAAATTGTTTTGAGAATGGTCCAATTTAACCAATTGAGTGAGGTTGCCCAAGGAGCTTGGGATTTGCCCTGACAATTTGTTCCCTGATAAAGACAATCCTTGCATCTTCTGAAACTTCCCAAAATAAGTAGGTATCACACCTATGAAAAGATTCTCATCCAAGTGCAAGAGAATTAAGTTGACAAGATTCTGCAACGCTATAGGAATCGTTCCAGATATTTGGTTGCCTTCTAAGTATAATGCATTAAGTTGTGTCGACAAGTTGCCTATAAAATTGGGCAAAACACCTTCGAATTGGTTTATTGCAATTATTAGCACTTCCAATTTGCTACAGTTTCTTAAAGACATTAAGAAGTTCAAATCCCTTCCTAATTTATTGTGACCTAGATTTAGCACTTCAAGATCTAGTAGTTATCCCAAATTAGTCGAAACTGATCCCACCAAGTTGTTAAACGCTAGTTCAATTATTTGAAGCTTAGATGCGTTGCATAAAGAACCAGGGATTGGCCCAAAGAATTTATTACCACTAATTTCAAATAATTTGAGATTAGGGAGAGTGAGGCCTATGTTTGCTGGAAGAGTGACTCTAAGTTGGTTGAATTCAAATCCTAATACACTCATATTTGATAAATTGTAAAGAAAGGAAGGGACCATACCGTTCAGCATATTGGATCCAACTACGAAAAATGACAAACTTTTCAAACGACCTATGCTCTTTGGAATATTTCCCTCAAGTTATTAAAGGTTGCTGAAAATAATTCGAGAAACGAAAGATTTCCTACAAAAGGTGGGATTCTTTCTGTCAAATTCTTTTCATCAACCAGAAAATAAAGAAGCTTTGACAAAGAGCCAAGCTCCATGGGGATTTTCCCAATAAGTTTGTTCCATGATAAGCCAATTACCTTGAGTTCAAAGCAGTTGGTCAAGCTGGCTGGAATTTCTCCTCCCAGCGTGTTATTTGAAAGATTGAAATGTCGTAGTCGGAACAAATGACCAACTTCCTTTGGAATTTCACTATAAAAGTTATTGTTTTGGAGGTTGATGGCTGTAAGGAAGGTGAGGTTTCCAATGTAAGGTGTACTGGTTCCACGCAATTTATGCCCTTGTAGTGCCAAGGACGTGACTCTTTGATGGTGGCGGCCGCATGTAATCCATACTAGTTGCAGAACTGAATAGAATAATTCCATAAGCTCAAGACTCCATCTGGGTCAGTAATGGATTCTTTGACTTTGAGCAAAGCCAAACGGCCAGTCTCGTTTGTTGGAATGGCAGAAGAAGTGGTAGGATGCAAGCATAGTAGGGTAAAGAGTAGAATCATATGGAGGTATGTAGAGCATAATGTAGGAAAATTGGGGTTGTGAAGCTTCATTGGTTTGGACAAGCAGGAAATTGGTGAAATTTAGTCCAAGACAGAGTTAAATATATAGGTTTGTATTATATATGGGCTCTTATAGTTATGGTGTGGACGTAAATTGTACACTTTTAAAATGATGACATAGACAAACATTTTCCTGCCTACTTAAGCAAGTGAAAGTTTGGTTGCTCTACTTAATTATTCTGCTTTTAAAATGATGACATACACAAACATTTTCCATTATGATTAATTATTTTGATTTCACTTTCTTGGGAGTACATTCATTATTTTTTAATACTAAATCCTAGAAAAACTTACCAATTGAAAAATAGCATCAATGCACTTCTAGAGTGTAGGAGTAATTCTTAGGTACTTGTAAGGTTGAAATTTATCAACCATCTTGTTAGCTTTATTTCGTGCCAATTTGCTTGTAATTTAGCATTTAGTAATCTTGTATTTAGGTGGGATTCATGTAAGGATAGTGTGTGAAGAGAGTGTGAAGAATTGCTCAACTTTGTGCCAAGAAGCAGGAACTCGCGGGTAGGACTCGCGACTGACTCGCGGCTTGCAAGCCGCCAACTGCTATGCACGTGAGAAGCATGCGGGGAGGTGAAGGGTCACGCCAGCTGTCACACTACAAGACAAAAGTCTCAGGCTGGCCAGACCGTTATTTCGTGACTTGGACAAGTCGCCAACCAGCCCTGTTTGGGAAAAACTGACTCTTCGTATTCCAAACACACACCACTATATATAGACCCTTATACTCACGAAATGTAAAGAGCTTCCAGAGAGAATTTTGAGAGAGAAACCCTAGAGAAAAACAAGATTGTCTCATTCCCAATCTTCATTAAAAGACTCTTCAAATTCCTCTACTCTCTTCCTCTCCATTGATACATCCTTAAGAGGTTCTTGACCAAATCATTTTCTCATCACACCCACGTCTGTGAGAATGTTCATTTGGGTAGATTAGGCTTGGAAGGTCTATTGCTGTTCATGTATTCCAACTACATTTTCTAATGGATTATTGACCGCTTAGAGGGCGGTGGAGAGGTTTTACGCCGAGGGCTTCGGTTTCCTCTTCGATAACACATCGCGTGTTGTCTTTGTGTTTGCATCTCTCTTCCTTTTATCTTTACCATTTAATTACTGTTGTGATTGTAATTATTTAAGCTTTAGATTGTTTATCAATTCTGTTATAAATTTGTTATCATTTTCCGTATATACATTGTTTGATATAAAGTTTGAATTGGTAATTTTATAATTAGGGGTCTAAACGTTTACAATGTTTTCAACGCTCACTACAACAAAAGTGGACTATGGTGACGAAACCTTTCGTCACAATATGTCCTTATTTCGTCACCGAATACATATGGTGACGAAATGGTGACGAAACAGCATTCGTCACCTAAGCTACGTCACAGAATGTATTGGTGACAAAACATTTTCGTCACCAATAAAAAAATGATAGGTGACGAAATTTTTTCATCACCAATAAAAAATGATAAGTGACAAAAGTTTTTCGTCACCTAATATTTTCGTCACTAAACCTTATTTTCAGTGACAAAATATTTCGTCACCAAATGTATTTTTTTTCCCAATTTCAATAGATTAGGTGACGAAGTTTTGCATCACCGGTTGTTTTTTTTTTTTTTTTTTTGTTAATATATATTTCAATAGATCAGGTGACGAATTATTTCGTCACCAATTTCTGCTTATAGTCAGATATGACAACGAAAATTATCGTCACCAATTTTATTTTATTTTTATTAATATTCTTTACATTCTAACCAATACCATAAAAACAAACATCCATTCATTTCTAACCAAATCCATAAAAACAAACATCCATACATTCTAAAAATGCAATAAAGATGTTCACAAAGTAATTACAACCATTTATATATAAATGATGTCTTAACTTCCAAACTTTACAAAAAATTATTTGAGTTGAAGTAGTCCCACAAAAGCTATCTTTTTGCCACCAATCCCATATCTGCACAAGTTTAAAGGAAAATACATCAATAACAAACTAGACTGCAAACCTATATCCCTAATAAGATGTACTACAACAACAAAAAGATTATTATTAGTAAGACAATGCAGAAAAAGTCCACAGAATACCCAATCTTCTTACCACATGTTCTATTATCCTTGTATCTAGGCGTTTGACACACCGGACATTTATCAAGGTTTTCATTTTCCTTCCAAAAGAGAGCACAATCATTTTTACATGCATGAATGTGCTCATATGATAAGCTCAAGTCACGTAATATCTTCTTTGCTTCATAAGTTGACCTTGGAACTAAGTTACCTTTCGGTAAAAGCTTACTCAACAAGTTTAGTATCATGTCAAGCCCCTTATTACTCAAGTTGGTTGTTACCTTCACATTTAGCATTTCAATGACAAACTTCAAAAGAGTGTAATCTGTGCAACCTGGATACAGCTCATGCTTTGAATCACTAAACATTTTATCAAAATTACGCACTTCCTCATCTTGCTGGGTTGTATCTCTTGGTTCACCTCTAATTCGATCCTCCACCAAGGCATCAATACCATCTAGATGATCATTGTTTGACATTTCTTCATCATCAATGTGCTCATTTAATTCACGGGGTTCTCCATGATAGTACCACTTAGTATAATCTTTCATAATCCCACGATGAAGCAAATGAATTTGCACAATGTGAGCATATTGTTGATAGCAATTCAAACAATCAATACATGGGCATGGAATTTTTCCACTTCGGTCCACAACAGTCATTGCAAAAGTAAGAAATGAATTCACCCCATCAATATATTGTTGACTTAGTCTGTCTCTAGGTGTCCTACCAAGTGTCATCCAACTATTATCCATATCTGATCACACATACAAGGTGAATGTTAAGTCATCAAGATAATGAAATGTCATACATAACGTTTTCTAACAACTAAACCTCCAATATACTTTGGAGTGACACATTATATCAAGAAAAAAAAAATTGTACCTATTTTATTTTGCATAACAAGAAGAATTTTTTTATAATCATTATTTTTATTTTTATTTTGGGTTTCTTCCTTTTTGTGGTGGGCAATGACATCTTTTGTTTTAGCAATCAATAGCTGGCTACAATGTGAAGTTTCACCTAAAAATGAGAGAAGTGCACATTGATCAGTGGGAAAACCATAGGTAATATGGTTTTGCTATTAGGTGGGTCTATTAAAAACCTCTGCCTCCTTTTTTTTTTTTTTTTTTTTTTTTTTTTTTTTTTTTTTGTGGACTCATTCATTTCTCTTTCTACATGTGGGTCCAATAATTCTTTTCACATTCTATTGATCTGAGGGCCCATATATATATATATATATATATATATGTTAAACACGTGAAAAATTAGAGAGTGGCCCAGTTTAAACTATTCAAGTACAAGGACTTGTGGTGCACCTTGGTTTTGCATTAGGGTACCCCACACCTACAAGACTAAACCAATAAGCCTAGCCCTTTTCAGCAAACATCTATAAAAGCATTCAAAAGTGTGCAAATTTATGTGAGACTTTGCAAAGGTTTTGGCAAAATAACCGTGCTTTGACCACTTTTTGGTTATTTACCCTTCATGCATATATAATCGGCTATTCCAATTTTCACAATAAATTTGGATTTTTTTTCCATTTATAATATATTATAATTATAGGCCCCTAGTTTCAAATCACGCAAAGAGAGTCTTGCTTGAAATTCGATAAGAATCAACAAACAAAAAGGAAAAGATGGATATTTTAACATGAATCATCAAAAATCATGTATCATGTACGCACCTTCTATTGCAATGATTACAAAAATCAACTTGCAGCTAACTTTGACATACTTTGGGCTCAATGTCAGTAAAGCATTGACAACTAGCTAGCATTGAATAGCTTCTTCTAGATACTTCATTTGCAATGACATACAGAATGATAATGATATTTAAAAAAAAAAATCAAAAAGATCTAGCAAATTAGCAATTAATAGGGTCTTATCTCTTTTAACTTTTTTAAACTACTAATATTTTCTTGTTCCTAGCTAGTTCTATTTATCTACCTTGATTAATAACCATTTTAAAAATATATATGAAAAGCATCAATATGCATATATGAAAAAAAAAAAAAAAAATATATATATATATATATATATGACGATACAAATTAAGAAAAGCAATAAAATTCTACCAGACTCACGTGCCTAGCTAGCTCACAAACTCTAAAGACTATAGCTAGATTAGAAGGTGGGGATCAAGACTTTTGTAAGAAATTCTCAGACTTATTTTGCACAATGATATTACCAATATAATGTGCATGCATATGATAGTGGAGCAAGTCCATTGTCATACGTAGGACCCCCCCCCCCCCCCCCCCCCCCCCCACACACACAGACACAGACACAGACACAGAGACAAAATAAAAAATAAAAAATAATATTAAAAAAAAGAGCTAAAGATATTATAGTTACAACAAATTTTACTATTTAATTCTTATAAATTGATGCATCAACTTTTAAAACATTGCAAATAGTAATTAAGAAATTTATTTATTACAATTTTTAAGTAGCACTTATCACATTCAATATGTTACTTTAGTTTGTAAATCTTTTATAATAAATTTGACATTAGCTTTTTAACATTTTTCTTTAAAAAAATTATATGGACTTTTTTTTTTTTTTTTTTGGTTGGCTGAATTGTATCCTTTAACATATCATTTAAACAAAAGTCTCCTCTAAAAGTTTTAAGGTGGTGCTGATTGCCCAATCAATCAAACATGTGATAGTGGAGCTTCTACTTTCCAGCCAGCACTGTGGTCCACCAAAGCTACTACACCTTTTGAAAGTTTTGCATGGTGGAATATCAGAGCTTGCATGGATATAAATATGCTTGCATGGATACATTCAACTCAAACTCAAAACCCCTTCAAAATTTTTGAATTTTAGCACCAAGCTAGTTTCTAAGCAAAAATTCACTCAGGTGCTATGGTGATTGGTGACGGTAAAATTTCTAAGCAAAGGGTTGGCATGAATAGAGGGGTGTCCATCCTAGATTTCATAACTCAACTGAGACTTAAAATCACCAGTTAATTGCCAAAACATCACAAGAAGTAATACCACTATTAGTAGCATCAACTGGACCCATAACATTCAACCATGTAATAAGATTCACATGGGTACACCTATAACTAACTTAACTCAATATAAAAAATATGTCCTGTTTTACCAAATTTGAAAATATTGACTAAATATTTTTTTGAAAGATTTGTTTTAGATTAGCAGACGAAGTAAGCACCAAAAACACACTTAAAGAGTTGACTAGAACTGAAATTGTTAAACAAAGTGCACCACTTTGACTAAATATTGCTTAGTTTGAAAATGATATTAACAAGTAAACCAATGTTACTGGCAAGTGAAGTAAGCACACAAAAACATAGAAACCCATAAAACAAGCATTTCGGGTACACAGAAATCAGCCTCAAAAAAATAATTAAAGATTTAATCTTTAAGGTCCTAGAAAAACCCACAAACTGATTCAGCACCAAACAAAAAATAACAAAACCCACAAAAATTAGACTTAAAATCTAACATATCAAGTCACAAAATTGCATTTATTTAATAGACACATTTATGCACACACAAGAAGGGGAAAAAATTATAAAAGCAATGTCTAGAATCCATAATGATATACATCAAATCAATAGGGATTGTTGTTCCATATCTCAAAAAATCAATAGGGAAAGACTAGATTACCTTCTCCAATCCCAAAAGCTATGTCCTCAAATCAACACCCTCTCTAATCCCAAAATCAATATCCTGCAAATCCTGAAAGAAGAAAAAAAAAAATCCACAAAGTCACCAAGTTTAACATGAGAGAGAGATAGAGAGAAGATTGATGAGAGAGAGAGAGAGAGAATCGATGAGAGAGAGATCTTACCAGTCTTTTTGGGAGAGGTTGAGAGGCGTAGGTCTGTCTATGGGAGGAGAAAGAGAGAGTAACAGAATTTTGTTTACACCCAAAAAAAACAAAAAAAAAAGACTTAACTACACTACTTAGATGCTGTTACTTAGATGCTTTTCTTTAAATTATTCTCTTAAGATTTGATTATGTAGATTTTTTTTTTATGATAAAAGTGTATTTTTAAAATTAAATAGCCACATAAAAGAATCTCAAGAGAAAAACTTAAACAACTAAAATACTGTACATAAATTTTATCTAATAAAAGCCCACGAAAAAAAAGACACCTAAAAAATTTAGAACCCGCCTGAAAAATTGGTCACCGCGCGCAAAAAAATTTACTACGTGCTGTTCACTGCTCAAAAGAAAAGAAAAAACTAAATCACTACTTTTAGTTTATAAACGGAGTGCTTTACTGCTTTGTTAGTCTGCTATTGCTATTTGTATACACAATAAATCAATGAGAGCCACACCTTTGTTTTTTAGTTTTTAATATAGAATGAATGAGGACCACATAATTCTATATTCTTTTAAGCCTTTAGTTTTTGTTTTACGTGCAACACTGTACATTATACTACATTATTTTTTTGGTTAAGTGTACATTCTACTACGTACTACTTTTCAAAAACATTATTTTATATATATATATATTACCACTACTACTTGATAATCATGACTTAGCTTTGATATTCACGGAATTTACTTTTTTTTTTCTTTTTATGATAATTATGATTAGAAAAAAAAAAGTAGTTTTTAATTAATTAAGTGAATAAATTTAAAAAATACTTAATTTTTCTCTAACATTAATTCATTAATATATATATATACACATATAAATAAATAATAAACATTTTATTTTTAAGATTACAATTCAACATATGTGATGGTCCATTATGAAGAAAATTAATTAAATCTAAATAAAAGTATCACAAAATGTTACGTTTTTACATTTTGCTATTTTTATTTTCTAAATATAAGATGTGAAAACCCACATAAATCATTTACAAATTTTTACCAACATATTATTAGTAATAAACTTATTATATTTTTTTATAATTATAAAATAAATATTTATGACATCACTGGTCAGGCCAAAAAACTGGTAACCAGTCACTTTTTTGGTTCCTTGTTCGTATCGAATTAAGAAATATATAACTGGGTTTAAGTTACATTTGGTATAATTCTAAAAAATATTACATCAGTAAATAACTTATTATTGAATTCATATTTTGAAAATCTAACCGTTGGATTATATTTTCTATATGTTCTTTACAAGCATGCCAATTTTCATACCAATTGGATGTAGTTTACCATTTCGTCTTTAAACTCATATTTTATGCGTTATTTTAAATTAGAAAAACTTGAATTTAAACAATTGATTGATGACATGACTATTAATCTTTGATCACCTTGAAATTTTGTAAGCATGAAAAATATATGAATATAATGTAATTTAATAGTAGATTTGTCAAAGTTCACATTAAATTAAGAAATATAGGACTGAGTTCAAGTTACACTTAATATAACTCTAAAAAATATTACACCACCAAATAACTTATTATTGAATTCATATTTTGAAAATCTAACCGTTGGATTATATTTTCTATATGTTCTTTACATGCATGCCAATTTCCATACCAATCGGATGTAGTTTGCCATTTAATCTTTAAAATAATCTTTTATGCGTTATTTTAAACTACAAAAACTTAATTTAAAGAATTAATTGATGACATGACTATTAATCTTTGATCACTTTGAAATTTTGTAAGCATGAAAAATATATGAAGTTAATGTAATCTAACGGTAGATTTGTCAAAATTCACATTGAATTAAAAAATATAGGGTTGGGTTCAAGTTACACCTAATATAATTCTAAAAAATGATTCACCACCAAATAACTTATTATTAAATTCATATTTTGAAAATCAAACCATTGGATTACATTTTGTATATGTTTTTGACATGCATGCCAATTTTCATGGCAATCAAATGTAGTTTACCATTTAATCTTTAAACTCATCTTTTAAGCGTTATTTTAAACTACAAAAACTTGAATTTAAACAATTGACTGATTACATGACTATTAATCTTTGAGCACCTTGAAATTTTGTAAGCGTGAAAAATATATGAAGACAATGTATTCTAACGGTAGATTTGTCAAAATTCACATCGAATTAAGAAATATAGGACTATGTTTAAGTTACACTAGATGTAACTCTAAAAAATGTTACATCACCCAATAACTTATTATTGAATTCATATTTTCAAAATCCAACCATTGAATTACATGGCATATATGTTTTTAACATGCATACCAATTTTCATGGCAATCGGGTGTAATTTACCATTTGATCCTCAAACTCATCCTTAATACGTTATTTTAAACATGCATACCAATTTTCATGGCAATCGGGTGTAATTTACCATTTGATCCTCAAACTCATCCTTTATACGTTATTTTAAACTAAAATAACTTGAATTTAGACAATTGATTGATGACATGCCTATGAATCTTTGATCACCTTGAAATTTTGTAAGCACAAAAAATATATGAAGATAATGTAATATAACGGTAGATTTCTCAAAATTCACATCGAATTAAGAAATATATGACTGGGTTCAAGTTACACTTGGTACAATTTTAAAAAATATTACATCACCAAATAACCTATTATTGAATTCATATTTTGAAAATCTAACCGTTGGATTATATTTACTATATGTTCTTTACAAGCATGCCCATTTTCATGCCAATTGGATGTAGTTTACCATTTGATCTTTAAACTCATCTTTTAAGCGTTATTTTAAACTATAAAAACTTGAATTTAAACAATTGACTGATTGCATGACTATTAATCTTTGATCACTTTGAAATTTTGTAAGCATGAAAAATATATGAAGACAATGTAATCTAACGGTAGATTTGTCAAAATTCACATCGAATTAAGAAATATAGGACTATGTTTAAGTTACACTAGATGTAACTCTAAAAAATGTTACATCACCCAATAACTTATTATTGAATTCATATTTTCAAAATCCAACCGTTGGATTACATGGCATATATGTTCTTAACATGCATACCAATTTTCATGGCAATCGGGTGTTATTTACCATTTGATCCTCAAACTCATCCTTTATACGTTATTTTAAACTAAAATAACTTGAATTTAGACAATTGATTGATGACATGCCTATTAATGTTCGATCACCTTGAAATTTTGTATGCACAAAAAATATATGAAAATAATGTAATCTAACGGTATATTTGTCAAAATTCATATTGAATTAAGAAATATATGACTGGGTTCAAGATACACTTTATATAATTCTAAAAAATATTACACCACTAAATAACTTTTTATTGTATTCATATTTTGAAAATCTAACCGTTGGATTATGTTTTCTATATATTTTTTACAAGCATGCCAATTTTCATGCCAATCGGCTGTAGTTTACCATTTGATCTTTAAACTCATCTTTTATGCGTTATTTTAAACTACAAAAACTTGAATTTAAACAATTGATTGATGACATGACTATTAATCCTTGATCACCTTGAAGTTTTATAAACATGAAAAATATATGAATATAATGTAATCTAACGGTAGATTTGTCAAAGTTCACATTGAATTAAGAAATATAGAACTGAGTTCAAGTTACACCTAATGTAACTCTAAGAAATGTTACACCACCCAATAACTTATTATTGAATTCATATTTTGAAAATCTAACCGTTGGATTACATTTTCTATATGTTTTTAACATGCCTACCAACTTTCATGCTAATCGGATGTAGTTTACCATTTGATCTTTAAATTTATCTTTTATGCGTTATTTTAAATTGCAAAAACTTGAATTTAAACAATTGATCGATGACATGACTATTAATCTTTGATCACCTTTAAATTTTGTAAGCATGAAAAATATAAGATAATGTAATCTAACGGTAGATTTGTCAAAATTCACATTGAATTAAGAAATATAGGGCTTGGTTCAAACTACCCCTGATGTAACTCAAAAAATATTACACCACCCAATAACTTATTATTGAATTCATATTTTCAAAATCCAACCGTTGGATTATATGGTATATATGTTCTTAACATGCATGCCAATTTTCATTTCAATTGGGTGTGATTGACCATTTGATCTTCAAACGTATCCTTTATACATTATTTTAAACTAAAATAACTTGAATTTAGATAATTGATTGATGACATGCCTATTAATCTTCGATCACCTTGAAATTTTGTAAGCACAAAAAATATATGAAGATAATGTAATCTAACGGTATATTTGTCAAAATTCATATCGAATTAAGAAATATACGACTGGGTTCAAGTTACACTTTATATAATTCTAAAAAATATTACACCACCAAATAACTTTTTATTGTATTCATATTTTGAAAATCTAACCGTTGGATTATGTTTTCTATATATTTTTTACAAGCATGCCAATTTTCTTGCCAATCGGCTGTAGTTTACCATTTGATCTTTAAACTCATCTTTTATGCGTTATTTTAAACTACAAAAATTTGAATTTAAACAATTGATTGATGACATGACTATTAATCCTTGATCACCTTGAAGTTTTTTAAACATGAAAAATATATGAATATAATGTAATCTAACGGTAGATTTGTCAAAGTTCACATTGAATTAAGAAATATAGGACTGAGTTCAAGTTACACCTAATATAACTCTAAAAAATGTTACACCACCCAATAACTTATTATTGAATTCATATTTTGAAAATCTAACCGTTGGATTACATTTTCTATATGTTTTTAACATGCATACCAACTTTCATGCTATCGGATGTAGTTTACCATTTGATCTTTAAATTTATCTTTTATGCATTATTTTAAACTACAAAAACTTGAATTTAAACAATTGATCGATGACATGACTATTAATCTTTGATCTCCTTCAAATTTTGTAAGTATGAAAAATATATGAAGATAATGTAATCTAACGGTAAATTTGTCAAAATTCACATTGAATTAAGAAATATAGGGCTTGGTTCAAGTTATCCCTAATGTAACTCAAAAAATGTCACACCACCTAATAATTTGTTATTTAATTCATATTTTTAAAATCCGACTGTTGGTTTACATGTTCTATATGTTCTTAACATGCATGCCAATTTTCATGCCAATTGGCTGTAATTTTCCAATTTACCCATAATTATCCATTTAACTAATTAAATCTTATCCAAACCTAACTCAACCAAATTGTTATGGGTAAACCCCAACAAAATTACCATATTGCCTCTAAAACTTGCAAATAACCCAAGTACTTCTAAAATCCTCTAAAATTGCCGAAATGCATCCTAAACCTAAAAAATGCGAAATACCTTCAAAATCATAAAATTACCAAAATACCCTTTGAACTTAAAATATTACCAAAATTTCCCTGGAAACTATAAAAATACCAAAATACCCCATAAACTTAAAAAATAACCGAAATACCCCTGAAACCTTTAAAATGGCCAAAATACCCACCAAAACTTAAAAATGACAAAAAATACGTCCTAAACCTAAGAAATGACCAAAATACTCCCCAAAACCTAAAAACTACCAAAATACCCATGAAGCCTAAAAATGACCAAAATACCTTCCAAAAATAAAAAATTACCAAAATACCTCCTTAAACATAAAAAAATAACAAAAAATACACTCGAAACCTTAGAAAATGACCAAAATACCCCTGAAATTTATAAAATAAGCAAAATACCCCCTAAACCTAAAAAATGACCAAAATAGCCCAAAATTATAAAAATGATAATTTTGGTCATTTAGGGGTATTTTGGTCATTTTTAGGTTTAAGGGTATTTCAATCATCTTTTAGGTTTAGTGTATATTTTTATCATCATATAGGTTTTAGGGCCATTTTTGTCATTTTATAGGTTGCAGGGGTATTTTAGTCATTTTTTGAGTTTTGGTAGAGGTAATTTTCAAGCATCAAGGCTATTTCGGTCAGTTTTTAGGTTTTGGAGGTATTTTGGTAAATTTTTAATTTTAGGAGTTATTTTGGTAATTTTATTTTTTTGGAGGTATTTTGGCCAAATTTTAGGTTTCGGGGGTATTTTGGTCATTTTTAAGTTTCGTGTGTACTTTGGCCATTTTTTAAGATTTGGGGGTTTTGATCATTTATTAGGTTTAGGAGATATTTTGGTAATTTTTTGTGGTTTTTGAACATATTTGGTGATTTTGGGGGTATTTTGGTCATTTTTGAGATTATTTCATGGGTATTTGGTCATTTTAGTGGATTTTTAGCATAATTGGTGATTTTAGATATTGTAGGAGTATTTTGGTCATTTTAAAGGTTTCATGGGTATTTTGCTTATTTTAGAGATTTTGAGGATATATTGATCATTTTAGTGGTTTTTTTAGCATATTTGGTGATTTTATAAAAATTGGCTTTAGGTAGGGTATGGATATCTATGGATAAATAGATTGGGTAATAATTGGGTATGGATACTAATTGGGTAAGGTAATCAGATATCCATGGATAAATTAATTGGGTCGGGTATATATGGGTATACCTTGCCCATGGCCATCCTTAATTATTTGTAAACAACAAGTGACGAACACTTATTTCTTTACCGAAAACACCTCCATTTTAATATTGGATAATGAATTTGGAATTTCGTCACCCTCCGGTTAGTCTTTGGTTAAACAATAGGTGATGAAAATTTATTTCATCACCAAAAACACCTACATCCTAATATTGGGTGACGACTTTAGAATTTCGTCACCTCTGGTAAGTCTTTGGTGACGTTAATATTTCGTCACCCTAGATTTGCCTTTTTTTCATGACCTATAGTGACGACATAAATATTTTGTCACCAATTGGTACATCTTTGGTGATGAAATATTGATTTCATCACCAATTGGTACATCTTTGGTGACGAAATATTGATTTCGTCACCAATTTTGAAATTTTAATAATATTTGGTGACGAATTCTTCTTTTCCTCACTAAATGTTATAATTTTGTGACGAAATTGTTTTTTCTCACTAGATTTCGTCACCATAGCTCACTTTTGTTGTAGTGGCTATTTGAACTTTCAGTACTCCCGGAGTATGGAGAATTGTGCTCTTTCCTCTCACATTCATGGTTGAGTTTATTTATTAAATTTAAGGTATGATCCACTATGAATGTAAGAGGAGAGGTCACAATTTCTTCGTACTCTAAGAGTGCTTAAGAATTTTCCTAAGTGTAGAGCAGCCAGAACGGAGTTTGGCTGCTCTACACTCTTGTAGTGCATTAATGCTATTTTTATATTGGTAAATTTTTTCTAGGATTTAGCATTAATAAATTATGAATGAGCTCCCAAGAAAGTGAAAGTAGAATAATTAATCATAATGGAAATTTAGAAAACAAATCTCAGTTAACGTGGGTGGAGCGTACACTACCCTCAACACCGTTTGTTTTGTGCCATAATATTGACTCTCTTCATTTTATCCCTTATTTTTTCTATTCTATTCTAATTTGTATTTTATCACTAAGAATATCATATTTTGGTGAACAAATTACACATTACTTCTTGGTATATAATAAAATATTAATTATAAATTATAAATAAAATTAATATTTAATGGATTTAGTTAATATTACATCGAACTTTTTTTTTTTTGAAAAGTACATCGAACTTTTTATATATAAAAAATCATTAAAGATTTTTAAGTCTAAACTTCCCCTCATATGTGTGACGCAAGGGAAACCTTGTATGAACGCATAATATGCATAAAAATAGTAAAATGATAATATAATCTAATATACTATTTTCTTAAGTTGAGAGAAACTTTGTGAAAAAAGTTTAGGAGCATATCACACCTTCCTAAACAATGTAATGTTGTATTCTTACATTAAGATTACATTAATGTAAGATTACAATAATGTAGCATTATGGTGTAATGTAATATTAATTTTGATGACTTACTCAATGCACCTCTCTCTCTCTCTCTCTCTCTCTCTCTCTCTCTCTCTCTCTCTCTCTCTCTCTCTCTCTCTCTCTCTCTCTCTCTCTCTGTGTGTGAGTTTAAGGTCGACTGCATATTTCATTAGCTTCATATGGTTGAAATTGGAAGGAAAGAAACAATCCTGAATAGGTATTGTCATACACTATTTGGTGATTACGAACAATATATAAAATCGTTTTTAGTACAATGTTGTATTGACTATATTGACAAACATTCATTTTCCTAAAATTTTGAATTAAGTCTCCTGATATTCTATGGCTTAGTGTGATTGTCAGTTTCTTGGATTTGTTGTTTAATTCATTGTTCTCAAGCTATTATAAGTAAATATAGTCAATGTTTTAGGGATGGCTATTGGTTTAGGCTTTACTTCATTGAAATGATTTCTTGAATAATTTGTATTTTAAACCTGCTTATTCAGTTTCTTTACATGCTTTCCTAGGATTCATTTCTTATTTTTGGGTTTAAGCTTACAGTAATGAACCCAAAAAATAGGTGATTAGATGTACGAAATGTCAATCATAATTTTAATTAGAATAAATTTTTATAAAATGCTCTAATGTAGAAAAATATCAATTTTCAAAAGCTTATGTAGTAATGTTAGATGACTCTGTTGTTAATTATATAACCTAATACTTGATCTTTTTTTTTTTTTTTTTTGTGAAACAAACATACACACACAAAGGAGAGGAAAATTGATTCTAACACAAAAGCTTAATACTTGATCTTAATTTATTTAAAATTTAAGTTTTAAAATATACTTAAGCTTTTTTTTTCCTATTTTATTTAAGCATAATTTATTAGCCAATATAGGCAAGTTCTTTTTCTTAAAAAAAAAAAAGGTTTTGAGTTCCAAAATGAATTTAAATATGGTTTTAAAATTAAAACAAACCACAAAACTGGAAAAATAGATTTCATTTCCAGTTTTTACCGATTGAACCGGCCGGTTTGATCCAATTTTTAGAATATATTCTTAAAAAAAAAAAAAAAAAAAAGCCCATAAATAACTTTAACAAAAAAAAAAAAAAAAAAAAAAAAAAAAAAAAAAAAAAAACATCAATTACCTTCCAAAAACAAGCCCATAAACCCCTATCTCTAACAAAACTTTTTCCCTCACATTCCCCAACCGTAGCTCTCCTGAACTGGCTGTGAAGTTCTCCAGGTCCCATTCTATTTCTTCTATTTCCTTTTGTTTGGTTGGTTAGAAAATGGAGAATATTAGCCACGAAAATTCACACACAAAATTCTTCTTCTAATCAATTATTGAAACATAGAAACTCTGATTTCAATTCTAAAAGCCCAATGAAAGGCCCTGCTTGGTTTAAAGTTTAAATCTTTCTCTCTCCTTTCCTCGTATAATGTCTGAATTTGAGAGCCAATCTGAAGCGTCGAAACCTTTTAGTTTCATGTTTCTGTTAAGTTTAGACATTCTTGCTTTAGTCTCTGTCTTCAGCTTTTCATTATTGTTAGAAGCCAAGTTATTGGTACTCTTAGAACTAGCAGAGTGGGTATGAAATTTGAAGTCTAGGCCTTTAATTCTTGCTTTAGTTATCGTGTTTGTAGGAGCATTTTTAATGGGTTTAAGGTGGAATCAGAATTTGGTTTTGTTATAAGTTGGGTGGTAAGAATTTTTGGCAGGACAATGTTGATGTTATAGAAGTTTGTAGCTTTATTTTTTGGGGGTTATTTAATTTTGTTCCAGGTTTAAGCTTGATATTGTAGCATAGAGAAACCTACAGTTTTTTTGACATTGATATTGCCAAAAATGAAGCTGAGCTTCATACGTGGATGTTTTCCTTCTAATTTATCAATCTTTGTTAATCCCTCTATAAGTACCAATCTTCTTCGACCCGTTTGCTTTTCTTCAATTTCATCCCCACCCACTTTGTCAAAGCTTGAAGGAAAATGAGAGCATTTCAAGATGAGGTTTCAGATTAGGCAGAGAGGCAGAGTATTGGGGCAGAGTATACATGTATTGATGAGGATTGCCCAAACGACCTGTAGCTTTCTGCAGTAGTGTAATCAGTTTATATTGTAGTTTTCTGTTGTAATGTAGTTAGTTTATTTGTATTGACACGTGTAAGGTGATGATCATTTGAGTGTTGTCATGATCAGATGGTGGGAAGTTGATCCGTGTAACTTGGAATTGGTTAGAGGTGGTTAGATCATTTTCTTTGTTCTTTAGACTATATATATATATATATATATAATCTTTCTGTAATGAGTTTGTTTTTAATCAATCAATTCAGATATTTTCTCACAGAGCTTCAGTTCTTGATTCTCTTTCTTTCTCTCTCTCTCTTTCTAGTTTCACTGTGTTTGTTACACTCTGTTTTCTTATATGGTATCAGAGCTCTTTTGCTTCCATTAATGGCGAATCAGAATCAAGATCAAGATCAAGCTCCTTCTTCCACTGCTTCTCTATCTAATGCTCATCGTGAGCTTTCTCCAATGGAGGATCCAAGAAGCCCTTTCTTTTTGCACCATGGAGAGTCACCAAGTGCGATTCTTGTTACTCAGCTCTTGACTGAGGACAATTATCCCAATTGGGCTAGGGCTATGCTTATGGCACTAGATGCGAAGAGCAAGCTCTGTTTCATTGATGGCTCTGTCACAGTTTCTATGGCTATCACGCCCCTGGAGAAAATTGCTTGGTCGAAGAACAACTCCATGATTTCCTCATAGATTTTGAATTCCGTTTCACCTCATATCACTGCAAGTGTGATCTACAGAAACACTGCAATGGAGGTTTGGAATTCACTCAGAAACCGTTTTTCTCAAGCCAATGGTCCAAGAATTTCCCAGCTTCAGAAGATGATCTCAACAATTATGCAAGGAGATGCAACTGTGACTACCTACTTCACTAATCTTCAAGCATCATGGGATCAGTTACTCAATCTCAGGCCTTCACCATCTTGTTCATGTGGCCGATGCATTTGTGGAGTGAATGACAAAATCACACTCTTCAATCATCAAGATGCGTTGATGCAATTCCTCAATGGCTTGAATGAAGCTTTCTCACAAGTCAGAACTCAGATTCTAATGATGGAACCAAGTCCTTCAATTGACAAAGCCTTCTCTTTGGTGCTACAAGAAGAAAGGCAGAGGGCTTTAGGTTTCAATGGAGGTGGTGTGTCAGTTAATTCAACAGCTCTGGCAATCAAGACTCAAGGGTTCAATCAAGGAGGAAAGAACAAAGGCAAGGGTAGACCTGTTTGTAGTCATTGTGGAAAACTTGGCCATTTCATGGAAAAATGCTACAAACTAGTAGGATTCCCACCAGGATACAAGCAGAAAGGAAAATTTTCTGTGGCAAATCAAGTGATATTTGATGGTGAAAATGGTCAATCTGAGGCTACATCAAGCTCCTTCCCATTCACAGCTGAGCAATGCCAGCAATTACTGTCAATGCTGAGCTCTCATGCTTCTTCCTCTACCAGTCAAGATGTTGTTCATGCAGCCAATTCTGCTCTCTCAGGTATTTCTTGTGCCTCTTTCCAGGATTCTATTTGCCTTAATTTGAAGAATTCAATTTTTTCTGAAAATCCTTCAAATAAAATAGCTCATGATGCTGAAACTTGGGTTATAGACACAGGAGCCACTGATCACATTATTCATTCTATATCCCTTTTCACCAGCATAACTAGCTCATTGTCATCCTTTGTGCATTTGCCTAATGGTGAAAGGGTTCTTGTCACACACATAGGCACAGTCCAACTTACCCCAACCTTGATTCTTGAAAATGTGATTTGTGTTCCAGCATTTTCATTTAATCTGATATCAGTGAGCAAATTAACCAAATCATTATCATGTTGTTTGGTTTTTCTTTCAAACTATTGTTTTATACAGGACCTTACTTGTTGGAGAGTGATTGGATTGGGTAAGCTTCACAACAATCTTTATCTGCTGTAAACCTCAGAAAATTGCAAAACTGCTTCAGAAGCAACTACTGTCCTAGAGTCAGTTTTCAAATCTTTTGTTCATTCTGTTTCTAATGATTCTACTGTCAATAAGTCATACTTATGGCATCTTAGATTAGGGCATGTGTCTGATGACAAACTTCCTTATTGTGTATCAGATATACCTTCTTTTCATTCCAATAAAGAATGTGTTGTTTGTCCAATTGCCAAGTTTAAAAGATTACCCTTTCCTAATTCCAATCATATATCTGAGCATGCTTTTGATTTAATACATTGTGATGTATGGGGACCCTTTGCTAAAGCAACTCATGATGGTTTTAAATATTTTCTTACAATTGCGGATGATGCTACAAGATCCACTTGGGTTTATTTGATGAAATCCAAAACAGAAACTAGGCCTATGTTAATCTCCTTTTATAACATGATCTTTACCCAATTTCAATCTCATATCAAAGTAATTAGGACTGACAATGCTCAAGAATTTTTTCTCAAGGATTTTTATGCTCAACATGGGATTGTACATCAACACTCCTGTGTTGCTACTCCACAACAAAATTCAGTTGTGGAGAGAAAGCATCAACACATTTTAAACATTGCTAGAGCATTGAAATTTCAGTCAAATATACTAATTTGCTATTGGGGGGATTGTGTTTTGACAGCTGTTCACATTATTAACAGGCTGCCCACTACTGTTTTGGATCATAAAACTCCATTTGAGAAACTTTATTGCAAAACTCCTTCTTATAATCACTTAAAAGTGTTTGGATGTCTATGTTTTGCATCTACCTTAGCTCACAATAGATCAAAATTTGCTCCTAGATCTATTCCTTGTGTCTTTCTTGGATACCCTTTTGGTGTCAAGGGTTACAAACTATTGAATTTGATAACCAAACAAATTTTCATTTCAAGGGATGTACATTTTCATGAACATGTGTTTCCTTTCATCTCTTCTATCACTTCACCACAAGCATCCATAACTTTTCCTCATATATGTCCAAATGTGGCAACCCCAGTTGATGCCATATTCCTTGATCCTGTTATTCCTTCTTCACACACTTTTCCTTCACCTTGTAATCCTACTCAAGTTCCACATCCAGCAGTAGATCCTATCAATACTACCATCTCTGATTCTATGATATCCGAATATGTCACATTAGATTCTAGTAATTCCACTTCTACAGAATCTGTTCCCATTCCTTTAGTTGCTCAAAATCCAATAAATGATCCATCTGCATCTATTTATTCCTTAAGAAGATCCTCTAGACCTTCTAAGGCTCCCACATACTTAAGGGATTACAAATGCAGCACCATTACTTCAAATGAACTTACACAGTCCACTCATCTCAGCAGCAACAAGTCAGGTTCTATTCACCAATCAGGTACCAAATATCCTCTCTCTAATTACATTGATTCTTCCCTACTCTCTCCTTCCTATGCCCATTTTTGCTCCCTTATTAGTTCAATCCCTGAACCAAGATTCTTTCATGAGGCTATTAAGGATCCTAAATGGAAAGATGCCATGAATGCTGAGATTACAGCTTTGGTTTCTAACAATACTTGGACACTTACTCCTTTGCCTTCCAACAAAAAGGCAATTGGATGCAAGTGGGTCTATAGGGTCAAATACAAAGCCGATGGATCTATAGAGAGGTATAAAGCAAGACTAGTTGCAAAGGGATTTACTCAGCAAGAGGGATTAGATTTTACTGACACTTTTTCACCTGTTGCCAAGTTAACTACTGTTAAAACTCTTCTTGCTATCTCTGCTGTGAAAGGGTGGCACTTGGTACAGTTAGATGTCAACAATGCATTCTTGAATGGGGATTTACATGAGGAAGTGTATATGCAACTCCCTCAAGGCTTTCACAGCAAAAGGGGGAATGTTGTTTGCAAGTTAAACAAGTCTTTGTATGGACTCAAACAGGCCTCAAGACAATGGAATGCAAAATTTTGTTCTGTTGTCAAACAGCTTGGTTTCAAGCAATCTAAGGCTGATTACTCACTGTTTACAAGGAGGCTTGATGGTTCCTTCATAGCATTGGTGGTCTATGTTGATGACATTCTCATAGCCAGCAACAATGTTCAAGAGGTTGAAGCACTCAAAGTCTCCTTAGATCAACACTTCAAGCTTAAAGATCTTGGAGGTTTGAAATACTTTCTTGGCCTTGAAATAGCCAGATCAGCCAAAGGGATCAGCTTATGCCAAAGAAAATATGCTTTGGAGATTCTCAAGGATGCTGGTATGTCAGCTTGTAAGCCGAGTAAAGTACCAATGGAGCAGAATTTAAAGTTGAGCAAGTTACAAGGTACTTTGCTACCTGATCCTAGAGTCTACAGAAGGTTAGTTGGTAGATTGATATACCTAACCATCACTAGACCAGACATAGCCTACCCGGTTCACAAATTGAGTCAATTCATGTCCAAGCCAAGAAAGCCTCACTTAGATGCAGCTTACAAGATTTTGCAATACATAAAGGGGTGTCCAGGTCAAGGAGTTTTCTTGTCTGCATCCTCGGATTTTCATTTGAAGGCTTATACAGATGCTGATTGGGCATCTTGTATAGACACCAGAAGATCAACCACAGGCTATTGCATATTTTTAGGTGATTCCTTAATCTCTTGGAAGTCCAAGAAAAAATCTATAGTGTCTAGATCTTCAGCTGAGGCAGAATACAGAGCTATGGCTGTAACTGTATGTGAACTGACTTGGCTGCTATCATTGTTAAAGGATTTGGAAATTTGGCATCCTCAGCCTGCTCTTCTGTTTTGTGACAATCAAGCAGCTATTTATATTGGAGAAAACCCTGTGTTTCATGAGAGAACCAAACACATAGAGGTTGATTGTCATGTTGTTAGAGATAAGGTGCAAAACAATGTAATTAGGCTGTTTTTCACTCCCACACACACTCAGCTGGCAGATTTACTCACTAAGGCTCTTAACAGTTCACAGTTAAGACATTTGTTAAGTAAAATGAATGTTATGAACATCCATGTTTCAGCTTCTCTTCCTCAAGGGGAATGTATAATCTTAGATGGTGATAGATCAGTTGCAAAGAAAGCAGATGCAGATGCAAGCAGCAGATTAGATTCTCATCTTGAGGGGGAATGTCAAAGCTTGAAGGAAAATGAGAGCATTTCAAGATGAGGTTTCAGATTAGGCAGAGAGGCAGAGTATTGGGGCAGAGTATACATGTATTGATGAGGATTGCCCAAACGACCTGTAGCTTTCTGCAGTAGTGTAATCAGTTTATATTGTAGTTTTCTGTTGTAATGTAGTTAGTTTATTTGTATTGACACGTGTAAGGTGATGATCATTTGAGTGTTGTCATGATCAGATGGTGGGAAGTTGATCCGTGTAACTTGGAATTGGTTAGAGGTGGTTAGATAATTTTCTTTGTTCTTTAGACTATATATATATATATATATATATAATCTTTCTGTAATGAGTTTGTTTTTAATCAATCAATTTAGATATTTTCTCACAGAGCTTCAGTTCTTGATTCTCTTTCTTTCTCTCTCTCTCTTTCTAGTTTCACTGTGTTTGTTACACTCTGTTTTCTTATACACTTCTTTGAAGCCTCAAATTCCTCTCTTTCTAAGACCACCACTGCACTCAGCTTCTGTTTCTGACCTCCGAAAATGGCATGATTGGGCCAAAATCTTGCTTCTTCGGTTGGGACAACCTTTCTAGACTCCGATGATGGTCCAGACTCAGGCCTATTGTGCAGGGAGCTTAAATGGCTAATGGAAGATGCAATTGAGGATCACAGTGTGTTTTCCCAAATGGGTATTGAAAACAATCAAACAAATGTAAGATTTAGGGCGGGCATCGAAGAGCTTTACAATCTGTGGAAGCAGAGGATTGAAGAGAGGAGGCCTTTTCAGTATCTAGTTGGGTGTGAGCACTGGAGGGACTTGGTGTTGAGTGTCCAAGATGGGGTTTTGATTCCGAGACTTGAGACCGAACTCATTGTTGACTTGGTGGCTGATGTGGCTTCAAATAATGAAGGATTAAGAGAGGGATTGTGGGCAGATTTAGGAACCGGAATTGGGGCACTTGCTATTGGAATTGGGAGGATTTTGGGGAGTTGTGGGAGGGTCATTTAAGCCTTGTCGCACTGTCCATGACAGCTTTTAATGTGCAGAAGTATGGTCTGCAGATTAGTGAATTTATCATTCTAATATAATGGTTCCAATTCCAATAATTTCACATGAAAACTCACTAACAAGGATAGTGTTCATCCCACAATCCATATATTGGACCATGTTACATTTTCAAATGAAATGCAGGAAGTTTTTAATTTGCTTATAGTAAATCACTTATTCAACATAGAAAGTGAAAGTCTCCAACTTTTTATTTTTTATAGGTAAGTTAGTCTCCAATTTTAGATCATCTATTTATTCAACATACGAGTGGATCTTTTTATAATAGAGTGGCTAAATTTTACTTTAGCCAGCAACTTACCGCAACTCTCCTTTTTCCAGGCTTGGGATTGGCTGTGAACAAAATACATATGGCCGACTTTGACTAGTCTGTTGAGTTTATATAGCTGACCCCATAATTTTGAGACTAAGGTCTTGATTATTGTTGTTATTCAACATACAAGTCCTCCATTTTTGCTTGTAACTATACTGCTACTATAGCTAATGAAACTTACTGAAAGATTATGTTTAATAAGGTGGCCAAAGCCTTTACAGTAATCTTGATTCCCCTTCTAACCAAACCCTAACCACTTATAATATGATGCACTGACATAGATACAGACACGGCAATACGGCAATTTTTTGAAAAACAGGGACACGATACGACAATTAAATAATTAATTAAAATTTATATTTAGACATATTTTTAAATATTTTTAGACATAAAATACGTTTATATCTAGAATTTAAATTATGTAAGAACTACAAATAAGTAAACTAACACCATCTCAAAAAAAAAAAAAAAAAGTAAACTAACACCCAAAAGTAGTACAATAATACACATAAAATGTTTAAAGTACAAACCAGAAGTTTAAATAGGCTATATTCAATATCAAACTAAAAACATAAAAGGAAATAAGCAGGACACACAACAACAAAAATCACAAAAACAAGCTTTAGTAAAATCACCTACAATATTTAACTTTAATAAAAAAATAAAACTATAACAGGACACACAAAAACAAAAATCACTAAATTCATAATAAACTTTATAATTTATAAGGCAAGGTTGAGTAAAGAAGGAAAAAAAAAACAATATATATATATATATATATACAGTAAAGCATAACACAGTTAGTGGGATTTAAAAAAAAAAAAAAGCTTTGGGTGTTATAAATATAACACGTCACAGTGCACCAAACCAAATGTCCTAAGAGCATCTCCAACAGAGTATGCATAGCCAAAATATAGAGAATATATACTACTGTTCATGCTCTATATGTTACTGTTTAAGCTCTAGCAACTTCTCTATATATGGAATTTTTTTTTGCTAAGGAACAGTAGCCCATCAATGGGCTACTGTCCATTCTTCAAATCATTTTTTTCTATTATAATAATTTGGTGTTGAATAAAAAAATGTTGAAAGATGTGTAGTTGTTAAAAAAGAATAAATAATGAATGAAGAAATAACATTTAAATGAGATAGAGTATAGGATAGAAAATCTGTCGGAAAATTTATTTGAAAAAAGTAGATAGACAAAGGTAAAAGTCACTGTTATTCTCCAAACAGTACAAAAATTTGATAAATCTGCTGCTCGCAGTTAGCGGAAAGGAAAAAAAAAAAAAAATCACGAAACAAAGAGAGAGAAGAGAAGCTCGGACCTATCCACGTCGAGAGAGAGAGAGAGAGATCGGAAAGAACAGAGGGGCAGAGGGAGCTTGCCGACTCGCCGATTGGCCCGATGTAGCGCCGGCGAGGGACAGAGGGCAGTGGGTAGAGGGAAATCAACGGTTGGGCTGTGTGGGTTTCTGATTTGAGATTTCTCACTTCTCACTTCTCACTCAAGGGTATATCACAAAATCAATGGTAAGGATTTGTCCATCTGTCAAATTCTTGAATTTTTGTTTTGTTTTGTTTTTTTTCCACTGCTGGCGTGTCCACCGCGTCGGCGCCACGTCGGTGCCCTGTCGGAGAAGCGAAAAAAAAAAAAACGACACCGCTCAGACACTGGAGTCCAGCGAGTCTTACCGGTACCGGTGTCCGACACGTGTCGAACACCGATATGTTGGCAAAAATGCCGTGTCGGTGCAACCTAGCTTATATGCCTCCTATAATAAACCGTAGCCCCAATTATCATGGCTGTAGACTTTAGTAATTGTGTCCTGTGTTCTTGTGGTATTATAGGGTTCAATATCAGGAATGCAGGTAAATCTTTGTTGATTACTTAATAGGTTTTCTTTAGATTAAATTTACTAACATGCACAACTCTCCTAATTATTTATAATCTTCAGTTGCATTAACAAGTCATCATCTAAGGTTCCTAACACAAATGCACTTATAATGGCTAAACACAGTCGTTGCCCTGGCAAGGAATTTTAAAAAAATCTTGTAGGTGCTCTGTAATAATTTTAACTACCAGACATCATTTGGATGGTTTCTTTTGAGAGATCAATGTCCAATTATTTGGACTTTAAAAAAGAAAACAGGAATAATTTTCCTTTAGTAGTTATCAAATTCGCTTTTCTTTTTCTTCCTTTTCTCCATTTCTTAAAAGGCATTCAGATGTTATAAATGAAAGTTCGAAGAATACTAAATTATTTTTCATTGTGGGGGACGGGGTAAAGCTGTGATGCTTATTTTTAAATCAACACTATAAATAGTAAACTGGATATGCAATGAATGCTGAGATCAAAATGTCCTCTAATGTAGCTCAAATTCCAAATAACACCCCGCAGCTCTAAGTGCTCTAAAATTAAGAGGCATGAGAAGAAGAAAAGGCTGAAAAGAGCTTTGGTCACATTTTTCTTCTTCTTTGGGATTGGTGGCACATTGATGCAATAATTTGCTCTTGGTTTGACAGCAATTGGAATGATCGGGAGGCTTTTGGAAATTTAACCAACATTAGGGGATTGATTGCTCAGTTTTAAACTTTAGTGGGACAATGCAACTCAGTTGATATAGTAAATATTTGTAATTAACCTTTTTTTTTACTATGAGAAATTGAAGTGCATTAATTTTTTAGGTTTCTTACTTTTCACTCTCATCTTTTTCCTCTCTTCCTTCCAGCAAAATAGAATATCTCTGCTTTCTTTTCTTTTTTCTTCTGCACTTTATTACAAACCACTCAGGATGTAATTGAATTAAGGCAAGGATCATGGTTCAAACCGTTGAAGGATGTGGAGGGAAAACTTGCAGGTATTGTCAGTAATCCACCGTACATACCGAGGGACAATATCCCTGGCCTATAAGCTGAGGTTGGTAGACATGAACTGAGACTTGTGTTAGATGGTGGTCTAAATGGCATGGATGATCTTCTCCATCTTTGCAATGGGGTTGCTTTGATGTTAAGACCTGGTGGATTTTTCATTTTTGAGGTATGGATCTTTTAATACCTAGAAGCCAGAGTTCAAAATTTTAAATGATCATACTACCAACTTTATATTATTTTTCAACATTTTCTCAATGATAATGTTATAGAAATATTTAAAATTGCAATATCTGCAAGGTTTTTTATCGTCTATGTGTTAAAATAAAATAACTTAAAATGGATTTTACTTTGAGATTAGATTTGTAAATTACAAAAGGTTGAGCTTGGTTCGATGACAAGTGCCTTCCACCAAAAGCAATAGGTTGTGGGTTCGAGTCTGGGAATCAGCCTCTCCTAACAAATTTGGGGTTAAGGCTGCCTTCCATGACCTCATTTAGACCCCACAAAAGCGGGAGTTATGTGCATTGGGTACGACCTTTTTTTGGATTTGTAAATTATAAATGTTAAATTCCAGTGCATGGATTAGCCTAAGAAGGGATTTCAACAATCCCCAAGGAACCTGAACACATCAATTCATATTATCAAAGTCCCAAGTATGGACTCCATCCTCAATTGTTGTTGTAGAAATTGTACTTGTGAGAAATAGGTGCTGCTACACACAGATTGTACATGCATTAGTGTGGGTAAAGGAATGAGATGGGAGCCTTATGCACTTATTGTTGAATGCATACCAACAGATAAGTTCAACAAAGAATGAAGCACTCGAGTGAGCTAGGAATGGTCAAATTTGATCCATAATCACAGGAAGCTTTTCGAATGGGAAACCCCTTCCCAACCTTGGTTGTTGAGACTAAAACCCTATGATGCATGTCAAGAATTAGAAGACCTGATTGTAGGCTATCATGCTAGGTGGTCACCAAAGATGATAAGACAAAAATGGACCTGGGTTAGGTACTAACTTGGTTCTCTGCAAATGATACTGTCAATGCATATATGACTTGTTGGTGAAAAGGACAAGAACTTGACAGGAGACTAGGAAAGAAACAGAACTTGAGATGTTGATATGGGGATAATGAGAAGTTTAATGGGTCTAGAATCGTTGGATGTGCTATTAGGATTCTTATATAACTAATGCTATTCTAAAAATACTATTAACAATAGTGTTGTTTTAGTGACTTTAATATTTAGTTTGAATGAGTTCTGCTGTTCTGGAACCTGACACCTTTGCCTTGAACCCACCCCTAAACTTAATTAGGTTGTGTCTTTATAGACTATATTGGAGTCCTTAATTGGGTCAAAATGGTTCAGAAACCATGTTTATCTGGGTAATTGCTACCTGTGCACGTACCTCAATCCTTGTCCCTGTTGCGTGGCTTCTATTGGTTTTTTTTATTTATTTATGAGGAAGTCTAAATGTTTTTCTTTTCCTTGTTTCATAGATTCTAGTGGTTTTATATGGGAGGAAGTCTCAGTGTCATTCTTTTTCTTTTCCTTTATTGGGAGGTTTGTGTTTCTCCTTTTTTTTGTCTATTAATGTTACATTTTCAATATCTAGGGGACACAAATTATTTAATTTTATGTTCTCCCGTGTTATGCCATATGGTTTGTGCTGAAGTATTTCATACTCCTTTACACTACCTGCGTTTTGAGCTCATTAAACATAGTTTATTTTTTGCCCCTACTTTGGATTTCTTTCTTTGTTAAGTAATGTCAATTTAGTGAAAACAGAAAGCGTATACAATAAAAATTAAAAATAAAAACACCAATGAAAAATGGGCACAAAGAGGAGAGAAAGATACAAGCAAAGAAATTAACAGCGAATCAGAAAAGAATCCAAAGACTCCATCAAAGAATACGCCTAGAAAGTATAGGATTTTGAACTCCATTAATAAAGGGTCTTCAAAAACATGAACTTAAAATTAGGCAAAGTTAACTTCTTTTACTTAAATGTAGGTTGACTCTTCTCTGTCCAAATGCATAGCATAAGACAGGGCAAGAATGGAACCCCGCACTTCCTTGAATCTAAAGGATCCGAAGGCTCCTTTCCAAGACTCCAACATAGGCATAACCACTGTTTTAAATAGGGGACCGGACTGACGAGTTCAACCGGAAACCAGGCACCAATCCGGTCAAGTAAAACCGGGAACTGGGACCAAAACCGGTTTTTTGACCATACCTGTTTTTAAAACCATGGGCATAACATAACTTGGCATGACCCAAGTGATCTGAACTAGGCAAAATAAAAAAAGCCCACAGGTCACAAGCAATAGGAAAATGTAATAGGGGATGACTCATTGACTCACCATCAGATTTGCACAAGCAGCACCAGTCTGCCATGATAAAAGCCCTCTTTCAAAGACTTCACCAAAAAAAAAAAAAAAAAAAAACCCTCTTTCAAAGATTATCCATCAACTATATATTCCATCAACTATATATTCCCAAGAGCCATCACCCAAACAAAGAATGCAACACTAGGCAGGGTTAGCATTTTCCATATGCATTTCCAAGGAAATTGAATAGGATTTACAGGCCTTTCTTGAAGCACTCTATAACTACTTTTAACCTGGAATCCAATCTTAGGTGATGGATGCAAAAAATTGGGCCATAGAATCTAACTCCCATTCTTGTGCCTCTAAGATGAAGACAGGTTTCCAATGCACCTGACCGTTGACCCAATCAAAATAGTCTGAAACCAAAGCCTCTTTGTCTCTGGCAAACCTGAACAGCTCAGGGTATCTATCCTGGAAAGTCCCATTGCTATCCCAATGATACTTCCAAAACAAAACTTGGGAACCAACCTCCACCTCAAAACGAGTGTATGAAGCAAACTTCTCCCAACCCTTCCTGATATTGGGCCTACCCCATAAGGACCTTTTACCATTCCAGGGTACGTCTAACATCAAGTAGTTCTGTACTTGCTCTATCAATAACCTTTTGTAGTTTTTCCACAGTGACTTCTGTTCCAACCCATACCTCCACAGCCATTTCCCAAGCAAAGCTAGGTTAAAAGTCAGCAGCTTTTGAATGCCCGGTACCCCTTGGATTGGATTTCACATAGTTGACTAATTAACCAAATGGAATTTATGCTCCCCATGAAGCCCACCCCACAGGAAGTCTGTATTTTTTTTCCAGCTTGTTGGCTACACTAACAAGAATGGGGAATATGAACAAGGAATAGGTAGGGAGACTTGAAAGCGTACTCTTGATTAGAGTTAGGCTAATAGGCTTCCTCTAGATTCTTTTCTCTCATTTTGTTTACATTTGGTTTCACTTTTTCCTACAATGCGTGGAATATGAATTGATAGTAGAATGTATTAACTTTATATACTGTTATTATTCTCATATTATCATTTAGTACATATAACTACATATTGAATAGATAAAAGAAATTTCTTATAGCCATTACTTATAAAAAAATAAATAAAAATAAATAATAAATGTCTTATAGCGTTGCATGTGGAATAGACTTCTACCCGGTACAGTTTTGACAACATTGATTAACTGGGAATTCTTAAATTAAATTTTGTGTCTAAGAAAAGGGCAAACCTTGGATGCTTGTAAGAAAGACTTTGCTTCTAAATTAAAAAAATGGTGTACCCAGTGCACAAGACTCATTTTGTGGTTTAGGAGAAGTAGTTGGTAGGTAACCTTACCCCCATTTCAGAGAGGTTAATTCCTAGACTCAAACTCATGATACGTCGCTTGGGGTAGATGGCACTTACCACTACACCAAGGTTTGGTATCCCCTGCTTCTAATCATGAAATGAGCTATAAATCACACCTTGTGTTTAATCAAAGAACCAACCGTTTTGCTATGATAATTCTTTCAAGTAGGACGAGTACATGAAAATGTAAAAACTCTGTTACGAAGTTGATTTCCATTTTTGGTTTTTGGGTCTTGTTCTCTTCTGTTGAGTCAGTAAGCTTGATGTGTGTTTTATCATAGATTTCCATATTCTGCACGTATAATTCATACCGTTTCCTTTTCCTATGAATTATGCAGGCATAGAAGTAACAAAGAATTTGAAGTAAAGACTGTCATGAAGAAATAATACAGTTCCTCCATTTCAACTACCCCTCCCCCCTAACCCCAAAACATTGCACAAGCGGAAATGTTTTCTCATTTTGAATATGAACTCTTAAATATTTTAGTTGGAGATGATTAACACTGTAACAAACATTTTACAATGTTATCTATTTGTGTGTGTCTGTGTATTGTTAACATATAGTTAATATGGTTGTGACTTAACCGTCTACCCTTATTTCTGAGGAAAGACGCCATTTGATCCAAAGATCACTGGTATTGCATCCTTATATTTATTTCATTATATTCATATCTTATGCAAAGCCAGATGTGACAAACTTTTCTCCTGGATTCTTGACTTGTTTTACCCTACTCAATATCGGGTATTTTCTAGGCTTTTGGCCCAAACATAATTAAATCAGATGTGAACTCACCAATTTTTTACTTAATGCTCTTAGAAGTGCTTTGCTGTGGATTTTGTTATAAAAATTCATGGTTATTATTGATGTAATCTATTACTTGTATTTAAAGTCTTAGAATCTTTCTCTCCCAAGTAGGAGTCTTTCTGAGAGCCTAGTCTCTCTTTTCTCTCTCGGCGTACAATACTCTTTAATTGCTATCATGCGCACAAGCCTTTTCTCTGCCATTCTTGTGAGCTTTGCTTCGGGAAGTGGCTGTTTCTTGCCCTCTGTGGCTCCTTGCTGCTGTGTGGGCTGGTTTGCTTCTTGTGTGAGGTAGTAATTTCCGGTTGTTGGTGGGTTCATTGAGATTGTGATTCAAGGATCGGTCTGAATTAGAGAAAGCCCAAATTGCATCTTGCTCTCAGTATTCGGTTAGTTTTGCTAGTGTGTGTAGAATTTGGCCGATTTGGGGGTATCGCTGCCTTTGTGGGTCTCTATTTCCTCCTTATAGCATGTGTTTTCTTCTGGATGGTGGGTCTCTCTGCCATAATTGCTGGATTCTTCAAGGTTTGGTTTTATTTGGTTTTTGGTTTGGCAAAGAAATTGTTTAGAATTGGTAGTCCTTTTAATTTGAGTTTGGGTTTTATATTAATTGTTGCTCTTGGATTGGGTATGAGGACCCTTGCTTAGAACTGCCGGGGTGCTGGTAGGGCCCCGATAGTTAGAGCCCTCAAGGCTCTCATTAGGGAAGAAAGTCCTGATGTAGTTTTTATAGCTGAATCCAAATCTAAGTCGCGTAGGATTGAAAGAATTCGCTCAAGTATTGGTTTTGTAGGTAAGTTTTGTGTGGATCTTGTTGGTAAATCTGGTGGTCTAGCCATTTTTTGGAAAGCTGGTGTGGATTTAGAGATTGTGTACTCTGATAAAAATGTTATTGCATCTCTTATTTATTCTGATCCTCCTTCCTCACCTTCGCTCTTTCTTTTGATTTATGGCCCTCCTCACATGAATGGCAGGGTAAGATTTTGGAAGTGTTTGGAGGATTTGGTTAATGCCTTTGCAGGCCCCTGGTTGGTAATGGGGGATTTTAATTGTGTCGATAGTAATTTGGATAAAAGAGGAGGTAGATATCTTGGTGAAGGTTCAACTAGAAGTTTTAGCAATTTTGTTCATGGTACTGGGGCAATTGATCTTGGTTTTATTAGTTCTCGATTCACGTGGTCTAATAAACGTGAAGGTCTTGCCAACATTAAAGAGAGGCTAGACAAAGCTATGTGCAACCAAGAGTGGCAATGGCTTTTCCCGAAAGCTAGAGTTAAGCATTTAGTCGCCCCTGCCTCAAATCATGCCCCAATTATATTGGACACTTATATGGATCAGTTAGTGAGGGCTAGGCCTTTCAGATTTGAAGCAATGTGGACCAGAGATGAATCAAGTTTTGGGATTGTAGAAAAAGCTTGGCAAGGTATGGTAGAAGGTTCTCATTGTTTCAAGTTGGCTAGGAAAATTCAGCAAACCAAATATGATTTACAAGTTTGGAATAGGAATTAGTTTGGATTTGCTAAGACCAAAATTAGAGAAATAGAAGCAAGAATTAAGTACAAGACCGAGTTCCTACTAAAGAAAATCTAGAGTTGGAAGCTACTTTATATCTTCAGTTGGATGAATGGTTGGAAAGGGAGGACCTTAACTGGAAACAAAAATCCAGAGAGTTATGGATCAAAGAAGGAGATCGAAATACAAAATTTTTTCTTTTGTCCACTTTGGTGAGGAGGAGAAGAAATCTTATTACAAAGATAAGGGAAGAGAATGGGCTTCGATTGATGAATAGGAAAGATATTGGGGAGAACTTTTCTTCCAAATTCTCAGAAGTGTTTCATTCCTCCTTTCCCAATGTTCCTCCAGATTTAAATGACCTAATCAAGCCTTGTATTTCAACTCAGGAGAATGATATGTTGATTACTGTGCCTTCAGCTGATGATATCAAAAGAGTAGTGTTTGAAATGCACCCCCTCAAAGCTCCGGGACCAGACGGAATGCCTGGTTTAATTTATAGGCATTATTGGTTGATAGTAGGAGATCAACTTGTAGCTGCTGTTCAAAGTTTTTTCAGAGAGGGTTGGTTGCTCCGTGAGTTGAATCACACTTATCCCCAAAGTTCAAGGTGCTCATAATTTCAATCAGTTCAGACCTATCAGTCGCTGCAACGTTTACTATAAGGTGATTTTGAAAATTTTAGTCTCTAATCTAAGACCTTTGTTAGAAAAGATTATTGATCCTACTCAAGTAGCTTTTATTCTAGATAGAAATATTGCTGAAAATATAATTCTTGCACAGGTAATTGTTCACAGTTTTAGAACTAAGAAAGAAAAAAGGCTGCATTGGTCTGAAAATTGATTTTCAAAAAGCATATGATAGAATGGAGTGAAGTTTCCTGTTGACTACACTTAAGGCCTTTGGGTTTTGTGAGAGATTTATCTCTTTAATTCAATAATGTCTATCCATAGTCAGATACACCTTATTGATTAATGGGAGTCATGAAGCTAAAATCAACCCATCTAGGGGTCTGAGATAGGGGGATCCCCTTTCTCCCTATCTCTTCATCATTAGCTGTGAGGTCTTGGCTAGACTAATTAGTAGAGAGGAGATTAAGGGTAATATTAGAGGGGTGCATTTAGCGAATGGAGCTCCACCTATCACAAAGCTTTTCTATGCTGATGATGTGATGCTATTTTGCAATGCCAAGCTGTCAGAAATAAGAACTCTGCTGAATTGCCTGGATTGCTATGGCAAATGGTCTGGGCAAATTATAAGTGTTGAGAAGTCCGGCATTTTTAATTTGAAAGGAGTCCATCCTGAATTTCTGAGACAAGTTAAAGACCAGCTGGGATTCAAAAAGCTCAGGCATGGAACTAAGTACTTGGGGGTGCCATTATTCTTATCAAATAACAAGGCTAGAGATTTTGCCTATGTGAAGGAGAAGGTAGATGCAAGATTGGCTAATTGGAAGAGTAAAAGCCTTTCTTGGGCAAGTAGAGCTACTTTGATTAAATCTATTGCCCAATCCATCCCTAATTATACTATGTCCACCTTTTTGCTCCCAAGGAAAATTAATGATAAGTTATATGCTGCTATGAGACCTTTTTGGTGGAAGCCAAAAGAGGATTCTAATAAGTTTTACACTCCTATGGCATGGGATGATTTGTGTAGGCCGAAAGACAAAGATGGTCTCAGTTTTAAAAAGTTTGAGAAGATGAATCAAGCTTTAGTTTCCAAATTGGGATGGTGGATTTTGTCCAAGAAAAATTGTTTTTGTGTGAAGCAATTGGTTGCTAAGTACAAGGTTAGAGTTGATTGGCTTAGAGCTCCAAAAGCCTCTAATGCATCTTGGGTTTGGAAGAGCATTGAAAGGGTGAAGATATAATCAAGTTGGGAGCATGTAAATTAGTAGGTTCTGCGAATATTATTTTAGTTGGGAAGACCCTTGGTTACCTGACAAATCAAGTTTTATTCCAACACCAAGGGCTCAAGTAGATAATTCTTGTTTGGTAGTTTCTCAACTTCTAAATTCTTTGGGTTCAGGCTGGAATGATATTTTGTTAAATGATTTGTTTGACCATGAGTCTATTGTAGCTATTAAAAACATCCCAATTTGGTCTTTTGATATGAAAGATAGATGGACTTGGACCAAATCTGAAAATGGGAAGTTCTTGGTGAAACCTTGTTATCGTCTCATTTCTAAAGGAGACAATTCATCTGGCAATGTTTCCCTTACAAGGAATATATGGAAGACCAGCATTCATGAGAGGCTAAAGATGCATCTTTGGAGAATTGCATTCAATCTTCTTCCCACTAGGGACAAGTTGAGTGAGTTTTCCCCTTCCTCTGATACTAGCTGCCCTGTTTGTAACGCTGAGACAGAATCAGCCCTGCATTTTTTTAATCATTGCCACATTGCTAGAGCTATTTGGTTTGGTAGTCGTTGGAACATTAGAATTGATAGTTGTCATGTTCAATCTCTGTCTCATTTGATTGAGTTACTTATTGATCCTCCTCCATTTCTCCAGCTGGATAAAGAGCAAAGAAATGAATTCCTGTTATTTGGTGCCCTAGCTTTAGATTTGATTTGGATGTGGAGAAACAAAGCAATTAATGAGAAATCTCTTCCAATAGAGGGTCAAATTATCAAAAGCATTCAGAATCTGTTTTTGGAGCATTGGCGGCCTAAAGTTCCAGTGTTGACAAGCGTTCCAACTAGAAACAATGCTAGGTGGTGTTGTCCAAGTCAAGGTATGCTAAAATTGAATTGTGATGTAGCAGTAGGTGATCTATCTTCATGTATAGATTGGAGAGGGATGTTGTTGTTTGCAATTTCAAAGAAAGTTAACACCAATATCCCTGTTCAAGCAAGAGGCTAATGCCATTCTATTAGCTGCCCACATTGCTTTGAACTTCTCTTTTTGTAATTGCATTATAGAGAGTGATTGTAAAGTTTGAATAGATGCCATTAGAGCTGGTGGAAGGAAATTCCTTCGAGGCTTGTGAATTTTGTGGACTCAGTTAAGAATGTATTTAGGGACTTTGGCCATGTATTTTTTAATTGGGTTCATAGGAAGGCTAATCAGGCTGCACATGTGCTAGCTAATTGGTCTCTTAGCCAGTCTTTTTTTGGTTATTTTGATATGGGATTTGGCCCTCCAAGTTTTGTTAATGTTATCTTGGATGAGGCTGCCTAGGCTTCTGTTTTTGCCGTGGTTCAATAAAATTTTCTTTTAGCAAAAAAGAAAAGAAAAAAGAAAAAATCTATTACTTGTATTTATTTTCATTCTTTCCCATCTCTGTAGACAAATGGTGAGATGCAGTGCAAGTGTCTTGCAAAGTACATTGAAAATGATATTAGGGGGAGCTTCCACAATTTGGACATAGTATCCGATATTTCTGGTATTCAAAGATTTCTAACTGGATTCCATCAATGATCAATTTGATTTGTACATGATCTTGTATATCATCCATCAACTAGGAAACAAGGAGAGGAGGAAAGAAATTCTGGAAGCTCTACCATTGATTTTCGGCTATGGTGTTTAAGGAAAACATAAATGTTGTATCATTGGGCATTGACTTGGGTGGTATTGAGGTAGATAAATATGCTTTGTTTATTAGCAATGTGATATCATTTTTTAGTTTCTTGATCTTCTTGAGGCATTTTTTTGTGGAGTATGTTGATGAACTGCATTCTGGGAGAAATAGGATTCAGTTAAGCTTGATGGACTTGTGTTTATGCTACTTTTCTATTGTCCAAGTAAAACCATCCATGTAGGAATGCTAAAGGATTAGATTGGGTTGTACCAACCAAATATATAATATGCTCTACCATTTCTCTAAATGATCATCCTTGTTATAAGGCCTTGGCTGGAAACAAAAAAGAGAAGGCCATTTACAAAGCTGGCTGCCATTGCAATATTTGTCCACCCTTACTGGTCATCCCGATTATTTAGAATTTTAGTGAATTGTAAAAGATTCCAAGCATATTCAATATTTTGAAGATTGTGTACAAAGTTTTTGACAATGGAAAATTTGGTTTTGGCCCTTGTGCATGTTTGAGATGTTGGTTGTTGATGCTAAAGTGAATGATTGAAGAGGAATGATAAAAATTCCTTACTCTTATATGCAAAGAAGGCCTTGGATAAAATATTGCGGACAAGTATTCATCTTACTGATTGATCTTAAATGATTCGACCTTCTTTGACATTTTTGTCCCCTCCTTTATATCATTTCAGAATGAGATTGATCCTTAATTAATGTAATTCAAGCACTTCAATAATCCATAATTCCTTATAAACTTGATGTTGTGAATATGTCTTTGTAGACTCTCATAAACCTATAGATTTTCAATCAAAGAACATATATGCATAACTTGAATTTGTTGACATGAATTAGCCACTTTGGAAGCTTATCCTTTTGACTTCTATATTTCCTGTCTCACTATCCCAAGAAAATTGAAATCAAGAAACTTCTCCAATCCAAACATTTCTGTTTTGGATGAATGAGCTAGATATACAGAAGCACAATCACAAAACATGCAGCATTCAAATGCAACTACAATCTTAACCACATCATCTAAACAGCTCATAAAAGCATATTTAATAAAAAGGACATGGTTTAGGATAGAATTACTGATATTAATATGTTCCCTAGTTATTACTTGGTTTTCATGAACTCTCAGCATTCCTTTTCAGCCCATTTTGACAAATTGTGGCTTCCCATGCTATTATATCATCACATCTCATTATATCCAGCTACAACCACTTCCGCTAATTAATTCACATACCCTCTCAGCATTCCTTTTTAGCCAAATTTGACAAATTGTGGCTTCCCATGCAGTCTGCAGATATGTCACAGTAGTACTCAGTCTTCTCTTCCTAAGGAACTAAACACCCAACTGGATTATATCATCACATCTCCTTACATCCAGCTACAACCACTTCCACTCATTATTTCACGTGGGTATGGGAATTGACGAGGGAAATGTTATAAATCATCCCACAAGTTGAATCCTAGAGCCAAAATATAACCAGCTTGGGCTTGTAAACAAAGCTGAGTTTTATGCTACTTATTCTATACATGAACGGAAAATAAGGCCCGGTTGTTTAGCTGACATGGCTAGGGAAATGCATACATTGACTAATTATATATATATATATATATATAATTAATCTTTTCAGAAATTTTGTGTCTGACTTGGATTTCTTTTATTATTAAAATTCTTATGTGGCTTTTTTAATGTTTAATTAGTATTTGATTTTATATTATTATGTTAGCCACATGTATGCCAACAACGCTAACCGTTTGCCATGTAAACATTTTCCGTTAGTAAGTTAATGGTAGGAACTAAATTGACTTTATGTTGAAAATAATAGGGGATCAAATTGACTGCTACCAAAATGTAGGGACCAAATTAACCGTAACCTTAAAATGTAGGGACCAAAATGGGGTTTTGCTCATTTTTTAAAAATGAATCTCCTTTTGTTTTAACAAGAAACTGTCATATCACTTACTAACTAAATAAAATGTGGAAATTAAAACCCACTACCACCTACTATTTTATATTTAAAACAAAAGAAAATGTCTAGTTAAAAAATTACTGAAGATAAACCAATCCCAAATTTTGAATGGCTGAAATTCTCTTTATTCTAATCCAAATTCGATGCTATTTTAGGGGATATTAGAGCTAGGTGGCAGTAAAGCCAAGTCAACACCACCAGAGAAAAACAAGCAATTGAATTGTTTGCTATGTGGGCGTTTTTTCCCCGAATCAAACAGGTACTATTTATATTTAATCTATTATTTCATATATATTATTATTGTTTATAATAGTTTTCAGTTTTTTTTCAATTTAAGGTACACTTAAATGACTTTTTTTAATTTCATATTTTGCTTTCAATCAACAATCATATCTTTCTCATGCTTGGATTTTTTGCTTTATTGGTATTGATAATCTTATTCTTTTGCTGAATTAAATTTGATTGAAGGTTGAACTTGTAGATACCCCATTTTGCGTCTCACATTTAACCCCACTGGCATTACATTGCATATTATCACCATTTAACGTCTCCAAGCAAGATTGTAATTTTGACCTTTTGATCTCCAAATACTTCTTATAAAAAAATCTTGAGGTCATAATGATCAAGATGACAGTTCATCAGCATTAATCGGACTACCAGATTAAAAGATATCAAAGAAACAAGGTTTAACAGTAAATGACACTTTCATGAAACCGGTCTCAACCATAGGTGATTATAATCTCTTAATTCTAATTGGTCTATTTTCAATCTAATTTAAATTAAATGATGTGTCATATTCCTATTGGCAGTGTTGATACCTCGCATTCGTCGACCACCCAGAAACAGCGACTTGCATTCCCCTCTTTAGAGGGTGGTGTGCGGGCTCAGGTGCATGCTCTCCTATGACTAATGAATCATTTTTAAATTGTCACGAGTTTGTGAAGTTGCCACCAATCATTAGGTTTTTGCTAAGGTGTGATTGGTCATCTGACTCTGTTTGATTTTATTACCAATCCTTAGATATGAAAAAGTCATTTTTTTCCTAATCTAACTGGATTATTAAAAGTCTTGATTCTTGGTTCCGAAGTCTGGTAACGTGTGGGGAAGGTGTTAGGCACCCCACAACGCTTGTTGTGAGACAGTTCTTTATTTTAATAAACTCTTAATGTTTGGTCATAGGTAGATAAAAGCGAGCAACTAGCATTAGCTTTCGTGGCTTTAAAGAAATAGGCTTTGAGTAGTAAATTGGCCAATATATAAGTTTAGAGAGTGTTTTGGCTAATGGTTGAAAGTTCAAGGGGTATACAGACATTTTTTCCTAGTGTACAGAGGAACACTACTTACTCTAAGGATAACTGGGAAGAAGATAATTTCTAGAAGCATATGTTAAGTGTTGAGTGTCAGCCCAAGGATGTTGCTGATGAATTGATGTGCAAAGGGCCTGAAGCGATTGGCAAAAGAAGCCACAAAGAAAAACAATAGTATTCTACTTTTGGCCCACAAATATCTATGTTATTATACTTTCCAATATCAAACTTTTTTTGAAAAGTGCTACGTAAAAAACATTTTCACAACAAAACATTTTCACAACAAATTATATGTGGTTAGTTGTTATTGGTTTTAATTTGAACTTACTACAGAAATTTTTTTTTTGCCTTACCAATAACAGCTCGTAATAAACTACCACTTAAGTATATTGGTGGTTAATGGTTATTGGTTTTTTAAGTGTTTTGAAAATATTATAGACATAGCATTTCTCTTCTTTTTTTAGCATTTATGAGCCCTTTGTATTTTATAGTATTTTTGTTACGCAATTCTATTTTTTGGGGTTTAAGTTACTAGTTGTGACGCTTATCTATTTCTGTTGCTTGCACGTGTACATGGGAACCTTAGTTATCACGATTCAATATATTGTTTTGTGCCACATTCTCACATTCTCTCTTTGTCTTAAGAATGAGTGCTACAAGAGTTAATGCTCTATGCATACATGTCTATTAGATTCAAAATCTGTCTGCCAACTTGTCAAATAGCTAATGGATACTTTTTTTTTTTTAAAAATTAAAATTTCATTAAGAGTATTATTGTTGATGCTCTAAATTGGGTTAGATCGACTTGGGAAAACAATCTTCCTATGGCTTGAATACTGACACCCAATTGGAACACTTCCGCTTAAATTTGGAAATATATAGGATTACATATGATGCAACAATCTATGAGGCTTTGGTGGATTCAGTCTTCAAAAATAGAACTTGGTTTAGTCATACTCCAAAGCCAATGAGTCTTGTAGATCCAAAGTAAAGGATAAGGCTACGTGGACCAAAATTAAGTCAGGTTGCTTCTCTTGTGTAGCCACAAAGTTAGGTTGCTTCTCTTGTGTAGCCACATATACAGAGCTTTATATGCTTTAGGGAGGTCCTAGACTATTTGCTATGTGTCATATCAGATTCATCAAATATTAGGCAGTGATGGGTGATTGGTCTTCTGTTCGTTTAAAGTCTTATATAATAAATTGAAACTTAGATTGATTGTTTTATTCTCTACAGCCACAAGCTACTATAATCTAAAATTTTGAGTTTAAATTGAAATTAAACAAAACAACCATTTTTATTTGTATACTAAAATAATGTTGCATAAAGCATCTAAATTTCTAAACTATGGCATCTTTGATACATTCCCTTCCTATAAATACTTTTAGGAATTGAATTGATTATTAGTACAAACACATAATCACACATTACAGTAGTAGAATCCAACACAGTAAATGAAGGCGACTCTTACACTTGAAGAGAAAGAAAATCATGATTCCTACACTAGAAGAGAAAGAAGATCTTCCATTGATCATTTCAACAAGGGATATTAAACTAGCTTGAAATTAAGATCATGACTCATAATCCCTTGCATAATCCAAGCATTATTAAAGACATTTAATCTCTTCTAGTTGTTCCAGGCCTCTGCAATTCACAAAAAAGTTCGTTAGCTTAGCATTTTATACCTTGATAATATAAAAACAATAACTACTACAATGTTACAAGGTCGTGGGTATTAATAAGATGATAATTTCTATTTAGCAATTTGACCACGAGTGAGAAATTAAAATCTAATTTTAAATACAGCTATGACAATCTACTCAAGATTAATAAAAAGGTAAACATAAAATCTCCATGATTTTTGAAAAGAAGTATTTGGGAACTGAATGAAATCAACGTAAATGACTAGGACACACTACTTAGAGTAGTCTTATAGTAATTAAAATGAAATGCCTCTTACTTGAGCTCTACTTGGTCTACCTCTGCGAATCCCCAAACCAACAAAAGTACTTTTTATCAATCGTAGTTCCTTAATGACTTCCTTCATATTGATTCTCTCTTTTGGAGATTCCAGTGAACATAAGATTCCAATGTTAAGGATTGAGAGTAAGCATTTTTGCATATCCACATCAATATGCCTAAAGTTCTCAGTATTATTAGCTTCTTCTACTTCAATTTCATTCTCATTGTCATCTTCTTTTGTTGCCATCATTGCTGCAATTGCTACTCCCATTTCTTCAACTTCTCTTGGCAAAAGCATTGGGTCGACAACTTGAATGAGCCTTTTTGGTAAGGACATCTTAACAAAGTTATGCAAATTGAGACCATCTTTAAACATATCATCAGTGGGTCTCCTTCCTGTAAACATTTCCAACACAAGGACTCCATAACTATATACATCCCCCTCAGTTGATGCTTCACTGCCCATGCCATACTCTACAACTCATGAAATGGAGGGAAATTAAGCAATATTCTATCTATTACAAAAATATGGATTTAGGGTTTACAGAATGCAAAGTCAAGAAAATAAAACAAATCTATATTAAAAAAATAATAACATATGCTATTACTTTTGGAATTAAAGGAAACGGTAATAACTTTATCCCAAGGGTCCAAATCACTTCCCCCCCCCCCCCCCCTCTCCCCTTGTTGATTTATTTTGATTTAGAAAATATCTATACAAAGAAGGTACAAATTTCAGTCAAAGAAAATCAGATTTAACATTTCTCAAAGTTTAAATCATATTTGAATGTTATTTTTGAATTAAAATTTGGATTTTTATTAAAAAAAATAAATTAATTACGTGCTTGTGTGGTACAAACGTGAATGTGTTTCAACTTCTAAAAGAAAAACAAATGCTAAGCGAGAGTTACTTAACAAATAAATAAATAAAAATTACTAAGTGAGAGTTTATGTTAATACGCTAATTATGTGTGCACCCATGCGAATATGTTGATGATACAAAAATTAAAAAGCATAATGACAAGAAAATCAAGGAGTTCAAATCCTATCATTTGATAAAGTGACAAAAAAGAAAATAAATACATTAGAATAGTTAAGGATTTAAAACAAAAAAATAAAGATAATACCTGGAGCAGCATAACCGATAGATCTCTTTAATCCAATTGTGCTAGTACACTTTTGGGAAGAATCATCCGAAGTTGTGAGGAGCCTTGATAAGCCAAAATCACTTACATGAGCAATCATATCACTATCAAGAAGAATATTGCTTGGCTTTAAATCACAATGAATGATTTTTTGCTCACAATGATTGTGAAGATAGTTTAAAGCAAAAGCCACATCAATTGCAATAATTAGTCTTTGAAGAACGCTCAAATTTTTTGATTGATTGTCGCTATCTGTCATTGGATGCAACCACATTTCCAAGCTCCCATTTGTCATGAATTCAAAAACTAGAGCTTTGAAATCATCACCATTATAATTTATACTAGAGCAACATGTTAAGATCTTTATAAGATTTCGATGCCGAACATTTCTTAATACATTGCATTCTGCCATAAAACTCTTCGTAGCATCTTTGTTTTGAAGGTTAAGAACCTTTATAGCAACTAATCTTTCCTCTTGATCAAGAGCTCCTTTATATACTGATCCAAAACTGCCAGATCCAATCAAATTGTCAGGAGAAAATCCATTAGTCGCTTGATGGAGCATTTTGTATGAAACTGTTGGAAGGAGATCCATCTTTGAGACTATTGAAGATGGTTTCTTTTTTGATCTTTTCCTCCAATAAAGAGCAAGAAAGGATGAAACTAGAAGGATACATACAACCACACAAATAATTGTGATTGTTACTCTGGAAGTAAAGGACTTTGTCGATTCTGTAACGACGGGGCATGTTGTCAATTGCAATTGTGGAATACCCCCACAAAGCTTATTGTTTCCAATAACTGATATTGCATTTACATTTTTGAAAACTCCTCCTATTGGTACCTCACCCTCAATATTGTTGAACGAAATGTTCAAATGCTTTAAAAATAAAAGTTTCTCTAGGCCCTTTGGAATTAATCCTGATAAGCTGTTTCGTGAAACATCTAAATGTTCAAGGCCTTTCAAGGAAGCCATTGATGAAGGTATGGTCCCGTTAAAGGAATTCCCTTGCAAGCCTAGGTACACTAAGTTCAAGCAATTTCCAATTGTTGTAGGAATTTCACCAGAAAAATTGTTTTTTGAGACATCGAGTGAATTAATATTCTTCAAACCGTCTACTTCAACAGGTAATTTGCCACTAAATGAGTTGTGGGATAAATTGAGTAAAAGTGACAAAGAAAAAATTTGAAAAACCTGTTGGGGTATGACTCCACTAAGGTAATTTTGTGAAACATCCAACTTTTGTAAACTTTGACAAGTACCAATACTTGGAGGAATGCTTCCTTCTAAATTGTTTTCAAACAAAAACAATTCAGCCAATTGAGTGAGGTTGCCAATAGAACTTGGGATTTTCCCTGACAATTTGTTTCCATTTAAATACAATCCTTGCATCTTTTGAAACTTCCCAAAACAAGTAGGTATCATACCTGTGAAAAGATTCTCATCCATGCCCAAGACAATTAAATTGATGAGATTTTGCAATGCTACAGGAATAGTTCCAGATATTTTGTTGCGTCCCAAATATAATCCTGTGAGTTGTGTTGACAAGTTGGCTATAGAACTAGGCAAAACACCTTCAAATCGGTTTTCTACAAATGATAGCATGTTCATTTTGCTACAGTTTCTTAAAGATGTTAAAAAGTTCAAATCCCTTCCTAATTTATTCCCACCTAGATGCAGGATTTCAAGATCTTGTAGATAGCCCAAATTAGTTGGAACTGATCCCACAAAGCTATTATAGTTAATGATAAGTTTTTGAAGTTTAGATGCATTGCACAAAGAACTAGGGATTGACCCAAAGAATTTGTTATCACCTATTGTTAACCATTGGAGATTAGGGAGAGTATGGCCTATATTTTCAGGAAGGGTACCACTAAGTTGGTTTTCTGTTAATACCAAGAATGTAATAGATGATATATTGTAGAGAGAGGAGGGGACCATACCGTTCAATTTATTGGCTCCAACTAAGAAAATTGACATGCTTTTCAAACGGCCTATGCTTTCTGGAATATTTCCCTCTAAATAATTAAAGGATGCCGAAAAAAATACAAGTAATGAAAGATTTCCCAAGAAACTAGGGATTCCTCCTATGAAATTGTTTTTGGCAACCCGAAGAAAAGTAAGCTTGGTCAAAGAGCCAAGCTCCATGGGAATTTTCCCAATAAGTTTGTTGTTCCAGACACTTATCAGCCTAAGTTCAGAGCAGTTGGACAAGTTGGTTGGAATTTCTCCTCCCAACGTGTTATTTATAAGATTGAGTTCTCGCAATCGGAACAACTGACCAACTTCTTTTGGAATTTCACCATAGAAGCTATTGTTTCCAAGGTCGATGGCCCTAAGAAAGGTGAGGTTGCCAATGTAAGGTGGAATGGTGCCACGCAAGGTATGACCTTGTAGTTCTAAGGTTGTGACTCTTTGATGACGGCGGCCGCATGTAATTCCATGCCAGTTGCAGAAGTGGATAGAATCATTCCATGAGCTCAAGATTCCATATGGATCATAATCAATGGATTCCTTGAATTTGAGCAAAGCCAAACGGTCAGTCTCATTTGTTGGAGTGGCAGAAGAGTTGGCAGGTTTCAAGCATAGAATGGTTACAGAAAAGAGTAGAATGATATGAAGGAATGTAGAGCATAATAATGCAGGAAAATTGGGGTTGTGAAGCTTCATTGGTTTGGACAAGCAGGAAACTGGTGAAATTTCAGTGTGCGGTAGAGGAAGATACACAAGTTTGTATTATATATAGGCTGTTTCAGTTAGTTATGACGTAAAAAATCATTTGCGTACCTTGTAGTGCGTTAATGCTATTTGTCAAATACCTCCAAAAATATGAAATCCGTGGGATCTTTAATTGATAAAATTTTCTAGGATTTAGTATTAATAAATTGATAATGCGCTTCCAAAAGTAGTCCTGCCTTAAAAAAAAAATATATAAAAAAAAAAAAAAAAAAAAAAAAAGTGAAAGCGAACAAACAAGGAAATTACTTTGTTAACGTGCATAGGCCGTTGAGTAGACGCTACCGACAACAAGGAAATCATCTAGTGAAAAGAATTGTAGAAAATGATGAATTTTCAATAGAAAATAGAATGAAGTGAAATTGATTTGACTAGACAGTGAGGTGAGCTAGGAATACATTGTAATTGACTTCTAAATCATGAGTCATAAAGAATCCACCGTCCATGCCAGTGTTATGTTATTCAACAAGCATTACGGCGAAGGAGATAATTATTTCATTGGAAAAGGCAAGTAGTCAGGAGCCATGTAAGAAATTATATCGTGATTCTGATGAAACATTATAGCAGCTCTGAGCAAAAAAAAAAATCCACATTCAAGCTGTGACATTTGCAAAGGAACAGCGTGTGTAAGGGTCCAAGTGGGCTAGTTTGGAAATTAGATTAGGAATATTTTATTAAGACCCAAAGTTCAAGAGTCTGTTCAACCCTTTCCTTGAATAATTGAATTAGGTGCAGAGCTTCTTTTTCTTCTTATTTCTTTGACTTCTATACCATCATGTAAGCTGTGTTATGTACGGCGTATTTTTATTCTTAGCTAGTGTATAGTATGTGGATATGCACATATGCAATTAAAAATAATTACAATTATATAGTTCATTTTATATATTTATTTTTAGAAAATGGTCCAATTATATATATATATATATAATTTATAATTTAATTGGTTTTAAACTCTTCGATTTTTGTGCTCAATAATTCACTTGTAAAAAAAAAAAAAAAAAAACGTAGATGGATACGTGATGACAAATTGGATTCCAATTAAAATCTAATTTAAAATCTAATTGGATTTGGACTCTTTAATTTTTACACTCAATAATTCACTTGACACAAAATTTAAAATTAAATAAGACATGTTGGGGCAAAATTGAGAATCCAATTAAAATTTAATTGGATTTTCTCTCAGATTTGTCTATTAATATATCTATATCTATATATATTAATATGAATCATAAATCAATTAAATCTTCTAAAAAAAAGTTTTTATCTATTAAATGTAGAAATATATATGCAAATAATATCATAATATATATAGACAAGAAAAAGAAAAATCCATGATTAGGACAACCCAATTTTAATACGATGAGATTTGGATTGTTTTTCCTTTTTTCTTTTTTTTCTTTTTTTTTTTTTTGTTTTAAGATAGATAGTAGTATTTCATTAATTTGAAAGATTTACATCAGTGATGAATTGATGGGTCACGCATTATTAATCTATACTATTATTTAAAGGGCTTTCCCTGTTTGGATTCCTCATTTTTTTAGTTCAAAAATGCCCCTACACCTCTATGTTTAAGTAGAGACAAAACTAAATGACAATCCGGTAAAAATGCAACTCTAACTCTCACTAATACATTGCTCAAAATACCCTCATCATTACCCACCTACAAGTTTTCAACTAATGGGGATAAATATGTAAATTAAAAATCCTACACTTTAAGACCCACAAACTCATGTACACTGCCAGTTTCTATCTCTCATTCTTCTTTAGATTGAAGGAATTTAATTTAGCTCTACATCCTTCTTTATTTTTCTTCAGATTGAAGACATTTACTGTCAGAAGCTTCAACAACTTTTTAGGTTCTATCTTTTTACGGTGGCTTATTATCGTGGTTGACTTCAAGATTTTAAATAGGAGGGTTTGTGCTTGAACTGGCTGCTTGATAAAGAATATTGGTAAACTCCTTTTTTGAGTTTTTTTTTTTGGAATTTACGGTATTTTATTAAGGGAATTAAGCTACTTGGATGAGAATTAAGACTCACTGGTTTTGCATTTATGTGTGTAGGTATTATTCTTCTCTATTTTGGTCCAATAACTTAATATTTAATATAATTTTAGATTGCTAACACTTTTTCTGGTTTATGGGTTATAGATTTGGTGAACAATTTGGGTACAATTGTGAGGTCCGGGACCAAGGAATTTATAGAGGCATTGCAGGCTAGAGCGAATGTGTGCATGATTGGTCAATTTGGTGTTGGGTTTTAAGGGAATTAAGAGGCTGTTTGGATGCTTTTTTTTGGTCACTCAATTTCCGTCACTCAATTTTCATCACTTATCACTCATCATTCATTACTCATCACTCATCACCCATCACTCTAAAATACCATGTTTGTTTGGCACCGTCACTCACTTTCCATCACTCAATATTTTTCACACTATTTGTGGGCCCCATACCTGTCACCGCTGCATTTTTTTTTTTAGTACCCAACCTCACCAAACCCAGTGAAAAAAATAAAATAAAAAAACATGAAGACCGAACCAATGCAAGAAGAAGAAGAAGAAGAAGAAGAAGAAAAAAAAAAAAAGAACCAAATAGCCAACCCACCCAAGAGAAAAAAAAAAAAAAAAAAAAAAAAAAAAAAAAAAAAAAAAAAAAAAAAAAAGTCAAAAGGTGCGGTTGGTACTGTTTGTGAGTCCCTCATGTGTGTTTAATTACAAAAATGCCATTGAGTTATGAGAATTGGAAACTGAAAACAGCCAAAAGTTGTTTTCAGTTTCCACAACTCATAACTCAAAAAGTAGAGAATTGAGTGTTGGAAATAGAGTTATGAAAGCAAAGAAATTGTGCAGGCAAACGAGTATTTTGCTATGGGTCCCACCATTTTTGAGAATTGAGTTATGGAAACAGAGAATTGAGTCATGAAAATTAGTGAACCAAACAGCCTCTAAGCTGCTTGAAGTGGTAATTTATGCTATTTTTTTAAAATATAATTTACACCACTATTTTTTAGAGGGTATTATTATATATTTGATGTATCATGTTAATAGTTACCCAATTTAACCTCACATGAAGTGGTTGTTATCTAAGAAATTGTTGTAAACAAATTTCTTTTGTAACATAAATTATATTTATCAATTGTATAATTATATGTGAAATTCAATTTACATTTTTTTTTTTTATAATTATTAATTTACTACTCCATAAAAAATGTTACGTACGTTTTCTCAATTTTAAGGGTAATTGATATCTTTGAAATTTAAACTTTCACTTTTGTTATGGGTGTGTAGTAAGTGGCTAATTTTTAGGATTAAAACAGTACATGTAATTTTTAAACTTTGAATTTGAAAAAAAAAAAAAAAGGGGTGGTCAGATAGTTTTTAAATGTGGGATAGAAAGTGGGATTTTTTAAAATGGTACATGGCATTTTTTTAAGCTTGTATTTTTTTTTCTTTTTTTGATAAACTTTTAAATAAGGATAAGGTCACACCAATTCTGTACCTTAATCTCTTAAATTTCCCAAAAAATTAGCCTTTTATTTTCTTTTAGAATCAGATATGTTAGTGCCTAAATATAAGGATATGGATGGAGAAGTTATAGTAGTGGTTTTATAGTAGGAGTCTTTTTTTTTTTCCAAAATATGGGAGAGATTTAAAAGAAAAAGAAAAAAAAAACGTGAGATGTAAATTTGGCCTTTTATTTTCTTTCAAAATTAGATATGTTGTGCCTAAATATAAGGATATGGATGGAGAAATTATAGTAGTGGTTTTATAAATAAATAAATAAATAAAAGAGAAAAACGTGAGATGTAAATTTAGCCTTTTATTTTCTTTCAAAATCAAATATGTTAGTGCCTAAATATAAGGATATGGATGGAGAATTTTATAGTAGTGGTTTTATAGTAGGAGTTTTTTTTTTTTTTTTTTTTCCAAAATATGGAAGAGATTTTTTTTTTTTTTAAAGAAAAAAGAAAAAAGAGGAAAACGTGAGATGTTTTTTTACAAAAGAAAATTGTTTTTAAAGGTGGGATAGAAAGTGGGACTTTTTTTTAAATAATACATGGACAGAAAATGGGATTTTTTTAAACGTGTAGTTTTTCTTTTTTTAATAAACTTTTAAATAAGGATAGGGTCACACCAATTCCCCACCTTAATCTTTTAAATTTCGCTAAAATTTAGCATTTTATTTTCTTTCAAAATCAGATATGTTAGTGCCTAAATATAAGGATATGGATGGAGAAGTTATAGCAGTGGTTTTATAGTAGGAGTCTTTTTTTTTCCAAAATATGGAAGAGATTTAAAAGAGAGAGAGAAAAAAAAAAAAAAAAAAAAAAAAAAAAAAAAAAGAGGAAAATGTGAGTTTTTTTTCTTTTTTTTTTTACAAAAGAAAATAGTTTTTAAATGTGGGTAGAAAGTGGAATTTTTTTTTAAATAGTACATGGATAGGTCATGGGATTTTTTTAAACGTGTAGTTTTTATATTTTTGATAAACTTTTAAATAAGGATAGGGTCACACCAATTCCCCACCTTAATATTTTAAATTCCCCTAAAATTTAGCCTTTTATTTTTTTTTTCAAAATCAAATATGTTAGTGCCTAAATATGAGGATATGGATGGAGAAATGGAAACATATATACTTTTGGATAATCAGTGACAAGAAACAGGAAACATAGGTATTAATTATTAAAATAAATCTATATAACATATCCAAAAGTATAAACGTGTATTAGTGCCTAAAATTTTGATAAATGTTATTAATTTTTTTTAAAAGAACAACAACACCAAAAATAACGGGTATCTCTTGCCATAAAATTTTAAATTTAAGCTTTTATTTACTTATGTTATGGATGTATAGTAAATGGCTAAATTTTAGGATTAAAAAACTACATTTTAGAATTAGACAAAAAATGATAAATGCCATACATAAATTTGAAAAAAAGAACAACATCAACAACACCAAAAAAAAAAAAAAGAAATGTGGATGGGTAGTATCTAAATTTAGGATCTTTTTAGGAGCATTTCCTTTAACAAAAATCTTATTAATTTATTACTCCATAAAAAATGTTATGTACCTTACTAGCCTCTGAGCACGCACACATTTATTATAATTTGGGATTATTACATTTTCCAATCACAAAAGAAAATCCTAGGTGAATGTTCAAAATATGTGTAAAACATCCTTAAATGTTTAGACCCCCAAATTACAAATTACCAATTCAAGCTTAATTTCAAACAATGTATGTGAGGAATATGAACATAACCTAAAACAAAATTGATAAACCAATCTAAACCAAATAAAATCACAACATAGCAAAAATTAAATGGCAAAGATTAAGGGAAGAGAGATGCAAACACAAAGACAACAACGCGATGTGTTATCGAAGAGGAAACCGAAGTCCTCGACGTAAAACCTCTCCGCCGCCCTTCAAGCGGTAATAATCCACTAAAAAATGAAGTTGGGATACATGAACAGCAGAAGACCCTCCAAGCCTAATCTACTCAGTATACCTTAACCCTCCAAGCTTCTTGCTCCAACGAGGTTACGCCAAACCTTTGTCTTCTTTAGCTAACCGGATTCCGCTATAGTCCATAGCATCAACGAATATCTATTGTTCCTTTGCTAACTGCTTCCCAAGCACCAAATGACCTTCTCACAGATATGAGTATGGTGAGAAAAGGATTTGGGTAATGAACCTCTCAAGGATATAACAATGGAGAGGGTAAGAGCAAAGGAATTTGAAGAGTCACTATGTAAAAACTGTGGAAGAGTCAATCTTGTTTTTCTCTAGGGTTTCTCTCTTAAAATTCTCTCTGGAAGCTCTCTACATTTCGTGTGTATAAGGTGTATTTATACTGGAGTGAGAATGGAATGCAAAGTGTCAATTTTTCCAAAACAGAGCTGGCTGGTGACTTGGCCTCGCGGCTTGAGTCCAAGCCGCAAGCTAACTGAATGGCCAGGCTGGACATTTTGTCCTGTAGTGCTCCAGCTGGCGTGACTATTTAGCTTCTCTGCATGCTACACTCATGTGCATCCTTTGGCGACTTGCAAGCCGTGAGCAAGCCGCGAAATCCAGTCACGAGTTCCTTGCTGATTGCACAATCTTGAGCTTTTCTTCACACTTTCTCACACACTACCTTTACATGATTTCCACCAAAATACAGGGTTTCTAAATGCTGATTACAAGCAAATTTGGCACGAAATAAAGCCAACAAGATGGTTGATTAAATTCAACCTTACAATCTCCCTCTTTGGCTATTCCGTAACAAAACCCTAAAACAAACTCTAGACTTAACATGTGAATTGGGAACAGTTGAACAAAACTCACTCACACCTAACTCTAGAATCTGTGTAGCTCTTGAACCATAAGAACAAGTAACTCCTAAAAAACAACAATACAACATGATCATTGTATGCAGAAAACTTGTAATGCATATGGAGCAATCACAATGCGATCAAGCAAAATGGAATTAAGTAATAAATCATGGCTTAACCAAAAACGAACAATCACTATAAATAATGATCACAATGCTCATTCACACAAGGAATGAACATCCAGACATGCAAGCTAATAAGCTTAATGCAATGTGTTATTTGCATGTCTAACACTCAACCAATGCAACAACTCAAGGTAATTTCATTAAGGATATAAAATCCAACAAAGGGCACAAGAGTGATATACTTAAAGAAAATGCATAACATTTTAACAAGAAGTACTAAGCTACAAAACATGGGTACAAAAACAAAAAATTGAATATCATCTAATATATACCAAAGTACCAACAGCTTTAAATAGCATATTAAAACCATATCCTCGAGTTTAAACCAAGTGTATTTAGCAAACCCATAATAACAATTATCCAAAACAACACCAAAAGGCATAAATATAAACATGTAAAGTAAACTGCTGAAATAAAGTTTTTATGCATGCTCCCCCTCAAAATGTGCTCCCCCTCAAGAGCTACCCTTCAAAAAATATCTCCCCCTTTTTTTATTGGAATGGCCAAAGGGTCATTGCTGTGTGGTGAAACTATTAAATTTCGCTGAGAGAAGGGTCATCTGATCTTGGAATGTAGCCAGCCTGTCAAATTGCTCATTCTGGACATCTCTGAGCCCATCAATCCTCTCAAGGATGACCTGGAATGCATCTGGAGGTACAACTGATGAGGATGAAGCTCTGATCCTCTTGCCACGGCCTCTTGAGCTTGAGGTTTGTCTTGCAGCCTCTGTCTCAGTCTCCATTAGTTCACCTTCTTCTTGGTCACCTTCCTCTTCATCACCTAGGAGACAAACTCTTATCCTTGTAATGGTTAGAACATTGATGGCTAAGGGTGTAGGCATGAGGCTAATATCTTGAGGGATTTCCACACCTTTCAATCTAAAAAGACTCATAAGAAGGCTGGGAAAAATCAGCTTGGCCCTTGAGGTTGTTCTAGTCTCATCAACAATGGTGTAGAAGATATGAGCACTGATGTCTATGTAGGTGTTCTCCTTGAGCTCCATGAGGAAGATGCCTCAAGCATTGTTGATGGTGGTCAGCTTCCTCACTGGGTACAAATTGAACATCATGATGGTTGTAAGACACCTCATGTTAGCTGGGAAGGCAATAGTGTTGAGGCATCTCCTTTCTCTAACTCCACCAATATGAGATTGGACAGTTTCTATGGATAGCATCCTGTCCTTGTAATGGTTGAAGTCATGTTCATCCAAATCTTCAAACCCCAGCACCTTATCTATGTCATCCACATCTATGGTGAACTCTTGTCCTCGTATCCAACAATTTATCACATGCTCTCTTAACACAGCATTAGCATAAACCTCCCTGATTAGAGGCTCACACACTCCAGGCAAGTCACCCAACAACTTATCCTAACCTCTGTCTTGAAAACAGCTTGGAATGAAAGTGTCCTTCAAATCCACCAAGTCTACAAATCTTTCTTCAATGACGGTTGCCTTCATGTAGAACTGATTGTCTCTCTCAAAATGTTGAGGAGACCTGAACTTTGTATTGTCCATCTTCAACCTCTTGTCGCCCTTTTTGGCAGTAGTCTTCTTCTTTGTAGGAGTCATCTGCAAAACCATAGCAACACAACCCACAAAAAAAAAAAAAAAAAAAAAAAAAAAAACATAGCACAATAGATGGAGACTCAAAAATTAGTAACAGGTTAGTAGTATTGAAAGGAACATAAACTTATACCAAGGATTCAGTCTATAATCAGTTCAGAAACAATATGGCATGAGATAACCCAAAACAAAAGAGCATAGAACAATTTTATCACCAACTCTTAATCATAACACAGAGTGACAGTGTGCACAGAAACACAACAAGAACAGCCTAGGGTACACAACCAAACATATAAACTAATATGCACTAAGCAAACATAGCGAACCAAAGACACCCACAAACAGTGTAAAACACAAAATCCCTAAAATTTAAGCACATGTCTGGAAGGCATTTCTCAATGGGTATGATATGTTCAACACAAGACAGATTAGTCAACATAGTTAAGGATAAAAATCACTCATGATAACAAGAATATATCGCATCATATAAACAAGACCAACATAACCCATTCAATCAAACCCAAGAAAAATAACCCAACCCATGACCGAATCACCATATAACTCAACACCCAAAAACCAACTCGCAAAACAAGAAATCCAAGGCAAAGAACATGAAATACTAAGTGAGAATAAGAAAACCCATACCTTTTTCTTAGAGTTTGAAGTTGAAATGGTGAAAAGAATGGAGGTTTTTGTGAGAAGCACGGTGAGTTTGAGAGAGGTTCAAACAGGAAAGACAATGAATAGTCACAAAAGTTCGAGGGAAAATTCCAAATGTTTTAAAAACTGACCTATTTTCTACAAAACACATAATTTTCACGACTGAGTCAAGTCATGGACAAGTCGCCAAAGCAAGTCACTAGAAACCTTCAAGTCAAAATTTTGAAAAATTGACTGTGTTTTTTTGCGACTGGAAGTTCTACCCGCGAGTGAGTCGAAAAAGGGAGCCGCAAAAATTTCTGTGTAACCCTTGTGACTGGAACTTCCACTCACGAACAAGTCGCCAGACCGAGTCGCGAGAAACTTGAAAACCTAGAATTTTGGAAAAAATTTCTAAGTCTTTTTCGTGACTAGGGCCTTTACCCGCTAGTGAGTCGTGAAAATCTTTTGTGTAAGCTTGCGACTGGGGGCATGTGACTGGATTTACTCGCGACCAAGTTGCCAAAACAGGGCAACACTGTTTTTTAAATTTTGACAAATTTTGTAAAAAAGACTTTCCAAAAACAATACAAAATACTCAAAAATATTTTTGTATTTGATCAACAAAAATTGAGTATGTGAAACACATTTAATCAAGTATAATCACATAAATGAATAAGGCATTCATTGAACATAGACATGTGTGATGTGTGTGGGTGCCAAAGATGAGATAGTCCTTAGTCTAATGTGAAGCTTCAATGATCAATTCAATCAAGACATACACAATAAGCACGAGGAAAAGTGACCTATCTCAATTATAGAAATATACATATATGATCTCCCACAAAACTTGATAACATAACTTTGAAGCTTTTCATTTGGCTCCATTTACATCATAACATTTAGTTTTTTTTTTTTTTTTTTTTGAATCAAAACATCTCATTTTAAGATCGATGCCTGAAATTTTTTATATTTCAATTTGATGAGTTATCGTTTGGCTTTTTGGGCACAAAACATTTTATTTTAAGTCGCTTTTCCTTTTTCCTAGTCAAATACTAGTATGTGAGACAGGCTTTTGCAGCTCATTATCTCTTTTCATTTGGAGATTTACATTTGTTGAGCTCTTTAAGCAAAAACATTAAAATAAAGAGTGGGAAGATATATAGACACAAGTCTATGCATGTCTCAAGATCAACAAAACCATTGACTAATCATTCATGACAAGTTTGAAGATCAATTTACAACAGTCACATAGATTTTAAGATATTTCCCACAATGATATGAGTGCATAGGGAATAGGCTATGCTCATAGATGCACAAAGCCATTAGTACAAAGGTACAAGGCAAAACATGTTTAAGACAAAACACAACAATGTCGATCAAACTTTTTGGATTTTCTACTTTTTATGTGTTTTTGGATTTTTGACACAAAAACAAGAAAAGATTGATCATAAACAACAATGTAAAAACATTTAAAGTAGAAACAAACAAACAAACAATTTTCAACTCAAACTAGCAAAAAGCACACAACCAAGCATAGTCACAAAACATAGGAAGTATTAATGCATGGACATGTTGTAATGTTTATGCATGAGTACCCTTCTTCACCCACACGTCACGTGCGTTTGGGGTGATATCCCTATAGGATTGGGTACGAGTGTTGTGGCTTCCAAACCTTTTGTTGAATCTTGCCAAACAGGTGGTTAATGCATCAATCATCCTCATCACATCCCTCATTCCGAGATCACCTTCTTGACCTTTTGATTGTTCAGCATTCCAATTCCCTTTGTCATGTCTTGGACCTCTCGACCTTTGAGCACCTGAATTCTTTAATGCATTCAGCTTATGACAATTGGGTCTGGTGTGACCTTGAATTCCACAGTGATGACAGAAGTGTTGAGTTCTCGGACCTCTTTGTGACTTTGGAAGTGATTTCCCATTACCTTTAGGTTTTACCACTGATTGTTTAGGAGGCTTGGTCATAAACCTTTTGTCAGTCACATTCTTTTTCTTCTTCGGCTTCACTTTCTCAACATTCCTGGTATCTACCATCGGTTCTTTAGCTTTCACAAACTTCATTTCCTTGGATTTATTGGCAGCCGAACTGCTCTCACCGGTGTATCCCAATCCGCTTTTATCGGAGAATGGCTTTTGATGAGCAAGTACTTCATCAAGCTTCTTGGAGGAGACTCGGTCTACTTTAGCATTGGCTTGAACTACCTCATGCTCAAGGAATTTGATTTTTGAATATGCTTCGATTAACTCTCTGTTCAGTGTCTCCATTTCACATTTGGTCTCCTTGTATCACACTAGAAGACTTCTATAATTTTCCTTTGCCCTCTTCATCTTTTTAATGGCTGCATTAGCCACTTTTGCATATTCACCAGTCTTCTCAAGGAGGGAATTGTAGGTCTCTTGCAGTCCCACTGCTTCTTCATATTCCTCATCTTCAGATTCCTCAACTATCTCAATTGACTCCAATTCAAAGTGCTCACCAAGTTCTTTCACTAGTGCACCCAAATCATCCGAAGAATCTACTGGAGCAATGGTCATGAATGCAGAAAAGTTTCCCTCTCCATCACAGCTTTCATCTAAATCTAAATCAGAGGAGTTGGAATCACTAAGAGTGGTGGCATACACCTTACCCTTTGCTTTCAAATAATTGGGACACTCTTGAAATGTCCATGTCCGTTGCATTCGAAGCATGTGATTCCTTGAGAGGATTGAGACTCCTTGCTATCTTTTCCCTTGAAGTCCTTTTTCTCATTTCCGAAATTTGGGAATTTTCCCTTCTCAGCAAATTTTCCATTCTTTTTGAACTTCAAGAACTTTCGGAAGTTCTTCACAAGATACGCCACATCTTTATCGACAACATCCTCATCCGATGAGTCGTGAGCTTCCAACCTCTCATTGATTGTCTTAAGAGCAAGGGATTTGCTCTTCCTTTGTGATGGTAATGATAGCTCATATGTTTGAAGTGAGCCAATTAGTTCTTGAATCTTGATATCATCAAGATCCTTACTCTCTTCAATTGCTATAACTTTTGCATGGAAGCTCTTCGACAATGATTGAAGGATTTTCCTTACTATACTTGAGTCCTCCGTTTTCTCACCTAAGTTGAACTTGCCAATGACCACCTTATTCAGCTTGCTATAGAAAGAGTCAAATGACTCGTCCTCACTCACTTTCAGCTCCTCAAACTGAGTGGTTATCATCTGCAACTTAGTGTCTTTCACTTTCTTCGTTTCTTCATACATGGTCTCTAATATTTGCCATGCCTCCTTGGCAATAGAAATGTGAGATATCCTGTGGAACTCATCCGGAAATACACCACAAAAAATAGCGTTAAGTGCTTTGCTATTTGCATTAAACACCGTGAGGACTGCCTTATCCTATATGGATTTGGTAGCCTCCGGCCTAGTCCATCCAATATCCACCGCATCCCACACGGTTTCATCCATTGAACACAAAAATGCCCTCATCCTTACTTTCCAAAAGGCATAGTTACTATCATCAAAATATGGTGGCGCATTTAAGGATTGAGACCGATTCATCTCAATACGAGGTCAAGGATTGCACTAAGGTATTTAAACCACAAAGAGTGCATCCGCTTTGATACCAATTGAATGTTCAAAATGTGTATAAAACAGCATTGAACGTTTAGACCCCAAAATTACAAATTGCCAATTCAAGCTTAATATCAAACAATGTATATGCGGAATATGAACATAAGGTAAAACAGAATTGATAAACCAATCTAAACCAAATAAAATCACAACCACAGTAGAAATTAAATGGCAAAGATTAAGGGAAGAGAGATGCCAACACAAAGACAACACAGCGATGTGTTATCGAAGAGGAAACCGAAGTCCTCAGCGTAAAACCTCTCCGCCACTCTCCAAGCGGTGAATAATCCACTGAAAAATGAAGTTGGGATACATGAATAGCAGAAGACCCTCCAAGTCTAATCTACCCTAAGCCCTCCGAGTTTCTTGCTTCAATGAGGTTATGCCAAACTTTTGTCTTCTTTAGATTACCGAATTCCGCTGTAATCCATAGCATTAACCAATATCCATTGGTCCTTTCCTAACTGCTTCCCAAGCACCAAATGACCTTCTCATAGATAAGGGTATGGAGAGAAAAGGATTTGGGTAATGAACCTCTCAAGGATGTAACAATGGAGAGGGTGAGAGTAGAGGAATTTGAAGAGTCATTGTGTAAAGATTGTGGATGAGTCAATCTTGTTTTTCTCTAGGGTTTCTCTCTCAAAATTCTTTCTACATTTCATGGGTATAAGGGGTATTTATACTGGAGTGAGAATGGAATGTAAAGAGTTAGTTTTTCCAAAACAGAGCTAGCTGGCGACTTGGCCTCGTGACTTGACTGAGTCACGAGTTCAAGCCGCAAGCTAATTGAATGGCCAAGCTTGACATTTTGTCATGTAGTGCTCTAGCTGGTGTGACTGTTCAGCTTCTCTGCATGCTTCACTCTTGTGCATCCTTTGACGACTTGCAAGCCGCGAGATCCAGTCGCAAGTTCCTTACTGATTACACAATCTTGAGCTTTTCTTCACACTCTCTCACACACTACTCTTACATGATTCCCACCTAAATACAGGGTTTCTAAATGTTGAATTACAAACAAATTTGGCATGAAATAAAGCCAACAAGATGGTTAATTAAATTCAACCTTACACTAAGGGTGTGATGAGTATTATGTGCGGTAAAATAATTTTTCATCACACTCCTAGGTTTTTTTTTTTTTTTTTTTTTTTTTTTTTTTTTTTTTTGTGATTGAAAAATGTAATAATCTCAAATTATAATAAATGCTCTAAATTAACCCTTACCCAAAAAATAGAAGAGCATTTGAGCATGCGCGTGCTCAGTGGCTAGTATATTAATAATGTGATTCCAAGAAAGTGTAAGCAAAATAATTAATTCTAGAAATTAAGATAGCAAACCTCAGTTGACTTGGGTGGATAAGTCACTACCATCAGAAAAATGACCCTGAAGTCAACACTACCATCTGATTTATGTCAAAATTAGGTTTTACTGGCCATGATTAGAACAACTCTTTGGTCTTTTTTTTCATTGTTGGTTTTCTAGTGGGTTTGGTAAAAATTGGTCAAAGGCTACATTGATAGTGGGGCAGAAGTGCTAAACCTATTGCGATCAAAGTCTTGAAGTGTTTAGGTATTTACTCATTCTCTAGTCTCCTCCACTTACATTCCCTTTCTTTTCGTTTTATTGTATATTCATTAATTTTAACTTCGGTATATTATTGTGTTTTTAGAAAAATCTTCAAGGAATATAAGGCGTTTGGAACAGGGTAATGTTTTAGAATTCCCAAGAATGTTTAAAGATTCCTATTTTTGGTTGCAAATCATGCCAGAGAATCTAGATTCCCCCTTTAAACTCCTCTCAGTAGGAATGTAAATTCCCTTTAAAATATGTGAGTATCTAGATTTCCAAGCTTAAAAGAAATTGTATTTTTTTTATAAATTGACAATTTTAACCCTTTTTCCTAATCATTTAATCAATTAAGATAAAATATAAAACAAATCATCAATATCTTTTCCCTTATCTTTATCTTTTCCCGCCAAAATAACATAAACAAGATAGACAATTTTGTTGATATATTCTTTAACAAAATTCTGTTGAAGATTTTTTTCAAATGACTTGGTAGTTCACATTCAAATCTAAGGATTGAACGGGAAAAATAAATAATTCATTTAAGATTCCTAGAAATAAACTATATATTATCATCTCACATTCTTAGGAATTTTAAGAGATTCCTAATAAAACCAAACATATGAATAGTTGCATTTTTTAGCATCCAGATTGTAAGGAATCACATTCCTAAAAATTTAAATGCTAGGAGTAATGTGGATTCTTCCGTACCAAATGCCACATAAAGAAATAGGGTGCTAGTCAACCAAGTTATACAAACTAAGATATCCATGCATCACTAAATTTATTTGTGTGCGTAAGGGCCTATTTAAAGTTTAAATTTTTTTTTTCAATTCTACTATTTCAACCATTATCTTGCGTACAACTATTACGAGGATACCACTCTGTGGTGTCCAATTCTACAGTTTGCCAACATTAGACATAACACACTGTTTTAATTTTTTAATTTTTTTTAATTACAAGTGACAAATTGGTAAATAGCTTTTATTTTGAACCAAAGAAATTGTAAAACTGTTTTTATTTTTTATTTTTTATTTTTTTATATATATCCTTTTAATTTGATTAGAAACTATACACAAATAACCCGATCTCCCTTGGGGAATCAAATTGTTTTTATTTATTATAAGAATATAGAAAAAAAAAATTTAAAAATTAAACCAATGAATTAAAGAGTTTTTCTTTTTATTTCAAATTGCTGTTTCAGTTAGTTATGACGTAAAAAATCATTTGCGTACCTTGTAGTGCGTTAATGCAATTTGTCAAATACCTCCAAAAATATAAAATCCGTGGGATCTTTAATTGATCAAATTTTCTATGATTTAGTATTAATAAATTGATAATGCGCTTCCCAAAGCAGTCCTATCTAAAAAAAATAAAAAGTGAAAGCGAACAAACAAAGAAATTACTTTGTTAACGTGCATAGGCCGTTGAGCAGACCCTACCGGAAATTCATAGGAACTGTAAAATGATGAATTTTCAATAGAAAATAGAATGAACTGAAATTGCTTTGATTAGACAGTGTGGTGAGCTCGGAATACGCTGGAGACATGAAAGGAACCATTCATGTAATTGACTTCTAAATTATGAGTCATAAAGAATCCATCGTCCATGCCAGTGTTGTTAGACTGTATTCTCCACTAAAAATTCCCTGACGATCTTCTAATCTTTGATGTAAGTGTTGAGGGCCATTTTTGAGAAGCCATAAAGAAGGAAAGGAGCCTAGCAACACAGACCGAAAAGAAATTGGCAAAAAGATAGAGAAAAAAACCATTAAGTTCAAGTGGCAAGAATAATGGATCACAGATCCATAAAATAAATAAATGGGCATTGAGGAAGCAAATGGGCTTAAAAGAGCCTGGAAAGAGAGAAATAGCAAATAGCAAACCCATGGGCAGTACATGATGTAGAAAAGTAAGAATAGGCCGCGACAGGCCCAAAGTAATGCAAGCAAAGAGAGTAGGAGATTGATGGCAGGCCCACAAACCCCAAAGATGAGTATGAGGTAATTGGGCCGGAGAAGCCCAATGAAGTTAGTAAAAGCCCATGGGAACACAAAATTAGGAAAAGGTCCGAGAAAGTCTAAGGCAAGTAAATGGGCCAAGGATGCCCAAGGGAAAACAAAAGGGACACAGGAGCCCATAAATAAGAAAGCCTATGGCCATGCTAAACCACTGGGAAAATAATAAATGGCAGGTCTGAAGAGGTCCAGCAGGATCAAGTCATTACAGCAGAAATGACAAAGTCGTATGGCAGGACATGATGTTAATCAAGGAATAGGTTGAAAGAAATATAAAGCCCACTATCAAATAAAGCCCAGCCCCTAAGGAGAGCGGGGAATCGTAAAACAGCCCACATAAAAGGTCGAAGAAGGGCTGCAGACTGTGCAAGCAAGTCTCCAGACTGTGGCCAACGCATGAGCAGCAGGCAGATTTTGGACATACATGAAAGAGAGGTACGCGCAAGGCCCAGACACCACCAGCCTGTGCCCAGCCAATATAAGACGTGGTGGGGTCATTGGTCAAATGTAAGGGGGGTATGGTTTGGCAGTGGGGAGAGGGGAAAAGACCTATTCTGCGGTTTCTGCCCAAGCTCTTTTGGGGGGTACGTCCTGTTGGGATGACAGACCACCCAAAAAAAGCAAGGTTGAGGGGGAAATGCTAGGTGCATGCCATGAGGGATAGAGAGAGAGAGCAACCACATCGTGGCAGGAAAGGGTGCCACGGCAGACTAATAAATAAAACAGCTTTCCTTTGTCTGGAAGTGGAGAGTGGCACATAGACGAACCAGTGGTGGTCGACAAGTACACCCAGACCAGACAAATGTGGTTAAGGGCTAAAATAGTAAAATCTGGTCACGATAGACACTATATAAGGAGACCTTTGCTATGCCTAGAAGAAGGGGCAGCAAGATCGTCCGAGAGGAATCACAAAAAGAATAGAAAAACAAGTAAAGAAAAAAAGAAAAGATAAAGGAACTAAGAAAGAAGAAAGGAAGAAAAAACAGAGAGAGTAAAGCGGTAGGCATGTACTAGTAGATCTTTTTCCCTCTCTCCCTCTTAAAATCCTGCTCTCTTCCGAAAAATTAAAAGGGTTTCCTTTGAACACCAACCATTCAGGTCCGCTTCCCTTTAAGCCATTAACCTCCACGACAGGATTTTCCCTTGGAGTTTAGTTGCATTGAGAGGAGGCGCTCTTCCCTCTTTGGTTTTGCTCTTGCGGACCAGACTTGACTTGATTTCTGTTTCTTTTGATTAACCCATATTACCATTTGCTCCTCTCTTACTTTTCTTGTAAAAGTCATTGTTATTACTGTGATTATGTTTCGTGAATAGAGATTATTTGGTCTTTTTCTATTAAATAGTCAGAGTCCTCTATTTTTGTTGTTGTTGTTGTTATATCTGTCTGCCATGACTCATCTAAAACAGCTCCATCTGCCATAAGCACATTCTTGGCAGACGAGGCATAAGTTTGCGCACAAGCCGGCCCAAATTGAGTTGTAGTTGGACTGGTCTCAACTTCCTTACTCAGAATACTTCGGCCTATTACCATAGGAGACAGCCCAGTCCAACATAACAACAAAAAAGGGCCCCTACAGTAAGTAAACACAACGAATTTTAAAAAAGAAAAATAAGGAGGACTTGGATTTGGTGCAGAGCTACTTTTTCTTTCTTATTTTGCTTTTTACCTGACTAATGACCATCATGTAAGCCGTGTTGTTGTTGTTGGTTTTTTTTTTTTTTTTTAAATGGTGAACAGTGTATTTTTATTCTTAGTGTTTGGATTGCAAGAAAATAAAAGAAAAATAAGTAGGAAATTTTGAGTTTTTTTTTTTTTTATAATTCATTTTACTTATTTTCGTAATTTCATCAGTTCAAAATTTTGTTTTTGTTGTTTAATTTTTTTTACGTGGTTTTTTTTTATTTAATAAATTGCTGAGGTGGCATTTTTATATGTTAATTAAATTTTTTTAATATTATTCTATACGCGACGTATTCTTCAAGTGTGCCAGCAATGCACACCACTAGTTATATAGACATTTTTTGTTAGTGAGTTAACGGTAAAAACTAAATTGATTGCAACTTGAAAATTACAAGGACTAAATTAAAATGCATTGACCAAATTGATTGTGATCCCAAAATGTAAGGAACAAAATAGTATTTTCGCTTAAATCAAATAGATATATAGTTACTCTAATCAAAATACAGGAATTATTGAATTATAATTTTTTGTTATGTTATTCAACAAGCATTACGGCAAAGGATATAATTATTTGATTGAAAAAAGCAAGTAGCCAAGAGCCATGTTAGAGTCCTACTCGACGGTCTCCACCTTTAGTTAGATCTTATAAGGCAAATTTTGTTGCTGCAGTTTTTTCCGAACTTTCATTGGTAGGACTAGGAGTTGTGATTCGTGATTCTGATGAAACATTATAGCAGCTCTAAGCCAAAAAAAAAAAAAAAAACAAAAAAAAACAAAAAAGCAAAAAAAAAAAACAAAAACCAAAGATAAAAAATAAAAATCCATAGTCAGTTGAACTTGCGAGGCCATGACAACCTGTCAAGTAGTGACATTTGCAAAGGAACTACTGTGTAAGAGTCCATGTGGGGTAGTTTGGAAATTGGATTAGGAATATTTTATTACAACCCAAGGTTAAGGAGTCTCTTTAATCCTTACCTTGGGTAATTGAATTAGGTGCAGTGAAGAGCTACTTTTTCTACTTATTTCATTTATTTTTAACTTGAATATTGATGATGCAAAAAATCAACAGTCGAGTTCCTTGTCAACGTAGATGGACGATGGTGACGAATTTGTCCTAAGAGAAACTTGCAATGAGATATGAAATAGAAAGAAAGAAATACACTGGTGTGGTGTTTGCCAAAAACTCTCCAATGATTAAGTTAGAAAGGAATTCACTTGGAGTGTATTGTAAGAGAATTCAACTTGAGAGTAATTTTTGAGATGAGAATTGTGTGTACCTTTTGGTTTCATCCTGTTTATTCTTTTTATATTCATTTCGACCTTAATGTCCAACGGATCTTTGCATTTATTTTTAACGGCTATTGCGTTACAAATTGATCTCCTGATATTAGTAACTTCTTTATTACCGTTGCTCCATTCGTTACTCTCTTACATAAATGCTTGTCATGAATAACGTATATTTGGGTTCGTCAATGTCATATGACGGTTTTGTTACTTTTTGGACTCATCAACTATCATGTAAATCGTGTTATTAACGGTTTTTTTGTTTTTGTTTTTGTTTTTGTTGGATTTCTTTTTTAACTTGACTAGCCTATAATCCTCCAATGTGATGCAAGAGACCTTTAAGTGCCAAAGGTCTCTAAGGCACTAAATTTATATCCCATTTTAAATAATAACACGTTAACATTGCTAATATAATAAGAATAATTGGCGTAATCTAGCCCACCTACGGTAGTTTAGAAATTGGATTAGGAATATTTTATTACGACCCAAAGTTCAAGAATCTCTTTAACCCTTTCCTTGGGTAATTGCATTAGGTGTAGAGCTTCTTTCTCTTCTTATTTCTTTGACTTCTATACTATCATGTAAGCCGTGTTATGAACCACATATTCTTATTCTTAGCTAGTATGTAGTCCGTGCATACGCACAGGTGCAATTAAAAACAATCAATTATACATTTGAATTTTTATCTATTAAATCTTCTCCAAAATATATATATATATATATATCTATATCTATTAAACATAGAAATATATATGCGGATAATATCATAATATATATAGACATGAAAAAGAAAAATCCTTGACTAGGACAACCCAATTTTATTATGATGAGTTTTGGATTTTTTTTTTTTTTTTTTTTAAAGATAGATAGTAGTATTTCATTAATTCGAAAGATTTACATGACTGATGAATTGATGGGTCACATAGATTATAATCTGTGTGACCAATGATTTCAGCAAATTTGGCAAGAAACTCTTTTTCTCTTGTTGGCAAAACCCAAAAAGCCCAACAAATACATTATGCCCAAACCCATTTACCTTGTTGGCAAAACCCAAATGCCCAACATTAAGATGAGGTATTGATCAAGATTATTGTTTCCAATCATTAATATTGCACCAACATTTATGAAAACTCCTATTGGTAGCTCACCCTCAATATCATTGAACAAAGGGTTTAATAATTTTTAAATTAATTTTTTCTAGACCCTTAAGAATCAATCTAGTGAAGCTGTTTCATGAAACATCTAAATATTCAGGACTTTTGAAGGCAGCCATGGATGAAGGCATGATCCCTTTAAAGTAATTTCCTTGCAACTATAGGGACTTTAAATTCAATCAATTTCCAATTTTTGCTAGAATTTCACAATACAAATAATTTTCAAAGACAGATAATTAATATTCTTCAATTTGCCTACTTCAACATGTAATTTTCTACTAAATGAGTTGTATGATAAATTGAGTAATAGTGACAAGAAAAAAAAAGATCCAAAACCTATCAAGGTATGCCTCCACTAAGGTAATTTTGTGAACTTTGTATAATATTTTTGTAATATGCTTATAATGTTAATTATTTCCTATGAGATATTATTATATTTTCTTTACAAATCCTTTTCATTTATTTAATTAAATTTTTTTTTTAATGTAAAAACGAACCTGCGGACTTGGCCCATATGCTAAGTCTAGTCCTACCCACTTTTCCACACCAAAAAAAAAAAAAAAAGTCCTATCCCGCTCACTTTTTTGGGGATGAAGAGACACATTATTATATTTATTAAAACTAGGGGACACTTGTTTCTAAAAATAATAATAATAATAAACTAGGAAATTTATATTTTTATTAAACCCCCAAACCAAACTATCTCGTTCAAAATATATTCGGAATTCTACTAAAATTTTTCTTCACTCTTGTTCCTCCCTTACCTCTAATGTTTATATCATTCCAAAAATCTACTATTTCTTACCTCTTTTTCTATATGATTGTTCCAATTTCAAAACTTCCTTGAGTGTTAATTTGTGATTCAATTTTAGGACTTATACATGAGATCATTATGAGAACTTAATGACTAAAAATTTACGTACAAGGTGATACTTAAGCATATTATAGATTTGGAACTTGAATTAGGTGTGCACTAGCATTTTCTATTTTTCCTTTTCCCTCTCTCAAAATCGACTTTTCCTATCTTTCTCTACTTTTTGACCTGTATTGCCTCATTTTTTTCTTTCTTATTCTTTTTTTTTTTTTCCCTTATTCTTCTTTAGTTTACTCACCTGTTTGGCCTTTTCTCTCTCCTAAATTCTAACTTTTCTTCTCCACCTTTTATCTTTTTTGCCAGGCCCCAAAAAGAAGGGGGAAAATCCAGGCCATATTTGGTAAAGAACCTAAAAGAAAAAGAGGGTCAAGAATGCTCCGTTGAATAAGGAAAGGGAAAACGTGTATCATTTGTGGCCACAATTACAGAATAATGTATTTCTTAAACATATTTTACCAAATAGGTTCTTTTTTTGTTTTTTGTTTGTTTGTTTGTTTGTTTGTTTGATACCATAGCATAAACATAAGACAAAGTTAAGTTACATTGGGAGAGATCCAACGGTAGTGGATCGGAGCTTGAACAGCAAAAGAGGCAACATCTAACACATTACATAGGATAAGTTTTGCAACAAAAAGAGTGCAAAGGGATAAATCCTGTTGAGTGAGGTAATGCAGGTCTGTCATCATAGAAGCCTCGTGCCATCTTGGTTGACTAACACCATCGCAAACCTAGGTGATTCTTTTGCAATTGGTAAGGAACAAAAATTTTCTAAAACCAAGATCTCTGGCCTTTATAGCTGCTTCCACAATTGCATCTTAAAAGTTTTTGTTTTTTTGTTTTTTTTTTTTTCTCAATTTTTATACAAATAAATTAACTTTTTAACTTTTTAAAAAATTATGTTAGTTTTTAGCTTTTTGTCGCACATTAAGTATAAAAGTTACAAAAAATTATATATATTTTTTATAAATACTATGCAAATAAGCTATCCCTAGAATCAAATTGATTTTACCAATTTTATTCCTTAGCCACTATCACTTAAAATTTCAATCACCCTTGCAATAGATTTTTGAGGTTATTCAGATAAAAAAAAAAAAAAAAAAAATCCCTGAGATCTTCTAATCTTTAAAGACTAGCAAGTCCAATCTGACCAAAAAAAGTGTGTAAATACATTATAGCAGCTCTGAGCAAAAAAAAAAATCCACATTCAATTGATCTCACGAGGCCATGGCAGCAAGTCAAGCAGTGACATTTGCGAAGGAACTGCGTGTGTGAGGGTCCATGTGGGGTAGTTTGGAAATTGAATTAGGAATATTGACAATAAGACCCAAGTTCAGAGTCTCTCTAACCCTTTTCCTGGGTAATTGAATTAGGTGCAGTGCAGAGCTACTTTTTCTTCTTATTTCTTTAACTTTTAACTTGTCTATCATATAAGCTGTGTTATTAATGGTATTTTTTTTATTTTTGCTGGGTTTCTTTTTTAATTTGACTAGCCTATAATCCTCCCATGTGATGCAAGAGACTTTATGTGACATTTGCAAAGGAACTGCTTGTGTAAGGGTCCATGTGGGGTAGTTTGGAAATTGGATTAGGAATATTGACAATAAGACACTAAGTTCAGAGTCTCTTTAACGGTATTTTTATTTTTATTTTTCTTTATGTTGTCTTTCTTTTTTAATTTGAGTAGCCTGTAATCCTCCCATGTGATGCAAGAGACTTTAAGTGACATTTGCCAAGGAACTCCGTCTGTAAGGGTCCATGTGGGGTAGTTTGGAAATTGGCCTCAGAATATTTTTATTACAACCCAAACTTCACGAGTCTCTTTAACCCTTTCCTTGGGTAATTGGATTTGGTACAAAGCTACTTTTCCTTCTTTTTCTTCTTATTTCTTTTACTTTTAGCTTGACTATCATGTAAGCCGTGTTATTGACAGTGTTTTTGTTTTTGTTTTTGTTTTTGTTAGGCTTCTTTTTTTTAATTTTGACTAGCCTGTAATCCTCCCATGTGATGTAAGAGACTTTAAGTGCCAAAGGTCTCTAAGAGATTAAATATATGGGTCATATTAACAAGTGTTCTTAGAGCAATTGTTAGTAAACTATTTTAGATAAGTTTTTACAATGCTTTTATGGGAAATTGAAAAAGTTGTCAAAAAGTTAAATTTTTTTTTTTTCTTATAAAAATTTTATTAAAATGGTTCATTAATAAATGCCCTTATTCCTAACCCTTTCTCTAGGTAATTGGATTTGGTACAGAGCTACTTTTTCTTATTCTTCTTATTTCTTTTACTTTTAACTTGACTATCATTTAAGCCGTGTTATTAATGGGTTTTTTTTTTTTTTTTTTGGGTTTCTTTTTTAATTTTGACTAGCCTGTAATCCTACCATGTGATCCAAGAGACTTTCAAGTGCCAAAGGTCTTTAAGAGATTAAATTTACGGTTCATGTTAACGGGTGCCCTTAGAACAATTGTTAATAAATCATTTTTAAAAAGTTTTTACAATACTTTTATGGCAAATTAAAAAAGTTATCAAAAAATTAATTCTTTTCTTTTCTTTTCTTATAAAAACTTTATTAAAATAGTTCATTAACAAATGTGTTTATTTCTAACCCTTCCTTTGTGTAATTGGATTTGGTACAAAGCTACTTTTTCTTATTCTTCTTTTTTTTTTTTTTTTTTTTACTTTTAAATTGACTATCTGTAAGCCGTGTTATTAACGGTATTTTTGCTTTTGTTTTTGTTGGGTTTCTTTTTTAATTTTGACTAGCATGTAATCCTCCTATGTGATCCAAGAGAATTTCAAGTGCCAAAGGTCTCTAAGAGATTAAATTTATGGGTTATGTTAACGAGTGCCCTTAAAGCAATTGTTAGTAAACCATTTTAGGAAAGTATTTACAACAATTTTATGAGAAGAATAATGCAACAGGCACAAATTATTTTAACATTTTTACAAACTGCTAATGTGACTTTAGTAATTTTCAAATAATTATTGGTAAACATAAATGTGATGTTAGTGGTGAACCCATATTAGAACTAATAAGAATTTGTCACGTTAATAGTTTGTAAAAATATTGTAAAATAGTTTGTGACAGTATCATTACTCTTTATGAGAAATAGAAGAAGTTGTCAAAAAATTAATTTTTTTTTCTTTATATATAAGAACTTTCTTACAATGGTTCATTAAAAAATGCCCGTAGGACATCTGTTAACATTTTTCTAAATTTATATTCTATTTTAAATCATATAATATTACTAATATAATAAGAATAACCAGCTGATCCATGTGGGGTAGTTTGGAAATTGGATTAGGAATATTTTATTACGACCCAATAAAGTTCACCAGAGTCTCTTTAAACCCTTCCCTGGCTAATTGAAATTAGGTGCAGAGCTTCTTTTTCTTCTTATTCCTTTGACTTCTAACTTAGACTATCATGCAAGCCGTGTTATGAATGATGTATTTTTATTCTTATTTTTGTCTTTGTTGAGTTTCTTTTTCTTATTTGACTAGCCTGTAATCATCCCATGTGATGCAAGAGACTTTTATTTGTATCAAAATATTAAATTCAACTGTAGGTATATATGCTTTTAGTTTAAACAATAAATAAACAAATAAATAATGATGTAATAATATAATTTTATTTAAACAAAATTTTTTTACATAATAAAGAATAATGAAGTACGTGTGAAAAATATTAATATCCAAATTATTTTAAGATACCAGTGTAGAGAAAATAATCTCTTTTTTAAAATATAATATGTTTATAACTGCTATAATCAAATTTATAAATTAAAAAAAAATTAACATTTAATATGAATCATAAATCAAATAGATATAAGTTACTCAAATGACACGTGGCAAAATTTTAGGCCTCTTAACATAGTTGTGCGGTAGACTTTAGACCATTCTCGAATTTTTAATGTTAAGTTAAATTTTCTCTAAACTCTAGTTTTTATCTATTAAATGTAGAAATTTATATGTAGATAATATCATAATATCTATTGACATGAAGAAGAAAAATCCATGACTAGGACAACCCAATTTTAATCTAATGAGATTTGGATTGTTTCTTTTTTTTTTTTCTTTTTTTTTTTCTTCTTTTTTTAAGATATTTTCTTAGAGATAATTACAACATGCTACTAACCCCGTAGCTCGAACCCTTTCCCCCTAGATCCTCAAGCACTTTGTGCATGGAAATGTGCCAATTCAGCTACAAGGTCTTTGGCCTTTTTTTAAGATAGATAGTAGTATTTCATTAATTTGAAATATTTACATCATTGATGAATTGGTGGGTCACATAGATTGTAATATCTTCCATCTAGACTTGTATCATCAATGATTTCAGCAAATTTTGCAATAAACTCATTTATCTTGTTGGAAAAAACCCAAAAAGCCCAACAAATACATTATGCCCAAACCTATTTACCTTGTTGGCGAAACCCAACACCCCAACAAACACATCAAAAACCAATTGCTACATGGCACGATTAAAAGTCCATTACCACATGGCACTATCAAAAGCCTATTTATACATGGCACTACCAAAAGCCCATTACTACATGATACCATTAAAAGCTAATTGCTACATGACACCATCTATTATAACCCAAAGAAACACTTGGCAATATCTATCAAAGCCCAGGCCCACACTTGGCAATATCTATAAAAGCCCAAATACTATTCTTGACAATATCTTATTAAAAACTCAAATACTATTTTTGACAAACCATTATTTCAAAAAGCCAAAATACTATACTTGGCAAGATTTTATCAAAAGCCCAAAACTATTAATTTTTGACAAACAATTATTTCATAAAAACCAAAATATTATTTGGAAAAAATATTATATTATACTCAAAGACCAAAATTAATAAAGTCTGGCAAAAAATATATTTTCCTACCCAAAAAAAAAAAAATCATATTTCAAAGCCCAAAGTTAATAATGTTTGGCAAATCAAATTTCCTAGCAAATATATAAGCCCATGGTTTAGGACAATCATTTATACCATATTACCTATCTCACAAAATCATTTATTCTATAATACTATTCATTTTTCCAAAATCCATGACAAGCATACCTTAAGCCCATGGAGAAATATGAATATATGTTTCTAATACTTAAGCCTATAAAAGTTACATTCAAAACTTATGGCAATTACATTCATTTTACATTGAAAAAAAACAACAACAACAACAACAAAAAACAAAACGTACAATCATTTACAAAAACTATGGCAATTATGCTTATTTTAACCATGGGAAATTAGTAGGGCCTGTTTGGTAGCAGTGTTTAAGTATTGTTGTTCAATTTTCAATGTTGTGGAAATACGTGTTTGAGTGTTATAGAAATACGTTTCAAAAGTGTTATTGTTGTTTAAACACTAAAAAATATTGTTTAAACAACAGTACCAAACAACCCCACACGGTACCAAAATAATTATTTTACAATTACATTACAATTAATAAAAGTTCTTGTATATTATAAAATCATGGCAAGACTATTTATTTTGTAGGGCCCAAAGAGCTATTTCAACAATGCAAGCCCAAAAGCTCAAGGATAAAGCCCAGTTGCCCATATGCCAAATTCCATCAAATAGAGCCCACACATGTAACTAAGACAGTTAGACAAATTACTCATTTAGGGTCTGTTTGGAATCCACTATTTTTGCTGAAATTGAAAATTTTTTGCTAAAAATACTATAAATAAAAGTAAAAGTTAGCTGAAATAGTACAGTAGAACCCATAAATAGTACCAAAAAGTATAATGAGTCCATGAATAGTAGCAAAAATAAGTTGAATAGTAAAATAAGTTGGCAAAAATAATTTTTACTAAACACACACTTAGTTTCAGCCTAATTAGATGACAGCTTGAACCTATGATAGTCAAAATTCGGCTCATTAAATCAAATCTAAGGACATGTGTTTGGGATTAAAACTTCCCTTGCAAGCTAATACCTACTGAATATGACCATACCTAAGGCTGAAAATGACGTATAAGGGCTAAACTCAGCTCACTATCTTCTTCCTCTCCAAGTTTCGATCAAGAAGCAAATGAAGTCATAACCAAACCTCAAGAGCTTCAAAAATTCTCAACTAAACAACTCATTCTCTTAATAAAAATATGTATTTTTTGATTCATGAACCAAGCACATGAATCCTAATAGGGAAATTTAGGAAAATGTTGTTTGGAATCTGGAGGGCACTAAGGAAATCTCCAATAGAGTTTCTAGCCCTAATGTATGCTTTAATCTCATTGGTTAGGGACAATCCTCAAAATCCCAGCATTAAATGCCAAGCTCAACTAAATTTAAACCTCCAGATGACATTCTTGAAATAACAAATATTCCTAAAAGCTGAACCTACTATTCTTGGTTGAATCCTAGGATGGATATTCTTCTAAATATATATTGCTAATTAAGACTGATTTTTTTTTCTGAGTCATTCTTTGCTAAATACTCTCTTAAACTTAGCTATAAATAGAGTCATTTACCAACACACCAGACATACCAACCTCTCATAAATTCTCTACTTACTCTCTTGCTTTAGTTCATAAATCAGCTTATTGGTTCTTTATTGAGGTTTTGAGCTTTTGAGTTCTTAGTTCTTAACTTAATATCAAAGCTTCTCAAGCCTTAGTTCATAAATACCCCTCATACACTCACCCATAAATGCTTATCTTTCTTCTAGCAGAAAAATCCCAGTAATACAAATGTCTAGCGTCCATAATTAGCTAGAGATTCTCTCTTTTCCATCATTACTTTCCCATACTACTAAAATGGCCTTCTCTACTCACAAGATAAACAATTATCTTGAGCATGGCATGGCATAAAAGTGACCTTAAATATTAAATTAGAGTCTAATTTTCCACCACGTGTCTCATCTAAATTTTAAATTTGTGTGTTAAATGAATTTTCAGTTGCAAAAATTGAAGAGTCTAAATTCAATTAGATTCTAAATTGAATTTTAATAGGAGTTCAATTTTGCACCATGTGTCCCATCTAATTTTTTTAATTTCTGTGGCAAGTAAATTATTGGGTGCAAAAACCAAATAGCCTAGATCCAAATCATCCAATTAGATTCTAATATATATATATATATATATAATTGTGATTGTTTTTAAATTTACCTGTGAATATACACGAAGTTACACACAAGATTGTTATAATGGAACCTATAATTTTTGTCAATAGTTTTTCAATTAAGGCCAATAATGTATTTGTGACTATAGAATTTTTCCCTCATGCTATTATAATGGAGGATTCTCTTTTAATAGGCCCCTCTGATGATGATTCTGGTGATGTAAACACTCTTCTCAATTTGTGGAATCACTAACAGTTGGAGGTTTATACTATTCTATTTTATTTTACAGTTAAAATGTTTTACTGCTTTGCTATTTCTTTGTTGAAGTGGGCTTTTCCATTTGTTTTATAGGAAACATTTTGGGCTTTCTCGTAATTCTTGCCAAGCCTAGCCTGGCCTAGGTGAAAAACATAAAAAGGGAATCTTTCCAAAGTTTTTCCAATAGCCTTTGAGTCATATTTAAGGCCCAATGTTGAGTCTTGGTATTTACCGCCCTCCCCCTCCCCCCCCAATTATTACATTTTGCTAAGGGGAAAATTTCGCTCCCAAGACATTAAAAAAAAAAAGTAATATTTAGATTCTATACGCTCCTTGTTGTGAATGTTTTTAAACAAATTTCAAAAACAGAAATGGTCTCTCAAACATTATTTTTTTGTTTTTAGTATTTTGAAAATTATTCTTTAAACAAGGAGCCAAGCCCGTATAATGTAAAAAATATTATTTGAAAACTAGTTTAATTTTTAATTTTTTTTTAAATTTCATACGGTTTTGAAAACAAAAACAAAAATTCACGTACCAAACATGCCGTAAATTTTTCCAATTTTGTAAATCACGTTTTTCTTAATGACAAAGGATAATATTAACATGTGCTTAAACAAATATGGGATAAATAAATAAATAAAATCTATTTAGAATCAAAATAAAATTTCCCAAACGCAGATGGCCAAAGAAATACTAGTCAACCAAACAGGCAAACACAATCTCTCTCTGGACCACATTGACCGATTGTCCGACAGCGGTAGAAGCATCATCTTCCAGACGAGATTGTGTCCTAGATTGCGAAAATTCTACCAGTGAAATCATTTGTAAATCATGGTACTCTTACATCACTAAACCCAATTTTATTTCCACCCGCTATCTTAATAATCATAAGCATGATTTCTCTTTGTCGTGGTAATAATCAAGTCTGTACGTTCGCTTCCGACCGCACATTTGAAAAGATATCTAAGTTTGTAATTCCCATCAGTTTTAGAGTTTGGAGTTGCTGATTTAGTGGGCTCGGCATATTGTGTCTCATTGATTATAGGACTTTCGAGTCTTGGGATAGTTTTGTATACTTGTGAAACCCCAACATTAGAAAATTTAAGAAGTTACCTGATGGTAATGACACTTCCTTAAACAGCGTTAAGTTTTATAAAAGCGGTGGGATTTGTGTATGATTACCAGAATAATGACTACAAGGTTGTGAGGATTATTCGTGAACTATATAGTTACATGTCTTCCCCTGTGATTGAGGTGTACACATTAAGTCCGGATTCATGGAAAATATATAGTTGAACTTGGAATCTCGTGGTGACTCGATGTTGTGTTCAACAAAATTAACCATGATTTGCTGTTCCCATTTGTTAGTGGACGTTTGCATTGGATGTTAGATATGATGCAAGGAGGAGGACGGCAATAGATGTGCGACATTGAAATGACATTTGTCATTTGATGTCAATAGCGAGAAATTCAAAGAGCTAACAATGCCTGATGATGATGGTTCTTTTGAAAAAGGGAAACGTCTTACATCATTCAAGGGGAAATTGGCTTTAACTATGTTGGGAAAACAACCATATGGCATGCCAATCTGCATATGGGTGATGAGGGAGTATGGTGTGCATGAATCTTCGAATAAACTTTGTATTGTATCGGTTGAAAATACGGTTTCTGCTGCACGGAATAAAATTTGGACTCGTTTCATTGGTTACACCAACTATGGTTCACTTCTAATTCAAGAGCAGTCCTATGAGAAGAAGATGAAGTCCTGCTGGAAAAAGAAGTATGTTTTAATTAACCTTGAAACTCTACATGTCAAGGATGCTAGTATTCAAGTTGAACATCTTTCAGTCATGCAATGTTAGTTATATGGAGAACCTTGCAAATGTGGAATCTTATTCTTACCGAGAAGTCATTAGTGCTATGGATGAATTGAATCCCTTTTTGAAAGCTCGAAAACGTGTTGAAAACACAAGAGCTGTTTAGACCCCCAATTAAAATTACGGCTCGATAAATTTTACACAACTTTAATACAAAGTGCGAAATAGTGTAAAAGCGAGCGGATGAACAAATGAACTACTCTAATCCATGAACTAAACAACACAGCAGTATAATGGAATATAAAAGAGTAGGGAAGAGAGATGCAAACACAGAAAACACCAAGACGTGTTTTCGAAGAGGAAACCGAAGACCTTGGCGAAAAACCTCTCCGCCGCCCTCCAAGCGGAAATCGATCCACTAGACAATCAGTTGGGATACATGGGTTAGCAAGAGACCCTCCAAGCCTAATCTACCCGATGTACCTAAGCCCTCCAAGCTCCTACTCCAACAAGGCTTCTCGGAACCGTGTCTTGTCTAGCTCTCCAGATTCCGCAACAAGCTCCATGTTGCATCTGCCATCCTTGGCTTCTTCCAATGCTTCCCAGCAACTCCAAAACACTCTCTACACTTTGACTAGGTGTGGGTTGTGTTTGGGTACAAATCTCCTCTCAAGCTATGATAATGGGAGAGGGATGGAGAAGAGACTACAATGATTTCTCACTAAGGATGAGTAGCTCTCTCTCAAAATATGGGTGTGTGTGTTTTAGAAAACCTCTCTAGGGTTTTTCTCTCTGAATAGCCTCCTCTACATTTGTGGGTAATGAGGGTATATATAGTATGGGTGAAGGGTAAGAAAGTCACTCATTAAAATCCTCCAGGCAGAATGTTTCGCGACTGTCTCGCGGGAAGGCCTTACCCGCGAGACACTCGCGAAAACGACAGCCTGGCATGACTCTTCAGCTTCCAGTCATGTGCTTCTCACATGACTCTTTCGCGGCTTAACTTCCAGTGACACACCCACGAGATCCACTGATCTTCAATAAAGTTTGAGTCTTCACCAACTTGATACTAAACCCAATACAATTAAATCCCACAAAATACAAGGAAATGAAATAAAGTAATTACAACACATTTTGTCATGGAATAAAGCCAATATAAAACATAGTTGTAAATCACAACTTTACAATCTCCCCCTTTGGCTATTCCGTGACAAAACACCCTATAACAGACTCTAGACTTAAACATGAGTTTGGGAACAATGGCAAAACTCACTCACACCTAAATCTAGAAGCTGTGATGAACTTAGAACATGTATACCTGTAACCTGAAACACTTGCACAAAACACATTAGATCCTCAAGGTAAATCAGGTGATAAAAAGACAAGTATAATGCAACAAGTAAACTGCGATCAAGCAAAATGGAATAAAACATTAGACGATGGCAAGATCAAACAAGCAATCACTTATACAAAAGTGATCACTATGCTCATTCACACAAGGAATGAACATCCGGACATGCAAGGTGACAAGCTCAAATGAAGAGTATCATTTGCAAGTCCAACACTCAACCAATGCAAAATACACGAAGTATTTGCATCTAGGAACAATCCAACTAGGGCACACGAGTGGTCATCACTCAACCAATGCATAGAACGTATATGCATCTAGGAACAATCCTACACGGGCACAAGAGTGATGTATCGAAGTAAAATGTATGACATTAAACTTCAAGTACACAAGCATAAAGGCTGCATAAACAAAGTATTGCATATGCATGGCACAAACCATAAAAGCTTACAAAACATGCAATTAAACAAACCCTAAAAGCTTACAAAAGCAACATGGGCACAAAAGTGTTCAACACTAGAACATGATGCAAAGCATAGATACTAAAAGTAACACAAAGCATCGGGAAAACAAGCATAAAGTATATCAAGGTTTTCTCAAAAACAATGTCTTCTCCCCCTTGGTATATGCATCTCCCCTATGGCTTTCTCCCCCTACGAATGTGCACAAGGTAAAATTTCTCCCCCTAAGAGTGTGCACATGAGTCACATAGAAATGACGAAACACACCGGTATACTCTTCGGAATATTCTCCCCCTTTTTGTCACGAATAGACAAATGAATCAAGAGGAAGGAGGGAAAGAAGAAAATATGAAGATGATGCATGAAGGGTGCAAGATGAATGAGAAAATGAAACTCAAACATTAGACAAAAACATTTTAAAACAATGCTACAAAGCATAAAGAACATGACATGTTAAGGATAATGGAACATGATGTGGACCTAGGCATGACATAGACACAAGAACATGTTAAATGTGTTAGAAGGTCTAAAAAGACTTAACAAGCATGAGTGAATGCAAAAACATGTCAGGTGTTCAAGTGTGTGCAGCAAAGGTGCAACTAGTATGCATCTAGTGTGCATGTGAGATGCAAGACTAATGCATGAGCAAGGCACTCAAGGGGCAAAGTGTACAAAACACACCACCAATGATCAAAACATGATAAACATGAATAATTATGGTGATCCCCAAAATTTGGTACTCATCGGAGTCCAAAACAACGAGAAAATGCCATTTGGGCATTTTATCAAACACTTGAAGTGCACACACTACACATGTATGATAAACAATGTAAGAACATATGAAAATCTTGCTTAAATACATGATATTTTTGCCATAAGGGGCCACCATCCAAAGCAAAATATCATTTAAAACAAAGCCCAATCAAAAAGATTGACAAAAATTAAGTTTTCCAACTCCCATTTGAGAAAATCCCAACTATGAACATAAAACCCCCAAAAACGTAATCTAAGGATCAAAATCAATGAAATGAGTTAAAGATTACCTTAGAAATGTTTATGGAATGAAAAACACTTGAATTTAGTTGAGTTTTGATGTAGAAACATTAAAACATGGGTTTGGGAGAAGATGGGAGGTGTTTAAAACAAATGACCCATGAAATGCCCTTTAAAAAACTGATCTGGAAATTTTCGCAGGTATCTCGCTACTTAGAATCCCGCGAAAATCTCGCAGGTATGTCGCAGGTATGTCGCAGGTAAGCCTTACTCGCGAAACAGCCGCGAAACAGTCGCGAAACTCTCTGTCCAAAGCTGAAAAACTTGCGAATTGGACCCTTTCACTCGAGACTGAACTTAAACATGGAATAAGTCACGAAAACACCCAGAAAACATGTTTTTCACACAAAAACAATTTGAAAACTTTGAAAAACATGGGTGATACAAATCACTTCCAAAAGCAAACAAAAAGAACAAAAATCTTTTTAGTTTGAACCACATATGGTTGAGCACACACATATCACATTTGAACATGTACAATTACACAAATGAAATAGACATTCATTGAACAAAAGTCTCGTGTGTTGTGTGTGAGGATCAAGTGTGGAATAGTCTTTAGACTAGAGTGAAACTTCAATGATCAATTCAATCGAGTCATACACAACTGATACGAAATCAAGTAGACTATCTCCATTATAGAAATGAGTATATATGACCTCCCACACATTGAATACACAACTTAGAAGCTTTTCATTTGGCTTCTGCATAAAGCATAACAATTGATCAATTTTTGAACAAAACATCTCATTTTGAGAACGGTGCTTGAAATTTTTGATATTTCAACATTTAGACTTAGCCTTTGGCTTTTTGAGCACCGTACAATTTACATTAAAAGAGTCACTTTCCATTTTTCCTAGTCAAATATTAGTATGTGCGACAGGCTTTTGCAGCTCAATATCTCTTTTCATTTGGAGATTTACATTTAGTGAGCTCTTTTGCAAAAACATAAAAATAAAGTAGGTAGAGATATAGACACAAGTCTATGCAAGTATCAAGACCATCAAGACTATTGACCAATCATTCATGACAAGCTTGAAGATCTATTTACAACAATCACACATAATTTTCAAGATTTCTTCCACAAAGATAAATGTGCATACAGAACAAGCTAAGCTCGTAAATGCACTACGCCATTAGTACGAAGGTACTAGGCCAAACTCACATGTGAAATGTGTTCAAACATATATGATCAATCTTTTTGAATTTTTCACTTTTTATGTGGTTTTGGATTTTTTACACACACAAAATAAAGACATAAAAGTAAGATCAAAACAAAAGCAATGCATACAAATAAATGCAAAATGCACAAATGCATGAAGATATGACATTCAATGCATGAAAGGTCCTACAAAGATCGAAAGAATTAGGTCAAGGACCAAAAGAGCAAAAGCTCAACCATAAGAACCCTTCCTCATCCAAACGGAATGATTGCTTGGAATGAGTGTCTCAAGAGAAGTGAGACGAGGGTTGGGATAATGAGAACCAGAGATGCACATAGTCAAGGGGTTAAGAGCATTAAACACTTTCTTTAACAACATGCTATTTTCACTCAAATCCAGTTTATCATGCAAAGTACAACTTCCAAGAGGCTCAAGTTTCTCTTTTCTTTTAATTCTTTTAAGAGCATGAAAGTTAGAGCAATGAGGTCTTAGATGACCAAAGGCACCACAATGGTGACAAACAATGTGTTTAGGTCCATTAGGCTTTTTGGGAATGGATCTAGCAACTTGGGTTTGTTCTCTCTTCAACTTAGAACATTGAGGCCTTATATGACCAATCACACCACAATGGTGGCAAGTTGGAACAAACTTAGATCCACTCAATTCCCTGGGATTGGACCTAACCAAAGGCTTAGGCTTAAGAGCCTTTCTCTCCACTTTTTGATTTCTTTTATGTGGAGGAATGTACACCGATTTGTCCTTTGAGGCAAAACACACATTAGGCACAAAATCGGGTACCACAACATGATTGCAACATACATTTTCATCATTTTTAACAGTAGGTTCAGCAATCAAACACTTGGCATGCATCTTAAGAGATTCATTTTCAGATTTAAGATCATCAACAAGTTTGTTAGACAAAACAAGTTTAGCATCCAAGTCCATATTCAAACACTCAAACTCTTTCAGCTTTTCAACAGAATTTTCAGCAAGTTTCTTATATTTTTCAACCAATTTGATGGATTCATTGAGCTTAGCAATCAAATCATCCTTTTCACAAAATAACTTGCTTAAACTCTTTTGAAACTTCTTAGCATTTTTCCTTAAGAGTTTGGTGTTAGGAATATCAACAACACCCAAAGATTCATGTAACATAGCATCACAATCACGAGGATTACCACTCATAGAGGCATTTTCACAAACACGTGGCATGTTACATTCATCACCAACCAAATCATATAAAGAGGCATATAAAGCACAATCCATGGCAAATAAACACAAGGGGTCAAGGATCACACTTAGGTAATGAAACCAAAACAAGTGTACCCGCTCTGATACCAATTGAAAGCTCGAAAACGTGTTGAAAACACAAGAGCTGTTTAGACCCCCAATTAAAATTACGGCTCGATAGATTTTACACAACTTTAATACAAAGTGCGAAATAGTGTAAAAGTGAGCGGATGAACAAATGAACTACTCTAATCCATGAACTAAACAACACAGCAGTATAATGGAATATAAAAGAGTAGGGAAGAGAGATGCAAACACAGAAAACACCAAGACGTGTTTTCGAAGAGGAAACCGAAGACCTCGGCGAAAAACCTCTCCGCCGCCCTCCAAGCGGAAATCGATCCACTAGACAATCAGTTAGGATACATGGGTTAGCAAGAGACCCTCCAAGCCTAATCTACCCGATGTACCTAAGCCCTCCAAGCTCCTACTCCAACAAGACTGCTCGGAACCGTGTCTTGTCTAGCTCTCCGGATCCCGCAACAAGCTCCATGTTGCATCTGCCATCCTTGGCTTCTTCCAATGCTTCCCAGCAACTCCAAAACACTCTCTACACTTTGACTAGGTGTGGGTTGTGTTTGGGTACAAATCTCCTCTCAAGCTATGATAATGGGAGAGGGATGGAGAAGAGACTACAATGATTTCTCACTAAGGATGAGTAGCTCTCTCTCAAAATATGGGTGTGTGTGTTTTAGAAAACCTCTCTAGGGTTTTTCTCTCTGAATAGCCTCCTCTACATTTGTGGGTAATGAGGGTATATATAGTATGGGTGAAGGGTAAGAAAGTCACTCATTAAAATCCTCCAGGCAGAATGTTTCGCGACTGTCTCGCCGGAAGGCCTTACCCGCGAGACACTCGCGAAAACGATAGCCTGGCATGACTCTTCAGCTTCCAGTCATGTGCTTCTCACATGACTCTTTCGCGGCTTAACTTCCAGCGACACACCCGCGAGATCCACTGATCTTCAATAAAGCTTGAGTCTTCACCAACTTGATACTAAACCCAATACAATTAAATCCCACAAAATAAAATGAAATGAAATAAAGTAATTACAACACATTTTGTCATGGAATAAAGCCAATATAAAACATAGTTGTGAATCACAACTTTACACTTTTCATGCTTTTACCTGTTGCAGTAGGCATGTTAGTATTGTTAAAAGCATTTTTTTTGGGTACTGAATTGATATTATCCTTTCACGGTTGTGGCTATTATATATTAGTAATTGATAGTTAAAACTTATGTTTATATTATCTTCTGATCTTGCGATGTCATCCTATCTTTGTCCTCTGAGAGATATTTAGATATGGAATGCTATTATGTTTTCTTTAGATGAGTTCAATCACATGTTTATTGTCAGCCCATGTGAATCAGTGAGTACATTTAGCTGCTTAAACATTGTGTTTCTATTGGTCCTTTTGTGCTGTTTATCCTAAAGAAACATTATGTAGTCTATAGACTATAGTGCTGTGGAATGTGTATGCTAAACTTTTTGTTTGGTTAAAGAGGAAGCATTTAAGACATATATATCTGTTAGGCTTTTTTTAAAAAAAAAAATTATTTTATTGGTTATATCTGTTAGGCTTTCAGGTTTTTTGGCTTTTCGCCTGGGCATTGACAAGATTTTATTCACCCAATTTCATAATTAAAAAATCCAGTTGATGATGCATCCTTATAACATTTTAGTTGTATTTCAATCTAAGAATTATTTTGCATTATATTTGACTTCTTGTATGGAGATCAACTAGTTATTAGTACAAATATACGAATCTCAGTCTTGAGCAAAATTCTAGAATATGTCTTTGTTCAAAGAAAGACACGGACTAACTTTTTCACTTCTTAATTGATTTTGTGAGTAGGCGTTTATTCCACTGAGGAAATGAATATATGTGGGAGCCATCTGATATTTGGAGGTATTGTACAACCTGTGAACACACCGGTGGGTCTGATGGAGTTTTTCTCTAAGGAAGCTCTTGTTGGGATGAGATCCTTTCCACTTATTTTTCCTGGCTTGCTTTGTCCAATGGCTTCTACTTGAGCTCAGTTATCGTTGAGTTCATTAACTTGGTCGCAGACTCACAGGTAAGTTTGAATGCTCAATTTCACTAATTATGTCTTTTGGGCTAAATGGTACAAGTACAAAAATAATTTCCCAATTGATTAAAGAAACTTTACCAAAGGTAAGCCAAGCTGGTGGTTTAAATGATTCTCTCTCTGATAGTGTAACTTTTAAGTACAGAAGCCAAGTCGTCTCCATGAACTTGAAAAAGAAGAGAAGCGGAATGAGGTCAAGTAATGTTAGTAGTAGTAGCAGTAACCAAAATTTTTTAGTCAAATATGTTAGTACAATCTATACCATATGAACGTAGCAAAATGGAAGTGTGTGTTAAATTAATTAAGTTAATTTCACTGGCTGGATTTGGATTACAACTTAGAAACGCTTTATTCAAACATCCAAAAAAAACCAAAAAAGATGAGCTTGATTCTGAAAGATTGAGGCCAAAAGTTCTTGCTCTGAAGATACAGGACATGGGTATTTTCAGATTAAGGGACCCAAAAATGATGAGGGAATTAAATTTAAGGATGTTGCTAACGAATTGATGGAATATATTCTATATAAGTGTTGAATATTAGCTCTGATACCATGTTAAATGGAGAATATTATCAAACGCAATGTGTTATACCATGTTGTGTATGCTAGAGTGAATGCGGAAGCATAGAATAGGAACATCAAGAACACGAGGGTTACGTGGTTCAGCCTTGACGGCCTACATCCACGGAGGAATCCCTTAAGGGCTACATCTTTATTGTGTAGGAGTGTAGTACAATAACCTGTGTTACAATGAACCCTAACATGAGTATATATAGGCGACTAAACCCTAGACTACTAGTACAAGCAGGAATGGGCTTAAGCCTATTACATTGGGCTAATATATGTTTAATATATATCTCTAACAATAAGTGCAAAGGTGTGAAGTGATTGGCAAAAGCGTCAAAGAAAAACAATCTTATGGGATTCCCTCTGATGTTTTGCTCACCAGGTTACCTGTTTTTAGCCCGAGACCATGTTGATATACTTTCCAAAATTCATTACCAACCCTGGCCTAGCTTTGGGGATTTGTTCTGTTCTTTGTTTCCGCCATTCTATTGATCTCATGGCCTCAATCCTATTTTTCCAGTAATTTAGGCCAAGAACTGTAAAAAATATTTTTTAAATTGGATCCTTGAAGAATTTATACTAGGCTGTGAAGGATGATTGTTCTTTTAACAATTTGCTCAAGATCGTATAAAATAAATTGAAACTTAAGTTTAAAATGAAATTAAAAAGAACTACTTTTATTTGAAGTTTTGAACACAGAATAATGCGGCACATAAGCATGTAAAGTTCTAAAATACAAAGACCCAAATATACATTACATAGTTTAAAACATTCCCTTCCTGTAAAGGCTTTTAGGAATTGAATTGATTAAAAAGTACAAAGTCCTAAATACACATTACATAGTTGAACAAATCACAGTACATGAAGACGACCCCTACACCAGAAGAGAAAGCAAATCATCCATTGATCATTTCAACGAGGGATATTAGACAAGCATGAAATTATAACACATCAAGTAGAAATGCTGAATCCCTTGCTTAATCCAAGCATTGTTATCTTTCAGTAGTTTCATGCCCCTGTAGTTCACAAAAAAAAAGTTTTTTAGCTCACCATTTTATACATGGATAATTGGAACACAAAAATAGGAAGGTCATGCGTTTAAATAAGGTGACTATTCCTGTTTAGCATTTTGACCTTGAATGAGAAATGAAAATCTAATTGCACAATTAATTAGAATAATCTACTCAAAATTAATAAGTAAGTAGACATAAAGGCTTCACGTTTTTTTAAAAAGCATTTTTAAGGATGTGAATGAAATTAAAGTAAATGACTCTGATACACTACTAATGATAGTTATTAATCAAAACTATAAATACCTCTAATTAACTTGGGCGCTACTTGGTCTGCCTCTGTGAATTCCCAAACCAACGAAAGCATTTTTTTGTCAATACTAGTTCCTTAATGACTGCCTCCATACTCATTCTCTCTTTTGGGGACTCCAATGAACATAAGATTCCAATGTTAAGCATTGAGAGTGATAGGCCAAAAACGAATTGACCCATTGTGATAAATTAATTGATTAATTAGCTAAGTTTATTAATTAATCAAATTAACATGCAAATGCGTGGTAGCACAAACAAAGCACCAATAAATTAAGTGCAGCAGAAAATAAATTTGACACGGTAATTTATTTACGAATGGGGAAAACCAACACAGCAAAAACCCCACCGATTGATTTTAAGGTCACCACTCTCGAGAATTCACTATTATCATAACAAGCGGTTACAAGTAAAGGAATCTCAGTACCTTATACCAATCTACAGTTGAACCCTTACCCCAATACCCAATTGGACTTGCGGATCCCAGTACGCAACTTCAATCAACAACTAAAGAAGGTTGTTGGCTGCAAAGTTCTTCAATTCATCCACACGATGAAGATCCAGAAGATGCTTGGTCACAAAACCCTACGGTGTACAAACACAGCAACTTCTTCACAAGAATGATGAACTAGGGCAGAACTGTGTCCTAGGTCACAATTTGCTTGAACAAACTTTGCTCAACACTTGTGCAACTTGTGCCCCTTTGATGGCCCTTAAAATAATCCTTTTATGTGTCTAGGGTTATGAGAAAAGAAAGCCCAAACATACAATCACAGATTAGAATCAAAATAGAATTGAAAGTCTGTTTTCCTTAGACCTCGACAGATACCCTATCTGTTGAGCTGCTGTCAAGCCACGGGGCTGAACAACTCTTTAAACCTCGACAGATGGCTAGCTGTCAAGCTTTAATGACAAGCGCTTTCTCAGCTTGAATCTTGAACAGACTTGCATGGTTTTAACACTTGATCTTGAAATAAAGTTTCTTGAAGTATTAAACACATCCTAGATCTACCCAGATACAAGTAAAGTACGTTTTGTCAAAGGATTAACCAATTACATAAAATAGTGACATATATTCCTAACAAGTGAATCACATATGTCCTAATAGAGAGTATACTCTTTTGCATGTTAGTATCAATATGCCAAGAGTCCACGACATAATTAACTTCATCTACTTCAATTTCATTGCCATTTTTTTCATCTTCTTCTATTGCCATCATTGTTGAGGTTGTTGCTCCCATTTCTACAGCACCTCTGGGCAAAAGCATCAGGTCGACAACCTAAGCAAGTCTTTTTGGTAATGCCATCTTAACAAAATTATGGAGATTAAGACCATCTTTAAACATATCATTGGTGGGCATCCTTCTTGTAAACATTTCCAACACGACGACTTCATAGCTATATACATCCCCCTCAGTTGATGCCTCACCACCCATGCCATACTCTACAACTCATGGAATGAAACGATATTAAGCAATTTTCTATCTATAATGAAAATATGGATTAAGGACTACAAAATGCAATCTAGAAAATGAAACGAATCTATATTAAAAAATAATATGACATGTGCTATTACTTCCATAATGGAAGGAAGGTGTATGAAACTTTACCCGAGGGGCCAAATTACAATTGTTTTTGCATGCTCAATTTGATTAAGGAAATATATGCGTAAAAATAAGATATGAAGCTTAGTCAAAGGATAAATGTCCATCACCAAATTAACTTTGGCATTTCTCAAAGTATAAATCTTATTTTTGCTATTAATTATTTTATTTTAAATTTAATGTAAAATTAAATCCATGCTTGTATGTATTCACGTGAATATTTGTTTTGAGAGATAGAAATAGTAAGCAAGAGAGTGTGTTAATATGTTTATATTGATTGTATGAATATTAAAAAGCTTATATGCTCCAAAATTCAAGGAGTTAAATCTTATCTTTTGATAAAGTGACAAATTGAAAAGCAAAATTCTTGCATCGTTATGGATTTGAAACTAAATAGGAGCGGTAATACTTGGAGCAACATAGCCAATAGATCCTTTTAACCCGGTTGTGCTAGTATGCTTCTGGTAAGAATCGCTGGTGGCTGTAAGGAGTCTTGCTAAACTGAAGTCGCTTACATGAGCAATCATCTCACTATCGAGAAGACTATTGTTTGGCTTTAAATCACAATGAATGATTTGTTGCTGACAATGATTGTGCAGATAATTTAATGTAGAAGCCATATCAATTGCAATAATTATTCTTTGAAGAAAGCTCAAATATTTTGATTGACTTTCGCAATCTATCATTGGATGTAGCCACATATCTAAGCTCACATTTGTCATGAATTCAAATACTAGAGCTTTGAATTCATCGCCATTATAATTGATACTAGAGCAACATGTTAAAATCTTCACAAGATTTCAATGCCGAACATTTCTTAAGACATTGCATTCCGCCACAAAACTCTTGGTAGCTCCTTTAGTTTGAAGGTTTAGGACCTTCACTGCAACTAACATTTTTTCTTGATTAAGAACGCCTTTGTAAACTGATCCAAAACTACTGGATCCAATCAAATTGTTAAGAGAAAATCCATTAGTTGCTCGATGAAGCATTTTGTACGAAATTGTTGGAAGGAGATCCATCTTTGAGACTATAGAAGATGGTTTCTTTTTATATTTTTTCCTCCAATAAAAAACAAGAAAGGATGAAACTAGAAGGAGACATGCAATTGCAAAAATGTTGTGATTATTGATCTAGAAGTAAGGGACTTTCTTGATTTTGTAACTTTGGGGCATGCAGGTAGTTGCTATCGGACCATGTGCCTTACCAATCCATCCAATGACCAATTGGTGATGGATGAAGGGGCCAAATCTTTTATAGCATTCAATTGCAGACCAAGCCCATTGGTATTGGAGCAAATTGTGAAATCCCTCACAATCCCTCCCTCACAATGCGGCTCCAATGACTCGAACCTATGACCGGGCTCTGATACCACTTGTCGGACCATGTGCCTTACCAATCCATCTAACGACCAATTGGTGAAGGATGAGGGGGCACAAATCTTTTATAGCATTTGATCGCAGACCAAGCCCATTGGTATTGGAGCGAATTGTGAAATCCCTCACAGTTGCAACTGTGGAATACCCCCACAAATCTTATTGTTTCCAATAATTGATATTACACCTACATTTTTGAAAACTCCAACTGTTGGTAGTGCGCCCTCAATATCATTGAACGAAATGTTCAAATATTTTAAAAATAAAAGTTTCTTTAGACCCTTTGGAATAAATCCTGATAAGTTCTTTCGCAAAACATCCAAACATTCAAGGCCTTTCAAAAAAGCCATGGATGAAGGTATGATTCCTTCAAAGGAATTCCCTTGCAGGTATAGGTTTTCTAAATTCAAACAATTTTCAATTGTTGCGGGAATTTCTACAAACAAGTTGTTTCTAGAGACATCTAAAGAGTTAATATTTTTCAAACAGCCTAGTTCAACAGGTAATTTTCCACAAAATGAGTTGTACGATAAATTGAGTAATAGCGACAAAGAGAAAAGAGAAAAAAACCTGTTGAGGTATGACTCAATTGAGGTAATTTTGTGAAACAATCAATTGTTGCAAACTTCGGCAATTACCAATAGTTATAAGTATGCTTCCTTCTAAATTGTTTTGAGAAAAGTTCAATACAACCAATTGAGTGAGGTTGCCAATGGAGCTTGGGATTTGCCTTGACAATTTGTTCTTCGATAAAAATAATCCTTGCGATTTTTTAAACTTCCCAAAATAAGTAGGTATCACACCTGTGAAAAGATTCTCATCCATTTCCAAGATAATTAGGTTAATAAGATTTTGCAATGCTTCAAGAATCGATCTAGATATTTGGTTGCCTCCTAAATACAATACATTAATTTGTGTTGACAAGTTGCCAATAGAATTGGGCAAAACACCTTCGAATTTGTTTGCATCAATTCCTAGCTCTTCCATTTTTGTACAGTTTCTTAAAGTCGTTAAGAAGTCCAAATCCCTTCCTAAGTTATTACTAGTTAGACATAGGAGTTCAAGATCTAGTAGATATCCTAAATTAGTTGGAACTGATCCCACAAAGCTATTATTGCCTAGATCAAGTTTTTGAAGCTGAGATGCATTACATAAAGAACTAGGGATTGAACCAAAGTATTTATTATTACCAAGTTCGAATAATTTGAGATTAGGGAGAGTGAGGCCCATGTTTGCTGGAAGAGTTCCAGTAAGTTGGTTTTGTGTAAATGAGAAGACACTAATAGATGATATATTGTAGAGTGAAGTTTTCAAATGGCCTATGCTTTTTGGAATATTTCCCTCTAAAATATTATAGGCTACTGAAAAATATATGAGTAACGAAAGATTTCCCAAGGAAGGTGGGATTCCTCCAGTCAATGCGTTTGCTTGAACCAGAAGAGAAAATAGCTTAGTCATAGAGCCAAGCTCTGTGGGGATTTTCCCAATAAGTTTGTTCCATGTTAAAATCATTACCCTGAGTTTGGTGCAATTGACCAAACTGACTGGAATTTCTCCTCCCAACGGGTTATTTGAAAGAATGATATGTCGCAGTCGAAACAATTGACCAACTTCTTTTGCAATTTCACCATAAAAGCTGTTGTTTCGTAGGTTGATGGCCCTAAGAAATGTGAAGTTTCCAATGTAAGGTGTAATGATTCTACGTAATTTATGACCTTTTAATTTCAAGGCTGTGACTCCTTGATGGAGGCGGCCACATGTAATCCCATACCAGTTGCAAAACTGAATAGAATCATTCCATGAGTTCAAGACTCCATTTGGGTCATTAGCAATTGATTCTTTGAGTTTGAGCAAAGCCAAGCAATCAGTCTCGTTTGTTGGAGTGGCAAAAGAAGTGGCAGGATGCAAGTTCAGTAGGGTTATGGTAAAGGGTAGAATCATATGAAGGTATGTAGAGCATAATGTAGGAAAACTGGGGTCGTGAAGCTTCATTGGTCTGGACAAGCAAGAAATTGTTGAAATTTTAGTGCGACGCAGAGCTAGATACACAAGTTTGTATTATAAGTGGTTAAATTGTACACTTTAATTTAAAATGATGACATATACAAACATTTTCCTGCCATGGTTAATAGTCAAGGAAGTGAAAGTTTGGCTGCTCTACACTCTTGTAGTGCATTAATGCTATTTGTCAAATGCTTCCAAAAATGTAAAAATACGTGGCATCTTCAATTGGTAAATTTTCAAGGATTTAGTATTAATAAATTGATAATGTGCTCTTGAGAAAATGAAAGCAGAATAATTAATCATAATGAAAATTAAGAAAACAAGTCTCAGTTGGAGCATCCACTACCTTTTAAAAAAAAAAAAAAAAAAGACCCCGGAGCCAACACTACTGTCTGATTTGTGATTACTGATTAGTGTTTATTTATTATTAGTGTTGGTGGGTTTGGTAAAAATTGTTTAAAGGGTACATTGATACTTGATAGTATCTAGGCCATTAACTCACTCTTCCATGCGTAAAAGATAAAAGAAAAAAGTATTTAATCTCTCTCCTCTTCTTACCTTCCTTTCTTTCGTTTTGTTATTATTCACTTATATTAACAGGGGCGGCCCAAGGCCAAAGCAAGTTAGGCCTAGGCCTGAGACCCCCACCAAAAAAACAAAATTCCCCCTAGAGAAAAAGGCTACATTATCAATGGTTAAAAGTCCAAATTTTTATAAAATTACATATATATTTTAAAGATTGTGTATTTTTTTTTATTAGTAATGTTAAGGATACTATAAATTTTACTATTAATTTACAAATTGTCATGTTATTAATTACAAAAAAGTTATTTAAACATTCAATAGTTAAATTGATGAAGTTCATAAATGAGAGTCAATGTCGTATTATATTTTGAATATTTTATAGTGCTTTTAACACATTTTTCCTTTTCATTTCTATTAAGACCCTCAAAGAATGAGACCAATAGAACCCTAATCCAATTGAAACTCTAAAATGTTGCAAATGTGTTATATCATCAATTATAGATTAATCTCTTTTGATAGTTTGAGACTTTAATTTTTGTAAATTGATATCCTACAAAACCACACAGCAAATAATATTTATCTATCTCTCTCTCTTTAAAAAAAGATATATAAAATTAAAAATTAGATTACAAATTTTTTTTTTTTTTTGGTAAACAACAAATTTACTTAACTATGCATCATCAGATTCTCACAAAAAAAAAAAAAAAAAAAAAAAAACTATGCATCATCATATATCCAAAATAAAGTATCTTTTTTAATAGTAATATATTTTTATTTATTTTTATTAATATTTATTGTTCAAGTTCAACTATAATATTCAATTCTCTATATGAAATTAACATTAGTTTAGTTGGTTTGTTCATCAAATTATGTATTTAATGTATCAGATTAACCTTGATTTGATTAGTATTAAATAATTTTGTTTAATTTATATTTACATTAAAGGCCTTGCATAAATTTCTTGCCTTAGCCTCCAAATTATGTTGGGCCCCAAATTAACTTTGGTATATATTGTTTTGTTTTTAGAGAAATCTTCTAGGAATAGAGTAACTGAACTTGATGTACTTAAACACAGTAAGGCAACGAATTACTCACATTCATAGACATAAACTTTATGTCTCTATTCGAATAAATAAACCATCACATACAGTTGAAATTAATAATGCGTATCACATAACACCATATGTTTTTCCTCGCTTGAGGTTGAGGAAATGGAACGCATATAAACCCTGTTACTGATGATTGGAAAGCATTATGTTAAATGAAAAGGGAAATTTAACTTGCTATAGACCTTGTGTAATTTTAGTGGGCATCCTTCTTGTAAACATTTCCAACATAATTAAAAAAGATCATCCATGTGTAATTTTAGTCATATTACTATCTTAATGAATCATGTAACTTGTTTAAACTTAAATAATACACATAGATATAATTTGTTAAATAATAAGTTGAAAAAGATAACTCCAAACATGTTTATAGTTAAACTTTGTGTATTTAATAAGTGTTTATTTTTGTGTTTGTGGCCATCAAACTTTTGTCCTCTACCAGTGTACCAAACTTACTTTGTGAGGCCCAAGTTTGGGTTCATGAAGAAGGCCAAATAGACCTATTCTTTTTCCTCTAAACCACACTCATTCAATTACTCATTAAAAGATACATGGGCTTGGGCCTTGTATGGAATAAAATGCTTTAAAATATAGATATTAGGCCCAGAAAGAATTTGGGCTTTACTTCATATGAGTTAGTAGGATATTCACAAAATGGCCATCAACAATGTTAACATCCTATCTAATCTAACCTAATACACTAATTTTTGAAGTTGAGATCAACTTTGTGAAGAGAGCATGTGAGCTGCATAGCGTGTGGACAACAATCATTCATGTATTTTTTTTTTTTTTTAATAATTTGATAATTACAATGTATGAGGAGAAAATTGAACTTTGAATCTCTTCATTATTGGACACACTAAAATGTGTCAATTGAGATACAACACTTTTAGCCATTTGTGTAATGATTTTAAACTAGTACTTGTAATGACTTAAAATAGGTGAATTTTTTTTCTTTTGCAAATAATTTGTAGTATTATTTTTGATACAAATGATTTATTAAATAATTTGTAGTGTGTGTGAAGGTATTTTGAACCTCCTTATTCAATTTCGGTCTTTACTTTCTTTCAAAGGATATGTTACTTATATTTGGATTTCAGCTTAAAAAGAACCCGAACGAAAAAGTTATTAGATATAAAAGTTTTTAATCATAATTATAATTACAATAAATTATAACTAAATGCAATGGTGTAGAAAAATATGAGCTTTCAAAAACTTATGTGGCAACATAAAAAAAAAAAAATAAAAAAATCTTAGAGTTCATGACTACATCCATAATCATAATCATATTAGAACCATATTACTCAATAATTGATTTTAATTTGAATAAGAATCAAATTTTAAAATAGGAGAAAACACATTTTCCTCCCTTTATGTTTAGGGTAATTCACAATTCCCCCATTTATCTTTGAAATCAACCAATTTCTCCCTTTATGTTTGAAAAATGAGCAAATATATCTAAGTTGTTACTTTCTCAGTTAAATCTAACGAAAATTTTTAAAGAAATTATTAATTGTACACCACATGAAAGAGAAAAAGTCGAAAATTTCATTATTATTTTCTTAGATTGCATTTATTATCATTGTAATTTCATTGAATTTAACTGAAAAAGGAACGGATTGAAAATATTTGCTCATTTACCAAATATAGAAGAAAAAATTAGTTGGTTTTAAAGATAATTGAGAAAATTATGAATTATCTCAAACATAGATGAAAAAAAAAAAAAAAAACCTTCTTTCCCCCTTTAAGCTTAATTTATTTGCTAAAGAAGCCAATATAGACAAATTCTTTTTCTTAAAAAAATTTATTTAAAAAAAAAAAATCAATGAAGCTAAAGACGAAAAGCCCAAAAACTACCATCCAAAATAAGAAAAAGAAACCCGTATCTGATTCTGACCAAACTTTTCTTTTCTTCCCTCACATTCCCCCACTGTAGCTGTGTCTTTTCCTTGTCTTTGAAGTGTTGAAGGGAGAAACAAGGAGCTCTCCTGAACTGGCTGTGCGGTTCTCCAGGTGCCAAATTTCTTCTTTCATTTCCTTTTGTTTGGATGCTTAGAAAATGAGGAAGCTTAGCCACGAAAAAAAAAATTCACACAAAAATTGGTAACTGGGTGTTTAAGAGTAAGGCCTTTTAATTAATGAATGAATGAAACATAAAAACTCGAATTTTAATCCTAAAAACCCAGTGAGGGTTTGTTAGGTTCATGTTTCGACTTAACTTCTCTGCTTCCAGAGTTCTGTTAAGTTTAGACAATGGTGGTCTCTTTGCCTTCAGCTTTTCATTATTGTGAGAAGCCAATTTATTGAGTAGACTTTGAACTAGGAGAGTGGTGGAGAATAGAGAAATTTCAATGCTGGGGATGAGATTATTGCTTTGGTCATAGTATTTATAGGAACTGGAAGATTTGCACTTGCTATTGGAATTGGATTTGCAACTGATTTAAGCCCTGTCGCGCGTTACGTGATAGTTTTTAATATGCAGAAGTATGGTCTGCAGACTGCAGGTTAGTGAATTTATCGTTCTAATATAATGATAGTGTTCATCACACAATCCATATATTGTACAATGTGACATGTTGAAATGAAATGTTCGAAGTTTCTAATTTGCGTCTAGTAAATCATTTATTCAACATAGAAGTGAAAGTTAGTCTCCAAAATTTTTTTTTTTTTGATAAGTTAAGATAGTCTCCAATTTTAGATTATCTATTATTCAACATACAAGTGGATCCTTTTGTAATAGAGTGGCTATATTTTAGCTTAGCCATCAACCTACTGCAACCCTCCTTTTTCCGGGCGTGGGATTGGCTATGAAAATACATGAGGCCAACCTTGACTAGTCCGTTGAGTATGTATAGCTGACCCCAAAATTTTGGGCTGAAGGTCTGATTGTTGTTGTTGTTATTTAACATACAAGTCCTCAATTTTAGCTTGTAAAGGTGCTGCTACTATATCTAATGAAATTTCCTGAAAGATTATGTTTAATTCTTTTAAAAAAAATTATTATGTTTAGTAAGTTGGCCAAGGCCTTTAACAGCATTCTTGATTTCCTTTTTAACCAAATCCTAACCACTAATACGCGCCTCCTATAATAAACCATAGCCCCATTTATCATGCTGTAGTAATTGTGTCCTGTGTTCTTGTGGTATTAGTTTTACGTTCTCCCGTGTTATGCCATATGGTTTATGACAAAGTATTTCGTACTCCTTTACATTACCTGTGTTTTTGAACTTATTAAGCATTATTTATTTTTTGTCCCTACTTTGAATTTCTCTTTTTGTTAAGTAATGTCAATTTAGTGAAAACAGAAAGCGTATGCAGGAAGCATACAGTAAAAAAAAAAATGAAAAACACCAATGAAAAGTAGAAACAAAGAGGAGAGAAAGATACAAGCGTAGAAATTATTGGCAAATAAGAAAGAATCCAAGAACTCCATCAAAGAATACACCTAGAAAGTATAGGATTTCAAACTTCATTCATAAAGGGTCTTCAAAAACATGAACTTGGAATTAGGCAAAGTTAACTCCTTTCCCTTAAATGGAGGTTGATTCTTCTCCATCCAAATGCACAACATAAGACAATCGGGAATGGAACCCCACACTTTCTTGAATCTACGGAATCCCTAGGCTCCTTTCCAAAGCTCCAACATAGCCATAACATAACTTGGTGTGACCCAAGTGATCCAAACTAGGCAAAATAGAAAAATCCCACCGGTCACAAGCAATGGGACAATGTAACAGGAGATGACTCGCTGACTCACCGTCAGATTTTCGCTGACTCACCGTCAGATTTTCACAGGCAGCACCAGTCTGCCATGATAAAAGCCCTCTTTCAAAGATTATCCATCACCTATATATTCCCAAGAGCCATCTCCCAAACAAAGAATGCAACACTAGGCAGGGTTAGCGTTTTCCGTATGCATTTCCAAGGAAATTGGATAGGATTTACAGCCCTTAACCTGTAATCCAGTCTTAGGTGATCAGGGGCGGAGCCACATAGTGGCTTGGGGGGGCCGTGGCCCCTGCAAAAAAAAAAAAAAAATTCCCATTAGACTAGGAAGAAAAAATAACTAGGCCCCCCCCCCCCCCCCCCAACATCACAGAGCCGGCCCCCCCTACCCATTTCTCACCCATTTTTCTAGCCTTCAATCAAAAATTAGGAACACCTCAAATTAAAAATATATATATATATATATATATCTCTGTTCTACTTTCAAGCAAAAAAAAAAAAAAAAAAGCCCAAAAAAAATTTGAACTAAAATCTGAAAAAAAAAAAAAAAAAAAAAATGGTAACAGAGCCCACAGTGAGCCAAGCCCACGGCGAGCCCAAGCTTGCTCACGGCAAGCCCACAGATTCTCAACCAAAAAAAAAAAAAAAATACAGAAAATCAGAAACGAACCCATCACGTCGCTGGTAGAGAGTTGAAACCCATCACGTCGCTGGCAGTTTGGCAGAGGCAGAGAAATCAAACCCCAATACTAAAGCACATCAACTCCAGCAAACCACACAAACTCCAGCAAACACAAACTCCAGCAAACCACACAAACTCCAGCAAACACAAACTCCAGCAAACCAAAAAACAGACTGTTTATCAAAAAAAAAAAAAAAAAACCCCCCAATACACAAACCAAAACCAAACCCGGAACCCCAGCAAACCAAACTCACTAACCCAGTAACCCACGGTCACGTCGCCATCGTCGTCGCCGCGGCTCGCTCCTCGTCGTCGTCGTGCTCGCCCGGTCGCCCCTCGTCGCAGATTGCAAATCGCCTCATCGCAGATCGCCTCATCGAGTCATCGGAGATCCCTCCGCTCGGCAGATCGCCTCATCGAGTCATCAGAGATCCCTCCGCTCCGGAAGATCGCCTCGCCTCATCGAGTCATCGGAGATCCCTCCGCTCCGGCAAATCGCCTCATCGAGTCTTCGAGTCGTCGTCGTTGGCAGTTGCTCCCTCCGCTCCGGCAGTCCGGCCCTTAAGGTTTCTCTCTGACTCTCTCTCATCTCAGTCTCTCTCTGACTCTCTCTTTATCTCACTCTCACTTAACGAAAAAAATGAAATGAATTTTATGAAGGCTGAAGGTGAAGGAGGCTTTTTATTCTTTGTCTTTAATAGCCTGATCCACATCTCGGTAAGTCCCTCTCTCTCTCTTTTGAACTGTGACTCTCTCATTGGCTGAATGGCTCGGTTTTGTTTTTTTCCATTTTTTATCTTTTTAAATGTGGCTTTTATCTTATCCGGTTGACTCTCTTTTTCTGTTTTTGTCTTTTTAAATGTGGCTTTACCTTTTTTTTTGTTTTTTTTTTTTTGTTGGTCAGTGACTCAGTGTTGGTATTTGGTGAATATTATTATTTTTTTTTATAAAGTAACCAAAACACCAACAAATAAAATAAGATATTTCAAAAGAATATGTACATAGATTGAAAAGAGAAAGGGATCTGGCGCAAAGCCACCTTATTGCAAAATTTTAAATTGATTCTCTGAAAAAATATTAGTGCCTAAATGTCCTCTGAAAAAAGAAAAATAAAGTACTTATTTATATCAAAAATAAACTATGAAATTTTTAACCCATAAAAATAAAAAATAGTATGGCTAGAATAATAGAATTTTCTTTTATTTTCTTATCCCGTGAATATAAGTTTGATTAAGAGTGTGTAATTAATGTATAGAATTAATTTTATAAAAGACAAATTAATTAAATCATTCATAAAAGACAAATTAATTAAATCATTTTTGTTTTTTTTAGGGGTTATTATTAATTAAATTTGTATTAAAAATAGACTAACTGTTTAAATTATAGTGAAAATTTTGTTTTTTTTTTTTTTTAGTATGAATAACATTCATATAACTAAGTAAAAATTTCTAATTAATTTTTTTTTTTTAAAAATTCTTTTCAGGTTAATTTTTGAGTTATATTCTTAAAGCTAAAAGAATTATGAGCAAACGAAAAACAATTGATGCATTCTTTAAGAAAAAAGATGCTAGCAGTTCAGAAATTAGGACACCTGTGGCTGTAGAAACAAATCTTAATACTTCAATACCTGATGAACACCCCTCTAAATGTCCATAACTTCAATTTAAAGAGATAGATCGTGATCCAGGATCACGTAAACAAATATGTGAATTTCCTATCAACCAACAAGATGAAATCCGACGAGCTTATCTCAAAGAAGGTCCATATCAACCTGAAAATATAGACTATCCATACAATGATGATACTCATCATCGTCGATTTCAACCTTCATGGTTTGATTCACATAGGGATTGATTGGAATACTCACCTTCAATGGATGCGATATATTGTCTACCTTGCTACCTTTTTAGTAAGAAACCAATAGGTCGTCCCGGATCAGATGTATTCATTTCACGAGGTTTTAATAATTGGAAAAAGGTGAAAGATGGAATGAATTGTCCTTTAATTCGTCATGAAGGGAAAGAACCAAACTCGCCACATAAAATTGCTATGAAATGTTGCGAGGATTTAAAGAATCATTTACGGCATATTGACAAGCTGATTGAGAAACAAACGTCAAAAGAATTAGAGAATAATCGGTTGCGGCTCAAAACCTCAGTAGAGTGTGCTCGATGGCTAGCATTCCAAGCTTGTGCTTTTAGAGGTCATGATGAAAGCCTTGATTCAAAAAATAGAGGTAATTTTATTGAATTGATAAAATTCACATCAACTTTCAATGACAAAGTAGCTAGTGTTGTCTTAGAAAATGCACCAGGAAATGCCAAATATACATCACTCACAATTCAAAAGGAGATTTTGCATATTCTTGCTAGTAATGTGCAAAATGCTATTCGTGAAGAAATTGGAAATGCAAAATTTTGCATTCTTGTTGATGAAGCTCGGGATGAGTCGAAGAGAGAGCAAATGGCCATCATTTTGAGGTTTGTTGATAAAGAAGGTTTCATTAAAGAGCGTTTCTTTCATGTTGTGCATGTTAGAGATACTACTGCATTGACTTTAAAGAATGAGATATGTGCTGTCCTTTCTCATTACAACCTCCACATTGAAAATATTCGAGGTCAAGGATATGATGGGGCTAGTAACATGCGTGGTGAATGGAATGGATTACAAGCTCTTTTTCTTAAAGAGTGCCCATATGCTTATTATGTACATTGTATGGCTCATAGGTTGTAATTAGCTTTAGTTACAGCATCTAGAGAAGTAAAAGATGTTCATCAGTTCTTTGATCATTTGGTTAATATTATCAATATTGTTGTTGGTTCTAGTAAGCGTAATGATGAATTGCAACATGCTCAAGCAGAACAAGTTGAAAATATGATTGCTTCTAATGAAATTGAGACTGGAAGAGGTGCAAACCAGATTGGTACTTTGCAACGAGCTGGAGATACTAGGTGGGGATCTCATTTTCAATCTATTTGTAGTTTGATTAACATGTTTACTGCTACTTGCAAAGTTATCAACACTATCTCTGAGAAAGGGGCTAACTATAAACAACGCGGTGATGCCGAGGGAGCTTATCAGGTATTAACATCATTTGAATTTATTTTAATCTTGCATTTGATGAAAGAGATAATGGGAATTACTAATGTTCTTTGTCAAGCTTTGCAACAACGTTCTCAAGACCTTTTAAATGCTATGCATTTAGTTTCAACTACAAAATCACTTATTCAAAAGTTGAGAGATGATGGATGGGAGCCTTTACTTGCTAGTGTTATAGCATTTTGTAGCAACATGAAATTGATATTCCTGATATGAATGCTCGTTACACTAAAGGTCGAGGTAGATATCGTCGTCAAGATGAAGATGTAACAATGGAACATCATTTTAAAATTTGCATTTTACAGTTGCAATAGACTTTCAATTGCAAGAATTGAAAAGTAGATTTTGTGAGCTAACAACGGAACTTGTCATTCTTAGTTCAGCTTTAAATCCCAAGGATGCTTTTAGATTATTCAAAATTATTCACATATGCAATTTAGTTAAGAAATATTATCCTCAAGATTTTACTGAACATGAACAAGAACTTTTGGAGTCTCAATTGCAACATTATGAGCTTGATGTGATAAAACATCCAGATTTTCAGAATATGAGTACAATTTCCGAGCTATATAGGGGATTAAAAATTTCAGGAAAGTCTAATGTCTATTTTTTAATTGATAGACTTATTCGTCTTGTGTTGACCCTTCCAGTTTCTACAGCAACTACAGAACGAGCTTTCTCAGCTATGAAGTTGTTAAAAACAAGACTTCGCAATAGAATGGAGGATGAGTTTTTGGCAGATAATATGATAGTTTATATAGAGAAGGAAATTGCAGGGAATTTCACTATGGAGATGATAATGGAAGAATTTTATTCCATGAAAAATCATCGTCAAGCATGATTTGATCCGACCTGACTTGAATAATGTTGCGTGGTTTTTAATGGGAGATTTACTAAGGCTTAGTCCATGGAGCGGAGGCTTGGGCAGACAAAATTTTTTTGGCCCGTTTTGTAGCCCATTGTGAATTCTGTGCGCAGGATATAAAAGCCTTTTTTTTTGTGATTATGGTTTTGTCTTGTTGTTGTTTTTGAGAAAGAAAAACACTGTAGCCGCACATTGTAAATTTTTTTGATAATAGTGAAATCCCTGCAACTCCGTGAATGTAGGCAAATTGCCGAACCACGTAAATACTGTCTTGTGCGTGTGATTGTTTTTCTTTTGGCATTTTGTTTTCTCTATTTTTTTGTTTCTCACAGGTTTGGAATTTCAGTTGAATTCCTAACATGTTCAAGTATATGATGATATATGAAAGTTGATAATTTTGTATCCAATAGACTTAAGAATTATATTTAGTACATTTATGTTACAACCCGGCCCCTCCATGTATTTATTCCTGGCTACGCCCTTGTAGGTGATGCAAGCGGAACCCATCTATCAGGACCTGTAGGGGTTACCTTTGCTGCATACAGATCATCCAAAAAATTGGGCCGCAGAATCTAACTCTCAGTCTTGTGCTTCTAAGATGAAGACAAGTTTCCAATGCACCTGACCGTTGACCCATTCAAAATAGTCTGAAACCAATGCCTCTTTGTCTCCGTCAAACCTAAACAACTCAGGGTATCTATCCTTGAAAGTCCCATTGCTATCCCATGATACTTCCAAAACAAAACTTGGGAACCAACCCCACCTCAAAATGAGTGTATGAAGCAAACTTCTCCCAACCCTTACTGACATTTTTCCATGGGCCTACCCCATAAGGACCTTTTACGATTCCAGAGTACCTCTGACATCAAGTAGTACCGTACAATGACGACTTCTGTTCCAACCCATACCTACATAGCCATTTCCCAAGTAAAGCTTGGTTAAAAATCAGCAGCTTTCAAATGCCCGATACCCCTTGGATTGGATTGCACATAGTAGACCAATAAACCAAATGGAATTTATGCTCCCCATGAAGCTCACCCCACAGGAAGTCTGTAATTTTTTCCAGCTTGTTGGCTACACTAACAGGAATGGGGAAGAAGAACAAGGAATAGGAATACGGAGGGAGACTTGAAAGCGTACTCTTGATTATTTCCTCTAGATTATTTCCTCTCATTTCGTTTACACTTGGTTTCACTCTTTCCTTCAATGGGTGGAATATGAAATGATAGTAGAATGTATTAACTTTATATACTCTTATTATTCTTATAGTATCATTTAGTACTTACAAATACATATTGAATAGATAAAAAAATGTCTTATAGACATTACTTATAAAAATAATAATAATAATAAATGTCTTATAGTGTCATATGCGGAATAAACTTCTACCCAGTACAGTTTTGACAACAATGATTAATAGGAAATTCTTAAACTAAATTCTATGTGTAAAAAAGCAGGGCATACCATGGATGCTCATAAAAAAGGCCTAGCTTCTAACATGAAAAAATGGTGTACCTAGTGCACAAGACTCATTTTGTGGCCTAGGAGAGGTAGTTGGTAGGTAATCTTATCTTCAATTTCAGAGAGGTTAATTCCTCTACTCAAACTTATGATACATCGCTTGGTGTAGATGGCAACTACCATTGCACCACGGTTTGACATATCTTGCTTCTAATCATGAAATGAGCTATAAGTCACACCATGTTTAATAAAATAACCAACTTCTTTGCTATGATAATTCTTTCAAGTAGGACGAGTAAATGAAAAAGCAAAAACTCTGATACGAAGTTAATTTGCTTTTTTTTTTTTTTTCTTTTTTTGGTCTTGTTCTCTTCCTTTGAGTCAACAAACTTGACGTGTGTTTTATCATAGATTTCCATATAATGCACATAATTCATACCGTTGCCTTTTCCTATGAATTATGCAGGCATAGAATTAATAAAGAATTTGAAGTATAGATTGTCATGAGGAAAGAATACAGTTCCTCCATTTCAACTTCCCCTCCCCCCCGACCCCAAAACATTGTACAAGCAGAAATGTTTTCTCATTGTCAATATGAACTCTTAAATATTTAGTTGGAGATGATTAACACTGTAATGAACATTTTACAATGTTACCCTTTTTTTCATGTGTGTATATATATACATAACTCATACTTGTAATATGGTTGTGACTTAACCCTCCACCCTTATTTCTGAGGAAAGACGCCATTTGATCCAAAGATCATTGGTATTGCATCCTTATAATTATTTCATTACATTATGTTAGGTTCTAAGTACTTAGGAACCAATGTATTAGAACTCTAATTTGTATTGTTGGCAAACCATAATCAAAACAGGTATTTATTCTTGCTTTAGATTTGCTCAAAGTATGCTGTCTTATGTAAAGTTGAAATTGAGTTAACTACAGAATTGAGTGTGCAATTCTGACTGGCTCGATCAATCGAGAATTAGACTCGATCGATCGAAAGTCGGGCAGAATGTTTTTTCTGCAGAATTTTCAACTCAGCCCTAAGCCCATATGACGTGTAAGGTTTTATGTTTTACCCTAGGTATAAAAGGGAAACCCTAGCCACATTTTTGAGGTTGCTCTATTTTTTGCTGTGTGTGTGAATCTCTTGTGAGATCTGAGAGGTGATTGTCTTCACACATGCTTAGGATTATCAAGAAGGAGATTTCATTGAGAGTTTGATGATCATTCAGTTGCTGCACTAAAGAGCTTAAAGAAACACAAGCGGGAGTGCTTATACTTGCTGGAGAATCCAAGAAATAAGGAGTCTGTGGTCTCGGAGCTTGCACGTAGTCGTGTCAATAAGTTTTCTACTGGTAGGTAGTAATAAGATGTTAGTGGTCTTAGTCTCTATTGTATAAATTTCGATTCTTTCATAGTGGATTCAGTTTTACCTTGAGGATAGTTAGGTTAAATCCTCCCCAGGTTTTTTACAAATTTGGTTTTCTTGAGTGATCATATCGTGTGTTCTTTATTTTCCATACTTTGCATGATATGATTGTTTTGTGTTAACCTAGAACTGTTTAATTTGACTAAGTATTCACTTGACTAATTAACTAGGTTAATCTAGTTGTGTTTTAAGGGGTCTAAAAACAAACAAGTGATATCAGAGCAGGTTGCTCTCTTGTTGTAGATCTTTTGATCTTTAAGCTAATCGTTGACCCTTGTTGTCATGGATTTTTGGATGTTCTTTTTACTAATCTGTCGTCTTGTCTACTTGATATGTTTGTCTCTTGTTGCTTTAGTTAAATCTTTCCTTGAGCATCTTGGTATAATTACATGTAATGATTATTATTTGTGTTATACTGCTTTAACCGCCTTAAAGGCACATGATTCTTGTCTTTGGTATTTGGATAGTGGTTATTCCAGGCATATGGCAGGAAATAAAGCTTTGTTCAAGACAGTCTTTGAAGGAAAGATTGGTACAGTCACGTTTGGAGATAGAAGCAAATCTGTGATCAGAGGCATTGGAACTGTAGACATTCCATAGTTGCCGGTTTTTGAAGATGTCTGGGATGTTGATAGGTTGAAGGCTAACTTAATCAGCATCAGTCAGATTTGTGATAATGGTCTGAATGTCCTCTTCACCAAGCATGAATGTGAGATACTTGATGGAGGATGTGACTGTATGTGTATTGGTGTGAGGACAGCTGACTTATGGCAACAAGTGTTTTAGTGCAAAGATCAATCAAGTTGACTTCTGGCATCAAAGGTTGGGACATGCAAGTCCCAAGCAATTAGAGAAGATTTCCAAGTATGATGTAGTTATTGGTTTGCCTAAGTTTGAGAAAATAGAAAAGTGTATATGTGGACCATGTCAGATGGGAAAACAAGTGAAGTCCAAACATCCGTTTGTAATTGATGTTCAAACTTCAAGACCTCTAGAGTTGTTACACATTGATCTCATGGGTCTTGCTAGAGTTCAGAGTTTAGGTGGAAAGAAGTATATTCTAGTTCTTGTGGATGACTTTACTAGATATACTTGGGTTATGCTTTTGAAAGATAAAATTGAGACTCCTGAAAAGATGATTCATTTGTGCAAGAAATTGCAAGTTGAAAAAGGTACTGTGATAGCCAGAATCCAAAGTGATCATGGAAGGGAATTTGAGAACACTAAGCTGGCTACCTTCTGCAATGATTAAGGCACACGTCAAGAGTTCTCTTCACTCAAGACACCATAATAGAATGGAATAGTGGAACGGAAGAATAGGGTTGTTCAAGAGATGGCACGAGTCATGCTACACAATAAGAAGTTGCCCAAATCCTTCTGAGGAGAAGCAGTTAACACTGCTTGCCATACACTTAATCGGGTGTATTTCAAACCTGATTCCAAGCAAATTCCTTATGAACTGTGGAGAGTAAAGAAGCCTGTTGTCAAATATTTCAGGATATTTGGCAGTGACTGTTACATTCTGCGTGATATAGAGAACCTAGAAAAGTTTGATGCAAAGAGTGATAAATGATACTTTCTAAGATACTCTTCCACTAGTAGAGCTTATAGAGTATACAATTTGAGAACCAAAACAATTATGGAGTCTTCCAATGTTGTGATTAATGATGAATTAAGTTCAGAAAGCAATTCAAAAACCATTTCTCCAGTCCAAGAAAAGATCATGGAGGTTGATAATTCGCTACCTGATGATTATGTGGGGAAGCATACTGAAGAAGAGTTGTTGTTGTTGAATGATGCAATCTCAGTACCATCAAGTTCAGAACCATCCACACCGGTTTATGAAAAACAACATGCACAAAGTGAGCTTAGGCCTCTATTTGAATAGAAAGATACCTCCACATCTTTAGTTAAAGGTCCATCTTTTAGAGTCAAGTTGAATCACCCTGCCACAAATATTCTGGGTAGTCTGAATGATAACATAAGATTGAGATCCAAGGCCTTGAATGTAATTACTCACTTATGCTATCTATCCCAATTTGAATTGAAAAAGGTGGATGAAGCACTTCAAGATGCTGATTAGATTAATTCTATGCATGAAGAACTTCATCAATTTGATAGTGAGAGGTTTCTAAGTGCGAAAAATGAGGAGACTTATGAGACACTGAACCTTAAGAGAAAGATTTGGATTGAGAGAAAGATGTTGTTAGATGAGCTTGATCCAGCCATTAGGGCTAATTTTGAGTGTAGGGGCTAGTTGCCACTTTTGGATATTGCTTATCCTCCTCTAGCTGCCCTGATTAGAGAGTTCTACTCGAATCTCTCTATCCACATCTATGATTCCAACACTTTAGTAAAGATTTGGATACGAGGTGTAGAGTTTACCATTACTCCTACGGTAGTGGCTGATGCTCTTGGGGTACCGTTTGTCCAGCACCCTGTCTATCCCTGTGATAAGTCTCCTCCTTTGGATAACGTCATGTCTTACATCACTGGGTCTTATATCCAGTGGAGTTCTAATCCTTGGATCACTACTGCTGAGCTCCCTATGTTACACTATCTTTTCTTTAGGATTGCGTGTCATTCTTTGTGGCCTATCACTCATCTTCACATCATCCCTATTGAGCGATGTATATTTTTGTACGCTCTTGTTACTGATGCTCTTATCAGTTTTCCTCATCTGTTTATTCGTTATTTGAATGAAGTTCATAGGAGTTCTTCTACCGTTCATGCTCTTTTTCATCCTATTTTTATTCATAGGATTTTGTTGTCTCTTGGTTTAGTTGACTTCCCCGCTTCTAAGCCCGTACACATTATTGCCCCCATAAGTGCCTCCTTTTTTAAGTAGAGGGCTGCTCATATAAGAGCTAGGTCTAAACATCCTAGGGCTGAGCCTTCTGGTGCCGTACCCCCTCCTCCTTCTGCTACAGGTCCTAGTTCTAGTGAGGCGTCTGCTAATCCTGTTGGTGGTGCTGCTGCTCCTCCACCTACTTCGGATGACTTTGACATTTGTCGTACCTTGGAGACTGTTATGACCGTTCTGGCGTCTCATGATCAAATTCTGGTGGACATGCTTGATAAGCTCCATGCTTTACGAGCAGATTTGGTTCATCTTCGATGTTCGCCTTCGCCACCTCCTTTTGATGATGGATTTTGATTGCCCTTCTGTCACAAAAAGGGGGAGTACATTTGGACACTTGTAGAGGAGTTTTTGTAGTTAGGGGGAGATTTTTTGTTTTTATGGAGCTTGTGGAGTTTAGATTGTATCTAGGTGCTTCACTGTGTATGTATTATTTTTTGGCTCTTAATGTACTATTTTTTGGGCTATTCATGTTAGGGGGAGATGCATTGTTATATATGTTTCTTGTTTCACTGCTCATTGATTTATATTTATGAGTTATTCATGATATGTCTTTGTTTTGTGTTTTGTGAAGTCGAGGATTTATTTTTATTTTACTTGTATTTTCCACACATGCGTTTATGCATTTGTTGAGTATTTCAGGAAATATACAGGTTAATTCAGCCATGCTGCTGTCTACACTTGCAACTAATGGATAGTACTTAGGTTGGATTTTTACTTGTAACTTTCAGCATTGTGTTTGTGTTTTGTCATGGATTGCCTAAGGGAGAATTTGTTAGGTTTTAAGTACTTAGGAACTAATGTATTAGAACTTTAATTTGTATTGTTGGTAAACCATGATCAAAACAGGTGTTTAGTCTTGCTCTAGACTTGCTTAAAGTATGTTGTGTTATGTAAAGTTGGAATCGAGTTAACTGTAGAATTGAGTGTGCAATTCTAACTGACTCGATACATCGAGAACTAGACTCGATCGATTGAAAGTTAGGCAAAATGTTTTTTCTGTAAATTTCCAACTCAGCCCTAAGCCCATATGACGTGTAGGGTTTTATGTTTTACCCTAGGTATAAAAGGAAAACCCAAGCCACGTTTTTGAGGTTGCTCTATTTTTTGCTGTGTGTGTGAATCTCTTGTGAGATTTGAGAGGTGGTTGCCTTCACACATGCTTAGGATTATCAAAAAGGAGATTTCATTGAAAGCTTGATGATCATTTAGTTGCTGCAGTAAAAAGTTTAAAGAAACACAAGCGGGAGTGCTTGTACTTGCTAGAGAATCCAAGAAAGAAGGAGTCTGTAATCTCGGAGCTTGTACATGGTTGTGTCAGTAAGTTTTCTATTAGTGGGTAGCAATAGAATGTTAGTGGTCTAAGTCGCTATTGTATAAACTTCGATTATTTTATAGTGGATTCAGTTTTACCTTGAGGATAGCTAGGTTAAATCCTCCCTAGGTTTTTTACCGATTTGGTTTTCCTGGGTAATTATATCCTGTATTCTTTATTTTTCGCACTATGCATGATATGATTGTTTTGTGTTAACCTACAACTGTTTAATCTGACTAAGTATTCACTTGGCTAATTAACTAAGTTAATCTGGTTGTGTTTTAAGGGGTCTAAAAACAAACACATTAATATCTTATGCGAAGCTAGATGTGACACTTTTTTCTTGGATTCTTGACTTATTTTTCCCTACTTAATATCAGTTATTTTCTAGGCTTTTAACCCCAACATAATTGAATCAGATGTGAACTCACCAATTTTTAACTTAATGCTTGCTCTTAGAAGTGCTTTGCTATGGATTCGTGTTTTAAAAATTCATGGTTGGTTATTCTTGATGTAATCTATTACTTGTATTTATTTACATTCTTTCCCATCTCTGTAGACTAATGGTGAGAAGCACTGCAAGTGTCTTGCAAAATACATTGAAAATGACATTAGAGGGCGCTTCCACAGTTTAGACATAGTGCCAGTTTGGATAACACTGAAAGTTGCGTTGCATTTTCAGAATTCACGTTTCGGAACTCTTTTTTTTTTTTTTTTTAAGTGCATGAATAGTAAAATCACTGTGTAGGAGACAATTATTACTATTCACGCAATGTAGCGCATTGTTCACACACTATAGCAACACTGTTCACGCATTAAAAAATATTAAAAATGAGTCTCACGGTACTATTTATATATTTAAAAATTATTTTGCTACAGTGTTTTCAGCAACAATCAGTTTTCAGCAACAATAAGTTGTATCCAAACGGACTCATAGTATTTGCTTCTGTTGGCGTTCAAAGATTTCTAACTGGATTTTGTCAATGACCAATTTGATTTGTGCATAATCTTGTATTTCAGCCATCAACTAAGAAATAAGGAGAGAAGGAAAGAAATTCTGGAAGCTCTACCATTGATTTTCGACTAGGTGTTTAAGGCTTTTTTTCTTTTTTTGGAGGGGGGGGGGGGGGGGAGAGGCGCGGGTGGGGGATGTTTTTTGTCGAAACTCTATCAAGTGACCAAAAAAAAGGAAAACATAAATTTTGTATCCTTAGGCATTGACTTGGGTGGTATAGAGGTAGGTAAATATGCTTTGTTTATTAGCAATGTGATATCATGTTTTAGTTTCTTGATCTTCTTGAGGCATTTTTATGTGAAGTATGTTGATGAACTACATTCTAGGAGAAATATGATTCAGTTAAGCCTGTTGGACTTATGTTTATGCTACATTTCTATTGTCCAAGTAAAACCATCCATGTAGGAATGCAAGAGGATTAGATTGGGTTGTACCAACCAAATGTATAATATGCTCTACCATTTCTCTAAATGATCATCCTAGTTATGAGGCCTTGGTTGGAGACAAAAAGAGATGGCCACTTACAAAGCTGGCTGCCATTGCAATATTTGTCCACTGTTACTGGTCATCCTGATTATTCATAATTTTAGTAAATTTTAAAAGATTCCAAGCATATTCAATATTTTGAAGATTGTGTACGAAGTTTTTGACAATGGAAAATTTGGTTTTGGCCCTTGTGCATGTTTGAGATGTTGGTTGTTTATGCTGAGTGAATGATTGAAGAAGAATAAATAATTCCCTACTCTTATTTGCAATGAAGGCCTCGGATAAAATATTGCAGACAAGTATTCATCTTGCTTATCGATCTTAAATGATTTGTCCTTCTTTGACATTTTTGTCCCCTCCTTTATATCATTTCAGAATGAGATTGATCCTTAATTAATGTAATTCAAGCACTTCAATAATCCATAACTCCTTATGAACTTAATGTTGTGATTATGTCTTCATAGTCGCTCATAAACCTATAGTTTTTCAATCAAAGAACATATATACATAACTAGAATTTGTTGACATGAATTAGCCACTTTGGAAGCTTATCCTTTTGACTTCTACATTTCAAGAAAGTTGAAATCAAGAAACTTCTCCAATCCAAACACTTTCTGTTTTGGATGAATGAGTGATTTCATTTCCAAAGAGATGTACAGATATACAAAGAAGCACAATCACAAAACATGCAGCATTCACCTGCAAATTCAATCTTTAATCACATCAACTAAACGACTCATAAAAGCATATATAACCCCTCTAAACAAGATTCCTATTTACACTAGCATAAAAATGGAGAAGTTATCCCCCTCCAATTCAATAAAAAAGGACTTGGTTTTGGATAGAATTACTTATATTGCAGGCACCATCATCCTCAATTTGTCTAATAATCTGTTCCTCAGTTATTACTTGGTTTTCATGAAATCCGTGTTACTACTTCCTATACTTTCCAATATCGTTGTTCATGATTTATGAGCTCTTTGTAGCTTTTTTATACCATTCTATAATTTAAGTTATTTGTTGTAATGCATCTCTCTAACTCTCTCTGTTCATGGTTCCCATTTTCATGCATCTCTCTGACTCTCTCTTTTGTGCCACATTCTCTCACGTCCTAAGGTTGAGTGCCACAAGAGGTCAAACTCTAAGCATACGTGTCTATTAGATACAGTATATGTCAGCCAACTTGTCAAGTAGCTAATGGATGCTGATGATTGTTGATGATGTAAATTGTGTTAGACTTGGGAAAAGAATCTTCCTATGGCATTATCACTGGCACCTAGTTGGAATACTTCTACTTAAATTTGGAAACACATAGGGCTATATATGACACAACAATTAGCTATGAGGCTAAGGTGGATTCAATCCTAAAAATAGAACTTTGGTTTGGAAGCCTGCTAGATCTCAGGATTTGTTCATAATTTAAAGCCAATTAAGTCTCATTGATCTAAAGGAAGAGGACAAGGCTAAGTGGACCGTCACTAAGTCAGGTTGCTTCTCTTGTGCAGCCACATATGAGGCATTAAGAGATAAAGGCTAAAGTGGTGGACTAGTGGAAGCTCTTGTGGTTCAACCATACCATACCAAAGCATGCTCTCATTGGCTGATTGGTGATCAAGAATAAATTAACCACTAGTGAGTGACATTCTGTGTGCTAAGCAGGGGTTGTGTTGAAAGCAGGAGCCATCTTTCTGGACACATTTTTATGGGGATTGGGCTGTTAGGATCCTCTAAGGGAAGGGACCTAGGGCATCCATATGTAAGATTGGATGGTGGGCGTCTATATATTATATTGGGAGCCAAAGGAAGGCTATCATCCATAATGGCCCAATCTTAACTAAGGAGCAAATCCTGTAAAAAAATAAAAAATGATGTTAGAGGGAGGCAAGCTTGAGTTCGAAGCAAAATTCCCTAATTCCACTCTAAACAGGATTATTTGCTGACTTCAGGGCTTAAACAGTTCTATTTTGATCTCCACGGCTCAATGATCTTTAATTTCTTCAGTAAATTGCAGAATTTGTTTGGTTTTTGAGTTCTATAATGGAGCCGCTTATTGGATGAATGGAAGACGGCAAAGGTTCTGATTTTGTTTGTGGTAGTAGGATGCTATACTAACTATGGCTGATTGTATTGCACTATATTTATTTTCTTTGCTTGGGTAGTGAGTTGCATTTGTGCTGTTTACTGAAGTCAACTACTTGCTTTTTTCTTGCAAGTAAATATAGCTAGATGTGCAAAAAATGACCGTGGATTTTGCAGATTGTTGCTGCTATAGATTGCCAATTAGCAGCTAAGGCTATTGCTGTGTGCTAGGCCGTTTGCTGTGTGCTTGGAAGGATGATTGCTTAAACAAATGTTCTCCTGTTTATAGTTCACAGCTGTTTGTTTAGCTTGTGCCATTAATGCACAGGTTAACTCTGTATTTTTAGTTTGTTTTGTTGGTCGAGTGGGCTTCTTTTAGGCTTAATAATTTTGATAGCTGAATGACCTTTTGGTCTTTGAATAAATTGTATTCTTTGTTTCTTTTTCAATAAAATATATATTCGAACCTGAATCCTTGAAGAATTAATTCTAGGCAGTGAAAGGTGATTGCTCTTTTAAGTGTTTGTTTAAAGTCTTATATAATAAATTGAAACTTAGATTGATTGTTATACTCTCTACAGTAACAAGATAATGTAATCTAAAACAATAAGTTTAAAGGAAAATTAAATAAAAAATCCACTTTTATTTGTACACTAGAATAATGCCATATATTATAAAGTTCTAAACTAACATGGCATCTATAAAAGGCTTTTAGGAATTGACTAGATTATTAGTACAAACACAGTCACACATTATAGTAGTAGAACAAAGCACGGTACATGAAGAACACTTCTACACTAGAAGAGAAAGAAAATCACTCCTCCAACACTAGAAGTGAAAGAATATCATCCATTGATCCTTTCATAAAGGGATATTAAACTAGTGTACAAATATTTGTTTCATATCTCTGCAATTCACAAAAAAAAAAAAAAAAAAAAAAAAAAAAAATCGTTAGCTCCCCATTTTAAACCTTGATAACATAAGAAAAGGGATAGGAATTATTACAAGATGGTTGTGGATTTTAATAAGATGACAATTTCTGTTTAGTATTTTGATCATGAATGAGAAATGAAAATCCAATTTTACAATTAGCTATGATAATCTACTCAAAATTAATAAAAAGGTTAGCATAAAATCTCCATGCTTTTTTAATAGAAGTATTTGGGGACTGAATGAAATCAAAGTAAATGAATAGGACACAACTTAACATAGTCTTATAATGAAAACTAAATACCCCTTAATTGAACTCTACTTGGTCTGTCTCTGCAGATCCCCAAACTAATGAAAACACTTGTTAAGAATTGAGAGTAAGCACTTTTGCATGTCAGCATCAACATGCCTAGAGTCCTCAATATTATTAGTTTCTTCTACTTCAATTTTTTTTTTTTTTTTTTTTTTTTTTTTTTTGATAACACTTCTACTTCAATTTTGAAAGTTCAATATGTGTCTAAAACACCCTTGAACGTTTAGACCCCAAATTATAAAATATCAATTCAAACTTATAATCAAACAATTAATGTGCAGAACATGAACATAAACCAATCACAGAATTGATAACTAATCTATGCCAAATATAAACACATCCATAGCAGTAAATATAAGGCAAAGATAAAGGGAAGGAAGATGCAAACACACGGACAACACACGATGTGTTATCGAAGAGGAAACCGAAGTCCTCGGCGTAAAACCTCTCCGCCGCCCTCCAAGCGGTCAAATAATCCACTAAAGAATGTAATTGGGATACATGAACAGCAGAAGATCCTCCAAGCCTAATCTACCCAAGTACCTAAGTCCTCCAAGCTTTTTGCTCAAACGAGGTTACGTCGAACCTATTTCTTCTTTAGCTTCCTAGATTCTGCTACTAGACCATAGTATCAACCAATGTATATTGGTTCCTTTCAAACTGCTTTCCTTAGTACCAAATGAACCTTCTCACAGACGTGAGTGTGGTGAGAAAAGGATTTGATCAATAGCCTCTCAAAGGTATGACAATGGAGAGGAAAAGAGTAGAGGAATTTGTAGAGACTCTAAGATAAAGATTAGGGATGAGGTAATCTTGTTTTTCTCTAGGGTTTCTCTCATAAAATTCTCTCTAGAAGCTTTCACAATTTAGTGGGTATAAGGGTCTATATATAGTGGTGTATGTTTAGAATACAAAGAGTCAGTTTTTGCCAAACAAGGCTGGTTGGCGGTTTGACCTCACGGCTTTTTCAAGTCGCGAGTTCAAGTTGCGACGTAACGGCCTGGCCAGCCTGGGACTTTTGTCCTGTAGTGCGACAGCGGGCGCGACCCTTCAGCTTCCCTGTGTGCTTCTCACGTGCTTGCATTTGGCAGCTTGCCAGTCGCGAGTCAGCCGCAAGTCCTAGCCGCGAAACTCTGCCTTCTTGCACAAACTTGAGCTTTTCTTCACATCTTCTCACACACTATCCTTACAATAATCCCACCTAAATACAGGGTTACTAAGTGCTTAAATTACAAGCAAATTGGCACGGAATAAAACCAACAAGATGGTTGATAAATTTCAACCTTACAATCTCCCCCTTTGGCTATTTCGTGACAAAACCCTAAACAAACTCTAAACTTAACGCGTGAGTTGAGAACAGTTGGAAAACTCACTCACACCTCATTCTAGAATCAAACCATAAGGACAAGTAACTCCTGAAACACAACAACACAATAAGTTCATTGTATGTAGAAAACTTGTAATGCAAATGGAGCAAGCATAATGCGATCAAGCACAATGGAGTAAAGCAATAAACCATGGCAAGACCAAAATATGCAATCACTATAACCAAGTGATCACAATGCTCATTCACACTTAGAATGAACATCCGGACATTCAAGTAGATAAATACAAGACAAATCACTTGAATGACCAACACTCAACCAATGCACAATACATGAAGTATGTGCATCTAGGAAAAGTCTTACATGGGCACACGAGTAACAGTACTTAAAAATGAATGCATAGCATTAGGTTAGAAGTACTGATTTGACAAAGCACAAAGGCTGCATAAAGTATGGTACAAGCCACAAAGGCCTACAAGTGTGCATACAACCAAACCCTTAAAGTTTACATAAGCAACATGGGTACAAACCTTAAAACAAAACAGAACATATGTTGAATTAACTAAATAACATCATCAATATATAATTAAACCAAGTATTAAACACATTCAAGAGTTATGAGTTTAAACCAAAACAAGACTAGGACCTATAATAACAATAGTTAATCAACCCAAAGTAACAAAACTATAACCAAAAACAGTAAGGATTATGAAACTCCCCCTCAAATAAGCACTCCCCCTCAAGTGCTGGCCCAAAAATTCTCCCCATTTTTGACTGGAATGGCCAAAGGGTCACTGTTGTAACTTGGTGAAAATGCCATCAACTTGAGCTGCTAAAACATCGATCTGGTCCTGCATGACTGCCAATCTCTCTGACTGCTCTCTTTGGCCATCACTGAGAGTCTATTCCAATTCCTTAAGGCGCTTGTGGAGGTTCTCAAAGAGCATCTCCAACTTATCAGGTTGATGGGTAGACTGTGCTTGTGTAGTGATGGGTTGTTGTGATACATGGGGGGCATGTACATATGAATCTGACTCAGGAGTAGAAGGAGAGAAATGTGCACTCTTTGGAGTTTTAGATGAATGACTTCTGCTAGCTTGTAGAGTGAACATAGAGATTGGTCGAGGACGAGCAATTATGTTCCCAACTGAGGGAGGAATAACACCTTCACTTAGAATGAATTTCATAATGAGACTGCAAAATAGAAGACACCATCGTGCTACTATTCGGGTTGCAGTCTTCCTTATGATATGAAAAATATAGGCACAGATGTCAATGGTGGTGCCTGTGATGAGATCACATAGAAATTGAGCCTTTCCAAGGTTGATATACACTGTGTTGGTCAACGGATAAAGGTTGGTAAACATGATCAGCTTCAATGTTGTCAACTCATACTGGAGATGTCATGGTTAGGACCAAGAACTTGGAGAATGTCCTGAATCACTGGAGTGCGATCATCATAAGGAGTTAGGTCGGCATTCGCAAGTTGAGTGATTTTGGGAAGTTCATCTATGGTGTCTGGACTAATGATGAACTTCGTTCCTCTTACTAGATAATGTAGTTTACTTTCAAGATCAACTGTGTTGGCGAAACACTCCTTCACTAGTTCCAACATTGGATCAACAAAATTTCCAAATAAGTCTGCCCAATCTTTTGCCTCGAAGATCCGAGGGACAAAAGTGGTTTCCAAAGTGTCAAATTTGACCTCCTGTTCTACTATAGGAGTTCCCCGGTCAAAAATGCTTGAGTAAGCATCTAGGTGCTGAGGAGTTCTAACAACTCAATATTGAGTTTAGTAGATGGCTGTGATGAAGAACGTGTTCTTTTTGCAACAGGTAATGTTTCCTCTTCAGTCATAATCTCTTTTCCTTTGGAGGAATGTCGAGACATTTGTAGAAGAGCAAACACATAGCAAAGTACCAAATCCACAACCCACTCATTTTGTTAGATCTAGTCAAAAGATGAGAGTGCAAAGACCAAACAAATCTAGAAGACATAGAATCATAGAACGAGAACTAAGTTAATAAAGTGACAAAGTACACATTTCTGAAGACTAGAAACATACGAAACATGAAACAGATGCCAAACACACAAAGAGTACCAGGCATTATAGCACACACTGTCAAAAATGAGTAGCAATGTGTCACAGACAACAAGCATTTCAACACAATATCATGAAAGTGATATGCGCAGATATCAAGGTAAGAACACTCAAATAAGTCAAAACATCATGTGAAGCCACATTGAACAAGTCATTGGCAACAAAAACCCATTCAACAAACCTAGCATATTTAAACTAAACCATGTTCGAACCCAACATTTCACAGAGCATAATAGCAACAACACATTCTCACATTTAAGAAAATAACACTCAAAACAAGAAATTTGAAATGAGGGAAAGAAAACCCATACCTTTTTCTTGAAGATAAAAGTGAAAATGATGCAGAAATGAAGGATTTTCACAGATGAGCACGGCGAGTTTTAGAGATAGAAATGGAAAGGACAATGAACAGTCACAAAGTACGAGGGAAAAACTGAAAAGTTTTTGAAAATTGACTTTAAAACGCAAAACACGCGTTTTTCGCGACTGGATCAAGTCGCCAGGGTAAGTTACAAAAACACTATGAAGCAAGATTCTTGAAAAAAAACTTCTAAGTATTTTTCTTGACTGGAAGATCTACCCGCGAGAGAGTCGCGAGCTGAGCCGCGAAAATCTCTGTGTACCCCTCGTGACTGGACCTTCCACCCGCGAACAAGTCGCCATACTAAGCCGCGAAATATGCAAAAACTCAAATTTTGAAAAAAATTTCTAAGTCTTTTTCGTGACTAAGGCATTGACACGCCAATGAGCCATGAGAAATCTCTAAGAGGGCTCGTGACTAGTACTTGCGACTGGACCAACCCGCGACTTAGTCGCCAAAACAGGGCAACACTGTTTTTGAAATTTTTGACTATTTTGTAAAAACAAAATACTTTCCAAAAACAAACTAAAAACGCTCAAAAATCTTTTTGTGTTTGATCAATAAAAGTGGGAAGATATATAGGCACGAGTCTATGCATGTTTCAAGATCAACAAAACTACTCACTAATTATTCATGACAAGCTTGAAGATCTATTTACAACAGTCACATAGGTTTCAGAATTTCTTCCACAATGATATGAGTGCATGAGAAACAAGCTAAGCTCGTTAAATGCACAAAGCCATTAGTACAAAGGTACAAGGTAAAACATGCTTTGAGACGAAACTCAACAAAACCGATCAAATTTTTTGGATTTTCTACTTTTTATGTGTTTTTAGATTTTTGACACAAAAGCAGTAAAAGATTGATCAAAAACATAACAAAAAAATGTAAAAACATTTGAACCAAAGACAATCACACACACAAAATAACAACCTATATACTAGCAAGAAGCACACAACCAAGCATATTCGTAAACATGGAAAGTATTGATGTATGGACATGTTGTAATGCTTATGCATGAGTACCCTTTGTCACCTACACGTCATGTGCGTTTGGGGTGATATCCTTGACGGATCGAGTACAAGAGTTAGGACTGTCAAACCTTTGTGTGAAGCTTTCCAGGCAGTTGGTGAAGGCACCGATCATCTTCATCACATCCATCATTCCTGGATCACGGTTTTGACTTCTTGGTTGCTCACCACCCCAAGACCTCATGTCATTTCTTCTTCTTTGTGACTGAGGTGCACTTGCATTGTTGTTTACTCTCAGCTTTTGACAGTTGGGTCGGGTATGTCCTTACAATTCGCAATAGTGATAAATAAAATCCGTTCTAGGACCCTGTTGTGATCTTGGAACTGATCTCCCTCTAGCTCCATATCTGAATTCTGATTGATTACAGGACTTATTTAACACCCGTTGATCAGCTGCATTCCTCTTCTTCTCAACCTTAACATTCTCAGGGTTGGGCTCTTCCACAATCGGCTTTATGGCCTTCACAAATTTCACTTCTTTGGTAGCTTTGGTCGATGAGCTACTCCCTCCGGTATATCCCAACCCGGACTTGCCTGAGAAATTTTTTTGGGATGTAATAACATCTTCTAGCTTCTTGGAGGAGACCCTTTCTATCTTGGCTTGTGCTTGCACCACCTCTTACTTAAGAAATCTTACTTTGGTATATGCTTCCGACAGCTCACTATTTAGTGTCTCAATTTCACACTTCGCCTCCTTATATTGTGCTAGAAGATTTTTGTAATCTTCCTCAGCCCTCTTCATCTTCTTAATGGCTGCATTAGCCACTTTAGCATATTCACCGGTCTTCTCAAGGAGTGAATTGTAAGTTTCTTGCAATCCCACTGCTTTTTCAACTTCCTCATCTTTAGACTCCTCAACTATTCCAATAGACTCCAAATCAGAATGTTCCCCAAGCTCCTTCACAAGTGAACCTAAATCATCCGAGAGTTCTACATGTGCAATGGTTATGAATGCGGAGTAATTTCCTTCTCCTTCACAATTCTCTTCAGAATCAGAACTCGAAGAGTCTATATCACTTAGCGTTGTGGCATACGCCTTGCATTTCCCTCTCAAGAAATTTGGACACTCCTTCTTGAGATGCCCATGGCCATTGCATTCAAAACACACAATGTATGAAGGAGATTGAAAATCCTTCCCTTCTTTCCTAGTAAGCTCTTTCCTATCACCTCTTGAAGATGAAAATTTTCCTTTGTTGAATGGTTTCCCATTGTTCTTCATCTTCAGAAATTTGCGAAAGTTTTTCGCAAGATATGCTACTTCCTTCTCCACTCCATCTTCTTTGGAAGGATCATCCATTCTTTCAGTGATGGTTTTGAGAGCAAGCGATTTACTCATCTTGTGGGAAGGCAGTCCCAGCTCATATGTTTGGAGAGACCCTATCAACTCTTGGATTTTGATCTTATCCAAGTCTTTGCTTTCTTCTATGGCTGTAACCTTTGCTCTAAAACTTTCAGGCAAGGACCTCAATATTTTTCTCACCACCTTAGTATCTTCAATCTTCTCCCTAAGATTGAGTTTTGCAATTACAATTTCATTGAGCTTCCCATAGAATGAATCAAATGGTTCATCATCACCCATCTTGAGTTCTTCAAATTTGGTGGTAAGCATTTGGAGTTTTGTGTCCTTAACCTTCTTTGTACCTTCATATGTAGTCTCCAAAATCTCCCAAGCTTCTTTGGCTACGGTCATATAAGAGATCCTGTGAAATTTATCAGGAGATACACCACAAAAAATAGCATTTAAAGTTTTACTGTAAGCATTGGTTGCTGCAAGAGCTGCCTTATCATAAGTGGATTTGGCTGCCTCCGGCTTAGTGCAACCAACCTCAACCGCATCCCAAACGGTATCATCTATAGAACATAAAAATGCTCTCATTCTGACTTTCCAGAAGCATAATTGTTCCCATAAAAAAATGGTGGAATATTGAGCGATTAAGACTGATCCATCTCAAATAGGATCAAGGATCGCACTCAGGTATTTAAACCACAGCGAGTGTACCCGCTCTTATACCAAATGAAAGTTCAATATGTGTCTAAAATACCCTTGAACATTTAGACCCCAAATTATAAAATATCAATTCAAGCTTATAATAAACAATTAATGTGCGGAACATGAACATAAGCCAATCATAGAATTGATAACTAATCTAAGCCAAATATAAACACATTCACAGCAGTAAATATAAGGCAAAGATAAAGGGAATGAAGATGCAAACACACGAACAACACACGATGTGTTATCGAAGAGGAAATCGAAGTCCTCAGTGTAAAATCTCTCCGCCGCCTTCCAAGCGGTCAAATAATCCACTAAAGAATGTAGTTAAGATACATGAACAGCAGAAGACCCTCTAAGTCTAATCTACCCAAGTACCTAAGCCCTTCAAGCTTCTTGCTCCAACGAGGTTACACCGAACCTATTTCTTCTTTAGCTTCCCGGATTCCGCTACTAGACCATAGCTTCAACCAATGTATATTGGTTCCTTCCAAACTGCTTCCCATAGCACCAAATGAACCTTCTCACAGACGTGAGTGTGGTGAGAAAAGAATTTGGTCAATAGCCTTTCAAGGGTATGACAATGGAGAGGAAGAGAGTAGAGGAATTTGTAGAGACTCTAAGGTAAAGATTGGGGATAAGGCAATCCTGTTTTTCTCTAGGGCTTCTCTCACAAAATTCTCTCTAGAAGCTCTCACAATTTAGTGGATATAAGGGTCTATATATAGTGGTGTGTGTTTGGAATACGAAGAGTCAGTTTTTGCCAAATAGGGCTAGTTGGTGGCTTGACCTCGCGGCTTGTCCAAGTCACGAGTTCAAGTCGAGACGTAACGGCCTGGCCAGCCTGGGACTTTTGTCCTGAAGTGCGACAACTGGTGTGACCCTTCAACTTCCTTGTGTGCTTTTCACATGCCTGCATTTGGTGGCTTGCCAGTTGCGAGTTAGCCACGAGTCCTAGCCTGAAACTCTGCCTTCTTGCACAAACTTGAGCTTTTCTTCACATCTTCTCATAGACTACCCTTACAATAATCCCACCTAAATACAAAGTTACTAAGTGCTTAAATTACAAGCAAATTGGCATGGAATAAAGCCAACAAGATGGTTGATAAATTTTAACCTTACAAATTTCATTATCATTGTCATCATTTTCTGTTGGCATCTTTACCTTAGTTGCAACTCCTAATTCTTCAACTTCTCTTGGCAAATGCATTGGGTCGACAACTTGAGCAAGTCTTTTTGGTAATGTCATCTTAACAAAATTATGGAGACTCAAACCATCTTTAAACATATCATCAGTGGGCATCCTTCTTGTAAACATTTCCAGCATAAGGACTCCATAGCTATATAAATCTCCCTCAGTCGATGCCTCACCACCCATGCCATACTTTACAACTCGTGGAATGGATGGAAATTAGGCAATTTCTATCTATAATGTAAAATATGGATAAAGGTTTACAAAATGCAAATTCAAAGAAAATAAAATGAATCTATATAGAAAAGGAATATGACATATGATATTACTTCGGCAATAGGAGGAAAATGTACGAAACTTTACCCCGAGGGGCCAAATAACTTTTTTTTTTTTTTTTTTTTCATGTTCAATTTGATTGAAGTAAATGCATACAAAGAAGCTTAGCCAAAGGATCGAAATGTCCATTGCCAAATTAACTTAGGCATTTCTTAAAGTATGAATCTTATTTTTTTGCAATTAATTATTTTATTTTAAATTTTATGTAAAATTAATTATGTGCTTGTATGTACTCAAGTGAATATTTGTTATAAGAGAAAGAAATAGTAAGCAAAAGAGTATGTTAATATGTTTATACTAATTTTAAGAATATTAAAAAGCTTATATGCTCAAAAATACAAGTAGTTAATTCTTATCTTTTGATAAAGTGACAAAGAGAAAAGCAACATATTATAGGATTGTTAAGGATTTAAAACTAAATAAGAGAGGTTATACCTGAAGCAACATAGCCAATAGATCCTTTTAACCCAATTGTACTAGTACACTTCTAGGAAGAATCATCAGTGCTTGTAAGGAGTCTTGCTAAACCAAAGTTTCTTACATGAGCAATCATCTCACTATCGAGAAGAATATTGCGTGGCTTTAAATCACAATGTATGATTTGTTGCTGACAATGATTGTACATATAATTTAATGCAAAAGCCACATCAGTTGCAATAATTATTCTTTGAAGAAAGCTCAAATTTTTTGATTGATTTTCACAATCTGTTATTGGATGTAGCCACATATCTAAGCTCCCATTTGTCATTAATTCAAATACAAGAGCTTTAAATTCATCACCATTATAATTGATACTAGAGCAACATGTTAAGATCTTCACAAGATTTCGGTGCCGAACATTTCTTAAGACATTGCATTCCACCATAAAACTCTTGGTAGCTCCTTTAGTTTGTAGGTTTAGGACTTTTACTGCAACTACCATTTCTTCTTGATTAAGAACTCCTTAGTAAACTAATCCAAAACTACCAGATCCAATCAAATTGTTGAGAGAAAATCCATTAGTTGCTCGATGAAGCACTTTGTAGGAAATTGTTGGAAGGAGATCCCTCTTTAAGACTAAAGAAGATGGTTTCGTTTTATATTTTTTTCCTCCAATAAAGAACAAAAAATGATTAAAGAAGAAGGCTGAAGGAGACATGCAACCACACAAAAAATTGTGATTATTGTTCTAAAAGCAAGAGACTTTCTTGATTTTGTAACCTTGGGGCATTTTGGTAGTTGTAATTGTGGAATACCCCCACAAAGCTTATTGTTTCCAATAATTGATATTGCATCTACATTTTTGAAAACTCCAACAGTTAGTAGTGGGCCCTCAAGATCATTGAGCAAAATGTTCAAGTATTTTAAAAATAAAAGTTTCTCTAGACCCTTTGGAATAAATCCTGATAAGTTGTTTCGCGAAACATCCAAAAGTTCAAGGCCTTTTAAATAAGCCATGGATGAAGGTATGATTCCTTCAAAGGAATTCCCTTGCAAGTAGAGGTTTTCTAAATTCAATAAATTTCCAATTGTTGTGAGAATTTCACCGGACCAATTGTTTTCAGAGACATCTAGAGAATTAATATTTTTCAAATTGCCAACTTCTACAAGCAATTTGCCACTAAATGAGTTGTAGGATAAATTCAATAATAGCGACAAAGAGAAAAGGGAAAAATCCTGTTGAGGTATGACTTCACTGAGGTAATTTTGTGAAACATCCAATTGTTGCAAACTTAGGCAATTTCCATTACTTGGAGGTATTCTTCCTTCTAAATTGTTTTGACAAAGGTTGAATTCAACCAATTGAGTGAGGTTACCAATGGAGATTGGAATTTGCCCTGACAATTTGTTCCCTAATAAATACCATCCCTGCGTCTTCAAAAATTTCCCAAAACAAGTAGGTATCACACCTATGAAAAAATTTTCCTCCATGCCCAAGCTAATTAAGTTGATAAGATTTTAGAATGCTGCAGGAATCAAGCTAGATATTTGGTTGCCTCCTAAATACAATAAATGAAGTTGTGTTGACAAGTTGCCAATAGAATTGGGCAAAACACCTTCAAACTGGTTTATTGCAAATGTTAGCGATTCCATTTTGCTACAGTTTGTTAAAGACATTAAGAAGTTCAAATCCCAAATTAGTTGGAACTTGAAAGTTCACTTGGTGTGTAAAATACTAGTGAATGTTTAGATCCCCAATTTTAAATTAACCAACACAAGCTTTATACTCAAACAATAGATGTGCAGAATGATAAGTACAAGCAATACCGAAATAAATAAACAACTCTAAACCACAATTAATCACAACACAACAGCAATTAAAAGGCAAGAGTAAGGGATAGAGAGAAACAAACACAAAGATAACACCTGCATGTGTTATCGAAGAGGAAATCAAAGAACTTGGCAAAAAACCTCTCCACCACCCTCCAAGCGGTAAAATGATCCACTAAAGAATAAAGTTGGGATACACGAATAGCAATAGACCCTCCAAGCCTAATCTACCCAATGCGCCTAAGCCCTCCAAGCTTCTTACTTCAACAAGGTTAAGCCTAACCGTGTCTTCTTTAACTTTCTGGATCTTGCAATAAGCCCGTTGCATCAATCAAATAAATTGGTCTTCTTTGAATTGCTTCCCAAGTACCAAATAACCTCCTCACAAATATAGGTATGGTGAGATAAAGATTTGGTTAATGAACCTCTCAAGGGTATGTCAATGGAGAGGATGAGAGTAGAGGAATTTAAAGAATCAAATGTCTAAGAGTGGATGAGTCAATCTTGCCTATTACTGAAACTACTGTTTTGCCTCGCCAATAATAGCTCGTAATAAACTACCACTTAAGTTTATTGGTAGTTAGTTGTTATTGGATTTTAAGTGTTTTGAAATATTATGGACATAACATTTCTCTTCTTTTTTTAGCATTTATGAGCTCTTTGTATTTTCTAGTATTTTTTTACATAATTCTATTTTTTAGGGTTTAAGTTACTTGTTGTAATGCTTATCTCTCTCTGTTGCTTGCATGTATACATGGTAACCTTAGTTATCATGGTTCAATATATTCTTCTGTGCCACATTCTCACATTCTTTCTTTGTCTTAAGAATGAGTGCTACAAGAGTTAATGCTCTATGCATACATGTCTATTAGATTCAAAATCTGTCTGCCTAATGGATACTTTTTTTTTTTAATTAAAATTTCATTTAGAGTATTATTGTTGATGCTCTAAATTGGGTTAGATTGACTTGGGAAAACAATCTTCCTATGGCTTGACCACTGACACCCAGTTGGAACACTTCTGCTTAAATTTGGAAATATAAAGGATTATATATGATGCAACAATCTACGAGGCTTTGGTGGATTCAGTCTTAGAAAGTAGAACTTGGTTTAGTCTTACTCCAAAGCCAATAAGTCATGTAGATCCAAAGTAATGGATAGGGCTACATGGACCAAAACTAAGTCAAGTTGCTTCTCTTGTGTAGCCACATATATAGAGCTTTATATGCTTTAAGGAGGTCCTAGATTGTTTGCTGTGTGTCATATCTGATTGATCAAATATTGGGCAGTGATGGGTGATTGGCCTTCTTTTGGTTTAAAGTCTTATATAATAAATTGAAATTTAGATTGATTGTTTTATTCTCTATAGCCACAAGCTACTATAATCTAAAACTTTGAGTTTAAATGGAAATTGAACAAAACATCCATTTTTATTTGTATACGAAAATAATGTTGCATAAAGCATCTAAATTTCTAAACTAACATGGCATCTTTGATACATTCCTTCCTATAAAGACTTTTAGGAATTGAATTGATTATTAGTACAAACACATAATCACAAGCATAAAAAAAAAATTAAAAAAAAAAAACAAAAACACACACACACACACATACACACACATAATCACACATTACAGTAGTAGAATCCAGCACAGTAAATGAAAACGACTCCTACACTAGAAGAGAAAGAAAATCATCCATTGATCATTTCAACAAGGGATATTAAACATGCTTGAAATTAAGATCACGACTCCTAATCCCTTGCATAATCCAAGCATTATTAAAGACATTTAATCTCTTCTAGTTGTTCCAGGCCTCTGCAATTCACAAAAAAAGTTCGTTAGCTCACCATTTTATACCTTGATAATATAAAAAACAATAACTATTACAAGGTTACAAGGTCGTGGGTATTAATAAATTGACAATTTCTGTATAGCAATTTGACCGCAAGTGAGAAATGAAAATCTAATTTCCATACTTAATGAAAAGGTAAACATAAAATTTCCATGCTTTTTGAAAAGAAGTATTTGGAAACTAAATGAAATCAATGTAAATGACTAGGACACACTACTTAGAGTAGTCTTATAGTAATTAAAATGAAATGCCTCTTACTTGAGCTCTACTTGGTCTACCTCTGCGGATCCCCAAATCAACAAAAGTACTTTTTATCAATTGTAGTTCCTTAATGACTTCCTCCATATTGATTCTCTCTTTTGGAGATTCCAATGAACATAAGATTCCAATATTAAGGATTGAGAGTAAGCATTTTTGCATATCCACATCAATATGCCTAAAGTCCTTAGTATTATTAGCTTCTTCTGCTTCAATTTCATTGTCATTGTCATCTTCTTTTGTTGCCATCATTGCTGCAGTTTCTACTCCCGTTCCTTCAACTTCTCTTGGCAAAAGCATTGGGTCAACAACTTCAATGAGCCTTTTTGGAAAGGACATCTTAACATAGTTATGGAGATTGAGGCCATCTTTAAACATATCATCAGTGGGTCTCCTTCCTGTAAACATTTCCAACACAAGGACTCCATAACTATATACATCCCCCTCAGTTGATGCTTCACCGCCCATGCCATACTCTACAACTCATGGAATGGAGGGAAATTAAGCAAAATTCTATCTATTACAAAAATATGGATTTAGGGTTTATAGAATGCAAAGTCAAGAAAATAAAACAAATCTATATTAAAAAAAAATAGTGACATATGCTTTTACTTTTGAAACTAAAGGAAATAGTAATAACTTTATCCCAAGGGTACAAATCACTTTTTCCCCCTCCTGTTGATTTATTTTGATTAGTAAAATATATTTGTACAAAGAAGGTACAAATTTTAGTCAAAGAATATCGAATTTAACATTTCTCAAAGTTTAAATCATATTTGAATGTTATTTTTGAATTAAAATTTGCAGTTTTATAAAAAAATAATTAAATTAAGTACGTTGTTGCATGGTACAAATGTGAATGTGTTTTAACTTCTAAAAGAAAATCAAATACTAAGCGAGAGTTATTTAGCAAATAAATAAATAAACATTACTAAATGAGAGTTTATGTTAATATGCTAATTATGTGTACACCCATGAATATGTTGATGATACGAAAATTAAAAAGCATATATGACAAGAAAATCAAGGAGTTAAAAATCCTATCATTTGATAAAGCAACAAAAAGAAAAGAAATACATTAGAATAGTTAAGGATTTAAAACAAAAGAAGAAAGATAATACCTGGAGCAGCATAACCAATAGATCCCTTTAATCCAATTGTGCTAGTATACTTTTGGGAAGAATCATTTGAAGTTGTGAGGAGCCTTGATATGCCAAAATCACTTACATGAGCAATCATATCATTATCAAGAAGAATATTGCTTGGCTTTAAATCACAATGAATGATTTTTTGCTCACAATGATTGTGAAGATAGTTTAAAGCAAAAGCCACATCAATTGCAATTATTAGTCTTTGAAGAATGCTCAATTTTTTTGATTCATTGTCACTATCTGTCATTGGATGCAACCACATTTCCAAGCTCCCATTTGTCATGAATTCAAAAACTAGAGCTTTGAAATCATCACCATTGTAATTTATACTAGAGCAACATGTTAATATCTTTATAAGATTTCGATGCCGAACATTTCTTAATACATTGCATTCTGCCATAAAACTCTTCAAACCACCTTTGTTTTGAAGGTTTAGAACCTTTACAGCCACTAATCTTTCATCTTGCTCAAGAACTCCTTTATAAACTACTCCAAAACTACCGGAACCAATCAAATTGTTGAGAGAAAATCCATTAGTTGCTTGATGGAGCATTTTGTACGAAATTGTTGGAAGGAGATCCATCTTTGAGACTATTGAAGGTTTCTTTTTTGATCTTTTCCTCCAATAAAGAACAAAAAAGGATGAAACTAGAAGGATACATACAACCACACAAATAATTGTGATTGTTACTCTGGAAGTAAAGGACTTTCTCGATTTTGTAATGATGTGGCATGTTGTCAATTGCAATTGTGGAATGCCCCCGCAAAGCTTATTGTTTCCAATAACTGATATTGCATTTACATTTCGGAAAACTCCTCCTGTTGGTACCTCACCCTCAATATTGTTGAACGAAATGTTCAAATATTTTAAAAATAAAAGCTTTTCCAGACCCTTTGGAATTAATCCTGATAAGTTGTTTTGTGAAACATCTAAATGTTCAAGGCCTTTCAAGGAAGCCATAGATGAAGGTATGGTCCCGTTAAATGAATTCCCTTGCAAGCCTAGGTACACTAAGTTCAAGCAATTTCCAATTGTTGTAGGAATTTCACCAGAAAAATTATTTTTAGAGACATCCATTGAATTGACATTCTTCAAACCGCCTACTTCAACAGGTAATTTGCCACTAAATGAGTTGTAGGATAAATTGAGTAAAAGTGACAAAGAAAAAATTTGAAAAACCTGTTGGGGAATGACTCCACTAAGGTAATTTTGTGAAACATCCAACTTTTGTAAACTTTGACAAGTACCAATATTTGGAGGAATGCTTCCTTCTAAATTGTTTTGAGAAAAAAACAATTCGGCCAATTGAGTGAGATTGCCAATAGAACTTGGGATTATCCCTGACAATTTGTTTCCATTTAAATACAATCCTTGCATCTTTTGAAACTTCCCAAAACAAGGAGGTATCATACCTGTGAAAAGATTATCTCCCATTTCCAAGATAATTAAATTGATGAGATTCTGCAATGCTACAGGAATAGTCCCAGATATTTTATTGCCTCCCAAATATAATCCTATGAGTTGTGTTGACAAGTTACCTATAGAACTGGGCAAAGCACCTTCAAATCGGTTTATTGAAAATGCTAGTATATTCATTTTGCTACAGTTTCTTAGAGACGGTAAAAAGTCCAAATCCCTTCCTAATTTATTATCATATAGATCCAAGAATTCAAGATCTTGTAGATAACCCAAATTAGTTGGAACTGATCCCACAAAGCTATTACCGCCAAGGGCAAGTATTTGAAGTTTAGATGCATTGCACAAAGAACTAGGGATTGACCCAAAGAATTTGTTACCATCTATTGAAAACCGTTGGAGATTAGGGAGAGTATGGCCTACATTTTTTGGAAGGGTTCCACTAAGTTGGTTTAGTGTAAATGACAAGAATCTAATAGATGATATATTGTAGAGAGAGGAGGGGACCATACCGTTCAATTTATTGGCTCCAACTATGAAATATGATAAGCTTTTCAAACCGCCTACACTTTCTGGAATATTTCCCTCTAAATCATTATAGGCTGCCGAAAAAAATAGGAGTAATGAAAGATTTCCCAAGAAACTTGGGATTCCTCCTATGAAATTGTTTGTGGCGACCCCAAGAGAAACAAGCTTGGTCAAAGAGCCAAGCTCCATGGGAATTTTCCCAATAAGTTTGTTCTTTGCAACTCTTATCTGCCTAAGTTCAGAGCAGTTGGACAAGCTGGTTGGAATTTCTCCTCCCAACGTGTTATTTGTAAGACTGAGTTCTCGCAATCGGAACAACTGACCAACTTCCTTTGGAATTTCACCATAGAAGCTATTGTTTTGAAGTTTGATGGCCCTAAGAAAGGTGAGGTTGCCAATGTAAGGTGGAATGGTGCCACGCAAGTTATGACCTTGTAGTTCTAAGGTTGTGACTCTTTGATGACGGCGGCCACATGTAATTCCATGCCAGTTGCAGAAGTGGATAGAATCATTCCATGAGCTCAAGATTCCATATGGATCATAATCAATGGATTCCTTGAATTTGAGCAAAGCCAAACGGTCAGTCTCATTTGTTGGAGTGGCAGAAGAAGTGGCAGGTTTCAAGCATAGAAGGGTTACAGTAAAGAGTAGAATGATATGAAGGAGTGTAGAGCATAATAATGCAGGAAAATTGGGGTTGTGAAGCTTCATTGGTTTGGACAAGCAGGAAACTGGTGAAATTTTAGTGTGCGGTAGAGGAAGATACACAAGTTTGTATTATATATAGGCTGTTTCAGTTAGTTATGACGTAAAAAATCATTTGCGTACCCTGTAGTGAGTTAATGCTATTTGTCAAATACCTCCAAGATATAAAATCCGTGGGATCTTTAATTGATAAAATTTTCAATGATTTAGTATTAATAAATTGATAATGCACTTCCGAAAGCAGTCCTGTCTAAGAAAAATAAAAAGTGAAAGTGAACAAACAAAGAAATTACTTTGTTAACGTGCATGGGCCGTTGGGCAGACCCTAGCAGAAATTCATAGGAACTGTAAAATGATGAATTTTCAATAGAAAATAGAATGAACTGAAATTGCTTTGATTAGACAGTGAGGTGAGCTCGGAATACGCTAGAGACATGAAAGGAACCATTAATGTAATTGACTTCTAAATCATGAGTCATAAAGAATCCATTGTCCATGCCAGTGTTGTTAGACTGTATTCTCCACTAAAAAAGAAAAATAAAGCCGTGTAAGCCGGGTTTTGGTGCAGAGCTACTTTTTCTTTCTTATTTTACCTTTTTCCTGACTAATGACCATCACGTAAGCCCTTTGTTTTTTTTTGGGTGAACAGTGTATTTTTATTCTTAGTGTTTGGATTGCAAGAAAATAAAAGAAAAATAAATGGGGAATTTTGAGTTTTTTTTTTTTAATTCATTTTACTTTTTTTCGTAATTTCATCAGTTCGAAATTTTGTTTTTGTTCTTTAATTTTTTTTTATGTGGTTTTTTTCATTTAATAAATTGCTGAGGTGGCACTTTTATATGTTAATTACATTTTTCAATATTATTCTATATGCCACGTACACGTCAAGTGTGCTAGCAATACACACCAGTAGTTATATAGATATTTTTTGTTAGTGAGTTAACGGTAAGAACCAAATTGACTATAACTTGAAAATTACAAAGACTAAATTAACTACTGTAAAAATGTATTGGCCAAATTAATTGTTACCTCAAAAAGTAAGGACCAAAATAGTATTTTTTTTTTCTTAAATCAAATGGATATATAGTTACTCTAATCAAAATACAGGAATTATTGAATTATAATTTTTTGTTATGTTATTCAACAAACATTACGGTAAAGGAGATAATTATTTCATTGAAAAAAGCAAGTAGCCAAGAGCCATGTAAGAGTCCTACTCGATGGTCTCCACCTTTAGTTAGATCTAATAAGGCAAATTTTGTTGCTGCAATTTTTTCCGAAGTTTCATTGGTAGGACTAGGAGTTCTGATTTGTGATTATGACGAAACATTATAGCAGCTCTGGGCGGAAAAAAAAAAACAAAAAAACAAAAAAACAAAAAACAAAATAACAAAAAAACAAAAAAACAAAAAACAAAAAACAAAACAAAACAAAATCCATATTCAGTTGAACTCGCGAGGCCATGGCAGCCAGTCAAGCAGTGACATTTGCAAAGGAACTGCTGTGTAAGAGTCCATGTGGGTAATTTGAAAATTGGATTAGGAATATTTTATTACGACCCAAAGTTAAGGAGTCTCTTTAATCCTACCCTAGGTAATTGAATTAGGTGCAGTGAAGAGCTACTTTTTCTTCTTATTTCTTTTACTTTTAACTTGATTGTTGATGATGCAGAAAATAAACAGTCGAGTTCCTCACTTGCATATATATATATATATATATGATTTAAAATTTAATTGATTTTAGACTTTTCGGTTTTTGTATTTAATAATTCACTTGCCAAAAAAATAAAAAACTTAGAAGGACACATAGCAAAAAATTGGATTCCAATTAAAATCTAATTTAGAATCTAATTGGATTGGACTCTTGATTTTTACACTCAATAATTCACTTGACACAAAATTCAATCTTTTTTTTTTTTCAAATATAATTTGTTTATAACTACTTTAATCAAATTTATAAATTAAAAAATAACATTTAATATGAATCATAAATCAAATAGATATATAGGTACTCAAATATTTATTGGGGGGTTTTTATAAAAATAAATAAAAGAAAAATGACACATGGCAGAATTCTATACGTTTTAACATAGTTGCGTGGTAGACTTGAGACCATTCTAGAGTTTTTAATGTTAAGTTAAACTTTCCAAAGGCCTTGTAATTGAATTGGCACCTCCCCATGCACAAAATGCTTGGGGGTCTGAGGGGGAAAGAATTCGAGCTGCAAGTTAACAACATGTTGTAATATCTCTAAAAAAAAAAATGTTAAGTCAAACTTTCTCAAAGCTTTAGTTTTTATCTATAAAATCTTCTCCAAAAAAAAAAAAAAAATATCTATTATATGTAGAAATATATATATATATATATATATGTGTGTGTGTGTGTGTGTGTGTGTGTGTGCACGCTCGTGCGCGCGGATAATATCATAATATGTATAGACATGAAAAAGAAAAATCCTTGACTAGGACAACCCAATTTTAATATGATAAGTTTTGAATTTTTTTTTTTTTTTTTTAAAAGATAGATAGTAATATTTCATTAATTCAAAAGATTTACATCACTGATGAATTGGTGGGTCACATAGATTATAATCTCCAATGATTATAATATATGTGACCAATAATTTTAGCAAATTTGGCAAGAAACTCTTTTCTCTTATTGGCAAAAATCAAAAAGCCCAACAAATACATTATGCCCAAACCCATTTACCTTGTTGGCGAAACCCAAATGCCCAACATTAAGATGAGGTATTGATCAAGATTATTGTTTCCAATCATTAATATTGCACCAACATTTATGAAAATTCCTATTGGTAGCTCACCCTCAATATCATTGAACAAAAGGTTTAATTAATTTTTAAATTAATTTTTTCTAGACCCTCAAGAATCAATCTAGTGAAGATATTTCATGAAATATCTAAATATTCAAGACTTTTCAAGGCAGCCATGTCCGAATTGTTCTAAAGTGAGATCTTTCGACATATGCAGAAGCGTCTTCCTAAAATTATTCCAACTTGGTGGAAATTTCGCAATAATTGCACCCACTTGGAATGATTCGGGAATATTGATTGACAAATGACGAAGTTTATTGACCAAAATCTGTAACTCATGTACTTGATCCAAAATTGGGATATTATCAAGAATTTTATAATCAAAATACTTTTGAATAATAAACTTATTCGTACCTATTTTCTCAGTTTTGTACTTCACTTCCAAAGCATTTCAAATCTCCTTCAGTGACTTCATTGATGTGTAGAGATCATAGAGATGATCAGAAAGAGTATTAAGAATGTGCCCTCTGCAAATCAATTCGTCTTCCTCCTGTTTCTTTCCTTGTGCCTTTATCTCATCAGTGTCTTCATCACTCACAGTAGGAAAAGGCATCGAATTCGAGTCCAAGACACAGAAGAGTTTGAGTGCAGTAAGTAGGAATTTTATCTTGTCATTCCATCGAGGGAAATTGGTTCCATCAAAGCGATCTAATTTCACCAACTCATGATTCAATATCTTCAACACTAAAACATCACTTGTTTCTTCCATTGTAGGAAATATTGTCTAAGATTGTTAAGTTCTACATTATACAAAGTAATAATGGAAGAACAAAGTTAACACAAAAGACAAACAGAAATTAAGATAACTTAGACTCACAATATCGTTTTTCTTAGACAATATTTGCCTCCCACACTAATATTGCTAAAAGGTTATCACAAATTTGTCCCCATAATACAACCAAAATGTTGGGTTATAACAAATTTGTCCCTAGGATGCAAGTATAGGGACTTTAAATTCAATTGATTTCCAATTTTTGCTAAAATTTCACCATACAAATAATTTTCATAGACAGATAATTAATATTCTTCAATCTGCCTACTTCAACATGTAATTTTCCACTAAATGAGTTGTATGATAAACTGAGTAATAGTGACAAGAAAAAAAAGATCCAAAACCTATATGGGTATGTGTCCACTAAGGTAATTTTGTGAACTTTGTATAATATTTTCGTAATATGCTTACAATGTTAATTATTTCCTACGAGATAATATTATATTTTCTTTACAACTCTTTTTCATTTATTTATTTATTTTTAATGTAAACACGAACCTGCGGACTTGGCCCATATGCTAAGTCTAGTCCTACCCTGCTTTTCCTCAAAAAAAAAAAAAAAAAAGTCCTACCCCACTCTCACTTTTTTGGGGATAAAGAAACATATTATTATATTTATTAAAACTAGGAGACATTTGTTTCTAAAAATAAAAAAATAAAAACTAGGAAATTTATATTTTTATTAAACCCCAAAATAAACTTGAGATAACTCATTCAGAATATATTCAGAGTCCTACCAAATTTTTTCTTTCATTCTTGTTCCTTCCTTGCCTCTGATGTCTATATCATTCCAAAAATCTACTATTTCTTACCTCTTTTCCTATATGATTGTTCCAATTTCAAAACTTCCTTGAGTGTTAATTTGTGATTGGATTTTAGTGCTTACACATGAAACCACCATGAAAATTTAATGACTAAAAATTTAAGTATAAGATGATTATAGATTTAGACGTAGAATTCGGTGTGCCCTAGCATTTTTTATTTTTCCTTTTCTCTCTCTGAAAATCTACTTTTCCTATCTTTATCTACTTTTTGACCAGTATGACCTCATTTTCTTTTCTTTCTTTATACTTTTTTTTTCTCTTTTTATTTTTTTTCTTAATCTTCTTTAGTTTACTCACCCGCGTGACATTTTCTCTCTCCTAAATTCTAACTTTTCTTCTCCACTTTTTATCTTTTTTGCCAGGCCCCAAAAAGAAGGGGGAAAATCAGGGCCATGTTTGGTAAAGAAGAACCTAAAAGAATAAGAGGGTCAAGATTGCTCCATTGAATAAGGAAAGGGAAAACGTGTATCACTTGTGGCCACAATTACAGAATAATGTATTTTTTAAACATATTTTACCAAATAAGCTCCTTTCTAATTTATTTGGGATATAGCCTTTAAGTTAAAAGATTTTATTTTTTTTTTATATCTCAATTTTTAACAAATAAATTGACTTTTAACTTTAAAAAAAAAAATATATGTTAGTTTTTAGCTTTTTGTCACACATTAAGTATAAAAGTTATAAAAAATTATATATACCTTTTATAAATACCATACAAATAAGCTATTGGAAAACTACAAAGTTCTCAAACAAACACTTATTCCTCAGCCGCTATCACTTAAAATTTCAATCACCCTTGCAATAGATTTTGTGGTTATTCAGATAAAAAATTCCCAGAGATCTTCTAATATTTAAAGACTAGCAAGTCCAATCGGGCCAAAAAAAAACGTGTGTACCTTGTAGTGCGTAAATGCTATCTGTCAAATACCTCCAAAAATATAAAATCCGTGGGATCTTTAATTGATAAAATTTTCTATGATTTAGTATTAATAAATTGATAATGCGCTTCCAAAAGCAGTCCTGTCTAAAAAAAAAAAAAAATGTGAAAGCGAACAAACAAAGAAATTACTTTGTTAACGTGCATAGGCCGTTGAGCAGAGGCCACCGACAACAAAGAAATCATCTGATTTGGGTCATTGGCTTCATTGTCCTGCTTTTCTTATTAATACGAGGACACAACTTTTTGTTATGATTTGTGGAAGTGGTTGTTAGAGAGTAATAGCCAATTACTTTTTTTTTTTTTTTTTTTGAATAGTAATAGCCAATTACTTATACGTGAATTTGCCACCATTTTTTATTTCCATATCACAAAACCATTCATTTTAGCCTGGCGTGAAAAGAATTGTAGAAAAATCGGTTTAGTTAATTATGTAACATAAAATGAATTAGATCTATAGGTAACCAATCACACTTAATGCAAAATTAATGGTTGGTAGTAACTCCCAAAATAAAAATAAAAAAGGGACTCACATACACATACCTCACCTTAAAAATACATGCACACAAAGAGACACATCGCTAAGGACCCAATGTATGACCCGACCTAAAAATCCGATTTTTGGGGGGGCGTCCACACTAGTATGTGATTACAGAGCCCACGAAACCCCCCATGATCATCTTTACAACGCCAATACTTCACCTTTTCGTGGAAGTATTGGAAGGGTGTCATTGACAAATTCAACTTTTCTAAATGGGGCCTCAATAGCAATAATTAAGATGATCTTAGTACGGGATTACATAGCCCACGGGACCTTCTATGATCATCTTTACAACACCAATAATTCAACCTTTTCGTTGAACGATTGCTTGAGATTGGTATTATGGATAAAGAGAATTAGTTCATTCCAACAACCAAGTGAAATTATTGATAATTATGAAATATCTATAATATATGTAAAATTGAAAAATTTTAACTTTTAGTTGAGCTCTTAATATTTGTTTGCATAAGATTTTGTGAGCCGTTGTAGGTCATTATATATATATATGTGTGTGTGTGTATTATCTGAGTTAAAGTCAATAAGAGTTTCTATAAAACTTCTTATAATTAAACCATTTATTACAATCTTGTCAACTTATATATATATTTTTAAGGTCACATATGATGTTGGCATTGCTCAATGTAAATATAGAACTATCAAATGTGATGCTAGCAGACTACCTACTTGTAAGTATGGTGTACCAAAAAAAGTGCACCATAGAATTACCTTTTAAATTCTCATTTATTAGAGCATCCACATTGGTGGTGCTAAATAGCTATATTGCTATTTTTAGCACCACCAAATACCAAAATGTGCCCTACAATGGTGGAGCCAAAGCTATATTTTTTTGGCTCCACAGCTACAGTGCATAGCTACTTTTGGCTGTGTGCACTGTAGCTAAAAGGTTAAAAAAAAAAAAAAAAAAACTTTTTTATTTGTACGTTCATATTGCTTTTGATTATTTTACTCATTTTTATTCTTTCTTTTATTCTTATTTCTCTTCTTCTGCATTCACACTAATATTGTTTGTGCGTTCACACTTCTTTTACTCATTTTTTTTCTTTTTTCTTTTTTATATAGCATTCACACTGCTATATATTATTTGTGCGTTCACACTATTATTTTTCTTTTATTCTTATATTTTTTTCTTTTCTTATATATATATTTTTTTTTTTTTGCATTGACACTGCTATTGTAGTAGATATATTATTTTATTGTGATATTTATATTATTTTATTTTGTTAAAAGTTAAAATAGATCCACTGATGCTGGATGTTTCGTAAAGTGAGTAGGTAAAATAGATAAAATAGTTTTTTGTGGTGCCAAATAGCTAAAAAAATAGCTCCATCAATGTGGATGCTCTTATCTTGTTAAAAACAATCCCATCCATTATCACAGTAATTTGTTTGCTTTTGTCATAAAATTTGTAATAATTTAAACTATCTTTTTAAAAAATATAATGGATGAATAGAAGTCAACCCATCACTATTAGGTAAATTAGTCCTATTAAAAAGGTATGAATAATACATTTTAAATAAAAAAAAATTATAAACTAAATATTATGTAAATAATATTTAATATAAAAAGCTCATTTATTGTAATTACATTAAGCATTAACTAGAGTGATCCATAAGTTCTTTTAGCTCAGTCGTGGGCTCACTTGCATTATCTTTTTAGGTATGCATTATCAAATTTTATATTCTTTTTAATAATTCACAAAATGTTATAAATAATTTTTAATAAAAAATGAATATTTTCATTAATTTGCCTTTTGAATTTCTAAGAAAAATTGTATTGTTTTCATTTTGGTATAACAAAATTCATAGTTATGATTTATGATTGTTCCTATATTGCATTTATGATTATTCCTATAATAAATGAAATACGATTACTTAATACATTTCTTTTTATTAAATTAGTTTAAATTGTAATTTTTTTTAAAATAAAACTACTATAAAGATAATTATCACACACAACACGTGAGTTCGCAGCTAGTTCCAATAATTTTACATGAATGAAAACTCGCCAACAATGATAGTATTCATCCTGTAATCCATATATTGGACCATGTTACATTTTGAAATGAAATGCATGAAGTTCTTAATTTGCTTCCAGTAAATCATTTATTCGACATCGAAGGAGAATGACAGTCTCCAATTTAAGAATGAAGTTGTTGTCTACTGTGAAAGACTGAAGAAGAGCATTTTGAGCCAAAACCAGAGCTCACTAGAGCGAAAAATGAAAATCACACAAAAATTTTCGCCAATCCTTTGTTTGTCACTCGCTCTAGTGGAACCATTTATAAACAGCTATGAGCATACCTAAATCTAGGCAAATTTTGTGGCCAACCCTAATCTCTTCACATTTACTTATTAGTCATTTGAAAATTTTTAGATTATTTGAAATAAAGGTGAAATGAAAAATAGTGTGAGACAATATATAATTTAAGTTTAAGCAGAAAACTAGCTTTCAATTGGTTGCCAAACTCTTAAAAGCCATAACATAACCCTGACTTTGAAAGAGAAAAACAACTGCAAAAGCAGAGAGAAAACCTTGAGAGAGATTCCAATTGTCTTCAAACTTCTCCATTGAGAATCCTGGGAAGGTTCTTTGATCCAACAACCATTGATCACCCACATATGTGTAGGTTGAACCTTAATGAAGTAATTTCATGCTCAGCTGCCACTTCCACAAAATCAATGGTTTGTCTGTAATGTGCCAGACTCAAGATTCAAGAAGAACATCTCTGTTGTGATAAAGAAATTTGAAAAAAAAAAAAAAAAAATTTCTATTTGTCAATCGAGAAGAGTTCCATGTGGACCAAATTGACTCCATAGCCCCTCCATAAATCTCAAAATCACCAGGAAAGAAGGGGGTCTCCCACTTCATAATTTCCCTCGGTTGCTTCACCAAAACTTTTCCACTGACATTCAAAGGTCCACGGTACTCAAGCATGGTGCACTCTTTCTGCTTAGATTGAAATAGAGATTTCCAGACATGAATAATCAGCCCATTGGGCCGCATCTCATTAGGCAAAGCTACTCCAGACCCAAACACACTAAGCTGAGCTCCATTACACCTAAACCCAGGAGATTCAGCGTGATTTTCTCAGATTTTTCTAAAGAAATTTTGCCAATAAGCAAGAACCGTCGACACAGTTATTCTCACGTTAGTCAACTTAGGCCTGGCTAATGCTCAGTTTCCTTAAATGACTTTTTAGACCCCAGAGTTTACAAAAAGACAAGTTAAATGGGACAGAAATCTCACGAAAAAAGTGAGGAACATTTTTAATTCTCATATTAGAGTAACATGTTTGTTTAGACCCCCCGAGTTATCTCCAATCTCATACTAGAGTAACAAAGATGGCGAATTAGGAAAAGTTTGGTTTATCATGATGATGAAATCTTTGGCCTTTTTGGGAGGATTCCACTTATGTTGACATTCTCGGTTGATAAGGTTAAGGTACACAGTAGCATGACTTTCATTTTGGGCATGATGAAGCTTCCTGATAATGTGGTCCTTCTGTACCCATTTCCTATTGTATTATAATTTGGAGGCTGTTTTGAAGATAACAGGACATGGGACTTGATTTTCAGATAAAGGGATCCAAAAAGAGGTCTCTAGAAGCGTTTGCTAAGTGTCACCCCAAGGATGTTGCCGATGAATTAATGATTTGTGAGTTTTTAACCATTATGAATAAAATGTCAATCTCTAGGAATTGTCTAAAAAATATATTTGAAATTGGATCCTTGAAGAATTAATTCTAGGCACTGAGGGATGATTGTTCTTTTAACAATTAGCTTAAGATCTTATAAAGCAAATTTAACAAAAGAACCACTTTTACTTGAAGTTTTGAATACAAGAATAACGCTGCACATAAGCATACAAAGTTCTAAATTAACATGGCATCTTCAATACATTCCCTTCGCATAAAGGCTTATAGGATTTGAATTGATTAAAAAGCACAGACCAAAACACACATTACATAGTTGAACGGACCAAGCACAGTCCACCAAGACAACCCCTACACTAGAAGAGAGAATGTTAGGTTTTTAGACCCCTTAAAACACAACAATTGGATTAACCTATTGAATTAGCCAAGTGATTAACTTAGTTAAATTATGCAAATTTAGGTTAACACAATCAAATAATCATATCAAGATATATAGCAGCGGAAATATAAAGAACACAAAGATATGATCACCCAGAAAAACCAAACCGGTAAAAAACCTGGGGAGGATTAAACCTAGCTATCCTCAAGGTAAACTTGAATCCACTATATGAAAGAATCGAAATTCATATAAAAGGACTTACAAGCACCCACGCTCGACTTCCTAATGCTACCCACCAGTAGAACTTACTGACATGACCACGTACAAGCTCCGAATCCACGGACTCCTTCTTTCTTGGATTCTCCAATCAAGTACAAGCACTCCTGCTTGTGTTTCTTTAAGCTCCAATGGCAGCAACTGGGTTGATCATCAAGGTGTTGATAATATCTCTACCTTGAAAAGCCTAAGTTTATGTGAAGGACAGCTCCTCAAGGATCTCACAAGAGATTCACACAAACTGCAAAGTATGAGTAACAATACAACCAGAGCAACTCTCAAAACGTGGCTAGGGTTTTGCCTTATATACTTAGGGCAAAAACATAAAACCCTAAACGTTTAATGAGATAGGGCTGAGTTGGAAATTTTGTAGAAAAAACATTCTGGCCGACTTGCGATCGATTGAGTCTATCCTTCGATCGATAAAGCTAGGCCGAAATGTACTAATACATCTGCAGCCTCTCGATTCCAACTTTACATGAATTACACAACTTTAAGCAAGCCTAAACAAGACTAAACATATTGTTTTGATCATGGTTTGCCAACATTATATATTAGAGTTCTAAATACATCAAATCCTAAGTCTTTAGAACCCAACAGAGAACAAATCATCTATTGATCACTTCAACAAGGGATCTTAAACAAGCATGAAATTATGACACTTCAAGTAGGAATGCCAAATCCCTTGCTTAATCTAGGCATTATTATACATGGGTAATTGGAAAACGATAATAGGGAAGGTCATGGGTTTAAATAAGGCAAAAATTTCCGCTTAGCATTTTGATCATGAATAAGAAATGAAAATGTAATTGCACAATTTGTTAGGATAATCTACTCAAAATTAATAAATAAGAAGTGTTATGGTCATATTTTCTATGTAATTGGCTTATCTATTGACAAAGCGCACTTTACTTGTAAATTGAGTAGGTCTAAGTTAGGTTTGATGCATATCAAGTGGTTGCATTAAAGATATAAAGATTGATCCAAGAAACAAGTGAAGAAAAACTATTTTACTGAAGCTCGACAGAAACTTTTATCGAGATTTACTACGCAGCTCAACTCCAGCTCGACACTAGCTTGATCTATCAAGCTTTATGAATTTAAAAATTCCAGATTTGAATTTCGGCCCATGTTGATGTATTTATTTAGGATTTCTTCTCTCATAACCTTAGACACACACACACACACACACACACACACATATATGAATTATTTTAAGAGTTGTCACACATGAATACAAAGACCAAGAGTTTATTTTTCTCTATAAGAAGCTACTGGGTTTGTACGCTATAGGGTTTTATAACCAAGTGATTCCTGACTTTCATTGTTGATGAAGTGAAGAACTTTGCAGCCAACAACAACCATTTAAGTTGCTAGAGTTAGTCACGTACTAGAATCTGTGCAAAAGAGTTAGTCACAGATTGGAGATTTATGCATCAAATGAAAGAAGGCTATTACAAGATCAAGTCCAATTGAGTATTGGAGCAAAGATTCAACTGTAAGTTAGTATTTTAGGATAAGCCAGGGTAGTAGTAAGATTATTCATACTTGTAACCGTTTGATTATTGATTAGTAGATTCTTAGGAGTACTGACCTTAAAATCACTTGATGGGTTTTTGTCTTATAAGAGGTTTTCCCTATTTGTCAACAAATCACTGTTTTAGTTTAATTTCTGCTACATTTAGTTTATTTGGTGATTTGTTGGTGCCTCCGCGATTTGCATATAATTTGACATAATTAATCAACTTGGGTGATTGAATTAATTAACCGGGGTCAAGCTATCTTAATCCAAAAAGTGGTATCAAAACAGACACTTACTGATTAGGTTTTAATCTTTGCTTTATGATCCATTGACCCCTGTTGTTATGGATCATGGACAATCTTTGATTATACCTCCTCTTTTTTATGGTACTAACTATGCATACTGAAAAGTACGCAAAGCTTTCTTGCAATCTTTGGATGAAAAGGTATGGCTCGCCATCGAGGTTGGATGGACCAAACCTACTAATCCGCCTACATCTTAGGATGATGACATGATCAAAGCTACAAATTTCAACAATAGGGCGTTGAATGCCTTGTTTAGTGCTATGACTAACGAAGAGTTTAAGAAAATCTCATCTATGGAGAGTGCAAATGAAGCATGGACAATTGTTCAAAACACTTATAAAGGCACCAAATCTGTGAAAGATTCCAAACTTCAAAGGCTTACCACTAGATTTGAAGAAATCAAAATGGATGAAGAGAAAGCGTTCTATGAATTCTAAGCCAAGCTCAAGGACATAGTGAATTCTGCTTTCAATTTAGGTGAAAAGATTCTAGAGCCTAAAATTGTAAGGAAAATCCTTAGATCTCTCCTAGAGCGATTTCATGCTAAGATCACCGCCATTAAAGAGTCAAAGTACATTGACACAATTCCTTTGATGGAGTTGCTTAGGAATTTGCAAACTTATGAATTAGGTTTAGTTAGGATTGGTAAAGGGAGCAAGAACAAGAATATAGCTCTCAAAGCCAAGAATGATGAAGAAGATGAGTCGTCTGAAGATGAGAACTCAAGGCTCAAATTTTACATTACCAGACAATTCAAGAAGTTCAACAAGAATGCAAATGTCAAAGCAAATGACAGGGATCATAAGCAGCCTAGATTCTCTCAATCTAAAACTCAAGAGAAATTCAAAACAGAATCCAAAGAAGGTGGACAAAGCAACAACATTCCAACTAGTCCAAAATGCTATAGGTGTCAAGGGTATAGACACATGAATCCAGAATGTCCTACCTATCTCAAGTCAATTGGCAAGAGCAAAGCCCTAGCTACCACCTTGAGTGATACTGAACTAGATGTAGACTCAGAGGATAGTGATTAAGAAGGGATAATCAGTGCCTTTACAACCACTGTTGATTTGTCCAAAGAGTCCGAAGAACTGGTTGATGAGGAAGAGGAATTGATGGAGTCCAAATTTGAAGAGGGATGAAAAAGATGATGTCCATACTACCTTCTCAAAGCTTTACAAGATTTCCAAGAAGGATGAAAAGATTTATACGCTAGCCACAAGGAAGCTTAGTGAAGTGGAATTGGAACGAGAAGAACTCTCCACTAAAGTTGATGAAGCAAATCAAACCATTAGAGCATTGCGGTTTGAAAACAACTTCCTAGTTGAAAAGGCCAAGAAACTGGATGCTGGCCTATTTCAAGTGAGAGCTCAATTGGAAAGGACTTCAAGTGCTAAGCTAAATGAAAGGCTGAATTTCCAAAAGGCTGCATCCGATAAAACCGGTCTCGGGTATGATCACTCTCTCTCTTCTTGTAGTACTTTCTCTAGTGCTTTGAATAATGTTGTGTTTGTTTCTCCTGCTTCTAATGTTGAACTTGAGATAATTGAACCCAAAACTAAAAATGTTAGTGAGGTTAAAAATGATAAGGGAAAATCCATTCTAGGAGCGCCCTCTAAGGTTGTTAAAGAAGTCTCAACCAGATAAACCACACTTTCATCATCACTATGGAGCTTCAAGACACACTCGTCCAAATTGTTATAAATGGTTTGCCACACAACAAATCAACAATGTGTTATCTTTTGGAGGCCAAAATCATCTCCGACACTCTTTAACTCATTTTGGGGAACTTTTAAAGGCTATGATGTTCTTAATGAAATTCAATGGGTTTAATCCTCCTTTTTATTCACCTATGCAGAGGTGTCAGAACAGGAAAACTTCATCTTCCTCCAAGGCTCCCGTTTGGAAGGAAAAATACTCCTTCAATTGATTCCATCCCTTTCTTGCATTTCTTGTTTGTTTGTCTGTTTTTGAGTCAGTCTAGTTTTTATTGCTTTTTAATATGTTTTTTTTGCTTGTTTTGTTTATTGCTTTCAATAAAAAAAAAAAAAGGGAAAAATACGAAAAATACAAAAATAGTGTGTGTTTGTATACACTAGATTTATGTAAATTTGTAATGGATCAAGACTACAAGATATGGATCCATCACGTTGAAGAGTGGTATGAGTTGTCACCTAGATTAGGTTTAGCTAGGGTTTTGATTGGAGACATATGATGAATATTTGTAGGTTAAAATTAGGGTATTTAGGGATTTCTAATTGTCTTTGGATGTTAAAAGGGTCTATCGGTTGGCCCACATCAAAACATGATGTTTTGGGCCATTAAAAAGAAGTTTTAAAACCCAGAAAATCGGACTATCTAGTTGGCCCAACTTAAAATGGTCTTAACTTACTCAATATAAGTCCAAATTAGGTAACATTTACATTCAAATTGAAGCCTAGGATGTCTATTTTTCAATAAAATAAACTACACTAAAAAATTCTTTGTGGAGCAAAAGTTATGGTCAAAACAGTGAGAAAAGATTATTTTTCAGTATTGATTTCAAAGCGATTTGAACACTTTTGGGTTGTGATTACTTCCAAACTATTATGAACTCTTTAATTACCCTTGGTTGACATATTTCAAGCTCATCATTGGGGTCGGGGACCAAAATTATTAACAGGTACAAAATGCGGTATCTACACTACTGAAATTACTTTTTTACCTCACCAATAACAGCTCGTAATAAACTACCACTTTAGTTTATTGGTGGCTAGTTGTTATTAGTTTTTTAAGTGTTTTGAAAATATTATAGACATAGCATTTCTCCTTTTTTTTTTTATAGCATTTATGAGCTCTTTGTATTTTGTAGTATTTTTTTTACACAATTCTATTTTTTGGGGTTTAAGTCACTAGTTGTAATGCTTTTCTCTCCCTGCTGCTTGCACGTATACAAGGTAACCTTAGTTATCACGGTTCAATATATTCTTTGGTGCCACATTCTCACATTCTCTCTTTGTCTTAAGAATGAGTGCTACAAGCCTACAAGAGTTAATCCTCTATGCATATATACATGTCTATTAGATTCAAAATTTGTCTGCCAACTTGTCAAATAGCTAATGGATACTTTTTTTTTTAATTAAAATTTCATATAGAGTATTATTGTTGATGCTCTAAATTGGGTTAGATTGCCTTGGGAAAACAATCTTCTTATGGCTTGACCACTGACACCCAGTTGGAACACTTCTGCTTAAATTTGGAAATATAGAGGATTATATATGATGCAACAATCAATGAGGCTTTGGTGGATTTAGTCTTAAAAAATAGAACTTGGTTTAGTCATACTTCAAAGCCAATAAGTCTTGTAGGTCCAAAGTAAAGGATAAGGATACATGGACCAAAACTAAGTCAGGTTGCTTCTCTTGTGTAGCCACATATACAAAGCTTTATATGCTTTAGGGAGGTCCTACACTGTTTGTTGTGTGTCATATATGATTCATCAAATATTGGGTAGTGATGGGTGATTGGTCTTCTATTGGTTTAAATGGAAATTAAACGAAACATCCATTTTATTTGTATACTAAAATAATGTTGCATAAAGCATCTAAATTTCTAAACTAACATGGCATCTTTGATACATTCCTTCCTATAAAGACTTTTAGGAATTGAATTGATTATTAGTACAAACACATAATCACACAGTAAATGAAGATGACTCCTACACTTGAAGAGAAAGAAAATCATGATTCCTACACTAGAAGAGAAAGAAAATCATCCATTGATCATTTCAACAAGGGATATTAAACTAGCTAGAAATTAAGATCATAACTCATAATCCCTTGCATAATCCAAGCATTATTAAAGATATTTAATCTCTTCTAGTTGTTCCAGGCCTCTGCAATTCACAAAAAAGTTCGTTAGCTCACCATTTTTATACCTTGATAATATAAAAAACAATAACCATTACAAGGTTACAAGGTCGTGGGTATTAACAAGATGACAATTTCTGTTTAGCAATTTGACCATGAGTGAGAAATGAAAATCTAATTTTAAAATCAGCTATGACAATCTACTCAAGATTAATAAAAAGGTGAACATAAAGTTTCCATGCTTTTTGAAAAGAAGTATTTGCGAACTAAATGAAATCGATGTAAATGACTAGGACACACTACTTAGAGTAGTCTTATAGTAATTAAAATGAAATGCCTCTTACTTGAGCTCTACTTGGTCTACCTCTACGAATCCCCAAACCAACAAAAGTACTTTTTATCAATTGTAGCTCCTTAATGACTTCCTCCATATTGATTCTCTCTTTTCGAGATTCCAGTGAACATAAGATTCCAATATTAAGGATTGAGAGTAAGCACTTTTGCATATCCACATCAATATACCTGAAGTCCTCAGTATTATTAGCTTCTTCTACAATTTCATTGTCATTGTCATCTTCTTTTGTTGCCATCATTGTTGCAGTTGCTACTTCAATTTCTTGAACTTCTCTTGGCAAAAGCATTGGGTCGACAACTTGAATGAGCCTTTTTGGTAAGGACATCTTAACAAAGTTATGGAGATTGAGACCATCTTTAAACATATCATCAGTGGGTCTCCTTCCTGTGAACATTTCCAACACAAGGACTCCATAACTATATACATCCCCCTTAGTTGATGCTTCACCGCCCATGCCATACTCTACAACTCATGGAATGGAGGGAAATTAAGCTATATTCTATCTATTACAAAAATATGGATTTAGGGTTTACAAAATGCAAAGTCAAGAAAATAAAACAAATCTATTTAAAAAAATAATGACATATGCTATTACTTTTGAAATTAAAGGAAACAGTAATAACTTTATCCCGATGGTCCAAATCACTTTTTCCCCCTCTTGTTGATTTATTTAGATTAAGAAAATATACCTGTTCAAAGAAGGTACAAATTGTAGTCAAGGAATATCAAATTTAACATTTCTCAAAGTTTGAATCATATTTGAATGTTATTTTTGAATTAAAATTTGCCCTTTTTTTTTTTAAATTAAATTAATTACGTGCTTGCATGGTACAAACGTGAACGTGATTTAACTTCTAAAAGAAAAACAAATACTAAGCGAGAGTTACTTAGGAAATAAATAAATAAAAATTACTAAGTGAGAGTTTGTGTTAATATGCTAATTATGTGTACACCCATGCAAATATATTGATGATACGAAAATCAAAAAGTATATATGACAAGAAAATCAAGGAGTTAAAAATCCTATCATTTGATAAAGTGACAAAAAGAAAATAAATACATTAGAATAGTTAAGGATTTAAAACAAAAGAAGAAAGATAATACCTGGAGCAGCATAACCGGTAGATCCCTTTAATCCAATGGTGCTAGTACACTTTTGGGAAGAATCTTTCAAAGTTGTGAGGAACCTTGATAAGCCAAAATCACTTACATGAGCAATCATATCACTATCAAGAAGAATATTGCTTGGCTTTAAATCACAATGAATGATTTTTTGCTCACAATGATTGTGAAGATAGTTTAAAGAAAAAGCCACATCAATTGCAATAATTAGTCTTTGAAGAATGCTCAAATTTTTTGATTGATTGTCGCTATCTGTCATCGGATGCAACCACATTTCCAAGCTCCCATTTGTCATGAATTCAAAAACTAGAGCTTTGAAATCATCACCAATATAATTTATACTGGAGCAACATGTTAAGATCTTTATTAGATTTCGATGCCGAACATTTCTTAATACATTGCATTCTGCCATAAAACTCTTCGAAGCATCTTTGTTTTGAAGGTTAAGAACCTTTACGGCCACTAATCTTCCATCTTGCTCAAGAACTCCTTTATAAACTACTCCAAAACTACCGGATCCAATTAAATTGTTGAGAGAAAATCCATTAGTCGCTTGATGGAGCATTTTGTATGAAATTGTTGGAAGGAGATCAATATTTGAGACTATAGATGATGGTTTCTTTTTTGATTTTTTCCTCCAATAAAGAACAAGAAAGGTTGAAACTAGAAGAATACATGTAATGACACAAACAATTGTGATTGTCAATCTAGAAGCAAGGGACTTTCTTGATTTCGTAACTTTGTGGCATGTTGGTAATTGCAACTGTGGAATACCCCCACATAGCTTGTTGTTTCCAATAATAAATATCACATTTACATTTCTGAAAACTCCTTCTGTTGGAACCTCACCCTCAATATTGTTGGACGAAATGTTCAAATATTTTAAAAATGAAAGCTTCTCTAGACCTTTTGGAATTAATCCTGATAAGTTGTTTCGTGAAACATCTAAATGTTCAAGGCTTTTCAAGGAAGCCATTGATGAAGGTATGGTCCCGTTAAAGGAATTCCCTTGCAAGCCTAGATACACTAAGTTCAAGCAATTTCCAATTGTTGTAGGAATTTCACCAGAAAAATTGTTTTTAGAAACATCGAGTGAATTAATACTCTTCAAACTATCTATCTCAACAGGTAATTTGCCACTAATTGAGTTGTGGGATAAATTGAGTAGAAGTGACAAAGAAAAAATTTGAAAAACTTGTTGGGGAATGACTCCACTAAGGTAATTTTGTGAAACATCCAACTTTAGTAAACTTAGACAAGTACCAATACTTGGAGGAATGCTTCCTTCTAAATTGTTTTGAGACAAAAACAATTCAACCAATTGAGTGAGGTTGCCAATAGAGCTTGGGATTTTCCCTGAAAATTTGTTTCCATCTAAATACAATCCTTGCATCTTTTGAAACTTCCCAAAACAGGTAGGTATCATACCTGTGAAAAGATTCTCTTCCATGCTCAAGCTAATTAAATTGATGAGATTCTGTAATGCTACAGGAATAGTTCCAGATATTCTATTGGCTCCCAAATATAAATATGAGAGTTGTGTTGACAAATTGCCTATAGAAATGGGCAAAACACCTTCAAATCGGTTTATTGCAAATGCTAGAAAGTTAATTTTGCTACAGTTTCTTAGAGACATTAAAAAGTCCAAATCCTTTCCTAATTTATTATAACTTAGCTCCAGGAATTCAAGATCTTGTAGATAACCCAAATTAGTTGGAACTGATCCCACCAAGCTATTATCGTCAAGTACAAGTACTTGAAGGTTAGATGCATTGCACAAAGAACTAGGGATTGACCCAAAGAATTTGTTACTAAATATTGAAAACCATTGGAGATTAGGGAGAGTATGGCCTATATTTTCTGGAAGGGTACCACTAAGTTGGTTTTGTGAAAATGACAAGGTTCTAATAGATGATATATTGTAGAGAGAGGAGGGGACCATACCGTTCAGTTTATTGCCTCCAACTGCGAAATATGATAAGCTTTTCAAACGGCCTACGCTTTCTGGAATATTTCCCTCTAAATCATTATCGGCTGCCGAAAAAATTGAGAGTAATGAAAGATTTCCCAAGAAACCTGGGATCTCTCCGATGAAATTGTTTTTGGCGACCCCAAGATAAACAAGCTTGGTCAAAGAGCCAAGCTTCATGGGAATTTTCCCAATAAGTTTGTTGTTCGTGACTCTTATCAGCCTAAGTTCAGAGCAGTTGGACAAGTTGGTTGGAATTTCTCCTCCCAACGTGTTATTTGTAAGATTGAGTTCTCGCAATTGGAACAATTGACCAACTTCCTTTGGAATTTCACCATAGAAGCTATTGTTTTGAAGGTTGATGGCCCTAAGAAAGGTGAGGTTGCCAATGTAAGGGGGAATAGTGCCACGCAAGTTATGACCTTGTAGTTCTAAGGTTGTGACTCTTTGATGATGGCGACCGCATGTAATTCCATGCCAGTTGCAGAAGTGGATAGAATCATTCCATGAGCTCAAGATTCCATATGGATCATAATCAATGGATTCCTTGAATTTGAGCAAAGCCAAACGGTCAGTCTCATTTGTTGGAGCGGCAGAAGGGGTGGCAGGTTTCAAGCATAGAAGGGTTACGGTAAAGAGTAGAATGATATGAAGGAATGTAGAGCATAATAATGCAGGAAAATTGGGGTTGTGAAGCTTCATTGGTTTGGACAAGCAGGAAACTGGTGAAATTTTAGTGTGCGGTAGAGAGTAGAATGATACACAAGTTTGTAATATATATAGGCTGTTTCAGTTAGTTATGATGTAAAAAATCATTAGCGTACCTTTTAGTGCGTTAATGCTATTTGTCAAATACCTCCAAAAATACAAAATCAGTGGGATCTTTAATTGATAAAATTTTCTATGATTTAGTATTAATAAATTGATAATGCGCTTCCAAAAGCAGTCCTGTCTAATAAAAAAAAAAAAAGTGAAAGCGAACAAACAAAGAAATTACTTTGTTAACGTGCATAGGCTGTTGAGTAGACCCTACCAGAAATTCATATTAACTGTAAAATGATGAATTTTCAATAGAAAATACTCAAATAGAATGAACTAAAATTGCTGTGATTAGACAGTGTGGTGAGCTCGGAATACGCTGGAGACATGAAAGGAACCATTAATGTAATTGACTTCTAAATCATGAGTCATAAAGAATTCAGCGAATTTTAAAAAAGAAAAATACAGCGAATTTTAATCTTTGATGTAATTGACAATCTTCTAATCTTTGATGCAAGTAAATACAGCGAATTTTAAAAAAGAAAAATAAAGAGTAATTGGATTTGGTGCAGAGCTACTTTTTCTTTCTTATTTTACTTTTTTCCTGACTAATGACCATCACAGATTCGGTGCGTGGCAGGCGCGTGGATATTCACCGGCCCGTGGAGGACAAGCCAGAATCCCAAGCAGCGCGTGGAGGTTCGTGATATAGCGGTTGAAAGCCAAATTTCTTCCGTAGGCTAATCGGTGGTCTACATGGCCGATAGGATGGCGCGTGTGGCCAATGGATGAGCTACAAAAGAGGAAATCGTGGCGGTGCGTGGGAATGTTTCCAAAAGTCCAGGAGCGCGTGTAGGCGCGTGCTCGGGCTTCTAGTGACCGGAGTGCTGGGTTTTCTATACGAGAGGCCGACGAGCATGTTTGTATAGTTAGTTTCTCAAAAGAAAGGCTCGTTTTGCACAAATCTGAGACTGAAGCTACGGTTTTACTTGAGTTTGTGGATCTTGGACACATCAGTTACACAACAATGATGATTTCGTGGGAGTTGTGTGATGCAGCGGGTCCTGATCTGAAAGCAAGCATGGGCACCGTTGTGGATCTGTGCTACGCATGCATTAATCTTCTTTACTGTGTAGAGATGTTTGTTTGATGCCAAGAACGAAGTTTGGCTCTGATACCACGTTAAATATAAATATTATTATTATTAACGTGATGTGTTATACCATGTTGTGTATACTAGAGTGAATGTGGAAGAAAAAGTATAGAATAGGAACACTGAGAACACGAGGATTACGTGGTTCAGCCTTGACAGTCTACATCCACAGAGGAATCCCTTAAGGGCTACATTTTTATTGTATAAGAGTGTAATACAAAACCTGCATTACAATGAACCCTAACATGAGTATATATAGACGACTAAACCTTAGACTACTAGTACAAATAGGACTGGGCTAGGGTCTATTACATTGGACTAATATATTTAATATATATCTCTAACATATATATATATATATATATTTGGCTAGCGTGTAAATGTCCCATATGATGCAAGAGACTTTTATTTATATCAAAATTTTAAATTTAACTGTGTAAGTATATATGCTTTTAGTTTAAACAATAGATAAATAATGAGGTAATAATATAATGTTTTTCAAAAAAAAAATTTATACATAGTAAAGAATAAATAAGTACGTGTGAAAAAATATTTAATATCCAAATTATTTTAAGATGCCAATGTAGAGAAAGTAATCTCTTTTTTTCAAATATATATAATATGTTTATAACTATTTCAATCAAATTTATAAATTAAAAAAAATAACATTTAATATGAATCATAAATCAATTAAATCTTCTAAAAAAAAGTTTTTATCTATTAAATGCAGAAATATATATGCAGATAATATCATAATATATACAAACAAGAAAAAGAAAAATCGATGACTAGGACAATCCAATTTTAATACGATGAGATATGGATTGTTTTTTTTTTTTTTCTTCTTTCTTTCTTTCTTTTTTGTTTTAAGATAGATAGTAGTATTTTCATTAATTTGGAAGATTTACATCATTGATGAATTGGTGGGTCACACGTTATTAATATATTAATATTAGTTATTATTGTTGTTGGGGTGGGTTTGGTAAGAAGTGTTTGAAGGGTAAATTGATGGTGGAGCAGGGCCAAACCCATTGAAATATCAAACTTTGTAAATCTAGTATTTACAATTAGTTATTATTGGTGTTGGGGTGGGTTTGGTAAGAAGTGTTTGAAGGGTAAATTGATGGTGGAGCATGGCAAAACCCATTGCAATATCAAACTTTGTAAATCTAGTATTTTCCATTAGTTATTATTGGTGTTGGGGTGAGTTTGGTAAGAAGTGCTTGAAGGGTAAATTGATGGTGGAGCACGGCCAAACCCATTGCAATATCAAACTTTGTAAATCCAGTATTTTCCATTAGCTATTATTGGTGTTGGGGTGGGTTTGGTGAGAAGTGTTTGAAGGGTAAATTATTGGTGGGGCAAGGCCAAATCATTGTGATGTTAGTCATTTGAAGCCCGTTTCTCAACAAAGGGGCTCCAATTGTGTTAGGCATTTACTCATTTTTTTATACCTTCCCTTTCTTTTTGCTTATTATTATTATTATAAAACCGAAACTTCTGAAACTCTCGCAATTTTCCATGTCAGCACAATATTTAAATAAAATTATTTTTTTTAGTCCAAACTTAACAAGGAATGAAACTCTATCTCTCTAACAAGTCCAACTTAAACTCAAACTCATCATTATCATTTTTTTTAAAACAAAATTATTTTTGTTTAATCAAAACTTAACAAGGAGTGAAACACTACCTCTCTAATAAGTTCAACTTAAACTCAAACTCAAACGTTGATAATCTATATAAAAAAAAAAAAAAAAAAAAAATTCTGATAGGACTAAAAAAAAAAAAAAAAAAGAGAGAGAGAGAGAGAGAGAGAGACTCACGTTTGAAAATAGGACTAAAAAATAAAGAGAGACATGTTGAAAAAGAAAAAAAAAGGCTCACGTTAGATTAAGAAAAAGAGAGAGAGAGACTTCTATTAGGACTCTCTCTCCCCTCCTCAAAGTCCTAACAATTATCACCTCAAAACCCTAAATCTAACTTCACTTTAGGATTCAAAAAAAAAAAAAAATTGGTATTAAGAAAAAAGAAGAGGAAGAGAAGAACTCCTGTTAGGAGTTTCTTTTCCCTTCTCAAAACCTTAGCAATTACCACCTTAAAACCCAAATGTGGCGTTTGATATAGCGTAATGTTTTAGGATTCTTAAGAATGCTTAAAGATTCCTATGTTTGGTTACAAATCAAACTCAAGAATCAGATGTCAGGGCAATCTGAATTCCCCCCTTTAGCTCCCTTTTAGTAGGAATGTGAATTCCCTTTAAAACAAGCGAGTATCTAGATTCCCAAACTTAAAAGAAATTATATTTTTTTATAAATTAACAATTTTAACTAGTTTTCTTTATCATTTAAACAATTAAGATAAAATATAAAACAAATCATCAATATATTTTCCCTTGTCTTTATCTTTTCTCGCTAAAGCAACATAAACAAGATAGACAACTCTGCTGATATATTCTTTAACAAAGTTCTATTTAGGTTTCATGCATGGGGAAAAAAAAGTTTAAAGGAGACATTCCATTATTAAGTTTAAACTATTGATGAACTACTTTTATTTTTATTACTAAACACTATGAACGTTTAGACCCCCAATTTACAGATTACCAATTCAAGCTTAATATCAAACAATGTATGTGCGGAAAATGAACATAAGCTAATAATAGAATTAATAAACAATCTAAACCAAATAAAATCACATTCACAGCAAAAATTAAATGGCAAAAATTAAGAGAAGAGAGATACAAACACAAGGACAACACAACGATGTGTTATTGAAGAGGAAACCGAAGCCCTCGGCGTAAAACCTCTCCGCCGCCCTCCAAGCGGTCAATAATCCACTAAAGAATGAAGTTGGGATACATGAACAGTAAAAGACCCTCCAAGCCTAATCTACCTTGTGTACCTAAGTCCTCTAAGGTTCTTGCTCGGACAAGATTATGTCGAACCTTTGTCTTCTTTAGCTTACCGGATTCCGCTATACCCCATAGCATCAATCAATAACCATTGGTCCCTTCCTAATTATTTCCCAAAGCACCAAATAGCTTTCTCACAGATGTGGGTATGGTGAGAAAATGATTTAGGTAAGAACCTCTCAATGATGGAATAATGGAGAGGGTGAGAGTAAAGAAATTTGAAGAGTCTCTATGTAAAGATTATGGATGAATCAATCTTGTTTTTCTCTAGGGTTTCTCTCTCTAAATTCTCTCTGGAAGCTCTCAACATTTTGTGGGTATAAGGGGTATTTATACTAGGGTGAGAGTGGAATGCAAAGAGTCAGATTTTTCAAAACAAGGCTAGCCAGCAACTTGGCCTTACAACTTGACTGAGTCGTGAGTTTAATTCAATCAAGTCATACACAACTAGTACTAAGTCAAGTGGTCTATCTCACTTATAGAAATATGCATATATGACCTCTCACAAAAAAATAATTACATATCTTTGAAACTTTTCATTTGGCTTCTTTACAAATCATAACATTTGATCATTTAAAATCGATACATCTTATTTTGAGATCAATGCCTGAAATTTTTTATATTTCAATTTGATGAACAAGCATTTGGCTTTTTGGGCATCATACATATTCATTAAAGTCGCTTTCCCTTTTTTCTAGTTAAATACTAGTATGTGCGACAGTTTTTACAGCTCATTATTTCTTTTCATTTTGAGATATACATTTGTTGAGCTCTTTAAGCAAAAAATAATAAAATGGTGGGAAGATATATAAGCACAAGTCTATGCATGTATTAAAACCAATATGATTATTGACTAATCATTCATGACAAGCTGGAAGATCGATTTACAATAATTACACAAAGATGTCAAGATTTTTCCCACAAAGATATAAGTGCATAAAGAACAAGCTAAGCTCTTAAATGCACAAAGCCATTAGTACAAAGGTACAAGGAAAAACTCACATGTGATATGTGCTCAAACATATACGATCAAACATTTTGAATTTTTCACTTTTTATGTGGTTTTAGATTTTTTACTCACACAAAACTAAAACATAAAAGTAAGATCAAAACAAAAACAATACATATGAATAAATGTAAGATGCACAAAATGCATGAAGATATGACATTCAATGCATGAAGGGTTCCACAAAAATCGAAAGAATTAGATCAAGGACCAAAAGAGTAAAAGCTCAACCATAGGAACTTTTCCTCATCCAAACGAAATGATTGTTTGGAATGAGTGTCTCATGAGAAATGAGACTAGAGTTGGAAGAATGAGAACCAGAGATGCACATAGTCGAGGAGTTAAGAGCATTAAACACTTTCTTTAACAACATGTTATTTTCACTCAAATCTGGTTTACTCTTTTTAGCACAACTTTCAAGAAGCTGAAATTTCTCTTTTCTTTTAATTCTTTTAAAAGCATGAAACTTAGAGTAATGTAGTCTTAAATGACCAAAAGTACCATAATGGTGACAAACAATGTGTTTAGGTCTATTAGGCTTTTTGGGAAGGGATTTAGCAACATGGTTTTGTTCTCTCTTCAACTTATGACATTGAAGTCTTATATGATCAATCACACCACAATGGTGGCAAGTTTGAACAAACTTAGATCCATCCAAAGCCTTAGGTTGAGACCTAAATAGAGGCTTTGACTTAACAACCTTTCTCTCCACCTTATGGTTTCTTTTATGTGGAGGAATGTACACTGATTTGTCCTTTGAGGTAAAACACACAATAGGCACAACATTGGGTACTATAACATGATTGCAACAAATATTTTCATCCTTTTTAGCAATAGGTTCAGCAATCAAACACTTGACATGCATCTTAAGAGTTTCATTTTCACATTTTAGCTCATCAACAAGTTTGTTAGACAAAACAAGTTTAACATCCAAGTTCATATTCAAACATTCAAACTCTTTTAGCATTTCAAGAGAATTTTCAACAAGTTTCTTATATTTCTCAACCAATTTGTTGGATTCATTGAGCTTAGCAATCAAATCATCATTTTCACAAAATAACTTACTCAAATTCTTTTGAAACTTCTTAACCTTTTTCTTCAAGAGTTTGTCATTTAGAATATCAACAACACCCAAAGATTCATGTAATATAGCATCACAATCATGAGGATTAACACTCATAGAGACATTTTCACAAACACGTGACATGCTACATTCATCATCAACCAAATCATACAAAGAAGCATACAAAACACAATTCATAGCAAATAAACACAAGGGGTCAAGGATCACACTTAGGTATTTAAAGCATAACAAGTGTACCCGCTCTGATACCAATTGAGTGTTCAAATAATGTATAAAACACTATGAACGTTTAGACCCCCAATTTACAAATTACCAATTCAAGCTTAATATCAAACAATGTATGTGCGAAAAATGAACATAAGCTAATAATAGAATTAATAAACAATCTAAATCAAATAAAATCACATCCATAGAAGAAATTAAATGACAAAGATTAAGAGAAGAGAGATGCAAACACAAAGACCACACAACGATGTGTTATCGAAGAGGAAACTAAAGCCCTCGGCGTAAAACCTCTCCACCGCTCTCCAAGCAGTCAATAATCTACTAAAAAATGAAGTCGGGATACATGAACAGCAGAAGACCCTCCAAGCCTAATCTACCTAGTGTACCTAAGCCCTCCAAGCTTCTTGCTCCAATGAGGTTATGTCGAACCTTTGTCTTCTTTAGCTTACCAAATTCTGTTATACCCCATAGCATCAACCAATAATTATTAGTCCCTTCTTAACTGCTTCCCAAAGCACCAAATAGCTTTCTCACTGATGTAGGTATGGTGAGAAAAGTATTTGAGTAAGAACCTCTCAAGGATGTAACAATGGAGAGTGTGAGAGTAAAGGAATTTGAAGAGTCTCTATGTAAAGATTATGGATGAATCAATCTTATTTTTCTCTAGGGTTTCTCTCTCAAAATTCTCTCTGAAAGCTCTCTACGTTTCGTGGGTATAAGGGGTATTTATACTAGGGTAAGAGTGGAATACGAAGAGTCAGGTTTTTCAAAATAGGGCTGGCTGACAGCTTGACCTCGCGACTTGACTGTGTTGCAAGTTTAAGCCGCGAGATAACAAAACGGCTAGGCTGGACTTTTTGTCCTGTAGTACTCCAGCTGGCGTGACTGTTCATCTTCTCTGCACACTTCACTCGTGTTCTGTAGTTGGCGGCTTGCCAATCGCGAGTCACCCGTGAGTCTCAGCCGCAACTCTCTGCATCCTTGCACAATCTTGAGTATTTCTTCACACTTTCTCACTCACTACCCTTACATGATTCCCACATAAATACAGAGTTACTAATTGCTAAATTACACGCAAATTATAAGCAAATTTGGTACAGAATAAAACCAACACAATGGTTGATTAAATTCAACCTTACAACTACTTCTATGGTCTTATAGACCTAAACGTTGTCAGGTTGTTTTGTTATTAATTTAGCTTCTTTAAAAATTATTACTAAGAATAAAGCATTTGAGAATTTAAATAGTTATTTTTGTATTATACTTGTCATTTTGAAATGTTAGACTACAGTTTTAATGAATTTGTCATAATTTATAATTTATATTTTGTTTTTCATTATTTATTTAGAGGATGATTTTTTTTTTTGGGACTTGATAGTTCACATTCAAATCTAAGGATAGAATGGAAAAAATAAATAATTCATTTAAGATTCCTAGAAATAAACCAAACATTATCATCTTACATTCCTAGGAATCTTATTAGATTCCCAATTAAACCAAATATAGGAATAGTTACATTCCTAAGCATCTAGATTACAAGGAATCATATTCCAAGAAATCTGGAGGCTAGGAGTAATGTGGATTCCCTTGTATCAAACGCCATATAAACTTAAATTCACTTTAGAATTTTTTTTTTTTTTTTTTTTTTTTAAAACCGCAAGCAATTTGATTCAGCTTTCTTCTTTAATTAATGAATTTTATGTTGAATTTTTTTATATTGTTATTATTAACAAAATTTCAATTCAACATATGTGGATATTTGTTTATATTGTTATTAATGAATTTTATCTTTTATGTCGAATTTTTTATTTGCTTTCATATGTGCCTGAGATTTTCTCTCTATCTTATTCTTTTCTTATGTTTAGAATTGATTTTCTTTTAAGTATTTGGGTTAATCTCCATATTTATATTGACATCGTTTTCTTGGGTTTGGTTTTTGGGTTGAAATTTCTACTAATTATTTTTTTATATTGTACATGGCAGATAAAGAATCCCTATTTTTTTGGAGAAAAATCAAAGCTATAACTTATGTCTTCTAGCCTAGGGAATGAAAAATTTTTATTTGGTATGTTATATATAAATTTGTTGAATTTGGTTTAGTTTTGAAATAGAATTTGGGGATTATATAAATTTTGAAGTTTTAAGTCTTGGGGTTATTGGTATTTATGTCTTAGTAGATTGATCTTAATTGTTCACCTTAAATACTTTTTATTTAGGTTCATGGGATTTTTTGTTTTCTTATTAAAAGTTATCATTTCTGGTTGATTAATTATTTGTTTGAATTAATTTCAATTAATTATTTGTTTGGATTCAACATAAAAGATAATGGAATTAGCTATTATAATTTTGATATTGTTCCATGTTTTGAATTGTCTATATTGTTATTGCTATGAGAAAATCATATTGCTACTCAAATTTGAAACTTAGTGTGTCTTCCTCAAATCGTGGTCTTTGTTTATATATTTGCAGTTTATATTAGTTTTGAGTATGTGTGTTTATATAACTATTGGGAGTTTTGCTTTATTAATTTAAGAATTGTAAATTACTTTGTAAGTTTCAATAACTAGACATTTACAACTCAATAACGTTCAATATTAGACAACACTTCTAAACTATGAAAAAGTATAAAAATTAAATATTTCATCATTTTTTTTCAAAGTCAATAGCTTTTCCGTACATTGAACGGGTTAGCGACTAATTATTATTATTTTGATAGATACAATAGTATTTTAAATCTATAACAAGAGCTAGTAATTGAGCTTTGGTGTTAAAAAGGAGTGGAACCACTAATATCTTATTCAATGACAAAAGACTAATTAAGTTTCATGAAACCTATTTCATTTTTTTAATCAAAGACAAAATTGGACAACTCGGTAAAAATATACCTTTAATTCTCACGTAAATACAAGATAGAACCACTCTCTAGTTGAGTTTTAAACTGAGTATTCAATAAATTGCTTCAAGCCTCCAAGTCTCCTATATTTCTTCGATCACTCCACGTTTTCACTTTTTTGTCTTTTTCCTTTTGTCAAAGCTTACCCTCTTTGTGCGCGCTCGTGTGGGTGTGTGTTTTTTTTTTTTTTTTTTTTTGAATTTGCGGTTTCCCTTGCTCCCTAAGCTCACATCTGTTTTTGAAACTGGCACAGTTCACGTACTAGTTTCCAATTTCCATTAGGCAAGGTTGTTTTTGTGACAGTAAACAACATTGTTTTTTTAGCGCAAAGAAATATATATGGTTATAACTTATATTAAGGCAAATTCAATAGATCTTTATACGCTGTTACTTTTAGCATCCCAGATTGCATACAAAGCATTTTCAAAAACAACAGTACAATATAGGTACTGTGAAATGTGAGTTTCACTGGCTGGATTGTGAATACAAATTTATTAAGTTAGAAACGGTGTATTCAGTATTCATTGGCTGGATTGGGCTGATTGAGCTTGATTTTGAAGATTGAGCTGGGTCAAACTTCAATGTAGGTAGTGGATTGTGAAATATATCTTGGAATGGACTTTAATGTAGATGGATTTTGAAAACAAATTGTTTGATGGGCTTATATGATGGACTTGTGTTTGGGTTCAATATGATATCCAAAAGCCGACGCGATGTTCTAGCAGGCGTGAAGCAATTGGCAGAAGAAGCCGAGCTTGATTTTTTTATTTTTTTTTTACCATTCTATTTATTAAGCTATTTGTTCTAATGCATATCTCTATACTCGCTCTGTTGCTTGCATGTATACATGGGAGCTTTAAAAATCACGGTTCAATATATTCTTTTGTGCCACATTCTGTGTCTTAAGTATGAATGCCACAAGAGGTCAAACTATACCAAAGCATACTCTCATTGGCTTATTGGTGATCAAGAATAAATTAACCACTAGAGGTGGGCTGTCCCAATGGGGTTACACAAGTGACCCACTTTGTGTGCTATGCAAGGGTTGTGTTGAAAGCATGAGCCATTTCTTTATTTAGTGATCTTTCCGGACGCATGTTTATGGGGATTGGGCAGTTAGGAACCTTAAAGGGAAGGGCCTTAACAGCATCCATATGTAAGATTGGATAGTGGGCGTCTATATATTATATTTGGCTCCAAAGGAAGGCTATCATCCATAATGGCCCAATCTTAACTAAGGAGCAAATCCTGTCAAAAAATAAAGAAAGATGTTAGAGGCAAGCTTGAGTTCAAAGCAAAATTCCCTAATTCCACTCTAAAGAGGATTCTTTGCTGACTTTGGGGCTTAAACAATTCTAATTTGATCTCCATGGCTCAATGATCTTTAATTTCTGCAATAAATTGTGGAATTTGTTTGGATTTTGAGTTATAATGGAGCCGCTTGTTGGATAAATGGAAAACGGCAAAGGTTTTGATTTTGTTTGTGGTAGTAGGATGCTGTACTAACTATGGCTGATTGTATTGCACTATTTTTAATCACTTTGCTTGGGTTATGAGTTGCATTTGAGCAGTTTACTGAAGTCAGCTGTTTGCTTTTTCCTTGCAAGTAAATGCAGCTAGAGGTGCAAAAACAGACTCTGGATTCTGCAAATTGTTGCTGCTATAGATTGCCAATTAGCTACTAAGGCTATTGTTGTGTGCTAGACTGTTTGCTGTGTGCATGGAAGGTTGATTGATTAAACAAGTGTTCTCCTGTTCATAGTTCACAGATGTTTGTTTAGCTTGTGCTATTAATGCACAGGTTAACTCTGTATTTTGGTTTGTTTTGTTGGTCGAGTGGGCTTCTTTTAGGCTTAGCAATTTTGATAGCTGAATGACCTTTTGTTCTTTGAATAGATTGTGCGAATAGTCTGCCAACCCGTGAGCACACCTGCTGTGGGAGTGACCATTTGCTCGCAATGTTTGGTCCTTGACTAGTGGGAAAGTGCAGAAATGCAGCAACGAAGTGGGCAAAATTTTCCAGCTCTACCGAGGGATGAGGGAAAAACTGACAATGAAGGAGTTTGAACAGTGGGCTACCACAACGTGGGCAATTTGGAACGTATTGAAATTGGGAGAGAGAGAGATATGAACAAGTAAAGAAGATGAATAATGCTCTGACTAATTTATTATTAAGAACTGGTCTGCTTATATACAATCAGTAATTAACAAACTGATTAACAAACTTAACAAACTTAACAAACAAAATAACTAACTCACATGACTAACACGTGATGAAATAAGAGAACAAATAACAGAAAATGTAAACTGCATGTAGCACAGCAGTGAAACTAACTAAAGCACCTAAACTACTTGTAGCTTGGCTGAAATATTTCAACACTCCCCCTCACGATGGAGCATATATGTTGCTCATGCCCATCTTGCAAAGAAGGTTGCTGAACTGTTGATGTCCCAGAGGCTTTGTAAGCAAATCAGCCAATTGGTGCTTTGTTGAAATATGAAAGGTCTTGACTAAGCCATCTTGTATCTTCTCCCTCACAAAATGGCAGTCGAGCTCTATGTGCTTAGTCCTCTCATGATAGACCGGGTTAGCTGCTATGTGGATTGCAGCTTTACTGTCACAGTACAAAAGAGCAGGATGTTCATGACTGATTGATAAGTCCTTAAGCAAGCCTTTTAACCATACAAACTCACTAACAACAGCAGCCATAGACCTGTATTCTGATTCTGCAGAAGACCTAGACACAGTGTGTTGTTTCTTGGACTTCCAAGCAATTAAGGACTCACCTAAAAATACACAAAATCCAGTGATAGACCTCCTTGTATCAGGACAGCTGGCCCAATCAGCATCACAATAACCTTTCAAGTGTAAATCTGAACTTGCTGAGAAGAAGAGTCCTTGTCCAGGTGTCCCTTTTAGGTACTTGAGAATTCTATTGGCTGCTTGAAGATGTGGCTGTCTAGGCTGTGCAAGGAACTGACTCAGCTGATGCACACTATATGCAATATCTGGTCTGGTCAGTGTGAGATACAATAGTTTCCCAACAAGTCTCCTATATTGAGAAGGATCTTCTAGCAAGTCTCCATGATAGTTTGATAGCTTAGTGTGTTGCTCCATAGGTGACTTAATAGGTTTGGCTGCTAGCTGTCCAGTTTCTGCTAGAAGTTCCAAAACATATTTCCTTTGGCAAACACTAATGCCTGTGGAGGATCGAGCCACCTCTAATCCGAGAAAGTATTTCAGAGGACCAAGATCCTTTAGCTTAAACTGATCATGAAGAAATTGTTTAAACTCTGAAACAGCTTCAAGGTTGTTACTAGCTACCAAAATATCATCAACATATACTAAGATAACAATGATAACATCATTATGAACTCTTGTAAACATAGAGTAATCAGATTTTGACTGAGTGAATCCATGGTTGATGATTGTGGTTGAGAGTTTTGCAAACCATTGTCTGCTGGCCTGCTTCAGTCCATACAAGGACTTGGTGAGTTTGCAAACTAAATCAGGCTCCCCCTTGCTACCAAAACCAGGTGGAGGTAGCATGTATACTTCCTCATCAAGATCTCCATGCAAAAAGGCATTATTAACATCTAACTGGACCAAATGCCAATCAAGAGCAGCTGCAACAGCCAGTAGAGTCCTAACAGTGACAAACTTCACAACTGGACTAAAAGTTTCATAGTAATCCAAACCTTCCTGTTGAGTGTACCCTTTTGCTACCAGCCTAGCCTTGAACCTTTCAACACTCCCATCAGCTTTATGTTTGACCTTATAGACCCATTTACAGCCTATAGGGACCTTACCAGCTGGCAAAGGGGTAAGCTGCCAAGTATTGTTGATTTCAAGTGCTTGAATCTCATCAGACATGGCTGCCTGCCACCTAGGGTCCCTGGCAGCCTCAGCATAGGACTTGGGCTCAGCACAAATAGAGAGAGCAAAGGTGAAAACTCTATGGGGGGTAGAAATCCTATCATAAGAAAGGACAGACTCAATAGGAAAAAGGGTGGTAGGTAAGGGTAGGGGATTGGTTGAGGCAAGTTGACAATGGAAATCTTGAAGGTAAGCAGGGGCTTTGTGGGGTCTGGATGATTTTCTGGGTTCTGGTTGGTCAGGTTGGACAGATTGGGCAGGTTGTACAAGCTGAGCAGGGGAGTCAAGTGTGACTGGATTAGGGTCAGGAGTGATGGGATGGGCTGGTATAGTATGGGAAGAAGATGTAGGTAAATCAGATATGTGAGGTGTATGAGTGTCAATCATAGTGTCAGAAATTTCCAATGGTGAATCATCAAAAATGAATGAGGGAGGTGGAAATAAAGAACCACCAGAAAGTGGTTGAGAGTTGGAAGCATTGTTAAGATGAAAATCCATGGAATGAAAAGGAAATATATGTTCATGAAAGACAACATCTCTAGACAAGAAAATGGCCTTGGTATTAAGATTGAACAACTTATAGCCTTTGACACCATAGGGATAACCAAGAAAAACACAAGGAGAGGCTCTAGGATCAAGTTTAGATCTATTCCTAGAGAGAGTAGATGCAAAGCATAAACAACCTAGGACTTTGAGATGAGAGTAAGAAGGAACATTACCCAAAAGAATTTCATAAGGAGTTTTATTGTTCAACAAAGGACTAGGCAACCTATTTATGAGATATACTGCTGTAAGGATGCAGTCTCCCCAGAACTTCAAAGGCAGGTTAGCTTGAAACCTAAGGGCTCTAGCAACACTTAGAATATGTTGGTGTTTTCTTTCAACAACCGAGTTTTGTTGAGGTGTGTCTACACAACTCAGTTGATGCAAGGTACCCTTGGAAGAGAAAAATTGAGGCATATGAAATTCAAGACCATTATCTGATCTTAAGGTTTTAATGTTGAGATGAAATTGAGTTTCAACAAAAGAAAAGAATGACTGAATGACTGACCTAGCATCAGATTTGAATTTCAGTAAGTATACCCAAGTACATCTACTACAATCATCAACAATGGTCAGAAAATATCTAAAACCATCCATTAATAGAAGGAACAGAAAAAGGTCCCCATATATCACAATGAACAAGATCAAATATGGAAGAACAAATGTTATTCTCATTAGGAAAAGGAAGCCGTTTTTGTTTGGCTAAAGGACAGATGGTGCAAATGGGAAGCTCTTTATCACAGAAAATTACATTTGGAATTGTTGAGCTAATCAATTGCAATCTAGATGAAGAAGGATGACCCATTCTATTATGCCACAAAACAGAATTTGAAACAGTAGTGCTATTACATGAGACAAGGCTACAATCAGCAACAACAGAGGAAGGAGAGTAAACACCAGGATGCGAGAGAACAGTGGGCATGAAATTTGAAAATTGAATTGGGACAGAAAGCTTAGAAGAATTGGTTTGCTGTAGAATGTACAGACCACCATGCTTTCTACCCAAACCAATCGTCTTCCACTGGAGTAAGTCCTGTATAAAACAGAATTGAGAGAGGAAAATGCAGCAACACCTCAGATAATGTGTTAATTTTCCAATGGAAATGAGATTGAAAGAAAAGGAAGGAACACATAACACATTGTCAAGAATCAAATCACAGGATAACTGCACTTGACCAACATGAGTGACTAAGACAGATTCACCATTAGGAAGTTTGACACTAATGTGAGCTACAGAAGTAATTTTGGTAAGATATGAAATGGAATGAACCATGTGGTCAGTAGCACCACTATCTATGATCCATTCATTAGGTAACAGGGCAGGTGGAATGACATGAGTGGAAGAGAAAACTGAATGATCTAAGTTGGTGGATGAATGCAAACAAAGAGGCATGGAATTAATAGAGTCTAGGCATTCAGGTTTATCTAAAGTGGCAGTATTAAGTGTAGGTAAAATACCTGCAGTGTGAAAAGTACCAGGTGGCAAGGACTTGGTAGCAGGGGTAGCATGACTGATGAGTGTGGCAGCTTGATGAGATCCAAGAGAGGAATCTTGATGTCCTTGTGAACCCAACGTATGAGCCTGCAACATAGTCATGAGCTGGTGACATTGAGAAGAAGTGAGAGCCACTGTAGTCAACTCCTCCATAGATTCTGTGTGATCCAGATTAGAACCCATTGAAACCTGATTAGCTGAGTGCCCCTTTCCTTTGTTCTTGTACCCAGGAGGGTAACCATGAATCTTGAAGCATTTGTCCACCACGTGACCAAGAATCCCACAGTGTGAACAAATTGGCCTTTCCCTTCTTCCATTAGGCTTATTGGTATAATTTCCTCTGTTAGATGAATTATTAGGACCTCTAGAAAAGAGTGCAGCAGATTCAACTGCAATGGCATTAGAACCAACTCTTCTTTGCTTCTCTTCTTGAGTGATGAGAGAGAAGACTTGATTCAGTGAAGGCAAAGGCTTCATCAGTAGGATTTGTCCCCTAACCGTTGCAAAGGACTCATTAAGCCCCATCAGGAAGTTCATAATGCATTCCTCTTCCTGATACTCAATCCGAGCATCCATTGATCCACAGGTGCAAATACCACAAGAACATGAGGGAATTGGCTTATAATTAACCAATTCATCCCAGATTACCTTGAATTTCGTGTAATAACCATTCACAGAGAGATTATCTTGAGAGAGATTGCTTACCATTCTTCGAAGTTCAAAAACCCTAGGACCATTGCTCTGAGAGAATCGGTTCTTGAGATCTACCCAAACTTCTTGTGCAATATTCAGGTAAATCACACTTGAGATCAAATCCTTGGACATCGAATTGATCAACCAAGAAAGAACCATCCTGTTGCATTTCTTCCAAGCAGGAAAAATTGGATCCGATGAACTTATTGGAGCTTTGATGGTGCCATCAACAAAATCAGTTTTGTTCTTGGAATCAAGAGCATAAATGATAGCTCGGCTCCAAGTAGCATAGTTCTCTTCAGTAAGAGGTTGATTAACCAGAATCAAGCCAGGATTCTCACTACTATGCAAAAAATAAGGACTGGATGGTTTTTCCCAAGCAAGAACAGAGGATTGAGAAGTGGATGATACGGAATCTGTATTGGCAGATGCAGAAGCCATTGAAGAAGCTTGAACTAGGTTTTACAGAGAACTTAGTTTCAAGAATCAGAGAAAGCAAAGAATTAAAGAAACTTTGCAAGAAAGATCGATGAAAGAAGAAGGGAATGCAGAGTGAAGAAAGCTTCAAAACAAACCCTAACAATGGACGATGAGTTAGGAATCGATGGAATGCACCGAGCCAACTCGCTCTGATACCATATTGAAATTGGGAGAGAGAGAGATATGAACAAGTAAAGAAGATGAATAATGCTCTGACTAATTTATTATTAAGAACTGGTCTGCTTATATACAATCAGTAATTAACAAACTGATTAACAAACTTAACAAACTTAACAAACAAAATAACTAACTCACATGACTAACACGTGATGAAATAAGAGAACAAATAACAGAAAATGTAAACTGCATGTAGCACAACAGTGAAACTAACTAAAGCACCTAAACTACTTGTAGCTTGGCTGAAATATTTCAACAGAACGCAAGGAATAGAGCTTATTTTGACAAGGTACAGACACAACCTCAAGCGATTTTGGATGGGTATTATAGCTCCACTGAATGCATATCACACACTCTCAACCACTCAAGAAAACTCATGACATGGAGACATGGGGTCCACGGGGTATATGGGGGTTCATGCCTCACTCTGGTATAAGGAACATTTAGTTTGGGACAAGGGTGCCCATTTTCCCTTTACTTTGTACACAAATGATATTACAATCAATGAAATATTTCTATCAGTTATCTCAAAAAAAAAAAGAAAAAAAAAATCAATATGCCTAGAATCCTCAATATAATTAGCTTCTTCTACTTCAATTTCATTATTATTGTCATCTTTTTTTGTTGCCATCATTACCGCAGCTGCAACTCCCAATTCTTCAACTTTTCTTGGCAAAAGCATTGGTTCAATAACTTGAGCAAGTCTTTTTGGTAATGCCATCTTAACAAAATTATGGAGATTCAAACCATCTTTAAACATATCATCAGTGGGCATCCTTCCTGTAAACATTTCCAACACAAGGACTCCGTAGCTATATACATCCCCCTCAGTTGATGCCTCACCACCCATGCCATACTCTACAACTCGTGGAATGGAAGGAAATTAGGCAATTTCTATCTATAATCAAATGGATTAAGGTCTACAAAATGCAAATTCAAAGAAAATGAAATGATTATATGGAAAAATAATATGACATATGATATTACTTCCACAATGGAAGGAAAATGTACGAAAATTTACCCCAAGGGGCCAAATTACTTTTTTTTTTTTTTTTTGGCATGTTCAATTTGGTTGAAATATATGCATACAAAGAAGATATGAAGCTTAGCCAAAGGATCGAAATGTCCAACACCAAATTAATTTAGGCATTTCTCAAAGTATGAATCTTAATTTTGCTATTAATTATTTTATTTTAAATTTTATGTAAAATTAATTATGTGCTTGTATGTACTCAAGTGAATATTTGTTATAAGAGACAAAGAAATAGTAAGCAAGAGAGTATGTTAATATGTTTATACTAATTTTATGAATATTAAAAAGCTTATATGCTAAAAAATACAAGTAGTTAATTCTTATCTTTTGATAAATTGACAAAGAGAAAAGCAACATATTACAGGATTGTTAAGAATTTAAAACTAAATAAGAGAGGTTATACCTGGAGCAACATAGCTAATAGATCCTTTTAACCCAACTGTACTTGTACACTTCTGGTAAGAATCATTCGTGCTTGTGAGGAGTCTTGCTAAACCAAAGTCGCTTACATGAGCAACCATCTCACTATCGAGAAGAATATTGCTTGGCTCTAAATCACAATGTATGATTTGTTGTTGACAATGATTGTGCATATAATTTAATGCAGAAGCCACATCAATTGCAATAATTATTCTTTGAAGAAAGCTCAAATTGTTTGATTGATTTTCGCAATCTGTCACTGGATGTAACCACATATCTAAGCTCCCATTTGTCATGAATTCAAATACAAGAGCTTTAAATTCATCGCTATTATAATTGATACTGGAGCATCATGTTAAGATCTTAACAAGATTTAGGTGTCGAACATTTCTTAAGACATTGCATTCCGCCACAAAACTCTTGGTAGCTCCTTTAGTTTGAAGGTTTAGGACTTTTAATGCAACTAACATTTCTTCTTGATTAAGAACTCCTTTGTAAACTGATCCAAAACTACTAGATCCAATCAAATTATTGAGAGAAAATCCATTAGTTGCTCGATGAAGCATTTTGTACGAAATTGTTGGAAGGAGATCCATCTTTGAGACTATTTCTTTTTATATTTTTTCCTCCAATAAAAAACATGAAATGATGAAACTAGAAGGAGACATGCAAGTGCAACCACACAAAAAATTGTGATTATTATTCTAGAAGCAAGAGACTTTCTTGATTTTGTAACTTTAGGGCATTTTGGTAGTTGTAATTCTGGAATACCCCCACAAAGCTTATTGTTTCCAATAATTAATATTGCATCTACATTTCTGAAAACTCCAATACTTGGTAATGGGCCCTCAATATCATTGAACGAAATGTTCAAGTATTTTAAAAATAAAAGTTTCTCTAGACCCCTTGGAATAAATCCAGATAAGTTGTTTCGTGAAACATCCAAAAGTTCAAGGCCTTTCTAATAAGACATGGATGAAGGTATGATTCCTTCAAAGGAATTCCCTAGCAAGTAGAGGTTTTCTAAATTCAATAAAGGCGTAAATGCACTTTTAGTCCCTACATTTTGACTTTTTTACATTTTGGTTCCCACATTTTAATTTTACCATTTTTAGTTCCTAAACCAATTAGCGAGTGTCATATCAGTCCTTGTCGTCAGCCAACTAACAGAAAAATCTGACATGGCTGACGACACTATTAAAATAATAATAAAAAAACCTAAAATACAATTTAATTAAAATTATTTCTTAAATAACAAAAATCATTATCTTTTTAATTCTTATTCTTTCAGTCATCAAATTTTTTTAAAAATCCTAACCAACTTTATCTATCTCTAATTCTCTCTTTCTCCCTCTCCCTTTCTCTCTTCGGCCTCCGTGGATGGAATCTCCCTCTGATCTCAAAATTCTCTCCACTGTAGCTTTATGGCCGGAGCTCACAAGGTCGGCCTTCTTCTCCATCACGCATCGCCGATCTGACCTAAGCTTTCTCTAGTCTAAAAATCTCATTTCCACTCAAAACCTTACACCCAATCTCAACCAACAGCGAGCAAATCAGGGGTTGATCTTCAAGGTTTTGATTATGGAGACCATGGGGTCTTGATGCGGAGAAAATAATGGGAAAATTTTGGAGTCTTGCTGGTGGGTGTTGTGAAAAACGGATCGGTGGTTGGTGGCTGTGGTGTTGTGAACTCCAAGCGGTGGTGGTTGTGGATTGGTTTGGTTTCATTGGTTGTGGTGGCTTTGTTGTTGGTGTGGGTCGATTGGTTTGTTTGGTTTGGTCCCTACATTTTATTTCAACTATTGGTAATTTTCGGCAAGGATTGATATGACACGCGCTAATTGGTTTAGGGACTAAAAGTAGTAAAATTAAAATTTAGGGACCAAAATGGAAAAAAAGTAAAAATGTAGGGACCAAAAGTGCATTTACGCCTTCAATAAATTTCCAATTGTTATGGGACTTTCACTGGACAAGTTGTTTTCAGAGACATCTAGAAAATAAATATTTTTCAAATTGCCAACTTCAACAGGTAATTTGCCATTTAATGAGTTGTAGGATAAATTGAGTAATACCGACAAAAAGAAAAGAGAAAAAACCTGTTGAGGTATGACTCCACTGAGGTAATTTTGTGAAACATCCAATTGTTGCAAATTTTGGCAATTCCCAATAGTTGGAGGTCTGTTTCCTTCTAAATTGTTTTGAGAAAAGTCCAATTCAACCAATTGAGTGAGGTTGCTAGTGGGGCTTGGGATTTTCCCTGACAAATTGTTCCCCCATAAATACAATCCTTGCATCTTCTGAAACTTCCCAAAATAAGTAGGTATCACACCTGTGAAAATATTCAAATTCATGGCCAAGCCAATTAAGTTGATAAGATTCTGCAACGCTACAGGAAATATTCGTGATATTTTGTTGCCTCCTAAATACAATTCAGTAAGTTGTGTTGACAAGTTGCCAATAGAATTGGGCTAAACACCTTCGAATTGGTTTCCTTCAATTTCCAGCGATTCCATTTTGCTACAGTTTCTTAAAGACGTTAAGAAGTCCAAATCCCTTCCTAATTTATTGTCAGTTAGACTTAGGTATTCAAGATATAGTAGATATCCCAAATTAGTCAGAACTGATCCCACCAAGTTGTTAAACCCTAGGCCAATTATTTGAAGCTTAGATGCATTGCATAAAGAACTAGGGATTGGCCACAAAGAATTTATTGTAACCGAGTTCGAATAATTTGAGATTAAGGAGAGTGAGGCTTATGTTTGCTGGAAGAGTTCCAGTAAGTTGGTTATGTGAAAGTCCTAATATGCTGATAGATGACAAATTGTAGAGAGAGGAAGGGACCATGCTGGTCAGTTTATTGACTCCAATTGTGAAAACTAATAAGCTTTTCAAACGACCTATGCTCTCTGGAATATTTCCCTCTAAATTATTAGAGGCTACCAAAAAATGTACGAGCAACGAAAGATTTCCAAAGGAAGGTGAGATTTGTCCTGTCAACCTGGAAATAAAGAAGCTTTGACAAAGAGCCAAGCTCCATTGGGATTTTCCCAATAAGTTTGTTCCACACTAAGTACATTACCCTGATTTCGGAGCAGTTGGTCAAACTGGCTAGAATTTCACCTCCTAGCGTGTTATTTGAAAGATCGAGATGTCGCAGTCGAAACAAATGACCAACTTCCTTTGGAATTTCGCCATAAAAGCTGTTGTTTCAGAGGTTGATGGCTCTAAGAAATGTGAGGTTTCCAATGTAAGGTGTAATGGTTCCACGCAATTTATGCCCCTGTAGTGCCAAAGCCGTGACTCTTTGATGGTGGCGGCTGCATGTAACTCCATACCAGTTGCAGAACTGAATAGAATGAAGTTCAAGACTCCAGTTGGGTCATTAGGAATGGATTCTTTGAATTTGAGCAAAGCCAAACGATCAGTCTTGTTTGTTTGAGTGGCAGAAGTGGAAGGATGCAAGCATAGTAAGGTAATTATGGTAAAGTGCAGAATCATGTGAAGGTATGGAGAGCATAAATAATATTGGGTCCGTTTGGATAGCACTTATTGTTGCTGAAAGTTGATAAAAACTGATTGTTGTTGAAAACACTGTAGCAAAATAATTTTTAAATGTGTGAATAGTGTTGTGGGACTCACTTTTAATATTAAATATGACGTGAACAGTGCGTGAACAGTACACGCACAGTAACTTTTGTCTCCAAAGTCAACAAGTGCGGAAGAAAAAAAAAAAAAAAAAAAAGAGAAAACGTGATTTCAGAAACGCGCTGCAGCTTAACGCTGTATCCAAACCCAGGCAATGTAGGAAAATTGGGGTTGTGAAGCTTCATTGGTTTGGAAAAGTAGGAAATTAGTGAAATTTTAGTGCAATGCAGAGTTAGTTATACAAGTTTGTATTATATATATGGGCTCTTATAGTTATGGTGTAGACGTAAATTGTACGCTTTTAAAATGATGACATTCACAAACATTTTCCTGCCTTAGTTGATGGTCAAGCAAGTGAAAGTTTGGTTGCTCTACCTAATTATTCTGCTTTTAAAATGATAACATACACAAACATTTTCCATTATGATTAATTATTCTAATTTCACTTTCTTGGGAGCAGATTAATAATTTTTTTAATACTGAATCCTAGAAAAAACTTACCAATTGAAAAATAGCATTAATGCCCTACTAGAGTGTAGAGAAGCCAGAGAAGAGTTTGGCTGCTCTACACTCTTGTAGCGCATTAATGCTATTTTTCAATTGGTAAATTTTTTCTAGGATTTATTATTAATAAATTATGAATGCGCTCCTAAGAAAATGAAATCAGAATAATTAGTCATAATGGAAATTTAGAATACAAACAGTTGAGGTGGGTGCAGCATCCACTACCCTCAACACCTCCATTTGTTTTGTGACATAATATTGACTCCTTTCATTTTATCCCTTATTTTTCTATTCTATTGTAATTTGTATTTTATCACTAAGAATATCATATTTTGTTGAACAAATTACCCAAATTACTTACTGGTATAATAAAATGTTAATTATAAATTATAAATAAATTTAATAGTTAATGGATTTAGTTAATATTACATTGAACTTTATATACATATATATATATATATAATATCATTAAAGATTTTTAAGCCTAAAGTTTCCGTAATATGTGTGACGCAAGGGAAGCATTGTATGAATGCATAATATGCTTAGAAATAGTAAAATTATAATATAATCTAATATACTATTTTCTTAAGTTGAGAGAAACTTTGTGAAAAAAGTTTGGGAGCGTATCACGTCGATAGCAAGTAGCAACTACTATTAATTTTGATCACTTACTCAATGCACCTCTCTCTCTCTCTCTCTCTAGCTTTATATTGATGAGTTAAGGTCTACTGCATATTTTCATTAGTTTCATATGGTTGAAATTGTGTGGAAAGAAACAATGTTGAATAAGTATTGTCATAAACTATTTGGTGATTACGAACTATATATAAAAAATTGTCTTGAGTACAATGTTTTATTGACAAACATTCATTTTCCTAAAATTTTGAATTAAGTCTCGTGATAATCTGTTGTTTAATGCATAGTTCTCAAGCTATTATAAGTAATATAGTCAATGTTTTAGGGATGGATTATTGGTTTAGGATTTACGTCATTCATGAAATGATTTCTTGAATTAATAATATTTGATCATATTTAACACAGGCAATTGCTTTTGCCATTTTGAAAATAATTTGTATTTTAAACCTGCTTATTCAATTTCTTTACATTCTTTCCTAGGATTCATTTCTTATTTTTGGGTTTAAGCTTACAATAATGAACCCAAAAAATAGGTGATTAGATGTACGAAATATCAATCGTAATTTTAATTAGAATAAATTTTATAAAATGCTCTAATGTAGAAAAATATCAATTTTCAAAAGCTTACGTAGTAACGTTAGAAAAAATTAATAAACACCAAAAGTTTTGATTTTATATTATATATATAGGAGTAGTTATGTGACTTTCCAATAATATTTATATGAAATCCCATCTTTAGATGACTCCGTTGTTAATTATATAGCTTAATACTTAAATTTTTTTTTTTTTTTTTTTTAAAAAACATACACATAAAAGAGAGGAAAATTAATTCTAACATAGACTTAATACTTGATCTTAATTTATTTAAAATTTAAGTCTTAAAATTTGCTTAAGCTTTTTTTTTTCTTATTTTATTTAAGCATAATTTATTAGCCAATATAGACAAGTTCTCTTTCTTTTTTCTTTTTTATAAAAAAGTTGAGTGTCAAAATGAATTTAAATATGGTTTTAAAGTTAAAACGGACCACAAAATTGGAAAAAAGATTCTGTTTCTAGTTTTTACCGATTCAACCGGTTGATTTGATCCAATTTTTAGAACATATTCTAAAAAAATTAAATAAATAAAAAAAAAAAGCCCATAAATCACTTTAACCATTAAAAAAAAAAAAAAAAAAGGGGCCCATAAATGACCTTCCAGAAAAAGCCCATAACCCCCTAAACTCTTTTCATATCCTTGAAGAGGGGCGAGGGGCTCTCCTGAACTGGCGGTGAAGTTCTCCAGGTCCCATTCTTCTTCTTCCATTCCCTTTTGTTTGGTTGCTTAGAAAAAAGGGGAATATTAGCCACGACAATTCACACACAAACTTCTTCTTCTAATCAATGAATGAAACATAGAAACCCTAATTTCAATTCTAAAAGCCCAATGAAAGGCCCTGCTTGGTTTAAAGTTTAAATCTTTCTCTCTCCTTTCCTCGTTTAATGTTTGAATTTGAGAGCCAACCTTTTAGTTTCATGTTTCTATTAAGTTTAGACATTCTTGCTTTATTCTCTGTCTTCAGCTTTTCATTATTGTCAGAAGCCAAGTTATTGGTACACTCAGAACTAGGAGAGTGGTAGAGAATTCAATAGAGAAATTTCAATGCTGGGTATGAACTTTGAAGTCTAGGCCTTTAATTCTTGCTTTGGTCATAGTGTTTGTAGGACCCTTTTTAATGGGTTTAAGGTGAAATCAGAATTTGGTTTTGTTATAAGGTGGGTCGTAGGAATTTTTGGCAGGATAATGTTGATGTTATAAAAGTTTGTAGCTTTATTTTTTGGGGGTTATTTAATTTTGTTCCAGGTTTAAGCTTGATATTGTAGCATAGAGAAACCTACATTTTCTGACATTGATATTGCCAAAAAATGAAGCTAAGCTTCATTCGTGGATGTTCTCCTTCTAATTTATCAGTGTTTGTTAAACCCTCTATAAGTACCAATCTTCTTCGACCCATTTGCTTTTCTTCAATGTCATCCCCACCCACTTCTTTGAAGCCTCAAATTCCTCTCTTTCTAAGACCACCACTGCACTCAGCTTCTGTTTCTGACATCCGAAAATGGCATGATTGGGCCAAAAATCTTGCTTCTTCGGTTGGGACAACCTTTGTAGACTCCGACAATGGTCCAGACTCGGACCTATTGTGCAGGGAGCTTAAGTGGCTCATGGAAGATGCAATTGAGGTTCACACTGTTTTCCCAAATGGGTATTGAAAACAATCAAACAAATGTAGGGCATAGAAGAGCTTTACAATCTGTGGAAGCAGAGGATTGAAGAGAGGAGGCCTTTTCAGTATCTAGTTGGGTGTGAGCACTGGAGGGACTTGGTGTTGAGTGTCCAAGATGGGGTTTTGATTCCGGGACCTGAGACCAAACTCATTGTTGACTTGGTGGCTGATGTGGTTTCAAATAATGAAGGTTTAAGAGTCTATGTTGCACGGACACTGACACGGACACGGACACGGAGATACGGCAATTTTTGAAAAATAAGGACACGACACGGCGGGGACACGGCGGTTAAATAATTAATTAAATTTTATATTTAGGCATATTTTTTAATATTTTTAGATATAAAATACGTTTATATCTAGAATTTAAATTATGTAAAAATTACAAATAAATAAATTAACACTCAAATTAATACAATAATATACATAAAATGTTTATAATACAAACTAAAAGTTTAAATAGGCTACGGTGAAATACTAATAATAATACTAAAAATAATAGTCAAAATAAATTAAATAATAGTATAAAATTTGAAGTTGAAAGTTTGAAAGTGGCTTTCACGTGGGTTGGCAGGTGACACACAAAACAAAGAGGTAATATATAAAAAAGTATTATAAAAGTTTAAATGAACAGAAGAAGAGAGAAGGCAGCTGGTTCTGCGAAGAAAAAGAAAACGAAACAGAAGCAGAAGAAGAAGAAGAAGAAGGAGAGAGGAGGAGCTCGCCGATCGGAAGGGACAGGGTACGCCGGCACCGCGTCGACGTCTATGGATTTCTCCGATCGGCCCGATCTAGCTCCGGCGAGGGACAGAGGGCAGCGGCAGCGGGCAGAGGTCAGAGAGAGGGCAGAATCTGTGAATTTTTTTTTTTTTTTTTGTCACTGCTCGCGCGTCGGACGCGTCGGATCCACTTCGGCGCCGCGTCGGAGCCGCGTCGGAGCCGTGTCGGAGCCGTGTCGGAGAAGCGAAAAAAAAAAAAAAAAGGGACACCGCCGGACACCGGAATCTGGCGCGTCGTGGCCGTTCCGGTGTCCGATACGTGTCGGACACCGACACGACGCCAAAAATGGCGTGTCCGTGCAACCTAGTTTAAGAGAGGGATTGTGGGCAGATTTAGGAACTGGAACTGGGGCACTTGCTATTGGAATTAGGAGGATTTTGGGGAGTCGTGGGAGGGTCATTGCAACCGATTTAAGCCCTGTTGCACTGTCCGTGGCAGCTTTTAATGTGCAGAAATATGGTCTTCAGGTTAATGAAGTTATCATTGTAATGTAATGGTTCCAATTTCAATAATTTCACATGAAAACTCACTAACAATGATAGTTTTCATCCCACAATCCATATATTGGACCATGTTACATGCTGAAATGAAATGCAGGGAGTTTTTAATTTGCTTCTAGTAAATCATTTATTCAACATAGAAAGTGATAGATAGTCTCCAACTTTTTATTTTTATAGGTAAGTTAGTCTCCAATTTTAGATCATCTATTTATTCAACATACAAGTGGATCTTTTTATAATAGAGTGGCTAAATTTTCACTTCCTATGTACTAGGGCGTCCCTTTTTGATATCAATAAATCTTATCACTTATAAAAAAAAATAAAAAAATAAAAAAAAAAAAATTACTTCAGCCAGCAACTTACCGCAACTCTCCTTTTTCCGGGCTTGGGATCGGCTATGAACAAAATATATGTGGCCGACTTTGACTAGTTTGTTGAGTTTATATAGCTGACCCCAAAATTTTGGGACTAAGGTCTGATTGTTGTTGTTATTCAACATACAAGTCCTCCATTTTTGCTCGTGAATGTACTGCTACTATATCTAATGAAATTTACTGAAGGATTATGTTTAATAAGATGGCCAAAGCCTTTTCAGTAATCTTGATTCCCCTTCTAACCAAATCCTAACCATTTATATGCCTCCTATAATAAACTGTAGCCCCAATTATCAAGGCTGTAGACTGTAGTAATTGTGTCCTGTATTCTTGTGGTATTATAGGGTTCAATATCAGGAATGCCGGCGAAATCTTTGTTGATTACTTAATAGGTTTTCTTTAAAATAAATTTACTAACATGCACAACTCTCCTAATTATTTATCATCTTCAGTTGCATTAACAAGTCGTCATCTAAGGTTCCTAACACAGATGCACTTATAATGGCTAAACACAGTCATTGTCCTGGCAAGGAATTTCAAAAAAATCTTGTAGGTGCTCTGTAATAATTTTAACTACCAGACACCTTTTGGATGGTTTCTTTTATGTCATCAATGTCCAATTATTTGGACTTAAAAAAAAAAAAAAAAAAAAACAGGAATAATTTTCCTTTAGTAGTTATCAAATCCGCTTTTCTTTTTCTTCCTTTCTCCATTTCTTAGAAGGCATTCAGATGTTATAAATGAAAGTTCGAAGAATAATAAATTATTTTTCATTGTGGGGGACGGGGTAAAGCTGTGATGCTTATTTTTAAATCAATACTATAAATAGTAAACTGGATATGCAATGAATGCTGAGATCAAAATGTCCTCTAATGTAGCTCAAAGTTCCAAATAACACCCTGCAGCTCTAAGTGCTCTAAAATTAAGAGGCACAAGGAGAAGAAAAGGCTGAAAAGAGCTTTGGTCACATTTTTCTTCTTCTTTGGGATTGGTGGCACATTGATGCAATAATTTGCTTTTGGTTTGACAGCAATTGGAATGATTGGGAGGCTTTTGGAAATTTAAGCAACATTAGGAGATTGATTGCTCAGTTTTAAACTTTAGTGGGACAATGCAACTCAGTTGATATGGTAAATATTTGTAATTAACCTTTTATTTTACTATGAGAAATTGAAGCGTATTAATTTTTTAGGTTTCTTACTTTTCAATCTCATCTTTTTCCCCTCTTCCTTCCAGCAAAATAGAATATCTGTGATTTCTTTTCTTTCTTCTTCTGCACTTTATTACAAACCACTCAGGATGTAATTGAATTGAGGCAAGGATCATGGTTCAAACCATTGAAGGATGTGGAGGGAAAACTTGCAGGTATTGTCAGTAATCCACTGTACATACCGAGTGACAATATCCTTGGGCTACAAGCTGAGGTTGGTAGACATGAACCAAGACTTGCATTAGATGGTGGTCTAAATGGCATGGATGATCTTCTCCATCTTTGCAATGGGACTGCTTTGATGTTAAGACCTGGTGGATTTTTCATTTTTGAGGTATGGATCTTTTAATAACTAGAAGCCAGAGTTCAAAATTTTAAATGATCATACTACCAATTTTATATTATTTTTCAACATTTTCTCAATGATAATGTTATAGAAATATTTGAAATTGCAATATCTGCAAGGTTTTTTTTATCGTCTATGTGTTAAAATAAAATAACTTAAAATGGATTTTACTTTGAGATTAGATTTGTAAATTACAAAAGATTGAGCCTTGGTGCGATGACAAGTGCCTTCCACCAAAAGTAATAGGTTGAGGGTTCGGGTCTGGGAATTAGCCCCTCCTAACAAATTTGGGGGTAAGGCTACCTTCCATGACCTCTTTTAGACGCCACAAAAGCAGGAGTTATGTGCATTGGGTACGACCTTTTTTTGGATTTGTAAATTATAAATGTTAAATTCTAGTACATGGATTAGCCTAAGAAGGGATTTCAAGAATCCCCATGGAACCTGAACACATCAATTCATATTATCAAAGTCCCAAGTATGGACTCCATCATTAACTGTTGCTGTGAAATTGTACTTGTGAGAAAATGGGTGCTGCTACACAAGGATTATACATGCATTAGTGTGGGTAAAGGAATGAGATGGGAGCCGGATGCACCTATTGTTGAATGCATACCAACAGATAAGTTCAACAAAAAAATGAAGCACTTGGGTGAGTTAGGAATGGTCAAATTTGATCCATAAGCACAGGAAGCTTTTCGAATGGGAAACCCCCTCCCAACCTTGGTTGTTGAGACTAAAACCCTATGATACATGTCAAGAATTGGCAGACCTGATTGTAGGCTGTCATGCTAGGTGGTCACCAAAGATGATAAGACAAAAAAGGACCTGGGTTAGGTACTAACTTGGTTCTCTGCAAATGATATTGTCAATGTATATATGACTTGTTGGTGAAAAGGACAAGAACTTGATGGGAGACTAGGAAAGAAACAGAACTTGAGATGTTGATATGGGGATAATGAGAAGTTTAATGGGTCTGGAATCAGGATTGTTGGACGTGCTATTAGGATTCTTATATAGCTAATGTTGTTCTAAAAATACTATTAACAATAGTGTTATTTTAGTGACTTTAATATCTAGTTTGGATGAGTTCTGCTGTTTTGGAACCTGACACCTTTGCCTTGAACCCACCCCCAAACTTAATTAGGTTGTCTTTATAGACCATATTGGAGTCCTTAATTGGGTCAAAATGGTTCAGAAACCATGTTTCTCTGGGTAATTGCTACCTGTGCACATACCTCAATCCTTGTACCTGTTGCATGGCTTCTATTGGTTTTTATTTTTTATTTTTTATGAGGAAGTCTAAATGTTTTTCTTTTTCCTGTTGCATGGCTTCTAGTGGTTTTATATGGGAGGAAGTCTCAGTGTCATTCTTTTTCTTTTCCTTTCTTGGGTGGTTTGTGTTTCTCCTTTTTTTTTTTTTTTTTTTTTTGTCTATTAATGTTACATTTTCAATATCTAGGTGACACAAATTATTTAATTGTATGTTCTCCCGTGTTATGCCATATGGTTTATGCTAAAGTATTTCATACTCATTTACACTACCTGCGTTTTGAGCTCATTAAACATAGTTTATTTTTTGCCCCTACTTTGGATTTCTTTCTTTGTTAAGTAATGTCAATTTTAATGAAAACAGAAAGCGAATACAGAAAGTATACAATAAAAAATAATTAAAAAACAACAATGAAAAATGGACTCAAAGAGGAGAGAAAGATACTAGCAAAGAAATTAACGGCGAATCAGAAAAAAATTCCAAAGATTCCATCAAAGAATACGCCTAGAAAGTATAGGATTTTGAACTCCATTCATAAAGGGTCTTCAAAAACATGAACTTAAAATTAGGCAAAGTTAATTCCTTTCACTTAAATGTAGGCTGACTCTTCTCTGTCCAAATGCACAGCATAAGACAGGGCAAGAATGGAACCCCGCACTTCCTTGAATCTAAAGGAACCAAAGGCTCCTTTCCAAGACTCCAACATAGGCATATAACCACTGTTTTAAAAATCGGACCGGACTGACCAGTTCAACCGGAAACCGGGCACCAGTCCAGTCCTGTAAAATGCCCAAAACTTGTATAAAACTGGTCAAAACCAGGTAAAACCAGGAATTGGGACGAAAACCGGTTCTTTGACCATACCTGTTTTTAAAACCATGGGCATAACATAACTTGGCATGACCCAAGTGATCTGATCTAGGCAAAATAAAAAAGCCCACAGGTCACAAGCAATAGGAAAATGTAATAGTGGATGACTTGCTGACTCACCATCAGATTTGCACAAGCAGCACCAGTATGCCATGATAAAAGCCCTCTTTCAAAGACTTTACCACAAAAAAAAAAAAAAAAAAAAAAAAAAAAAAAAAAAAAAGCCCTCTTTCAAAGATTATCCATCAACTATATATTCCCAAGAGCCATCACCCAAACAAAGAATGCAACACTAGGCAGGGTTAGCATTTTCCATATGCATTTCCAAGGAAATTGGATAGGATTTACAGGCCTTTCTTGAAGCACTCTATAACTACTTTTAACCTGGAATCCAGTCTTAGGTGATGGATGCAAAACCAATCTACCAGGACCGGTAGGGGTTACCTTCACTGCTTACAGATCATCCAAAAAATTGGGCCATAGAATCTAACTCCCATTCTTGTGCCTCTAAGATGAAGACAGGATTCCAATGCACCTGACCGTTGACCCAATCAAAATAGTCTGAAACCAAAGCCTCTTTGTCTCTGGCAAACCTGAATAGCTCAGGGTATCTATCCTAGAAAGTCCCATTGCTATCCCAATGATACTTCCAAAACAAAACTTGGGAACCAACCCCCACCTCAAAACGAGTGTATGAAGCAAACTTCTTCCAACCCTTCCTGATATTGGGCCTACCCCAGTAGGACCTTTTTCCATTCCAAAGTACCTCTGACATCAAGTAGTTCTGTACTTGCTCTATCAATAACCTTTTGCTGTTTTGCTACAGTGACTTCTGTTCCAACCCATGCCTCCCTAGCCATTTTCCAAGCAAAGCTAGGTTAAAAATCAGCAGCTTTTGAATGCCCGGTACCCCTTGGATTGGATTTCACATAGTTAACTAATTAACCAAATGGAATTTATGCTCCCCATGAAGCCCACCCCACAGGAAGTCTCTATTTTTTCCAGCTTGTTGGCTACACTAACAGGAACAAGGAATAGGTAGGGAGACTTGAAAGCATACTCTTGATTAGAGTTAGGCTAATAGGCTTCCTCTAGATTATTTTCTCTCATTTTGTTTACATTTGGTTTCACTTTTTCCTACAATGGGTGGAATATGAATTGATAGTAGAATGTATTAACTTTATATAATTCTCATATTATCATTTAGTACATATAAATACATATTGAATAGATAAAAAAATTTTCTTATAGCCATTACTTAAAAAAAATTAAAATAAATGTCTTATAGCATCATATGCGGAATAAACTACTACCCGGTACAGTTTTGACAACATTGATTAACCGAGAATTCTTAGATTAAATTTTGTGTCTAAAAAAAGGGCAAACCATGGATGCTCGTAAGAAAGACTTTGCTTCTAAATTGTAAAAATGGTGTACCCAGTGCACAAGACTCATTTTGTGGTCCCATTTCAGAGGTTAATTCCTAGACTCAAACTTATGATATGTCGCTTGGGATAGATGGCACTTACCACTGCACCCAGGTTTGACATCCCTTGCTTCTAATCATGAAATGAGCTATAAATCACACCCTGTGTTTAATCAAAGAACCAACTGTTTTGCTATGATAATTCTTTCAAGTAGGACAAGTACATGAAAAGGCAAAAACTCTGTTACGAAGTTGATTTCCTTTTTTGGTTTTTGGGTCTTGTTCTCTTCCTTTGAGTCAATAAGCTTGATGTCTGTTTTATGATTTTATCATAGATTCCATATTCTGCACATAATTCATACCGTTGCCTTTTCCTATGAATTATGCAGGCATAAAAGTAATAAAGAATTTGAAGTAAAGACTGTCATGAGGAAATGATACAGTTCCTCCAATTCAACTACCCCTCCCCCTAACCCCAAAACATTGCACAAGCAGAAATGTTTTCTCATTGTCAATATGAACTCTTAAATATTTTAGTTGGAGATGATTAAGTAACACTGTAATGAACATTTTACAATGTTACCTAATTGTGTGTGTGTGTGTGTATTGTCAACATATAGTTAATATAATCCATACCTATAATATGGTTGTGACTTAACCCTCCACCCTTATTTCTGAGGAAAGAGGCCATTTGATACAAAGTTCACTGGTATTGCATCCTTATATTTATTTCATTACATTCATATCTTATGCAAAACCAGATGTGACAATCCCATTTGATACAAAGATCACTGGTATTGCATCCTTATATTTATTTCATTACATTCATATGTTATGCAAAGCCAGATGTGACAATATTTTCTCCTGGATTCTTGACTAGTTTAACCCTACTCAATATTGGGTATTTTCTAGGCTTTTGACCCCAACATAATTAAATCAGATGTGAACTCACCAATTTTTCACTTAATGCTCTTAGAAGTGCTTTGCTGTGGATTTGTGTTATAAAAATTCATGGTTATTCTTGTTGTAATCTATTACTTGTATTTATTTTCATTCTTTCCCATCTCTGCAGACAAATGGTAAGAAGCAGTGCAAGTGTCTTGCAAAGTACATTGAAAATGACATTAGAGGGAGCTTCCACAGTTTGGACATGGTATCCGATTTTTCTGGCATTCAAAGATTTCCAACTGGATTCCATCAATGACCAATTTGATTTGTGCATGATCTTGTATATCAGCAATCAACTAGGAAACAAGGAGATGAGGAAAGAAATTCTGGAAGCTCTACCATTGATTTTCGGCAATGGTCTTTAAGGAAAACATAAATTTTGTATCCTTGGGCATTGACTTGGGTGGTATAGAGGTAGATAAATATGCTTTGTTTATTAGCAATGTGATATCAGTTTTTAGTTTCTTGATCTTCTTGAGGCATTTTTATGTGAAGTATGTTGATGAACTGCATTCTGGGAGAAATAAGATTCAGTTAAGTTTGTTGCACTTGTGTTTTTGCTACTTTTCTATTGTCCAAGTAAAACCATCCATGTAGGAATGCTAAAGGATTAGATTGGGTTGTACCAACCAAATATATAATATGCTCTACCATTTCTCTAAATGATCATCCTTGTTATAAGGCCTTGGCTGGAAACAAATAGAGAAGGCCACTTACAAAGCTGGCTGCCATGGCAATATTTGTCCATCGTTACTGGTCATCCCAATTATTCAGAATTTTAGTGAATTGTAAAAGATTCCAAGCATATTCAATATTTTGAAGATTGTGTACAAAGTTTTTGACAACGCAAAATTTGGTTTCGGCCCTTGTGCATGTTTTTGATGTTGGTTGTTGATGCTAATTGAATGATTGAAGAGGAATGATAAAAATTCCATACTCTTATTTGCAAAGAAGGCCTTGGATAAAATATTGGAGGCAAGTATTCATCTTACTTATCGATCTTAAATGATTCGTCTTTCTTTGACATTTTTGTCCCCTCTTTTATATAATTTCAGAATGAGATTGATCCTTAATTAATGTAATTCAAGCACTTCAATAATCCACAATTCCTTATAAACTTGATGTTGTGATTATGTCTTTGTAGACTCTCATAAACCAATAGATTTTCAATCAAAGAACAAATATGCATAACTTGAATTTGTTGACATGAAATCGCCATTTTGGAAGCTTATCCTTTTGACTTCTACATTTCTTGTCTCACTATCTGAAGAAAATTGAAATCAAGAAACTTCTCCAATCCAAACAATTCTGTTTTGGATGAATGAGTTAGATATACAGAAGCACAATCACAAAACATGCAGCATTCAAATGCAAATACAATCTTAACCACATCAACTAAACAACTCATAAAAGCATATTCAATAAAAAGGACATGGTTTAGGATAGAATTATTGATATTAATATGTTCCGTAGTTATTACTTGGTGTTCATGAACTCTCAGCATTCCTTTTTAGCCAAATTTGACAAATTGTGGCTTCTCATGCTATTATATCATCACATCTCATTATATCCAGCTACAACCACTTCCACTAATTAATTCACATACCCCCTCAGCATTCATTTTTAGCCAAATTTGACAAATTGTGGCTTCCCATGCAATCTGCAGATAATGTCACAGTAGTACTCAATCTTCTCTTTCTAAGGAACTAAACACCCACTGGATTATATCATCACATCTCCTTACATCCAGCTACAACCACTTCCACTAATTATTTCACGTGGGTATGGGAACTGATGAGGGAAATGTTATAAATCATCCCACAAGTTGAATCCTAGAGCCAAAATATAACCAGCTTGGGCTTGTAAACAAAGCTGAGTTTTATGCTACTTATTATATACATGAACGGAAAATAAGGCCCTGTTGTTTAGCTGACATGGCTGGGGAAATGCATACATTGACTAATTATATATATATAATTAATCTTTTCAGAAATTTTGTGTCTGACATGGATTTCTTTTATTATTAAAATTCTTATGTGGCTTTTTTAATGTTTAATTAGTATTTGATTTTATATTATTATGTTAGCCATATGTATGCCAACAACGCAAACCGTTTGCCATGTAAACATTTTCCGTTAGTGAGCTAATGGTAGGAACTAAATTGACTTTACGTTGAAAATAATAGGAGACCAAATTGACTGCTATCAAAATGTAGAGACCAAATTAACCGTGATCTTAAAATGTAGGGACCAAAATGGTGTTTTCGCCCACTTCTTAAAAATGAATCTCCTTTTGTTTTAACGAGAAACTGTCATATCACTTACTTACTAAATAAAATGTGAAAATTAAAACCCACTACCACCTACTATTGTATAATTAAAACAAAAGAACATGTCTAGTTAAAAAATTACTAGAGGTAAGCCAATCCCAAATTTTGAATGGCTGAAATTCTCTTTATTCTAATCCAAATTCGGTGCTATTTAAGGGGATATTAGAGCTAGGTAGTAGTAAAGCCAAGTCAACACCACCAGAGAAAAACAAGCAATTGAATTGTTTGCTATGTGGGCGTTTTTTCCCCCGGATCAAACAGGTACTATTTATATTTAATCTATTTTTTCTTATATATTATTGTTGTTTATAATAGTTTTCGGTTTTTGTCAATTTAAGGTACAATTAAATGACTTTTTTTTTTTTTTTTTTTTTAAATTTCATATTCTGCTTTCAATCAACAATCATATCTTTCTCTTGCTTGGATTTTTTGCTTTATTGGTATTGATAATCTTATTCTTTTGCTGAATTAAATTTGATTGAAGGTTGAAGTTGTAGATACCCCATTTTGCGTCTCACATTTAACCCCACTGGCATTACATTGCATATTATCACCATTTAATGTCTCCAAGGCAAGATTGTAATTTTGACCTTTTGATCTCCAAATACTTCTTATAAAAAAATCTTGAGGTCATAATGATCAAGATGACAGTTCATGAGCATTAATCGGACCACTAGATTAAAAGATATCAAAGAAACAAGGCTTAATAGTAAAGGACACTTTTATGAAACCGGTCTCAACCATAGGTGATTATAATCTCTTAATTCTAATTGGTCTATTTTCAATCTAATTTAAATTAAATGATGTGTCATATTCCTATTGGCAGTGTCGATACCTCGCAATCGTCGACCACCCAGAAACAGTGACGCGCATGCCCCTCTCTAGAGGGTGGTGAGCGGGCTCAGGTGTGTGCTTTCCTATGACTAATGAATCATTTTTAAATTGTCACGAGTTTGTGAAGTCGTCACCAATCATTAGGTTTTTGCTAAGGTGTGATTGGTCATTTGACTCTGTTTGATTTTATTACCAATCCTTGGTTATGAAAAAGTCAATTTTTTCCTAATCTAACTGGATGATAAAAAATCTTGATTCTTGGTTCCGAAGTCTGGTAACGTGTGGGGAAGGTGTTAGGCACCCCACAACGCTTGTTGTGAGACCGTTCTTTATTTTAGTAAACTCTTAATGTTTGGTCATAGGTAGATAAAAGCGAGCTACTAGTATTAGCTTTTGTGGCTTTAAAGAAATAGGCTTTGAGTAGTAAATTGGCCAATATATAAGTTTAGAGGGTGTTTTGGCTAATGGTTGAAAGTTCAGGGAGTATATGGACATTTTTTCCTAGTGTACAGAGGAACATTGCTTACTCTGAGGATAACTGGGAAGAAGATAATTTCTAGAAGCATATGTTAAGTGTTGAGTGTCACCCCAAGGATGTTGCTGATGAATTGATGTGCAAAAGGCCTAAAGCGATTGACAAAAGAAGCCACAAAGAAAAACAATAGTATTCTACTTTTAGCCCACAAAAATATGTGTTATTATACTTTCCAATATCAAACTTTTTTTGAGAAGTGCTACGTACAAAACATTTTCACAACAAATTATAAGTGATTAGTTGTTATTGGTTTTAATTTGAACCTACTACTGAAAAATTATTTTTTTGACTTTCCAATAATAGCTTGTAATAAACTACCACTTAAGTTTATTGGTGGTTAATGGTTATTTGTTTTTTAAGTGTTTTGAAAATATTATAGACATAGCATTTCTTTTCTTTTTTTAGCATTTATGAGCTCTTTCTATTTTGTAGTATTTTTGTTACACAATTCTATTTTTTTTGGGGTTTAAGTTACTAGTTGTGATGCTTATCTCTTTCTATTGCTTGCACGTGTACATGGTAACCTTAGTTATCACGATTCAATACATTGTTTTGTGCCACATTCTTACATTCTCTCTTTGTCTTAAGAATGAGTGCTACAAGAGTTAATGCTCTATGCATTCATGTCTATTAGATTCAAAATCTATCTGCCAAATTGTCAAATAGCTAATGGATACTTTTTTTTAATTAAAATTTCATTAAGAGTATTATTGTTGATGCGCTAAATTGGGTTAGATCGACTTGGGAAAACAATCTTCCTATGGCTTGAATACTAACACCCAATTGGAACACTTCTGCTTAAATTTGGAAATATATAGGATTACATATGATGCAACAATCTATGAGGCTTCGTTGGATTTAGTCTTAAAAAATAGAATTTGGTTTAGTCATTCTCCAAAGCCAATAAGTCTTGTAGATCCAAAGTAAAGGATAAGGTTACATGGACCAAAACTAAGTCAGGTTGCTTCTCTTTGTGTAGCCACATTTACAGAGCTTTATATGCTTTAGGGAGGTCCTAGACTGTTTGCTGTGTGTCATATCTGATTTATCAAATATTGGGCAGTGATGGGTGATTGGTCTTCTGTTGGTTTAAAGTCTTATATACTAAATTGAAACTTAGATTGATTGTTTTATTCTCTATAGCCACTAGCTACTATAGTCTAAAACTTTAAGTTTAAACAGAAATTGAACGAAACATCCATTTTTATTTTTATACTAAAATAATGTTGCATAAAGCATCTAAATTTCTAAACTAACATGGCATCTTTGATACATTCCCTTCCTATAAAGACTTTTAGGAATTGAATTGATTATTAATACAAACACATAATCACACATTATAGTAGTAGAATCCAGCACAGTAAATGAAGACAACTCCTACACTTGAAGAGAATGAAAATCATGATTCCTACACTAGAAGAGAAAGAAAATCATCCATTGATCATTTCAACAGGGGATATTAAACTAGCTTGAAATTGAAGTCACAACTCCTAATCCCTTGCCTAATCCAAGCATTATTAAAGACATTTAATCTCTTCTAGTTGTTCCAGGCCTCTGCAATTCACAAAAAAGTTTGTTAGCTCACCATTTCATACCTTTATAATATAATAAACAATAACTATTACAAGGTTACAAGGTCGTGAGTATTAATAAGATGACAATTTCTATTTAGCAATTTGACCATGAGTGAGAAATGAAAATCTAATTTTAAAATCAGCCATGACAATCTACTCAAGATTAATAAAAAGGTAAACATAAAATTTTCATGCTTTTTGAAAAGAAGTATTTGGGAACTGAATGAAATCAACGTAAATGACTAGGACACACTACTTAGAGTAGTCTTATAGTAATTAAAATGAAATGCCTCTTACTTGAGCTCTACTTGGTCTACCTCTGCGAATCCCCAAACCAACAAAAGTACTTTTTATCAATTGTAGTTCCTTAATGACTTCCTCCATATTGATTCTCTCTTTTGGAGATTCCAGTGAACATAAGATTCCAATATTAAGGATTGAGAGTAAGCATTTTTGCATATCCACATCAATATGCCTAAAGTCCTCAGTATTATTAGCTTCTTCTAATTCAATTTCATTGTCGTTGTCATCTTCTTTTGTTGCCATCGTTGTTGCAGTTGCTACTCCCATTTCTTCAACTTCTCTTGGCAAGAGCATTGGGTCAACAACTTGAATGAGCCTTTTTGGTAAGGACATCTTAACAAAGTTATGGAGATTGAGACCATCTTTAAACATATCATTAGTGGGTCTCCTTCCTGTGAACATTTCCAACACAAGGACTCCATAACTATATATATCCCCCTCAGTTGATGCTTCACCGCCCATGCCATACTCTACAACTCATGGAATGGAGGGAAATTAAGCAATATTCTATTTATTACAAAAATATGGATTTAGGGTTTACAGAATGCAAAGTCAAGAAAATAAAACAAATCTATATTAAAAAAATAATGACATATGCTATTACTTTTGAAATTAAAGGAAACAATAATAACTTTATCCCGAGGGTCCAAATCACTTTTTGCCCCTCTTGTTGATTTATTTTGATTAAGAAAATATATCTATTAAAAGAAGGTATAAATTTTAGTCAAAGAATATCAAAATTAACATTTCTCAAAGTTTAAATCATATTTGAATGTTATTTTTGAATTAAAATTTGCAGTTATATAAAAAAATAATTAAATTAATTATGTGCTTGCGTGGTACAAACGTGAATGTGTTTTAACTTCTAAAAGAAAAACAAATACTAAGCGAGAGTTACTTAGCAAATAAACAAATAAAAATTACTAAGTGAGAGTTTATGTTAATATGCTAATTATGTATACACCCATGCAAATATGTTGATGATACGAAAATTAAAAAGCATATATGACAAGAAAATCAAGGAGTTAAAAATCCTATCATTTGATAAAGTGACAAAATGAAAATAAATACATTAGAATAATTAAGGATTTAAAACAAAAGACGAAAGATAATACCTGGAGCAACATAACCGATAGATCCCTTTAATCCAATTGTGCTAGTACACTTTTGGGAAGAATCATTCGAAGTTGTGAGGAGCCTTGATAAGCCAAAATCACTTACATGAGCAATCATATCACTATCAAGAAGAATATTGCTTGGCTTTAAATCACAATGAATGATTTTTTGCTCACAATGATTGTGAAGATAGTTTAAAGCAAAAGCCACATCAATTGCAATAATTAGTCTTTGAAGAATGCTCAAATTTTTTGATTGATTGTCATTATCTGTCATCGGATGCAACCACATTTCCAAGCTCCCATTTGTCATGAATTCAAAAACTAGAGCTTTGAAATCATCACCATTATAATTTATACTGGAGCAACATGTTAAGATCTTTATAAGATTTTGGTGCCGAACATTTCTTAATACATTGCATTCTGCCATAAAACTCTTTGAAGCATCTTTGTTTTGAAGGTTAAGAACCTTTACAGCCACTAATCTTTCATCTTGCTCAAGAACTCCTTTATAAACTACTCCAAAACTACCGGATCCAATTAAATTGTTGAGAGAAAATCCATTAGTCGCTTGATGGAGCATTTTGTACGAAATTGTTGGAAGGAGATCAATATTTGAGACTATAGACGATGGTTTCTTTTTTGATTTTTTCCTCCAATAAAGAACAAGAAAGGTTGAAACTAGAAGAATACATGTAATGACACAAACAATTGTGATTGTCAATCTAGAAGCAAGGGACTTTCTTGATTTCGTAACTTTGTGGCATGTTGGTAATTGCAACTGTGGAATACCCCCACAAAGCTTATTGTTTCCAATAATATATATCATATTTACATTTCTGAAAACTCCTCCTGTTGGTACCTCACCCTCAATATTGTTGAACGAAATGTTCAAATATTTTTAAAATGAAAGTTTCTCTAGACCCTTTGGAATTAATCCTGATAAGTTGTTTCGTGAAACATCTAAATATTCAAGGCTTTTCAAGGAAGCCATAGATGAAGGTATGGTCCCGTTAAAGGAATTCCCGTGCAAGCCTAGGTACACTAAGTTCAAGCAATTTCCAATTGTTGTAGGAATTTCACCAGAAAAATTGTTTTTAGAGACATCGAGTGAATTAATATTCTTCAAACTGTCTATTTCAACAGGTAATTTGCCACTAAATGAGTTGTGGGATAAATTGAGTAAAAGTGACAAAGACAAAATTTGAAAAACCTGTTGGGGAATGACTCCACTAAGGTAATTTTGTGAAACATCCAACTGTTGTAAACTTTGACAAGTACCAATACTTGGAGGAATGCTTCCTTCTAAATTGTTTTGAGACAAAAACAATACAACCAATTGAGTGAGGTTTCCAATAGAACTTGGGATTATCCCTGACAATTTGTTTCCATTTAAATACAATCCTTGCATCTTCTGAAACTTCCCAAAACAGGTTGGTATCATACCTGTGAAAAGATTCTCGTCCATGCTCAAGATAATTAAATTGATGAGATTCTGCAATGCAACAGGAATAGTTCCAGATATTTTATTGCCTCCCAAATAAAATCCAGTGAGTTGTGTTGACAAGTTGCCTATAGAACTGGGCAAAACACCTTCAAATTGGTTTTCCGTAAATGCTAGCACATTTATTTTGCTACAGTTTCTTAGAGACATTAAAAAGTCCAAATCCCTTCCTAATTTATTCTTACTTATATGCAAGAATTTAAGATCTCGTAGATAACCCAAATTAGTTGGAACTGATCCCACAAAGCTATTATTGCTAAGGTCAAGTTTTTGAAGTTTAGATGCATTGCATAAAGAACTAGGGATTGGCCCAAAGAATTTGTTATCACTTAAGAAAAATTGTTGGAGATTAGGGAGAGTATGGCCTATATTTTCTGGAAGAGTACCACTAAGTTGGTTATGTGTAAATCCCAAGCTTCTAATAGATGATATATTGTAGAGAGAGGAGGGGACCATACCGTTCAGTTTATTGATTCCAACTGCGAAATATGATAAGCTTTTCAAACGGCCAACGCTTTCTGGAATATTTCCCTCTAAATGATTATAGGGTGCCGAAAAATATATGAGTGATGAAAGATTTCCCAAGAAACTTGGGATTCCTCCTATGAAATTGTTTCCGCGGACATCAAGAGAAATAAGCTTGGTCAAAGAGCCAAGCCCCATGGGAATTTTCCCAGTAAGTTTGTTGTTCCGGACACTTATCAGCCTAAGTTCAGAGCAGTTGGACAAGTTGGTTGGAATTTCTCCTCCCAACGTGTTATTTATAAGATTGAGTTCTCGCAATCGGAACAACTGACCAACTTCTTTTGGAATTTCACCATAGAAGCTATTGTTTCCAAGGTCGATGGCCCTAAGAATGGTGAGGTTGCCAATGTAAGGGGGAATGGTGCCACGCAAGTTATGACCTTGTAGTTCTAAGGTTGTGACTCTTTGATGACGGCGGCCGCATGTAATTCCATGCCAGTTGCAGAAGTGGATAGAATCATTCCATGAGCTCAAGATTCCATATGGATCATAATCAATGGATTCCTTGAATTTGAGCAAAGCCAAACGGTCAGTCTCATTTGTTGGAGCGGCAGAAGAGGTGGCAGGTTTCAAGCATAGAAGGGTTACAGTAAAGAGTAGAATGATATGAAGGAATGTGGAGCATAATAATGCAGGAAAATTGGGGTTGTGAAGCTTCATTGGTTTGGACAAGCAGGAAACTGGTGAAATTTTAGTGTGCGGTAGAGGAAGATACACAAGTTTGTATTATATATAGACTGTTTCAGTTAGTTATGACGTAAGAAATCATTTGCGTACCTTATAGTGCGTTAATGCTGTTTGTCAAATACCTCCAAAAGTATAAAATCCGTGGGATCTTTGATTGATAAAATTGCTTTGATTAGACAGTAGGGTGAGCTCGGAATACGCTAGAGACATGAAAGGAACCATTAATGTAATTGACTTCTAAATCATGAGTCATAAAGAATCCACGGCTCCACGCCAGTGTTGTTAGACCGTATTCTCCGCTGAAAATTCCCTGATGATCTTCTAATCTTTGATGCAAGTAAAGACAGCGAACTTTCTTAAATGAAGGGCCCACGTGGGGTAGTTTGGAAATTGGATTAGAAATATTTTATTACAACCCAAAGTTCAGGATTCTCTTTTAACCTTTTCCTCTGGGTAATTGGATTAGTTGCAGAGAGCTACTTTTTCTTCTTATTTCTTTGACTTTTAACCCTTTCTTTTTTTTTTTTTTTTGGGCTAAATCTTTGACTTTTAACTTGACTATCATGTAACTGTAAGCCGTGTTATTAGCGGTACTTTTATTTTTATTTTTGTTATCATCAATAATGGACCACTTTCCTAAAAACAAAGGGCTTAAGATTTGTATTGGTGCATAGTACATGAGTTTGAACTTTGAACTACCTTCATTCTAAATTAGGCCCAATTAGCAGGTCTAGGAATATTAATCTCTTTCCCAAGAGGTCCTACCTTGGAGATGGTCTTTCTAGAATGAGATATATGGCAAGTCAAGTCTAGCACTAGATTCATATTGTTGCTCTGTCAAAAGTGTCATCTTCTCTCTTGCAAAATAAAAAATGCTGCAACTACAACTGCAACTATAAAGTTGCTGCAACTACAACTGCAACTATAAAGCCTAGGAGAGCTCATTGCCATAGTATCTCTTTTAGTATCTTTTTTTTAGGAAAAATGAAATTGTAAATTATTTTTATGGAATGGATTGAATGAGTTATGAATTTAAATAATAAGTTTTTTTTTTTTTTTTTTTTTTTGAATGAGCTTTTTGTTTAATATTTTGTTCATTTGTTCTGTTTAGTCTAATAAGTAGGCAATTTGTGTATATTAAAATTTCTAAAGATAATAATTTTCTCTTCAAAATTATACACACACGCACGTGTGTAAATGTACGTATTTGTTTTTAATTTCTTTTTACTAACTTATCAATATGTTGTTCGGCCTCCCAAATAAAAATTTTTGGCTCCACGCCTGTTCACATTATTTTTTATTTATGGACATCTAGGCAATCCAATAAAAAAGAGGTGATATAACGTAAAAGAATGTTGGAATATTCATGTGTGAATAAGGTGGTTAGTAAGTGTTGAAGTCCAATGTGGGATAATAAGCACAAGATTAATTGGTTAATATTACACAGCTGGACCTAAATCTAAAGGCGGAAAAATGCAGTCTTAACAACCTAAAGAAGCAAATGTCAAACTTAAGACACAAAAACGAATTAAATCCAAGATAACTAAGGGAGCCTCCTCCAACTACTTGAATTATATCAACTAATAAAACAATGTTTATCTCAATTTCCTCAATGATAATTTGGTTCCATAACTTCAATTTTCTTATACGAATTAATATGCCTGAACACTGCGCTGAAAAGAGGTTAACATCTATGATTTTCACAACATCCAGATGGGCGTATGCACTATTTGACAAAAAGACAACTAAAATGGGACAAAATTCATATTAAACAAAATTGGCCCCTGAAATTTATATTAACGTCTTAACATACCTTCCAAGATTATTTACTTTCCATGATTTGTAAATATTATTTAAGATATTATATTTTGAAGACTAAACTCAAATTAAACTTATAGAGAAATTGTTAAAGACTTGCTTGCCGTGGAAGTTAAAACATAAAAGGCTCTAGTATTTCCTAGAAGATTCAAATTAACTGTTTTTTTGACTTCTTGAACAACGTAATCAACAACTTCAAATATCACAACAAAGTATGGATCATTATCTTATGGATCTAATGACTGAAACTGGTGGTGGTTGTTGAAATAGGATTGATGAGGTTTGTTTCGTGAATTTGGATTTCGAAAGGATGAGGTTTTTGATAAATGGTTGTGATGGCAGTGCGAATAAACCGCATTGAGGTGTATTTTGGGTTGTGGGATGTCGACAAATTTTGGAGCACTTCATGATTTGGAATTTTGGCCAAATGGTTTCTTTTGGGGGTGTTGGTTGCATTTCTCAAGAACACAATACTTTCTGGATTCTTACAAGAAAGATAACTTGATAAAAGTTATAATGCTTCAATGGAGTGTAACCTTGTAAAACAAGTAAACAACATAGGATTGCACTAGTTGTTAGGTTATTACGAGCCAAGGAAATAAGCTTAAGATAAGGTATTTGATAGGGATAAATCCCAAGGCAGACGGATTCAATCAACATAGTTAGTCATAAGCAACGGTGTTGCCAAAAGAGACGATCTAGACAGCCTAACAGTCAAAGAACTGGTAGAGGGAATCGTGTCTTGGACAGAAAGGCAGAAAGATGGATGGACTCAAGTAAGATAGATGGACTCTTTGTAGTGGACGGATTCCAATGAGACAAACGGACACAAGGGAGACGGGTAGCAAAGCCACGTGGCACCTACGTGGCCTAAGTATTCTCCAAGAAACCTAATATGGAAATGTCTTGCATCTCACACTCAACCGTAATTAGAGGAATCCCTACGTGGAAAAAATCCCACGATATTTGAGCACTGAAGAGGATCTTCTCTACAAGGAAATACCTTCTCCATCAAGAAATGGAAGTCAGCTCTATACCACTATAAAAACGCCAAATCCCTCACAAACCAAGATACATGTAATTTTTCCCAGCTCTGGCATTTTAGAGTTGTAAAAAATCTCTCTAACTTAACCTTCGGAGGGTATTTGGCCGGTACCACACCGGTGCTCTCTGTAGGGTCTTCTTTTTTTATATTTTGCAGGTTTTTTCTAGAGCACGAGAGGGCTGTGCAACTCACTAAAGATTTTTGTCATCATCAATATTAATCAAGATTATTGTTTCCAATCATTAATATTGCACCAACATTTATGAAAACTCCTATTAGTAGCTCACCCTCAATATCATTAAATGAAAGGTTTAATTAATTTTCAAATTATTTTCTTTCTAGACCCTTTAGAATCAATCTAGTGAAGCTGTTTCCTGAAACATCTAAATATTCAAGACTTTTCAAGGCAGCCATGAATGAAGGCATGATCCCTTTAAAGTAATTCCCTTGCAAGTATAGGGACTTTAAATTCAATCGATTTCAAATTTTTGCTAAAATTTCACCATACAAATAATTTTCAAAGACAGGTAATTAATATTCTTGAATTTTCCTACTTCAACATGTAATTTTTCTACTAAATGAGTTGTATAATAAATTGAGTAATAGTGATAAGAAAAAAAAGATCCAAAAACCTATCACGGTATGCGTCCACTAAGGTAATTTTGTGAACTTTGTATAATATTTTCGTAATATGCTTATAATGTTAACTATTTCCTATGAGATATTATTATATTTTCTTTACAAATCCTTTTCATTCATTTATTATTTTTTTTAATGTAAACACGAACCTGTGGACTTGGCCCATATGCTAAGTCTAGTCCTACTCCGCTTTTCCTCAAAAAATATAAATAAATAAATAAATAAATAACTACCCTTTTCTCACTTTTCTGGGGATAAAGAGACACATTATTACTTATCAAAAAAAAAAAAAAAAAACTAGGCTATTTTTATTTTTATTAAACCCCCAAACACCCCCCCCCCCCCCTTTTTTTTTTTTTTGAGAACCCCCAAAACCAAACTTGAGATAACTAGTTCAGGATGTATTCAGAGTCCTACCAAAATTTGTCTTCACTCTTGTTCCTCCCTTGCCTCTAATTTCTACATCATTCCGAAAACCTACTATTTCATACCTCTTTTTCTATATGATTGTTCCAATTTCAAAACTTCCTTGAGTGTTAATTTGTGATTCGATTTTAGTATTTACACATGAGATCACCATGAGAACTTAATGACTAAAAATTTAAGTATAATGTGATACTTAAGCATATTATGGATTTGGACGTAGAATTAGGCGTGCCCTAGAATTTTTTATTTTTCCTTTTCTCTCTCAAAATCAACTTTTCCTATCTTTCTCTACTTTTTGACCTGTATTGCCTCATTTTCTTTTCTTTCTTATTCTTTTTTTTTTTTTTCTCTTATTATTCTTTAGTTTACTGACCCGCACGACCTTTCCTCTCTCCTAAATTCTAATTTTTCTTCTCCACTTCTTATCTCTTTTGCCGGGCCCCAAAAAGAAGAGGGAGAATCCGGGCCATATTTGGTAAAGAAGAACCTAAAAGAGAAAGAGGGTCGAGAATGCTCTGTTGAATAAGGAAAGAGAAAACGTGTATCACTTGTGGCCACAATTACAGAAAATGTATTTTTTAAACATATTTTACCAAATAGGTTCCTTTCTAATTTATTTGGGATGTAAACTTTAAGTTAAAAGCTTTTGTTTTTTTTTTTTTAATCTAAATTTTTTTAGAAATAAATTATCTTTTATCTTTTTAAAAAATATGTTAGTTTTTAGCTTTTTGTCACACATTAAGTATAAAACTTACAATATATATATATATATATTCTAAATACTATGCAAATAAGCTATCAAAAACTACAAAATTCTCAAACAAACATTTATTTGAAAAGTTGCATTTTAGGCCACATCTGCTAAGGTGGTTTGGAAATTTTTTTTTCAGTTAGAGTATTCTTTTTCATCCATGAACTTTACTAAAAGTTTGATTTTCATCTCAAACTCGAATGCTCAGTTTGGTTGAGAAGATTTGGAAGATGATGGAAAAAGGGGGAGAGAAAATCACTTTTTTTGTGTTATTTTGTTGGGAGAGAAAAGGGGAGTAAAAACCAATGGGGCCCAAGTATTTTATTCTCAGGCCCGCCAAAATACATTCTCCCCAAATTGGGTAGAAATGTGAAGAGAAAATATGAACACAAAAATGAGTAACATTTTGGACATAACAATCCTTGTGCAACATTGTTTTTTTTCTTCCTCTTTCATTGTTTGTCTTTTAGACTGTATTTTGCAACAAGTCGGTCCTAAATAGGTAAACCCTTTAAAATCCTATTAGTCCATTTGGATTGAGGAGGAAAGGGAGGAGTAGAGTAGCCCAAAATTTTTCTATTTTCAGCCAATTTTATTCTACTTCCATCCATTCTTCATCCTTCTTCCCTCAATTCAAACGGGCCCTAAACGACAGTAGAGGCTTATTCTTAAAAAATAAAATAAAAATATTCTCCCTAGAATCAAATTGACTTTACCAATTTTATTCCTTAGCCACTATCACTTAAAATTTCAATCAACCTTGCAATAGATTTTGAGGTTATTCAGATAAAAAAATTCCCTAAGATCTTCTAATCTTAGGGAATTTTTCAATCTAGCCAAAAAAAACGTGTGTAAATACATTATAGCAGCTCCGAGCAAAAAAAATCCACATTCAAATGAACTCGCGAGGCCATGGCAGCAAGTCAAGCAGTGACATTTGCAAAGGAACTGCATTTGTAAGGGTCCATGTGGGGTAGTTTGGAAATTGAATTAGGAATATTGACAATAAGACCCAAAGTTCAAAGTCTCTCTAACCCTTTCCCTGGGTAATTGAATTAGGTGCCGTGTAGAGCTACTTTTTCTTCTTATTTCTTTAACTTTTAACTTGTCTATCATATAAGCCGTGTTATTAACGGTATATTTATTTTATTTTATTTTATTTCGTTGGGTTTCTTTTTTAATTTGACTAGCCTGTAATCCTCCCATGTGATGCAAGAGACTTCAAGTGACATTTGCAAAGGAACTGCGTGTGTAAGGGTCCATGTGGGGTAGTTTCGAAATTAGATTTAGAATATTTTATTATGACCCAAACTTCACGAGTCTCTTTAACCCTTTCCCTGGGTAATTGGATTTGGTACAAAGCTACTTTTTCTTCTTCTTCTTCTCATTTCTTTTACTTTTAACTTGACTATCATGTAAGCCGTGTTATTAACAGTATTATTGTTTTTGCTTTTGTTGGATTTGGTACAGAGCTACTTTTTCTTATTCTTCTTTTTTCTTTTACTTTTAACTTGACTATCATGTAAGCCGTGTTATTAACGGTATTTTTATTTTTCTTTTTGTTGGGTTTCTTTTTTAATTTTGACTAGCCAGTAATCCTACCATGTGATCCAAGAGACTTTCAAGTGCCAAAGGTCTCTAAGAGATTAAATTTACTGTTCATGTTAATAGATACCCTTAGAGCAATTGTTAATAAATTATTTTAAAAAGTTTTTACAATACTTTTATGGGAAATTAAAAAGTTATCAAAAAATTAATTCTTTTTTTTTCTTTTCTTATAAAAACTTTATTAAAATAGTTCATTAACAAATGCGCTTATTTCTAACCCTTTCTTTGTGTAATTGGATTTGGTACAAAGCTACTTTTTCTTATTCTTCTTATTTCTTTTACTTTTAACTTGACTATCTGTAAGCCGTGTTATTAATGGTATTTTTACTTTTGTTTTTGTTGGGTTTCTTTTTTAATTTTGACTAGCCTGTAATCCTCCCATGTGATCCAAGAGAATTTCAAGTGCCAAAGGTCTCTAAGAGATTAAATTTACGGGTTATGTTAACGAGTGCCCTTAGAGCAATTGTTAGTAAACCATTTTAGGAGAAAGTTTTCGCAACAATTTTATGAGAAGAGTAATGCTACAAGCACAAACTATTTTACAATATTTTTACAAATTGCTAATGTAGCTTTAGTAATTTTCAAATAATTATTGATAAACATAAATGTGATGTTAGTGGTGGACCCATATTAGAACTAATAAGAATTTGTCACATCAATAGTTTGTAAAAATGTTGTAAAATAGTTTGTGACAGTATCATTACTCTTTATGAGAAATAGAAGAAGTAGTCAAAAAATTAATTTTTTTTTCTTTACAAATAAAAACTTTCTTAAAATGGTTCATTAAGGAATGCCTTTAGGACATCCGTTAACATTTTTCTAAATTTATATTTCATTTTAAACCATATAATATTACTAATATTATAAGAATAAACAGCTGACCCATGTGGGTAGTTTGAAAATTGGATTAGGAATATTTTATTACGACCCAATAAAGTTCACCAGAGTCTCTTTAACCCCTTCCCTGGCTAATTGAATTAGGTGCAGAGCTTCTTTTTCTTCTCATTCCTTTGACTTCTAACTTAGACTGTCATTCCTTTGACTTCTAACTTAGACTATCATGCAAGCCGTGTTATGAATGATGTATTTTTATTCTTATTTTTGTCTTTGTTGAGTTTCTTTTTCTTATTTGACTAGCCTGTAATCGTCCCATGTGATGCAAGAGACTTTTATTTGTATCAAAATATTAAATTCAACTGTAAGTATATATGTTTTTAGTTTAAACAATAAATAAACAAATAAATAATGATGTAATAATATAATTTTTTTTAAACAAAATTTTTATACATAATAAAGATTAATGAAGTACGTGTGAAAAATATTAATATCCAAATTATTTTAAGATACCAATGTAGAGAAAATAATCTCTTTTTTAAAATATAATATGTTTATAACTACTATAATCAAATTTATAAATTATAAAAAAAAAATAACATTTAATATGAATCATAAATCAAATAGATATATAGGTACTCAATTGACACGTGGCAAAAATTTAGACCTTTTAACATAGTTGTGCGGTAGACTTTAGACCATTCTCGAATTTTTAATGTTAAGTTAAACTTTCTATAAACTCTAGCTTTTATCTATTAAATGTAGAAATTTATATGTAGATAATATCATAATATATATTGACATGAAGAAGAAAAATCCATGACTAGGACAACCCAATTTTAATCTAATGAGATTTGGATTGTTTCTTTTTCTTCTTCTTCTTCTTTTTAAAAATTTTTTAGAGAAATAATTACAAAATGCTGCTAACCTCGCAGCTCGAACATTTTCCCCCCTAGACCCCTAAGCACTTTGTGCATGAGAAGGTGCATGGGGAGGTGCCAATTCAGCTACAATGCCTTTGGCCATTTTTTTAAGATAGACAGTAGTATTTCATTAATTTGAAATATTTACATCATTGATGAATTGGTGGGTCACACAGATTGTAATCTCTTCCATCTAGACTTGTATCATTGATGATTTCAGCAAATTTTGCAATAAACTCATTTATCTTGTTGGAAAAAACCCAAAAAGCCCAACAAATACATTATGCCCAAACCTATTTACCTTGTTGGCGAAACCCAAGACCCCAACAAACACATTAAAAACCAATTGCTACATGGCACCATCAAAATTCAAAAATCCATTGCTACATGGCACTATTAAAAGTCCATTACTACATGGCACTATCAGAAGCCTATTTATACATGGCACCATCAAAAGCTAATTGCTACATGACACCATCTATTATAGCCCAAGGAAATACCTAGCAATATCTATCAAAGCCAAGGCCCACACTTGGCAATATCTATAAAAGCCCAAATACTATTCTTGAGTTAGCTCACCATTTTATACATGGATAATTGGAACACGATGATAGGAAGGTCATGCGTTTAAATAAGGTGACTATTTCTGTTTAGCATTTTGACCTTGAATGAGAAATGAAAATCTAATTGCACAATTAGTTAGAATAATCTACTCAAAATTAATAAGTAAGTAGACATAAAGGATTCACGTTTTTTTAAAAAGCATTTTTAAGGATGTGAATGAAATTAAAGTAAATGACTATGATACACTACGTACTAATGATAGTTATTAATCAAAACTATAAATACCTCTAATTAACTTGGGCGCTACTTGGTCTGCCTCTGTGAATTCCCAACCCAACAAAAGTATTTTTTATCAATACTAGTTCCTTAATGACTTCCTCCATACCCATTCTCTCTTTTGGGGACTCCAAACATAAGATTCCAATGTTAAGGATTGAGAGTATGCACTTTTGCATGTTAGTATCAATATGCCAAGAGTCCATGATGTAATTAACTTCATCTACTTCAATTTCATTGCCATTTTTTTTCATCTTGTTCTATTGCCATCATTGTCGAAGTTTTTGCCCCCATTTCTACAGCACCTCTGGGCAAAAGCATCGGGCCGACAACTTGAGCAAGTCTTTTTGGCAATGTCATCTTAACGAAATTATGGAGATTGAGACCATCTTTAAACATATCATTGGTGGGCATTCTTCCTGTAAAAATTTCCAACACAAGGACTCCATAGCTATATACATCCCCCTCAGTTGACGCCTCACCACCCATGCCATACTCTACAACTCATGGAATGGAAGGATATTAAGCAATTTTCTGTCTATAATGAAAATATGGATTAAGGGCTACAAAATGCAAAGTCTAGAAAATGAAACGAATCTATATTGAAAAATAATATGACAGGTGCTATTTTTTTTTTTTTTTTTTTGATAAGAACAGGTGCTATTACTTCCATAATGGAAGGAAGGTGTATTACCTGAGGGGCCAAATTACAATTGTTTTTGCATGCTCAATTTGATTAAGGAAATATATGCGTAAAAATAAGATATGAAGCTTAGTCTAAGGATAAATGTCCATCACCAAATTAACTTTGGCATTTCTCAAAGTATAAATCTTTTTTTTGCTATTAATTATTTTATTTTAAATTTAATGTAAAATTAATTCCATGCTTGTATGTATTCACGTGAATATATGTTTTGAGATGTGAGGAATTTCACAATTCGCTCCAATACCAATGGGCTTGGTCTATGATTGAATGATATGAAAGATTTGTGCCCCCTCATCCTTCACCAATTGGTCATTGGATGGATCGGTAAGGCACACGGTTCGACATGAGAGATAGAAATAGTAAGCAAGAGAGTGTGTTAATATGTTTATATTGATTGTATGAATATTAAAAAGCTTATATGCTCCAAAATTCAAGGAGTTAAATCTTATCTTTTGATAAAGTGACAAATTGAAAAGAAAAATGCTTGCGTCATTAAGGATTTGAAACTAAATAGGAGAGGTAATGCCTGGAGCAACATAGCCAATAGATCCTCTCAACCTGATTGTGCTAGTATGCTTTTGGGAAGAATCACTGGTGGTTGTAAGGAGTCTTGCTAAACTGAAGTTGCTTGCATGAACAATCATCTCACTATCGAGAAGAATATCGTTTGGCTTTAAATCACAATGAATGATTTGTTTTTGACAATGATTGTGCAAATAATTTAATGCAGAAGCCACATCAATTGCAATAATTATTCTTTGAAGAAAGCTCAAATATTTTGATTGACTTTTGCAATCTTTCATCGGATGAGTGGATGTAGCCACATATCTAAGCTCCCATTTGTCATGAATTCAAATACTAGAGCTTTGAATTCATCGCCATTATAATTGATACTAGAACAACATGTTAAGATCTTCACAAGATTTCGATGTCGAACATTTCTTAAGATATTGCATTCCGCCACAAAACTCTTGGTAGCTCCTTTAGTTTGAAGGTTTAGGACCTTTACTGCAACTAACATTTTTTCTTGATTAAGAACTCCTTTGTAAACTGATCCAAAACTACCAGATCCAATCAAATTGTTAAGAGAAAATCCATTAATTGCTCGATGGAGCATTTTGTATGAAATTGTTGGAAGGAGATCCATCTTTGAGACTATAGAAGATGGTTTCTTTTTATATTTTCCTCCAATAAAGAACAAGAAAGGATGAAACTAGAAGGAGACATGTAACCGCACAAAAAGTTGTGATTATTGATCTAGAAGCAAGGGACTTTCTTGATTTTGTAACTTTGGGGCATGCAGGTAGTGGCAACTGTGGAATACCCCCACAAAGCTTATTGTTTCCAATAATTGATATTGCATCTACATTTTTGAAAACTCCAACTGTTGGTAGTGTGCCCTCAATATCATTGAATGAAATGTTCAAATATTTTAAAAATAAAAGTTTCTCTAGACCCTTTGGAATAAATCCTGATAAGTTGTTTCGTAAAACATCCAAATGTTCAAGGCCTTTCAAAGAAGCCATGGAAGAAGGTATGATTTCTTCAAAGGAATTCCCTTGCAGGTATAGGTTTTCTAAATTCAAGAAATTTTCAATTGTTGGGGAAATTTCACTAGACAAGTTGTTTTCAGAGACATCTAAAGAGTTAATATTTTGCAAACTGCCTAGTTCAACAGGTAATTTTCCACTAAATGAGTTGTACAATAAGTTAAGCGATAGCGACAAAGAGAAAAGAGAAAAAACATCCTAAGGTATGACTCCACTGAGGTAATTTTGTGAAACAATCAATTGTTGCAAACTTAGGTAATTACCAATAGTTAGAGGTATGCTTCCTTCTAAATTGTTTTGAGCAAAGTACGATACAACCAATTGAGTGAGGTTGCCAGTGGAGCTTGAGATTTTCCCTGACAATTTGTTCTTTGATAAAAACAATCCTTGCAATTTCTGAAACTTCCCAAAATAAGTAGGTATCACACCTATGAAAAGATTCTCATCCATTTCCAAGATAATTAGGTTGATAAGATTTTGCAACGCTTAAGGAATCGATCCAGATATTTGGTTGTCTCCTGAATACAATACATTAAGTTGTGTTGACAAGTTGCCAATAGAATTGGGCAAAACACCTTCTAATTAGTTTGCATCAATTCCTAGCTCTTCTATTTTTGTACAGTTTCTTAAAGTCCTTAAGAAGTCCAAATCCCTTCCTAAGTTATTACTAGTTAGACGTAGGAGTTCAAGATCTAGTAGATATCCTAAATTAGTTGGAACTTATCCCACAAAGCTATTATTGCCTAGATCAAGTTTTTGAAGCTGAGATGCATTGCATAAAGAACTAGGGATTGAACCAAAGAATTTATTATTACGAAGTTCGAATAATTTGAGATTAGGGAGAGTGAGGCCCATGTTTGCTGGAAGAGTTCCAGTAAGTTGGTTTTGTGTAAATGAGAAAACACTAATAGATGATATATTGTAGAGAGAGGAAGGGATCATATTGTTCAAGTTATTGTCACCAACCCCAAAAATGATAAAGTTTTCAAATGGCCTATATGATAGGCCAAAAACGTATTGACCCCTTGTGATTAAATTAATTAATTAATTAGCTAAGTTATTAATTAATCAATTTAACATGCAAATGCGTGGTAGCACAAAAAAGTCACCAATAAACTAATTATGCAGCAGAAAATAAATAACACGGTGATTTGTTTACGAATGGGGAAAACCTGATGGCAAAAACCCCACCGGGTGATTTTCAGGTCACCACTCCCGAAACTCCACTATTATCACAACAAGCGGTTACAAGTAAAGGAATCCCAAGTATCTTACCAACCTACAGTTGAACCCTTACCCCAATACCCAATTGAACTTATTCTGTAGTGACAATTTTCCCTTTTGATGCACGGCTCCCAAGTACGTGACTAACCAATGTGCGAATCCTAGTACGCGACTTCAATCACCAACTAGAAAGAATTGTTGGCTGCAAAGTTCTTCAGTTCATCCACGATGAAGATCAAGAAGATGCTTGGTCACAAAACCCTTTGGTGCAAATACACAGCAACTTTTTCAGAAGAGTTGAACTAGGGCAAAACTTTGTCTCTGGTCACAATTTGTTTGAACAGAGTTTGCTCAATGCTTGTACAACTTGTGAACACTTTGACGGCCCTTAAAACAATCATTTTATATGTCTAGAGTTAGGAGAAAAGAAGGCCCAAAGACACATCCATGGATCCCAAGAAATCAAATCAGAAATTCTGATTTTGTAAACCTGAACAGATAGAAGCTGTTGAGCATTTGTCGAGATAGCTGTAGAGTCATGGGTAGAATAGCTTCCTTAAACCTTGTCACATGCTAGCTGTCGAGATTTAGTAACTTTGCACTTTAAGCTTGTTTTCTTGAACAGACTTGAAGGCTTCAACATTTGATCTTGAAACATGGTTTCTTGAAGTATTTCAACACATCCTAGATCTACCCAAATACAAGTAAAGTGCGTTTTGTTAAAGGATTAACCAATTACATAAAAGAATGACATATGTTCATAACAAGTGAACCACATATGTCTTAACACTATGATTTTTGGAATATTTCCCTCTAAATTATTATAAGCTACTGAAAAATATATGAGCAATGAAAGATTTCCCAAGGAAGGTGGGATTCCTCCAGTCAATGTGTTTGCTTGAACTAGAAGAGAAAATAGCTTAGTCATAGAGCCAAGCTCCGGGATTTTCCCAATAAGCTTGTTCCATGCTAAGACCATTACCCTGAGTTTGGTGCAATTGTCCAAACTGACTGGAATTTCTCCTCCCAACGTGTTATTTGAAAGATTGATATGTCACAATCGAAACAATTGACCAACTTCTTTTGGAATTTCACCATAAAAGTTGTTCTTTCATAGGTTGATGGCCCTAAGAAATGTGAGGTTTCCAATGTAAGGTGTAATGATTCCACGCAGCTTATGGCCTTTTAGTTTCAAGGCTGTGACTCTTTGATGGTGGCGGCCACATATAATCTCATACTAGTTGCAAAACTGAATAGAATCATTCCATGAGTTCAAGACTCCATTTGGGTCATTAGCAATGGATTGTTTGAGTTTGAGCAAAGCCAAACGATCAGTCTTGTTTGTTGTGAAGATTTTCTTAAAGGATTGAAAATACAATCTCAGTGTTCAAAAGCGATTGAACTGAGATCAAGACTTGTTTGTGTGAAGAGAAAATTTTGGAGAAAAGAAAAGAGTAACAGAGAGAGAGGAAAAGAGAGAGAGAGAGAGTGAGGGAAACTGAATTTTCTTACTTAATGAATAAACTGAGATTACAATCATATACATAATGCAACCTGCCTAAAAGATTGAATAACAGAATTTCTCCAAACTATACGGATCAATTCCGTGAAATTAGGAAAGCTAACTAACTCCCTAACTGATAGAAACTTAGTGCCAATACATCTGAATTCAGCCCAACTCTAGACAACGTCGTTCTACCTTTGAAGCTTAAATTCCAAATACATAAAACGGTGTGTTCTTGCTTTAGTGAAACGGTGCATTGCACCTATATTCAAAACCAACGGTCATCCCCAATTTCAGTCATCTTCAACCTTGCACCTACTGTGCAATCAAACCAGGACTGAGTGCAAATCAACCGTTTGCAATTTGTTTTAACTTCTTTGAAGTAGAAACACCATGATCACTAACATCCCCCTTCAAACTTTTGAGGGAGGTATCCAACAGAAGTTTGTGCCATTGAAGAAGAAATGGGGAGGTATCCAACAGAAGTTTGTGCCATTGAAGAAGAAACAAGGGAGAAGGCAATGGCTTGGTGAAAATATCAGCAAGGTTGTCCTTGCCAGAAACAAAACGCACACATAAGTCATTAAGCAACACCTTCTCTCGAACATAGTGGTAGTCTACTTCTATGTATTTTGTTCGAGAATGGAACACAGGGTTGGTAGAGAGAGCAATGGCAGAAGCATTGTCACACCAAAGGAGAGGGACATGAGAGAGAAAAATCCTCAATTCCTTGAAAAGAATACGCAACCAAGACACCTTTGCAGCAGTAGTGGCCAAGGCACAATACTCTGCCTCTGTGGAAGAACGAGCAACCGTGGTCTGTTTCTTGGAAAACCAAGAAATGGGAGAAGGACCAAGAAATACCAGAAGGCCTGTGGTAGAACGACAGTCAAAAGGATCTCTAGCGCAATCCGTGTCAGAGAAGGCTGTAAGAGTCAAAGGACCAGGGGAGAAGGAGATGCCATGATAAAGGGTGCCATGAAGATATCTAAGAACTCTCTTAGCAGCTTCAAGATGAACAGTTGTAGGATTGCTCTTGAACTGACATAGTTGATGCACACTAAAGGTAAGGTTTGGACATGTGAAAGTCAAATATTGGAGAGCCCCAACCATGCTTCTATACTTAGTAGGGTCAGAAAGAGCAACACCATCATAAGGAAGCAAACGTGTAGAAGGGCAGTAAGGAGTCTTGGTTGGTTTAGAATTTTCCATGTGAAAACGATAGAGTACATCTAAAGCATACTTAGAATGTGTAAGAGTAAGTCCAAATGGAATTCTGGAAATCTGGACACCCAAGAAATAATTGAGATCCCCAAGATCCTTAAGTTCAAACACAGAACTAAGAGCAACAACAAGAGAAGAAACATGCTTGGAATTGTTCCCTGTGAGAATAATATCATCTACATAAAGAAGGAGATAGATGATAGTACCTTTATACTGAAAAATGAACAAGGAACTATCAGCAAATGAAGCTTGAAATCCCAGATGAATCAAGTGAAAAGTGAATCTCTCAAACCAAGCCCTTGGTGCTTGTTTGAAACCATAAAGGGATTTGTGCAACTTGCAAACATAGTTAGGGTGAACTGCATCAACATAGCCTGGAGGTTGTTGCATGTAGACTTCCTCCTTGAGGTAGCCATGAAGAAAAGCATTTGACACATCCAGCTGTTTTAATGGCCAATTACAACTGACAACAATGGTAAGGACTAGTCTAACAGTAGCTGGCTTGAACACTGGACTGAAGGTTTCTAAGTAATCAATGCCAACTTGTTGGTGAATTCCTTTTGCAACAAGTCTGGCCTTATAACGAGCAATAGTACCATCACTGTGAAGTTTGACCTTAAACACCCATTTACAACCAACCTGATTAGCATGAGGAGGAGCAGGGACCAAGGACCAGGTTTGTTGTCTCTGTAAGGCTTAAAATTCTGCATCCATAGCTTCACACCACACTAGATACTTGGAAGCAATCTTGTAAGAAGGTGGTTCAGTGTGTGTGTAATCCAACATAGCCTTATAACAAAGCTTAGGATTGGGTTTAACAATGCCACTTTTGGATCTTGTCTGCATTGGATGTTGGACAGGAATAGTTGGAGCAGGAGGTAAAGGTGAGACAGTAGATGGAATAGGAGAGGTAGAGGATATAGATATAGAGACATTTGGATTAGTGGAGGAAGGAATGGAGTTGAAAGTATTAGGCAGGGTAGGTTCAGATTGTGGTGTGACTATAGGAGCAAAAGATTAGGAGAGGAGAACATCAGTTGCATCAGAACTAAGATTAGCATGTGGTGAGAGAGTAGTATGAGAATTATATGGTCCTAATAGTGAAGGTTGATTAGGAGCATGAAGATAGAGGAGATTGGACAACCAGAGAGCATTTGACATATCAGAAACTGGTGAAGAAGATTGACTAACAGAAGATATAGGAGTAGATGAAGGAAACTTTGCTTCATTAAACAGAACATGCCTAGAGGTATATATGTAGTGAGAAGAAGGATCAAGACACAAATACCCTTTAGAACTAGTGGAGTAATCTAAGAAAATACACTCCTTGGTTCTGTGATCAAGCTTATGACTAGAGTAAGGTCTAAGATGAGGGTAGCATGCACAACCAAAGACCTTGAGTTGGGATAGGTCTGGGAGTGCAGAATACAACTTAGACCAGGGAGAAACAAAATTAAGAACTGAAGTGGGAAGCAAGTTGATTAAGAAAGTTGCAGTAAGAAGAGCATAGGACCAAAAGGAAGTGGACATAGAAGCTTGAGACAGAAGGGTGATAGTGGTTTCAATGAGGTGCCTGTGTTTCCTTTCAACAAGGCCATTTTGTTGGGGTGTATATGGACAAGAGATCTGATAGATAATGCCATGTTGGGATAAAAAAGACTTAAAAATAGTAGAAGTATACTCTCCACCTCCATTAGATCTGAAGGTTTTTATTTTGGTAGAGAATTGAGTTTCAACCAAGGCTTTGAACAAGATAAACTTGGAAAACACTTCAGATTTGTATTTGAGAGGGTATAACCAAGTAAACCTTGTAAAATGATCAACAAAGATAACATAATAACGAAAACCATTGATAGATGTGACAGGTGCAGGACCCCATACATCAGAGTGCACAAGTTCAAAGGGAGATGATGCAACAAATTGAGATTTAGGAAAAGGTAAATTGTGCATTTTGCCATACAAACAATGAGTAAAAGTTTGAACCAGATTTGTACACTTATTCATGACAGACCTATCATTAGGAAACACATATTTGAGAACTTGATCATGTGGATGACCAAGTCTCATGTGCCATAGTGTCTTATTGAAACTAACAGTCCTAGACACATTGTTACAAACTTTAGAAACATGATTACAGACTTTGGAAGACAAATGAAGCTGTGAAGCTTTATGAGGATAGATAGGGTAAACTCCATCTTCACTCTTGCCTTGGTATAGGACCTTCCCCGTGGCCAATGCCTGAATGGATAGAATGTTTTTGTCAAAATAACACCAACAATTGTTATCTTGATAGATTTTATGGACAGAAGCAAGATTGGAAGAAATGGATGGAACTCTAATGACATTATGTAATTGAAGAGTGGAAGAAGATGAAGGAATGAGAGAATTACCTATGTGAGTAATTGCTAAGTTCTGTCCATTTCCCACTGTGAGGTGATCCTGACCTCCATATGGCTGAGCAAAACTAAGTTGATTAAGGTTAGCAGTCACATGATTAGTGGCTGCACTGTCTGCAAGCCAAGGCTGCTCCTGTGCAAGGCAAACATTGGATGCCGTGGCCATGGCAGCAAATTTGGTTGGTGGATGCTTGCCTTGATAGGCATAGTCCATCCTATAATAACAATCTATAGCTGTATGACCAAGTTTTTTACAGATTTGGCACATAGGCCTATTTGATCTTGGAGCAGATGAGCTTGAACTTGACTGATGTGATTGGAAGGGAGTGAACTGATTATAATGAGGTGAGTGATTACTAGCACCTCTTCCTCTTCTTCCACCTCTATTATTATAACTTCCTCTACCTCTCCCTCTATTATTTTGATTGAAATTACCACTTGGCTGATTGAAATTACCACCTGACCTTGGAGTAGCAGTAGCTGCCATTGCAAAGATTCAATCTTTAGCATCCAACCCTTCATTTAAGGATTCTTCTTCACCATTAACCATAATTGACAACTCATCAAAGCTTAATGGTGTGCTTCTGGTCCTTATTGCTGACCTAAAAGCATTGTAGTCCTTTGGCAAACCCTTGAGTGTTATATGGAGCAACTCCTCATCATCAAAAATTACTCTAACTACTAGTAGCTTATCCCTCACAACTTTGATTTTCCTCAGATAAACATCAACAGAATCTGCACCCTTCTTAAGATTATGAAGCTCTCCTTTTAGGTTCATCACATGAGACCTAGACATTGAGGAGAACCTGTTCTCCAAAACCGTCCAAACTTCCAATGCAGTAGTACATCCAATAGTGAGAGACAAAATTGATGGCGAGAGAGTGGAGCTGATGAAGGTTAGTAAGGCCTTCTCCTTAGACCTCTAGAGTGTATATTTTGGATTCACAATTGTAGTGTAAGCTCCACTAAGATCCTTAAGAAATTTCTCTGGAACCATTTGTGGTTCTTCAAGCAATTCATACAGAGAATAAGTTTCTAGAATCATTGTAATTTGATGTTTCCACACGTTATAGTTGGTATTATCCAACTTGACTGTCATCATGTTTGACATGTTTGACAGAAGAAGAAGTGGTTGATTCATCACATTCATTGAAGAATTAGTAAATGTTGATGAGCTTGCACCTGTGGAAGAAGACGATGCAGCTGTTGAATTTGTGGCTGCCATTGTTAAATTCTATACAGGAATCTCAGGCTCTGATACCATGAAGATTTTCTTAAAGGATTGAAAATACAATCTCAGTGTTCAAAAGCGATTGAATTGAGATCAATATCTATTTGTGTGAAGAGAAAATTTGAGAGAAAAGAAAAGAGTAACAGAGAGAGAGGAAAAGAGAGAGAGAGAGGGAGAGAGTGAGAGAAATTGAATTTTCTTACTTAATGAATAAACTAAGATTACATCATATATATAATGCAACGTGCCTAAGAGATTGAATAACAGAATTTCCCCAAACTATACGAATCAATTCCGTGAAATTAGGAAAGATAACTAACTCCCTAACTGACAGAAGCTTCGCGCCAATACATCTGAATTTAGCCCAACTCTAGACAACGTCGTTCTACCTTTGAAGCTTAAATACCAAATACATAAAACGGTGCATTCTTGCTTTAGTGAAAGGGTGCATTGCACCTATATTTAAAACCAACGGTCATCCCCAATTTTAGCCATCTTCAACCTTGCACCTACTGTGCAATCAAACCAAGACTAAGTGCAAATCAACCATTTGCAATTTGTTTTAACTTCTCTGAAGTAAAAACACCATGATCACTAACATGTTGGAGTGGCAAAAGTAGTGGCAGGATGCAAGCATTGTAGGGTTATGGTAAAGGGTAGAATCATATGAAGGTACGTAGAGCATAATGTAGGAAAACTGGGGTTGTGAAGCTTCATTGGCCTGGACAAGCAAGAAATTGTTGAAATTTTAGTGCGAGGCAGAGCTAGATACACAAGTTCATATTATATAGTGGTTAAATTGTACACTTTAATTTAAAATGATGACATGTACAAACATTTTCCTGCCGTGGTTAATAGTCAAGGAAGTAAAAGTTTGGCTGCTCTAGATTCTTGTAGTGCATTAATGCTATTTGTCAAATGCTTCCAAAAATGTAAAAATACGTGGCATCTTCAATTGGTAAATTTTTCAAGGATTTAGTATTAATTGAAAGTTCAAAATGGGTATGAAACACCCTTGAACGTTTAGACCCCAAAATACAAATTATCAATTCAAGCTTATAATCAAATAATTTATGTGCGGAACATGATAACAAGCTTATAACAGAATTGATAAACAATCTAAGCCAAATATAAACACATCCATAGCAGTAAATATAAGGCAAATATAAAGGGAAGGAAGATGCAAACATACGGACAACACATGACGTGTTATCGAAGAGGAAACCGAAGTCCTCGACGTAAAACCTCTCCGCCGCCCTCCAAGCGGTCAAATAATCCACTAAAGAATGTAGTTGGGATACATGAACAGCAGAAGATCCTCCAAGCCTAATCTACCCAAGTACCTAAGCCCTCAAGCTTCTTGCTCCAACGAGGTTGTGCCGAACCTATTTCCTTTTTAGCTTCCTGGATTTTGCTACTAGACCATAGCATCAACCAATGTATATTGGTTCCTTCCAAACTGCTTCCCTTAGTACCAAATGAACCTTCTCACAGACGTAGGTGTGGTGAGAAAAGGATTTGGCCAATCACCTCTCAAGGGTATGACAATGGAGAGGAAGAGAGTAGAGGAAATTGTAGAGTCTCTTAGATGAAGATTGGAGATAAGGCAATCTTATTTTTCTCTAGGTTTTTCTCTCACAAAACTCTCTCTAGAAGCTCTCTCAATTTAGTGGGTATAAGGGTTTATATATAGTGAGGTGAGAAAAGAATACGAAGAGACAGTATTTTGCCAAACAGGGTAAATTGACGGCTTGGTCTCACGGCTTGTCTAAGTCACGAAATCAAGTCGCGACGTAACGGCCTGGCCAGCCTGGGACTTTTGTCCTGTAGTGCGACAGCTGGCGCGACCCTTCAGCTTCTCTGTGTGCAACTCACGTGCCTGAAGTTGGCGACTTGCAGCCGCGAGCCACCCGCAAGTCCTAGCCGCGAAGCTCTGCTTCTTTGCACATACTTGAGCTTTTCTTCACATCTTCTCACACACAACCCTTACAAAAATCCCACCTAAATACAGGGTTACTAGGTGCTTAAATTACAAGCAAATTGACACGGAATAAAACCAACAAGATGGTTGATAAATTTCAACCTTACATTAATAATTTGATAATGTGCTCTTGAGAAAGTGAAAGCAGAATAATTAATCATAATAGAAATTAAGAAAACAAGCCTCTGTTGGAGCATCCACTACCATTAAAAATAATAATAATAATAATAAAACAAAAAAGATCCCGGAGCCAACACTACTGTCTGATTTGTGATTAGTGCTGCCACTACCAACCTTAACAGTGTTTTTCTATCTGTTTATTTATTTATTTATTATTAGCGTTGGTGTGTTTGGTAAAAATTGTTTAAAGGGTACATTGATAGTGTCTAGGCCATTAATTAACTCACCCTTCCATGCGTAAAAGATAAAAGAAAAAAGTATTCAATCCCTCTCCTCTTCTTACCTTCCTTTCTTTCGTTTTGTTATTATTCACTTATATTAATTAACTTTGGTATATATTGCAGTGTTTTTAGAGAAATCTTTATGTCTCTATTCGAATAGAGTAACCAAACTTGATCTACTTAAACACAGTAAAGGCGACGAATTACTCACATTCATAGACATAAACTTTATGTCTCTTTTCGAATAAATAAACCATCACATACAGTTGAAATTAGTAATGCGTATAACATAACACCATATGTTTTTCCTCCTTTGAGGCTGAGGAAATGGAACGCGTATAAACCCTGTTACTGATGATTGCAAAGCATTATGTTAAATGGAAAGGTAAATATAACTTGCTATAGACCCTGTGTAATTTTAGTGGGCATCCTTCTTGTGAACATTTCCACCATAATTAAAAAGATCATCCATGTGTAATTTTAGTCATCTAACTTTCTTAATGAGTTATGTAACTTGTTTAAACTAAATAATACACATAGATACTCATATAATTTGTTAAGTAATGAGTTGAAAAAGATAACTTCAAACATGTTTATAGCTAAACTTTGTATCTTTAAGAGCATTTGCAGCAGTTGAGCTAAATAGTTATATTGCTATTTTAGCTCAACCAAAACACCAAAAAGAGCATGCAGCAATGGAGCAATACTTATAATTTTTAGCTCAATTACTACAGTGCACATCTATCTATAGATGTGCACTGTAGCTGAGAGCTAAACAAAAAAAAAAAAAAACAATTTTTTACTCCTCAGCATGGTTTTCAGACCCGGACCGTTCATTGAACCGTAAAAGGGAGAGGTTCAAGGTTTTTGAGGTCGAACCGAGGTCAAACCGGGGTCGAACCGTGATGACGTCATAATTAATTTAATAATTATTTTAAATATATATAAAAACATTAAATTAATAAAAAATAGAAAAATTAACTAAAATAGTCCAAAATAAATATAGATAGTATTTTTTATAACACAACTTTCATAATACAAATAAAAATTATTAAATTCTAAAAAAATATAAATAACCATTGAGTTTCTAAATTATTTTTAAGTCATGATAAAGCATAGTTTAGTACTCAATAACTTTTATTGTATGAAACCCAATAAAATAGTGAAGAGAAAATTCATTGCCAAGCCTATTTGACTGCCGGTCATTTTTTTTGTTCCAAGCCCGTTTGAATAGTCACTATCACCATTTATTATGAATTAAAAAAAAAATCAAAATCAAAAGCTAGATCTGAAGAATGATGTCCATGCATTTAAAAATGGTTAAAGTTAAACAAATAACAAAACCAAGAAAGAAGTGCTTGACAGCAAGCAAGTATTTATGTGAGTAGTTGACACTTGACACGCACAGCAAAGAAAAAATCTCCGAAAACAGCGAAGAAGTTTACAACATTTTTAGCAATATTTTCACAACAAAATTCATATAAAAAAGTCGTTATTAATTATAATTTGAACCCATTATTGAAATTATTTTTTTACTCATCGATATTAACTAATAACAATCTATTACTTAAAATTTATTGTGAAATATTGTAGAAATATTATAGTAACATTTAATTGTGATTTTTTTATTCTTTTTATTATTATTTCCTTCTTTGCTGGCATCCATACGTTTCCTTTCCTTTTCTTTTCCTTTTTTTCTCTTGTTTTTCCTCCTCCACCCACGTATCCCCATCCCATCCCCACTCTTCTCATCTTGTTTTTATTTTGTCTAGACTCTTCCTTCTCCACGCAGAGTGTACTCTGCTTTTATTTTTCTTTCTTTATCTCTAGCTCTCCGTTTCTCATTCTTTCTCTCATACTCTCACCCTGTCACTGTCACACACACATTACCAGCGAAGAACAAAGCTAGAATTTAAAGCTTGCTTCGCCCAAGAGAAGAGTTTCTGAAGAGAGGGAGCTGCGTGATGTGCTATGTTTCTCTGGAGATGGCAGTGGTAGACATGATGTACTTTTTTTTTTCTTTTGAGAGGGAGTTGTGTTTCTGTGTTTCTCTGGAGAGGGAGTTGTGTTTCTTTTTCTTTTGTTTTTCTGTATTTTTTTTTTTCTTCTTCTTCTTCTTCAAGGTTCAGATTCAAACGGAACCGTGAGAAACGGTTGGATTACGGTTCTCAAAACCGTGCGGTTGAACCGCGATTCAAACGGTTTCTTGCTTTTTGGACATAGACCGGTTCTGGAGCCTAAAAGAACCGTGATTGTGAGAGGGTCACGGTTTTTCCGGTCGGACCGTACGGTCCGGTCCGGGTTTCAAAACCATGCTCCTCAGTCGGATTAAAATATTATTTTTTCTTTCTTTTAATCTGCTTCGAATTGCAAATGAGCCCGGCTTCCCTTCTTTCTTCCTCCACTTTCCTCATCTTCTCTCTTCTTCCTCCACCACTAGCCCGATCTCACAGCCCAACTTCGACCTATCACCAGCGCCGACCCATCTCGCCTATCTCCCCACCCATTCCGCCAACAAACCTATCTTGCCAATTAGACCCACTTCTCTTCCGTCAATCAGACCCATCCGTCGATCAGACCAAGCCGACCCAAGCCTCAAGCTGCCGATCCACGCCTAGGTTTCTCTGGATTTCGTGGGTTTCATTCGTCGATCCAAACTCTGGGTTTCATCATAGAAGTCGCCATTGCCTTCCTCTGCCCATTGCTTTGGTTTTCTGTCGATCCGAGCTTTGGGGTTTTTTTTTTTTTTTTTTTTTTTGGGCGTGAATTTGATTGCCGTGGTGTGGGTGTTGCCTAGTGGGTCGGGTGGGTGTGGGCTTGGTTGATTTTTTTTTTCTTTGTTAAAGGCTGTGGTGGTGGTGGTGGTGGTGGTTGTGTGTGGTTGTTATTGATGTTTATTGTAGAGTATATATTATTTTATTGTTGTGGAAATATTATTTTAATGTAGTGTTTACATTATTTTATTGGGTTAAAAGCTAAAATAGATCTACTATTGTAGCATGTGTATATGTAAAATAGATAAAGTGACTTTTTGTGTAGCTAAATAGATAAAATTTTAGATTCACTGCTGTGAATGCTCTAATAAGTGTTTATTTTTGTGTTTGTGGCCATCCAACCTTTGTCATCTACAAGTGTACCTAACTTACTTTGTGAGACCCAAGTTTGGGTTCATGAACAAGTCCAAAAAGGCCTATTCTTTTTCCTCTAAACCAAACTCATTCAATTACGCATTAAAAGATACATGGGCTTTGGCCTTGTATGAAATAAAATGCTTTAAAAATAGAGATATTAGGCCTAGAAAGAATTTGGGTTTTACTTCATATGAGTTGGTAGGATATTCGCAAAATGGCCATAAACAATGTTAACATGCTATCTAATCTAACCTAATACACTAGTTTTTGAAGTTGAGAGAAACTTTGTGAAGAGAGCATGTTAGCTACATAGCATGTGGACAATAATCATTCATGGTTTTTTATTTATTTATTTATTTTTAATAATTTGATAATTACAATGTATGAGGAGAAAATTGAACTTTGAATGTCTTCATTATTAGACACACTAAGATGTGTCAACTGAGTTACAATACTTTTAGCCATTTGTGTAATGATTTTAAACTAGTGCTTGTAATGACTTAATAAAGGTGAATTTTTTTCTTTTGCAAATAATTTGTAGTATTATTTTTTATACATATGATTTATTAAATAATTTGTAGTGTGTGTGGAGGTATTTTGAACCTTCTTATTCAATTTCGATCTTTACTTTCTTTCAAAGGATATGTTACTTATATTTGGATTTAAGCTTAAAAAGAACCCAAAATAAAAAGTTATTAAATATAGAATTTTTTAATCATAATTATAATTACAATAAATTATAACTAGATGGTATAGTGTAGAAAAATATGAGCTTTCAAAAACTTATGTGACAACATTAAAAATTAAAAATAAAAATAAATCTTAGAGTTCATAACTACATTCATAATCATAATCATAATCATAATCATATTAGAACCATATTACTCAATAATTTATTTTAATTTGAATAAGAATCAAATTTTAAAATAGGACAAAACACATTTTCCTCCCTTTATGTCTAGGATAATTCACTATTCCCCAATTTATCTTTATTATCAACTAATTTCTCCCTCTATGTTTTGAAAGATGAGCAAATATCTCTAATTTCTTACTTTCTCAGTTAATCTAACGAAAATTTTTAAAGAAATTATTAATTGTCCACCACATGAAAGAGAAAGTCGAAAATTGCATTATTGTTTTCTTAGATTGCATTTATTATCATTGTAATTTCATTGAATTTAATTGAAAAAGTAACAGATTGAAAATATTTACTCATTTACCAAATATAGAAGAAAAAATTGGTTGGTTTCAAAATAATGGAGGAAATTATGAATTACCTCAAACATAGATGAAAAATAAAAAAAATAAAAAACTTCTTCACCCCTTTATGCTTAATTTATTTGCTAAATAAGCCAATATAGACAAACACTTTTTCTTAAAATATATATATATATATATATATTAAAAAAAAAAAATAAATAAATAATCTTAATGAAGCTAAAGTCGAAAAGCCCAAAAACTACCATCCAAAATAAGAAAAAGAAACCCGTATCTGATTCTGACCAAACTTTTCTTTTCTTCCTTCACATTGCCCCACCGTAGCTGTGTCTTTTCCTTGTCTTTGAAGTGTTGAAGGGAGAAGCAAGGAGCTCTCCTGAACTGCCTGTGAGGTTCTCCAGGTGCCAAATTTCTTCTTTCATTTCCTTTTGTTTGGATGCTTAGAAAATGAGGAAGATTAGCCACGAAAAAAATATTCACAGAAAAAATTGGTAACTGGGTGTTTAAGAGTAAGGCCTTTTAATTAATGAATGAATGAAACATAAAAACTTGAATTTCAATCCTAAAAGCCCAGTGAGGGTTTGTTAGGTTCATGTTTCGACTTAACTTCTCTGCTTCCAGAGTTCTGTTAAGTTTAGACAATGGTGGTCTCTTTGCCTTCAGCTTTTCATTATTGTGAGAAGCCAATTTATTGAGTAGACTTTGAACTAGGAGAGTAGTGGAGAATAGAGAAATTTCAATGCTGGGGATGAAATTCTTGCTTTGGTCATAGTGTTTATAGGAACTGGAAGATTTGCACTTGCTATTGGAATCGGAATTGCAACTGATTTAAGCGCTGTCGCGCGTTACGTGATAGTTTTTAATATGCAGAAGTATGGTCTGCAGACTGCAGGTTAGTGAATTTATTGTTGTAATATAATGATAGTGTTCATCACACAATCCATATATTGTACAATGTTACATGTTGAAATGAAATGTTCGAAGTTTCTAATTTGCGTCTAGTAAATCATTTATTCAACATAGAAGTGAAAGTTAGTCTCCAAAATTTTTTTTTTTTTTGATAAGTTAAGATAGTCTCCAATTTTAGATTATCTATTATTCAACATACAAGTGGATCCTTTTGTAATAGAGTGGCTATATTTTAGCTTAGCCATCAACCTACTGCAACCCTCCTTTTTCCGGGCGTGGGATTGGCTATGAAAATACATGAGGCCAACCTTGACTAGTCCATTGAGTATGTATAGCTGACCCCAAAATTTTGGGCTGAAGGTCTGATTGTTGTTGTTGTTATTTAACATACAAGTCCTCAATTTTAGCTTGTAAAGGTACTGCTACTATATCTAATGAAATTTCCTGAAAGATTATGTTTAATTCTTTTAAAAAAAATTATTATGTTTAGTAAGTTGGCCAAGGCCTTTAACAGCATTCTTGATTTCCTTTTTAACCAAATCCTAACCACTAATACGCGCCTCCTATAATAAACCATAGCCCCATTTATCATGCTGTAGTAATTGTGTCCTGTGTTCTTGTGGTATTAGTTTTACGTTCTCCCGTGTTATGCCATATGGTTTATGACAAAGTATTTCGTACTCCTTTACATTACCTGTGTTTTTGAACTTATTAAGCATAATTTATTTTTTGTCCCTACTTTGGATTTCTCTTTTTGTTAAGTAATGTCAATTTAGTGAAAACAGAAAGCGTATGCAGGAAGTATACAGTAAAAAAAAATGAAAAACACCAATGAAAAGTAGAAACAAAGAGGAGAGAAAGATACAAGCGTAGAAATTATTGGCAAATAAGAAAAGAATCCAAGAACTCCATCAGAGAATACACCTAGAAAGTATAGGATTTCAAACTTCATTCATAAAGGGTCTTCAAAAACATGAACTTGGAATTAGGCAAAGTTAACTCCTTTCCCTTAAATGGAGGTTGATTCTTCTCCATCCAAATGCACAACATAAGACAATCAGGAATGGAACCCCACACTTCCTTGAATCTATGGAATCCCTAGGCTCCTTTCCAAGGCTCCAACATAGCCATAACATAACTTGGCATGACCCAAGTGATCCAAATTAGGCAAAATAGACAAAAAAGCCCACAAGTCACAAGCAATAGGACAATGTGACAGGAGATGACTCGCTGACTTACCATCAGATTTGCACAGGCAGCACCAGTCTGCCATGATAAAATCCCTCTTCCGAAGATTATCCGTCACCTTTATATTCCCAAGAGCCATCACCCAAACAAAGAATGCAACACTAGGTAGGGTTAGCATTTTCTGTATGCATTTCCAAGGAAATTGGATAGGATTTACAGCCCTTAACCTGTAATCCAGTCTTAGGTGATGGAAACGGAACCCATCTATCAGGACCTGTAGGGGTTACCTTCGCTGCATACAGATCATCCAAAACATTGGGCCGCAGAATCTAACTCTCAGTCTTGTGCTTCTAAAATGAAGTCAGGTTTCCAATGCACCTGACCGTTGACCCATTCAAAATGGTCTGAATTCTGAAATCAACGCTTCTTTGTCTCCGTCAAACCTGAACAACTCAGGGTATCTATCCTGGAAAGTCCCATTGCTATCCCATGATACTTCCAAAACAAAACTTGGGAACCAACCCCCACCTCAAAACGAGTGTATGAAGCAAACTTCTCCCAACCCTTACTGATATTTTTCCATGGGCCTACCTCATAAGGACCTTTTACCATTCCAGAGTACCTCTGGCATCAAGTTGTACTGTACAATGACGACTTCTGTTCCAACCCATACCTACACAGCCATTTCCCAAGCAAAGCTTGGTTAGAAATCAGCAGCTTTCAAATGCCCGCTACCCCTTGGATTGGGTTGCACATAGTAGACCAATAAACCAAATGGAATTTATGCTCCCTGTGAAGCCCACCCCACAGGAAGTCTGTATTTTTTTCCAGCTTGATGGCTACACTAACAGGAATGGGGAAGAAGAACAAGGAATAGGAATGGGTAGGGAGACTTGAAAGCGTACTCTTGATTAAAGTTAGGCTAATAGGCTTCCTCTAGATTATTTCCTCTCATTTCGTTTACACTTGGTTTCACTCTTTCCTACAATGGGTGGAATATGAAATGATAGTAGAATGTATTAACTTTATATACTCTTATTATTCTCATATTATCATTTAGTACTTACAAATACATATTGAATAGATAAAAAAATGTCTTATAGCCATTACTTATAAAAATAATAATAATATATGTCTTATAGTGTCATATGCGGAATAAACTTCTACCTGGTACAGTTTTGACAACAATGATTAACACGGAATTCTTAAATTAAATTCTATGTGTAAAAAAACAGGGCATACCATGGATGCTCATAAGAAAGGCCTAGCTTCTAACATGAAAAAATGGTGTACCTAGTGCACAAGACTCATTTTGTGGTCTAGGAGAGATAGTTGGTAAGTAACCTTATCCCCAATTTCAGAGAGGTTAATTCCTAGACTCAAAGCTCATGATACATCGCTTGGTGTAGATGGCAATTACCATTGCACCAAGGTTTGACATCTCTTGCTTCTAATCATGAAATGAGCTATAAGTCAACCGTGTTTAATCAAAGAACCAACTGTTTTGCTATGATAATTCTTTCAAGTAGGACAAGTAAATGAAAAAGCTAAAACTCTGAAACGAAGTTAATTTGCATTTTTTTTTTTTTTTTTTTGGTCTTGTTCTCTTCCTTTGAGTCAGCAAACTTGACGTGTGTTTTATCATAGATTTCCATATACTGCACATAATTCATACCGTTGCCTTTTCCTAAGAATTTTGTAGGCATAGAAGTAATAAAGAATTTGAAGTATAGATTGTCATGAGGAAAGAATACAGTTCCTCCATTTCAACTCCCCCTCCCCCCCAACCCCAAAACATTGTACAAGTGGAAATGTTTTCTTCTTGTCAATATGAACTCTTAAATATTTAGTTGGAGATGATTAACATTGTAATGAGCATTTTACAATGTTACCCATTTTTCCATGTGTGTGTGTATATATATAACTCATACCTATAATATGGTTTTGACTTAACCCTCCACCCTTATTTATGAGGAAAGACGCCATTTGATCCAAAGATCATTGGTATTGCATCCTTATAATTATTTCATTACATTAATATCTTATGCAAAGCTAGATGTGACAATCTTTTTTCCTGGATTCTTGACTTATTTTTCCCTACTCAATATCAAGTATTTTCTAGGCTTTTGACCCCAACATAATTAAATCAGATGTCAACTCACCAATTTTTAACTTAATGCTTGCTCTTAGAAGTGCTTTGCTGTGGATTCGTGTTTTAAAAATTCATGGTTATTCTTGATGTAATCTATTAATTGTATTTATTTACATTCTTTCCCATCTCTGTAAACTAATGGTGAGAAGCAGTGCAAGTGTCTTGCAAAATACATTGAAAATGACATTAGAGGGTGCTTCCACAGTTTGGACATAGTATCTGCTTTTGCTGGCATTCAAAGATTTCTAACTGGATTCTGTCAATGACCAATTTGATTTGTGAATAATCTTGTATTTCAGCCATCAACTAGGAAACAAGGAGAGGAGGAAAGAAATTCTGGAAGCTCTACCATTGATTTTCGGCTAGGTGTTTAAGGCTTTTTTTTTTTTTTTTTTTTTTTTTTTTTTGGGGGGGGGTGGGGGGTGGTGGGGGGTGATGGGGGATTTTTTTTGTTGAAACTCTATCAAGTGACCAAAAAAAAAGGAAAACATAAATTTTATATCCTTGGGCAATGACTTGGGTGGTATAGAGGTAGGTAAATATGCTTTGTTTATTAGCAATGTGATATCATGTTTTAGTTTCTTGATCTTCTTGAGACATTTTAATGTGAAGTATGTTGATGAACTACATTCTGGGAGAAATAAGATTTAGTTAAGCCTGTTGGACTTATGTTTATGCTACTTTTCTATTGTCCAAGTAAAACCATCCATGTAGGAATGCAAGAGGATTAGATTGGGTTTTACCAACCAAATGTATAATAAGCTCTCCCATTTCTCTAAATGATCATCCTAGTTATGAGGCCTTGGCTGGAGACAAAAAGAGATGGCCACTTACAAAGTTGGCTGCCATTGCAATATTTGTCCACTGTTACTGGTCATACTGATTATTCATAATTTTAGTAAATTTTAAAAGATTCCAAGCATATTCAATATTTTGAAGATTGTGTACAAAGTTTTTGACAATGGAAAATTTGGTTTTGACCCTTGTGCATGTTTGAGATGTTGGTTGTTGATGCTAAGTGAATGATTGAAGAGGAATAAATAATTCCCTACTCTTATTTGCAAAGAAGGCCTTGGATAAAATATTGCAGACAAGTATTCATCTTACTTATCGATCTTAAATGATTTGTCCTTCTTGTCCCCTCCTTTATATCATTTCAGAATGAGATTGATCCTTAATTAATGTAATTCAAGCACTTCAATAATCCATAACTCCTTATGAACTGGATTTTGTGATTATGTCTTCGTAGACGCTCATAAACCTATAGTTTTTCAATCAAAGAACATATATACATAACTAGAATTTGTTGACATGAATTAGCCACTTTGGAAGCTTATCCCTCTGACTTCTACATTTCAAGAAAGTTGAAATCAAGAAACTTCTCCAATCCAAACACTTCTATTTTGGATGAATGAGTGATTTCATTTCCAAAGAGATGTATAGATATACAGAGAAGCACAATCACAAAACATGCAGCATTCACCTGCAAATTCAATCTTTAACCACATCAACTAAACGAATCATAAAAGCATATATAACTCCTCTAAACAAGATTCCCATTTACACTAGCATAAAAATGGAGAAGTTATCCCCCTCCAATTCAATAAAAAGGACTTGGTTTGGATAGAGTTACTTATATTGCAAGCACCATCATCCTTAATTTGTCTAATAATCTGTTCCTCAGTTATTACTTGGTTTTCATGAAATCCGTGTTACTACTTCCTATACTTTCCAACATCGTTGTTCATGATTTATGAGCTCTTTGTAGCTTTTTTATACCATTCTATATTTTAAGTTATTTGTTGTAATGCATCTCTCTGACTCTCTGTTGCTTGCTCGTATACATGGAAACACTAAAAAACACGGTTCAATATATTCTTTTGTGCCACATTCTCTCAAATCTTAAGATTGAGTGCCACAAGAGGTCAAACTCTAAGCATACATGTCTATTAGATACAGTATCTGTTTGCCAACTTGTCAAGTAGCTAATGGATGCTGATGATTGTTGATGATGTAAATTGGGTTAGACTTGGGAAAGGAATCTTCCTATGGCATTATCACTGGCACCCAGTTGGAATACTTCTACTTAAATTTGGAAACATATAGGACTATAAATGATGCAGCAATTAGCTATGAGGCTAAGGTGGATTCAGTCCTAAAAATAGAACTTCGGTTTGGAAGCCTGCTAGATCTGAGGATTTGTTCATAATTTAAAGCCAATTAAGTCTCATTGATCTAAAGGAAGAGGATAAGGCTAAGTGGACTGTCACTAAGTCAGGTTGCTTCTCTTGTGCAGCCACATATGAGGCATTAAGAGATAAAGGCTGAAGCGGTGGACAGGTGGAAGCTCTTGTGGTTCAACCATACCATACCAAAGCATGCTCTCATTGGCTGATTGGTGATCAAGGATAAATTAACCAGTAGTGAGTGACATTCTGTGTGCTATGCAGGGGTTGTGTTGAAAGCAAGAGCCATCACGTTTATGGGGATTGGGTTATTAGGATCCTCTAAAGGAAGAGACCTAGAGCATCCATATGTAAGATTGGATGGTGGGCGTCTATATATTATATTTGGAGCCAAAGGAAGGCTATCATCCATAATAGCCCAATCTTAACTAAGGAGCAAATCTTGTAAAAAAAAAAAAAAAATGATGTTAGAGGCAAGCTTGAGTTCAAAGCAAAATTCCCTAATTCCACTCTAAACAGGATTCTTTGCTGACTTTGGGGCTTAAACAATTCTATTTTGATCTCCACGGCTCAATGATCTTTAATTTCTACAGTAAATTTCGGAATTTGTTTGGATTTTAAGTTATATAATGGAGCCGCTAGTTGGATAAATGGAAAACGGCAAAGGTTCTGATTTTGTTTGTGGTAGTAGGATGCTGTAATAACTATCGCTGATTGTACTGGACTATATTTATTTTCTTTGCTTGGGTTGTGAGTTGCATTTGAGCTGTTTACTGAAGTCAGCTGCTTGCTTTATTCTTGCAAGTAAATACAGAAAGAGGTGCAAAAAATGACTTTGGATTCTGCAGATTGTTGCTGCTATAGATTGCCAATTAGCTGCTAAGGCTATTGCTGTGTGCTAGACTGCTTACTGTGTGCTTGGAAGGATGATTGCTTAAACAAGTGTTCTCCTCTTCACAGTTCACAGATGTTTGTTTAGCTTATGCTATTAATGCACAAGTTAACTCTATATTTTTGGTTTGTTTTGTTGGTCAAGTGGGCTTCTTTTAGGCTTGGTAATTTTGATAGCGGAATGACCTTTTGGTCATTGAATAAATTGTATTCTTTGTTTCTTTTTGTAAGGATATATGTGATTCATGTTAGGAACATATGTCAATATTTATGTAGTTGGCTAATCCTGTGACAAAACACACTTTACTTGTAATTAGATAGATCTAGAATGTGTTTAATACTTCAAGAAACATGTTGTTTAAGTCTAGTATTAAAGCCATGAAGATTGAACCAAGAAACAAGTGAAGAAAGGCTATTCATTAAAACTGGACAGATAGCTCGACACCTGTGGACAAATAGCTCAACACCTGCTCGACAGATAGTTAACTATCGAGATTTAATGAATGAAGTTCGACAAATTCTCGATCGATCGAGGTATCTATCGAGGTTATGAGAATTCAGATTTCCAGATCTAATTTTCGACCCAAGCTTATGTATTTGTGTAGGGTTTCTTCTCTCACAACTTTAGACATATATAAGGCTTATTTTAGAGGCCGTCACATAAGAGAATACAAGAAGAACATACGCAAAAGGTGACTAATGCCTTATTCTCTTTGAAAGAAACTACTGCGTATTTTGTGCCTTAGGCTTTTGTAACCAAGTGCTTCTTGATCTTCATTGTTGATGAAGTGAAGAACTTTGCAGCCAACATCTTCTTCAAGTTGATGTGTTAGTCACGTACTGGGAGCCGTGCATCTTTTGTTAGTCATGTACTGGGATCCGTGCATCAAAAAGTGTGGCGTTCATATATTGAAGAGTTCAGAAGTTCTGAAGCGGTAGAAGGTTTCTATTGTAAGTTCATCTGCGAGGATTATAGAGTCTAGGGATAAAGGTTTTGTACTGTCTAGGGACAAAAGTTTTGTACTAGATTTGAAACTTCTCTTTACTATAATAGATTGCTTTTTGGGAAGGTTTTCCCTCAGGTTTTTTTTACTGTGAAACTAGTTTGTTTCATTGGTTTTCCTGGGTTATCATATCTTGTCTTATTTATTTTTCCACTGCATGATTTTGACATGATATTGATGTTTGTTTATTTTAACAAGTTTTATTCATAATAAATCTAATTAACAACTTGGGTTCAAAACTTATTAATTCTATTAACTAGGGTCTAAATTTCTCATCAAGTGGTATCAAAGCGGGTACACTCTAGTTGGATTAATTTCTTGAGTGTGATCCTTTACCCCCGTTGTCATGGATTGTGGATAATCTTTTTTGATTCCTCCTTTATTTGATGGCACTAATTATGTGCACTAGAAAGTTTGTATGAAAGTTTTTTTGTAGGCTCTAGGTGAACAGGTATGGCAAGCTGTTGAAGTTGGCTGAATCAAGCTAAAGGAAGCTCCAATGGATTAGGATGATGCAAAAATCAAAGTGGCAAATTTCAACATAGGGCCTTGAATGCTTTGTTTTGTAGGGTGACAATGAGGAATTTAAGAAAATATCATCAACCGAAGTTGACAAGGAAGCATGGACCATTCTTGAGACCACCTATAAAGGTACCAAGGCAATAAAGACTATGAAACTTCAAAGACTCACTAGTTGTTTTGAAAAAATAAGGATAGAGGAGGATGACACCTTTGATGAGTTCTATGCTAAACTCAAGGATATTGTGAATTCTGCTTTCAATCTTGGAGAATTTATAGTAGAATCCAAAATCATTAGGAAAATTCTTAGGTCCTTACCTGAAAGATTCCATGTCAAGATCACTGCTATTGAAGAAGCAAAGGACATTGATCAAATTCCTTTTACTGAGCTTGTAGGGAACTTTCAAACCTATGAGATGTGATTAGGTTTAATGAGAAAAGGTGGAAAGAGTAAAAACTTGGCTCTTAAGGGTATAGAGGAAGAGATTAAGGACTCTGAAAATGAAGATGAAAGTCAAGATGAAGATGAAGATGATGAGGATGAGGATCTAACCTTCATAATTGATGAGATTATCAAGCTTCTTCAGTTTAGGAAAAAGGATAAGGGCAAACCCCCTAGGAAACTTAAATCCTTAAAGAAGGGCAAGAATAAGAAACCCCTCATCCAATGCCATGAGTGCAAAGGTTTTGATCATATAAGGATAGAGTTTCCAAACTACCTTATGAAGGAAAAGACCAAGGAGTCAAAAGATAAATGGTTGGTTGCTACTTGGAGTGATGCTGAGAATGACTCTTCTAATGAGTATACGGATGAGTATAGTCACGTTATGGCCTTTGCTGCCTCAATCGATAAGGTGATTGTGAAGAGTGCTAGTGACAGTGAGGATTCTTCTAATGATGAAGTATCCAAGAAGATGACCCTTTAAGAAACCTATGATAAGCTATGTACTGAATTTATAAAATCTGAAAAGACTTCTCATCTTTTTAGAAAAGAGCTTAATGAGGTAAAAACTGAAAAAGCTGATTTGTTAGTCAAACTAGATGAGACTACAAGGTTAGTTGAAACTCTTATTTTGGAGAATACTTCATTAGAAGAAAAGGTCAAGAATCTTGAGGCAAAACTTAGTCAAGCTAGAACTCAGATAGTGATGATATCTAGTGCAAAGCTTGATGAGGTATTGAGTGCTCAAAAGCCTAGTTTTGATAAGACTGGCTTAGGATATGCTGTTTCCTCTGGCCCCTCCTCTTCCACGGCTTATAGATCAAAGACTGTCTTAGTGCCACAATCTGAGAAAGGTAATAAAGATATGAAATCCAAAACTGATTTGACTAATTCTAAATCCTTTGTTAGACCTCATGTTTGTCAGCATTGTGGTATTGCTGGACACATTTGTCCTAATTGCTTTAAATTGTATCCTCATAAGCAATTGTCCAAATAGTCACAGGTTTCCTTTCAAGGACTTGCACCTTTGTTTGGAGAGTTATTAAAAGTCTTGAGTTTTTTAACTCAATTTCAGGAGAATTATAATTCTTCTATGTTCTTTAGTAGACATACTAGGACACGTGTCTTTTCATCTTTACGGCCAAAAACTCGTGTTGTGTGGGTGAGAAAGGAGTCTAAGACTTAATTTCCTTTTATGTTTGTCCTCTGCTTTAATTCTTTCTATTTAAAGTAGGACTCTTTTTGCTTGATTTCTTATTTGTTTTTGGAATCATGTTTTCATGCATCTGCACCCTTCTATCATGCGTTCATGTATATGCATCTTTCTTTCATGCTTTCATGTTGTTTATCTTTTTTTTTTTTTTTTTTGGTTGTTTAGTTTTTATTTTGTTTTATTTTCAAAATAAAAATAAAAAGGAAAAATCAAAAAATTAGGAAAACAGTGTGTGTTTGTGTACATTGGTACTTGTGTACTTTGAATGGTCATTGAAATAAAATTTTCTAAACTTTGTATCTTTTGTAGTTTAGATGAGCATCTCTATGCACAACTAAGCAAGTGAGCTTTATGGCTCTTGTTTGTAATGAGTAAGGTTAAGTTATCTCTTGTACTTAACATTTGTATCACTCTTTTTGACGGGAAAGACTAGAAAATCCTAAGAGAAAAGCATAAATAACCATCTCACTACTGTTGCCTGCCAATCATGATATGACATCTGTATGCTTCATCATAGAAAAATTGGAATGTCAAATTAATTGAGTATTTCTTTTCTATCTCTTATATGCTCATGCATGATTTGCTTAAAAGAAAAATATGCAAAGAAAATCAAAAGCAAAAAGATCAAAATGCTTTTAAATATGATTGCAAGCGTGTCTTCTAGAATATGTGAGAGTTATAAGATGTATTTCGAAGGTGATAGTCCCCATCAAACAGTTATGATTGTGTGTCAATTAAAGTGATTTTCTCATATCTCAAATCGTTATAACATGTATACACTTATGTAATCTTGCAATGTTTTTCTCACACAACATGCAATATTCTTTGTTACTCTTGATACATGTGCAAGTATAATGTGATTTGGCCATCACAAGGTTTACATGTGTTAATGTATGCTTACTAAATTGTCTTGACTTGTTTTTGAAATATAAAATTGGTTAAACTTGTTTAGTGTGTGTGTGTGTGTGTTTTTTTTTTTTTTTTTTAGATCCATGTGCTTAAAATTGTAGTGGAGAGATGATTTTGAGAGTTAAAAATGTTGATTGGATTATTGGTTGAGTTGCATGCTTGATTGCTTTCATATCAGTGTTTTTTCCTTCTTAAAAAACTGTTTTTAAGCAATCTCGATACCTATCTTATCTATTGAGCTCTTAAGCTATTTCTTATCACAATCCCGACACCTCTTGATAGCTAGGTGGATCGATCGATTGAGAAAACTCCAGTCTTCTCAATAGCTTCTTGACAGCTTCTCGATCCATCGAGGTCTGCTCGATAGCATTTCGACACCTCTTGATCGATTGAGATCCTCTTGCATGCATTGTTTTTCACATATTTTACATCTTTCTTTTATCTTGTTATCCATAGCATCTTGTTTCATTACATTCATGGACTTTTAAAGATTCTTTGAGCCCCCTTAATCATCTTTGATCATCTTTATATTTCTCGGGTGAAGCGTTCTAGCTTCTTGTACCCTTTGTCAATCATGACAAAAAATGGGAGAAATTATGGAGAATATGTGGTTTCTTTTTAAGATTCTACATGTTAAGGGGAGAAATACATGCCTCTATAAGGGGGAGATGTGTTTCATCTTATTAAGGGGAGTGCTTACCTCATTCTTCTTGTACACCGGTCTTGTAACCATGTTTACATACGTTGTGCTTATCTTTGATATTATATTATGATGTATGTTTTCTTCACCTACCTCTACATGTGCTATTTCTTTTCTATCTTTATGCACATACTTCTTATTACTTGTATGCAATATATTATTTTCGTTTCACACTAAGATGGCTTGATGAGTTTTGTTTAAAGTGTTTCAGAAATATAGGTTGTTAAAGTCTACTTGCCATAAACTATCTTCTTACAAAGTTTTTCAAGAGTTTGTATTAGGATATATTTTATTATATTCAACAAGTGAATATGAGTTGAGTGATTTATGACTTCTCTCGTATATTCATTTGTTTGTTGTGGTTTTTTCACGGATTGCCAAAGAGGGAGATTGTTAGGATATATGTGATTCATGTTAGGAACATACGTCAATATTTATGTAGTTGGCTAATCTTTTGACAAAATGCACTTTACTTGTAATTAGGTAGATTTAGGATGTGTTTAATACTTCAAGAAATATGTTGCTCAAGTCTAGTATTAAAGCCATGAAGATTGGACCAAGAAACAAGTGAAGAAGGACTATTCATTAAAGCTGGACAGATAGCTCGACATCTGCGGACAGATAGCTCGACAGTTGCTCAATAGATAGTTATTTATCGAGATTTAATGAATGAAGCTCGACAAATTCTCGATTAATCGAGGTATCTATCGAGGTTACGAGAGTTCAGATTTTCAGATCTGATTTTCGGCCCAAGCTTATGTATTTGTGTAGGATTTCTTTCCTCACAACCCTAGATATATATATATATATATATATATATATAAGGTTTATTTTAGAGACCGTCACATAAGAGAATACAAGGAGAACATATGCAAAAGGTGACCGATGCCTTATTCTCTCTGAAAGAAGTTACTGCGTCTTTTGCGCTTTAGAATTTTGTAACCAAGTGCTTCTTGATCTTTATTGTTGATAAAGTGAAGAACTTTGCACCCAACATCTTCTTCAAGTTGGTGTGTTAGTCACATACTGGGAGCACATCTTTGGTTAGTCACATATTGGGATTCGTGTATAAAAAATGGTGGCATTCATATATTGAATAGTTCAGATGTTTTGAAGCGGTAGAAGATTTCTGCTGTAAGTCTACAAGGATTGTAGAGTCTAGAGACAAAAGTTTTGTACTAGATTTGAAACTTCTCTTTACTATAGTGATTGCTTTTCGGGAAGGTTTCCCCCCATGTTTTTTTACTGTGAAACTAGTTTGTTTCATTGGTTTTCCTGAGTTATTATATCTTGTCTTATTTATTTTTCCGCTGCATGATTTTGACATGATATTGATGTTTGTTTGTTTTAACAAGTTTTATTCATAATAAATCTAATTAACAATTTTGGTTTAAAACTTGTTAATTCTATTAACTGGGGTCTAAATTTCCCATAACTTTTTCAATAAAATATATATTCAAACCTGAATCCTTGAAGAATTAATTCTAGGTAGTGAAACGTGATTGTTCTTTTAAGTGTTTGTTTAAAGTCTTATATAATAAATTGAAACTTAGATTGATTGTTATACTTTTTACAGCCACAAGATAATGTAATCTAAAACAATAAGTTTAAAGGGAAATTAAATAAAAGATCCTCTTTTATTTGTACACTAGAATAATGCCATATATTATAAAGTTATAAACTAACATGGCATTTATAAAAGGCTTATAGGAATTGACTAGATTATTAGTACAAACACAGTCACACATTATAGTAGTAGAACAAAGCACAGTACATGAAGAACACTACTACACTAGAAGAGAAAGAAAATCACTCCTCCAACACTAGAAGCGAAAGAAAATCAGCCGTTGATCCTTTTATAAAGGGATATTAAACTAGCATAATATTATAACATATTAGGTAGAAATGCCTAATCCCATGCTCAATCCAAGCATTATTAAAGACATTTAATTTCTTCTATTTGTTTCATATCTCTGCAATTTACAAAAAAAATCGTTAGCTCCCCATTTTAAACCTTGATAACATAAGAAAAGGGATAGGAATTATTACAAGAAGGTTGTGGATATTATAAGATGACAATTTGTGTTTAGTATTTTGATCATGAATAAGAAATGAAAGTCCAATTTTACAATTAGCTATGATAATCTACTCAAAATTAATAAAAAGGTCAACATAAAATCTCCATGTTTTTTTAATAGAAGTATTTGGGGATTGAATGAAATCCAATTTTTACTTGAGCTCTACTTGACCTGTCTCTACAAAGAAGCTGACGACTCCATTGACCCTGTCAACTTCATACGCGTGTGAAGTAGTGTGAAATTGACAACGCCATAAGCCGACAACATCACCTCAATACCTACGGTATCTACATGAGCCTATGGGAATTTCCAGGCCGATGAGAAGAGAGAGGCTGATGGGAGTAAAAGAAGCCAAATGGAATAAAAAGCATGTCGAGTCCAGCATGGCCTTGCTTGACCCCCTCAGATATATATATACAAGAAAATATCTTACACCCCACGATTAAGCCTAATCAAGGGAGTCCCTATAAGGAAAGGATCCCGCCAATTATGTGCATTTATTAGGATCTTCCCTACAAGGAAAGACCCTCTCCGCGAAGAAACGAATGCTAGCTCTATGTTACTATAAAAACCCCAAAACCTTCACAAACCAAGGTACACATAATTTACCCTAGCTCTAGCACTCTAGAGTTGTAAAAAGCTCTCTAACTTAACCTTCGGAGGGTATTTAGCCGGTACCACATCGGTACTCTCTACAAGGTCTTCTTTGTTTTTGTTTCACAGGTTTTGTCTAGAGCACGTGACGATCGTGGAGCTCACTAATGATTTTCAACATCATCAGTTGGCGCCATTTGTGGGAATTTGAGAGTAAAATGGTAATAGCCATATTACCACTTCTCAGACAAAGTGTTGTATGGTACTCACTTGCTCGATGGCAACTAATAACCATACCAGAGAAGAACCATGCACTGCTACCCTTGAAAGACAGGTACAAACCTTAGTAGCAACTATGGAACACCTTACCAAGCAAAACCACGACCTAGAGGAATAGCTGCGCCAAAGGGATGCTGAGCCCAACAGTCACAGGGAGGAGTAAGAGGGCACCAGCATCGAAAGGAGAGACCAAGAAGGATCGAAAGACAGCCATGCCCCAAGTAGGCAAGAGTGACAAGATACTAGCCATCCATTCGTCACAGATACGGTAACACCACATATGGTCGTAGAGAATTAGATGATGAAGCAAAGGATGGACTTCATGATGAACGCCCTTAAGGGGCGAGTGTCAAACAACCTTGACGAGTTGGCCCATCAGACGGACTCACCTTTCATAGCACTCGTCACTTCGTTCCCTCTTCCTGCAAAGTTTTGTATACTGTAGATAGAAGCCTATGATGGGTTAAAGGATCCCTCGGACCATCTGGAGTCATTTAAAACCCTCATGCACTTACAAGGTGTGGTGGATGAGATCATGAGCCGAGCTTTCCCAACTACGCTAAAGGGTCCCGTAAGGGTGTGGTTTAGCAGATTGATGCCTAACTCCATCGGTACCTTTAAGGAGCTGGGCACACAGTTTGCCTCACACTTTATTGGGGGACACAGGTATAAGAAATTCACTGCATGCCTAATGAGCATCAAGCAACTGGAGGACGAGACACTAAGGTCTTACATAACCCATTTCAACAAGGAAGCTCTCTCGATAGATGAAGCTGATGACAAGATACTTGTTGCTGCATTCACCAATGGTCTGCGGAAGGGGAAGTTTTTGTAAGACCATGACAGAAGAATAAAACTTCCCCTTCCGCAGACCATTGGTGAATGCAGCATGATAGAAGTGCTTTATTGAGCTACTAAGTACATGAATGCAGAGGAAGCACTGTTAGCCCGAGAGGAGAAACCCAAAAAGAGGGAAAGGCAAGAAGATGCCCTATAGGAAAGGGGACTGAAGATGACTAGAACCGGAGACCGACGAGAGGATAAGTGCTCCAAACCACCCACTAGAAGGTTCACCAACTTCACCCCACTAACTACCCCGATTGATCAGGTGTTGATGCAGATTAAGGATGACATGACCTTGACGTGGCCTGGCAAGTTAAAGGGAGATCCTAACAAGAGGTCCAGAGACAACTATTGCCGTTTTCATCAGGACCACGGTCACGACTTATCTGATTGCTATAACTTGAAGTAGTAGATTAAAGCCCTTATTAGACAAGAGAAACTATAACGATTAGTCAGCAAAGAAAGGGCAGATCCACCACATGAGAAGGTTGTAGGGGGCACCACGACTTTTGGTTCATCTAAGAAGGCTTATAAGACTTACCTTAAGATGGTTCAAAATGTCCAGCTGATAGGTTTCGTCCCAAAAATGGCGTGAGTTGACAACCCTATAATCGGATTCTCGAAAGAAGATGCTTGTCATCTCCACCACCCACACGACGATGCACTCGTTTTAGTATTCAGGTAAAGGACTACAACATTCACTGGGTCTTGGTTGATAACGGAAGCTCTGCTGATATCCTCTACTACCCGGCATTCCAACAGATGAGTATCGAGAGAGAGCAACTCATACCAGCCAACACGCCACTCGTTGGGTTTGGAGGAATGTGGGTATACCCCCTTAGCGTGGTCACATTGCCCATGACGGTCGGCAACTACCCTTAACAAATTACTAAGGATGTTACATTCTTTGTTGTTGACTGCTCATCTACCTATAATGCCATACTAGGCCGACCTACCCTCAACTCATGGAAGACTGTGACTTCAACCTATCACCTGGCGATCAAATTCCCCACCGAATAAGGAGTAGGAGATGTATGTGGGGACCAAGTGGTAGCACGAAAGTGCTACATAGCAATGTTGGAGATGGACGATTACTTGCAAACCATGAGCATTGAAGAACAGAGGGCGGTCGTAGATCCCATTGAAGGATTGGGGAAGATACTTCTCGATAACTCTACGCCTAAGCAAACGACTAGGATCGACACCCTCGCCAGTTCGCTAACCCGTTAAGGGCTCACGACATTCCAAAAATGCCCGGGATCGACCTTTCAGTCATGGTGCACAGGTTGAATGTGTCACCCTCTTTTCCCCCTATTCGTTAAAAGAAACTAGTGTTTGTCCAAGAACGAGACCAGGCTATAGCGAAAGAAGTCCACAAATCGCAAGATGCAGAGTTTATCAGGGAGGTGTACTACCTCGATTGGTTGGCCAATGTAGTGATGGTTATAAAAGCCAACGAAAAATGGAGGATGTGTGTAGATTTCACGGACTTGAACAAGGCATGCCCCAAGGATAGCTACCCCTTCCTACGGGTTGATATCCTGGTGGACACAATAGCAAGACATTAGTTATTGAGCTTCATGGATACATTTTCTAGTTACAACCAAATCAAATTGGACGAAGCTAATTAGGAAAAAACTTCGTTCATCACTAGCCAAAGCCTCTTCTGCTATAAGGTGATGTCGTTCAGTCTCAAGAACGCGGGCGCAATATATTAGAGACTTATGAACAAAATGTTTGCACATCAGATTGGAAGAAATGTCCAAGTTTACATGGACGACATGCTAGTGAAAAGCTAAAGGGGGGTTGATCATTTAGACGACCTCAAGGAGACCTTTGACAACCTCCACTCTTACAACATGAAGCTCAATCCAAGCAAATGCGCATTTGGGGTGGCGGCTGGAAAATTCTTTGGTTTGATGGTTTCTCAAAAAGGTATTAAAATCAACTTAGACAAGATCTGGGCCATAATGGAGATGGCACCACCAAGGAACACAAAAGAAGTGCAATACCTCAACGACAAGGTATCTATGCTGAACAGGTTCGTTTTGAGGGTGACGAACAAGTGTCTACCTTTCTTCCACACGCTGAAGAAGTCCTTCGAATGGATGCCCGAATGCTAATGAGCTTTTGATGATCTAAAAGCATACCTCTCCTCACTACCATTGCTAAGTCCCTCTTAACCAAGGAAAGACCTATTTCTCTATTTGGCCATGTCCCTAGCTGCAGTTAGTGTAGCCTTAGTCAAAGAAGAAGACAGGGTGCAAAAACCCGTGTACTACACTAGCCGGGCACTCTATGGTGCAGAGGAGCCTACCGATGGAAAAGCTCGCCTTTGCTTTAGTCACAGCTCGTAAGCTCAAGCTATACTTCTAGGCCCACACTGTGGTCATTCTAATAGATAAGCCTCTATGGTGGGTAATGAGTAACCTTGAAACGGCTGGACAAATGGCACTATGAGCAATAGAGTTAAACAAGTTCGACATACAGTACCGCCCGTGTACTACCATAAAGGGACAGATGGTCGCTGACTTCATTGCGGAATTCACCAACATGGAAGGCCATGGGGCAGAAGAAAATCCCTGATGGAGTATTCACATGGATGGATCGTCCAACAAGCAGGCCAGTGGAGCAGGTATAGTGTTTCGTTCTCTAGAAAGGGACGAGATCGAATGCATGGTTCATCTCGACTTCCTTGCAACCAACAATGAAGTGGAATACGGGGCTCTAGTGGCAGGACTAGACCTTGCCAAAGCCGTAGGGGCCACGAATGTGGTTGTGTACTGCGATTCTCAAGTGGTCACAAGTCAAGTGAATGGTGACTACGAATGCAAAGGGTAAAGAATGAAGAAATACCTAGAGCAAGTAAGGAAATGGATGGTGAGTTTTAGGCCAAGTTTGTTCAAATCCCTAAGGAAGAGAATGAGCAAGCTGACTGTCTTGCAAAAGTCGCATTAGCAGACTCTTACCTTTGATAGATGGCATTGGAGTGCAGGAAATAGACTTGGGAAGCAACTGGACCACGCCAATAATTTCTTATTTGAAAGACGGCACACTACCTAACGGTAAGGAGGCCGTAAGAAAGTTGAAGGTCCAGGCAGCACGTTTCGTCTTGATAAAAGATGTCTTGTATAAAAGAAGCTTCTCCTGCCCATACCTAAGGTGCTTAAGCCCCGAGGAAGTAGACTATGTCTTGAAAGAAGTCCACGAGGAGATTCGTGGGAACCATTCTGGGTCACAGTCATTGGTACACAAGCTGATTCGAGCTGGATACTATAGGCTCACCATGCAGAAGGATGCCCAAGCCTATGTCAAAACATGCGACAAATGTCAAAGGTTCAGCTATGTCATCAGACAACCAACAGAAGAGCTCACTCCAATGACGGCCTCGTGGCCTTTTGCTTAATGGGAGTTGGACATCATAGGCCCATTCCCAATAGCAATGAGACAGTTGAAGTTCCTAATGGTCGGTATAAATTACTTTACCAAATGGGTGGAAGCTGAAGCCCTGGCCACCATCATAGAGAAGAACATACGAAGTTTTGTATGGAGGAACATCATCTGCAAGTATGGCATACCTAGAGTACTGATCTCAAACAATAGGAAGCAATTTGACAATGACTTGTTTAGAGATTTTTGCTCGTAGTTGAGGATCAAGGATCCCTACTCCTCACCTGCCCACCCTTAGGCCAACTGACAAATCGAGGTCACGAATCAATCCTTGCTTAAAATCATCAAGACTCGGCTTAAAGGGGCAAAGGGTATATGGCTGGAAGAATTGCTAAGCATTCTATGGGCGTACAGGACAACGATAAGGACTCCTACAAGAGAGACACAGTTTCAACTAGCATATGGAAGCGAGGTCGCCATCCTAGCTGAGGTCAGACTCACAAGCTACAGAGTGGAAAACCATGACGAGAGTAGGAATGATGAAGCTATGTGCTTGCAGCTTGACTTGGTGGATGAGGTCAGAGTAGTGGCTAAACAAAGATTAGCACGGTACCAAAACCTCATGGCCAAGAACTACAACTCAAGAGTCAAACAAAATGACTTTCAGGTTGAAGATCTAGTCTTGAGAAAGGTGACAGGCACTACAAGAGATCCCTCTCAGGGAAAGCTAGGACCTAATTAGGTAGGACCCTATAGGATCACTTTATGGCAAAGGAAAGGAACCTACCACCTGAAGACACTATACAGGCAAAAGTTGCACCACCCATGGAACATGGAGCACCTAAAGAAATACTACCAGTAGACAACGACACGAAGAACAACACTCCTCATTTCCAGTTTACTTCCTTTTAGTTAATTTTTACTAAGGGCAGTTTTTTATCCTTTCAAGAACAATTTTTTACTTATGCATGCATTTATCACAATAAGAGGAGCTATTCAAATATGACCTGTGTATGTATATATGTCTCTACAAAACTACATCTATGATTAAGTCCACAAGTAGACAAGTTCATCCCATGAGGATGCCTTGAAATTATCAAGTCCACAAGTGGACTAGCTCATTATTAAGTCCACAAGTGGACGAGTTCATCCCATGGGATATCTTGAAATTATCAAGTCCGCAAGTGGACTAGCTCATTATTAAGTCCACAAGTGGACTAGCTCATTATTAAGTCCACAAGTAGACGGGTTCATTATTAAGTCCACAAGTAGATGGGTTCATTATTAAGTCCACAAGTGGACGAGTTCATTATTAGGTCCATAAGTGGACGAATTCATCCCATGGGGATGCATTGAAATTATTAGCTCCACAAGTGGACAAGTTTATCCCATGAAGATGCATTGAAATTATTAGGTCCATAAGTGGACAAGTTCATCCAATGGGGATGCCTTGAAATTGTTAAGTCCACAAGTGGAAGAGTTCATTATTAGGTCCACAAGTGGACGAGTTCATTGCAACGTGCATAAGTGGATGGATTCATCCCAAGGGATGTCGAGAAGCCATTAAGTCCACAAATGGATAGAAATATTAAGTCCACGAGCGGATGAATTCGCCAAAATTCCAAAGTCGACAGGTTCACCCTAAAAGGGTACCTCCAAGTCATTAAGTCAAAATACTAATAGAAGAGTTCACCTCAAGAATATCCTAAAAATACCAAGTCTAAAATGGACAGGTTCGTTCCTAAAGTGCATTAAGTCCTCTAAGGGATAGGCACACCTAACAAGACGGGAGCATCCTAACACGTATACTAGTCCCAAGGTGGACGGACATACGCATATCTCAAATTAAGAAACCAACATATAACGAAGAGTATACTAAAAGTGACGGATGTAAAATATTAAACAGACACCATAAATAAAATGAAGTATTTACAACAAGGCCTAAAAACAAAAGGGCACTTAATATTGTCTGAAAATGAGATACAAGAAGGTGAAAAATTCAAACTAAGCCAAAGAATTCTAGACATCCTTGGTAGAAGTGTTCTCTTTGTCTTTGGCTGAAGGATTCTCGGCGTCTTTAGTAAGAGGGTCCTCTACAGACGGGACCAAAGGAGTGATGGGTCCCTCAATAGCAGGTTGAGCCAGGACCAGTCCATCATCCTTTGGATCCTACTTGGTGTAAGTGGAGTCATCGATCTCCTTACTGAAGGTGTCACCACTTGCAGGGGTCATTGGCATTGGGTCATCCATGGAGATCTTGGACACGTCAAGGCCTGGATAGACAGACCTACCCCGCTTCAGGCAGTCATCAAAACCTTCGCCATAGTAGACAACGCATGCATCAATAAAAGACTAAGAGGCCTTAAAATCCACCACAACATCGGCTCTAGTCTTCTTTATTTGCTCATCAAGGGTTGTCGTCTTCGTCTCCAAGCTTTCCTTGACCTTCTGTGCCTTCTCTTGGAGTTTGGACTCTTGCTTCAATTTTTCAGTAATAGCCATCGGCTCCTTGTTAAAGGTGTGGACAGCCCCCTTGTACTAATCCATCTCCTTGTTTTAAATATCTTAATACTTCCGGAGCTGACAGATCACTCCCTTTCCAGCGACGCACCTATCCTGAAGTGCCTTCATGTGCATCGACACCTAAAATAAAAAATAATTGTCAGCAAGAGAAGAAAACATGAAATGGAACAAAGTATGAGAAAAACATACTTTAGTTAGGTCGAAAAGACCCTGCGCCCCTAGGTCTTCCGTCATCTGCTCGGCACAAGGGTCCAAGTCCGTCTCCTTAATGATTGACTCAACCATCTCAATGGTATATTCCTTATGCATAAGAAGACAATGAATGGTTCCCTGGGTGACGGGACCAGTTGTCGTCATTAGACCTTTACCAGCCCCATGGCTAGGTTTGGGAGGCGATGGCTACTTTGACTGTTTGTCACCAGCAAGAACGACTAGTCCTTTCTTGAGAGAGCGATCATCCTTCCCGTCACTCTTTCGCTTGGGCATTCCCTTGACGACGCCCTTAGGAGCTGACAAGGAGGCCCCCTCCTTTTCCTTCTGCTTGCATGCCGCGGTCGATGCCCTATCAAAGCTTTTTGCCTTGCTGCCTCTATTTCTACGAAGGGTAAGAAATGGATGTTAGATAAGCAAACTAAAAGAAGACAACGGGAAGAAAGAAGCAAAGGAGTAAGGACTTACGCCGACAGGAGTATGTATTTAGTTTACGAGCTGTAAGTGTTAGCACAGGACCACCACAGTAGGTGTGCAACGTGTTAAGGGTGATCAGGTCCCTGCACTTCCATTCATCAAAGGGGATCTTAAGCACCCAATGGATGAAAGCCTCCTACTCGTTGGTTATACAGGGACAAACGCTACCTGAAGAAGAGAAAAAATAGACTACGTTAAACACTTAAACAAATAAGTAAAGAAAAAAGTGAAAATGTGGACGATACTAGACTTGAATCCTTGACAATACTCCAAGTATTATCAAAACCATGAGGCATCATCGCCCACTCTACTCGATGGCACACCCAGTTCGTCCCTTGGAAAAAAAAGTATCTACCCTTCCAATTTCTATTGGAGTCGGGCATATCCGACACCAACCTAAGAAAAATGATATATCCCCTTAAACGAGGAGATATGTTAGGGTTTGTAGCACCAAAAGAACTTGTCCAAGGTAAGCTGATGATTCCCCCCCGCTAAGACGACCCCAAAGAATCTCAGCCCCTATGAATATCCTTCAAGCATTGGGGGCTATTTGGATGATGGATAGACTAAGGAAAATGGCTAACTGACGGTGTAGTGCCGTCAAAGGAAATCTCAATCCTGCCGCAAACATGGCGTCATACATGCCGATGTCCGTGGTCTTCTCAGAGTAGCATTTTTCAAACTTTCCGGGCAAACAGATTGGAGTGTTATTAGGGATTTGGTAACAATCCTGTAAATTCTTGAAAATATTATTCGTCATCATCAGCTTGAAGTCGTTGGTTGTCCATATAGCTGGAAGGATGAAAGGACGGGTGTGACCATCCCTTAGGCTTCATAAACTTGCTCCCACAAAAGCTCTCTCGTCACCCTCACCCTTATCCTCGTCATCCTCTCCCTCACAATCCTCCCCGTTCTCCTTCTCTTCTCTGTCCCTTCTCCCTCCCCTCATTCATCATCATCCTCTCCTCCTTCTCCTTCCTCTACTTCCTCTCCATCATAATTTTCCTCTTTGTCATCAGGATAATGGGCAGACAGTTCCCTCTCTGACAACTAGGATAAGCCCTCCTCAAGCCTATGACCTGACGGGTAGACTTCATCGTAGCCCGCTCTTGCATGAATTGACGACGACTGCTCACTCATCACTTCTCTATCACCTGACATCTATTCACTTACAAGCGACGGAGGCATTCTATGAACCTATTTGACGGGTCTCTCTATAAAATTGACGACCAACTAGAAAAACAAGGAATGAAAAGAGAAGAGGACTTACAAAATTAGTAGACGATTTCGTGAAGGTGACGGGATCAACGAGTTGATGGCAGCAGAGGTGATGAAATGACAGCTCTCTCTCAAGATTAGCAAAGATGAAAAAGGAGAAAATGAGAAAAGGTGGTGAGCTATATATAGGGTGAAAGAGCACGGGAAACGAAGTGATGCATTTGTTCATAATCGAGGCCAGCTAGCCTATGCCACGTGTCGTAGCATTTAATAAAATATGCTCAAGGAAGCCATTAATGAGCACCCTTTTTTCCAACGGATAAATAATAAAAGGAAAGCTACACTCCACGACTCGTTAGCTAAGACTGATGGAGCCATGGAGTAGGGGATAACTGACAAGGGTGTTTTTAGGAAAAAAATAAACTCATTGCATACAAAGAAGTTGACGACTCCATTGAGCCTGTCAGCTTTATATGTGTGTGAAGTAGTGTGAAATTGACAATTCCATAAGCCGACGTCATCATCTCAATACCTGACGGTATCTACATGAGGTGATGGGAATTCCTAGGCTAACAAGAAGAGAGAGGCTAACAGGAGTAAAAGAAGCCAACGGGAATAAAGAGCATGACGAGTCCAGCATGGCCTTGCTTGATCCCCATGATTAACCCTAATTAAGGGAGTCCCTATAAGGAAAGGATCCCACCAATTACGTGCATTTATGAGGATCTTCCTTACAAGGAATGACCCTCTCCACCAAGAAACGAATGCCAGCTCTACGCTACTATAAAAACCCCAAAACCTTCACAAACCAAGGTCCATATAATTTACTCTAGCTCTAGCACTCTAGAGTTGTAAAAAACTCTCTAACATAACCTTCGGAGGGTATTTAGTCGGTACCACACCGGTACTCTTTGCAAGTTCTTCTTTGTTACAGTTTTGCAGTTTTTTTCTAGAGCACGTGAAGACCGTGTAACTCACAAACGATTTTTGACATCATCAGAGAGTAAGCACTTTTGCATGTCAACATCAACATGCCTAGAGTCCTCAATATTATTAGTTTCTTCTACTTCAATTTCATTATCATTGTCATCCTTTTTTGTTGCCATCTTTACCCCAGTTGTAACTCCTAATTCTGCAACTTCTCTTGGCAAAAGCATTGGGTCGACAACTTGAGCAAGTCTTTTCGGTAATGCCATCTTAACAAAATTATGAAGATTTAGACCATCTTTAAACATATCATCAGTAGGCATCCTTCCTATAAACATTTCGAGCACAAGGACTCCATAGCTATATAAATCTTCCTTTGTTGATGCCTCACCACCCATGCCATACTCTACAACTCATGGAATGGAAGGAAATTAGGCAATTTCTATCTATAATGAAAAATATGGATAATGGTTTACAAAATTCAAATTCAAAGAAAATGAAATGAATTTATATAGAAAAGTAATATGACATATGATATTACTTCTGCAATGGAAGGAAAATGTACGAAACTTTACCCCAAGGGGCCAAATTATTATTATTATTATTATTATTTTGCATGTTCAATTTGATTGAAATAAATGCATACAAAGAAGATACGAAGCTTAGCCAAAGGATCAAAATGTCCATCGCCAAATTAACTTAGGCATTTCTTAGAGTATGAATCTTTTTTTTTTGCTATTAATTATTTTATTTAAAATTTTATGTAAAATTAATTATGTGTTTGTATGTACTCAAGTGAATATTTGTTATAAGAGATATAGAAATAGTAAGCAAGAGAGTATGCTAATATGTTTATACTAATTTTACGAATATTAAAAAGCATATATGCTCAAAAATACAAGTAGTTAATTCTTATCTTTTGATAAAGCGACAAAGAGAAAAGCAACATATTATAGGATTGTTAAGGATTTAAAACTAAATAAGAGAGGTTATACCTAGAGCACATTGCCAATAGATCCTTTTAATCCAATTGTACTAGTTTTGAGAAGAATCATCGGTGCTTGTGAGGAGTCTTGCTAAACTGAAGTCGCTTACATGAGCAATCCTCTCACTATTGAGAAGAATATTGCTTGGCTTTAAATCACAATGTATGATTTATTGCTGACAATAATTGTACATATAATTTAATGCAGAAGCCACATCAATTGCAATAATTATTCATTGAAGAAAGCTCAAATTTTTTGATTGATTTTCGCAATCTGTTATTGGATGTAGCCACATATCTAAGCTCCCATTTGTCATGAATTCAAATACAAGAGCTTTAAATTCATCGCCATTATAATTGATACTAGAGCAACATGTTAAGATCTTCACAAGATATCGATGCTGAACATTTCTTAAGACCTTGCATTCTGCCACAAAATTCTTGGTAGCTCCTTTAGTTTGAAGGTTTAGGACTTTCACAGCAACTAACATTTCTTCTTGATTAAGAACTCCTTTGTAAATTGATCCAAAACTACCAGATCCAATCAAATTTTTGAGAGAAAATCCATTAGTTGCTCAATGAAGCACTTTGTAGGAAATTGCTAGAAGGAGATCCGTCTTTGAGACTATAGAAGATGGTTTCATTTTCTATTTTTTTCCTCCAATAAAGAACAAGAAATGATGAAACAAGAAAGCTGAAGGAGACATGCAACCACACGCAAAATTGTAATTATTGTTCTAGAAGCTGGAGACTTTCTTGATTTTGTAACTTTAGGGCATTTTGGTAGTTGTAATTGTGGAATACCCCCACAAAACTTATTGTTTTCAATAATTGATATTGCATCTGCATTTTTGAAAACTCCAATAGTTGGTAGTGGGCCCTCAAGATCATTGAACGAAATGTTCAAGTATTTTAAAAATAAAAGTTTCTCTAGACCCTTCGGAATAAATCCTGATAAGTTGTTTTGCGAAACATCCAAAAGTTCAAGGCCTTTTAAATAAGCTATGGATGAAGGTATGATTCCTTCAAAGGAATTCCCTTGCAAGTAGAGGTTTTCTAAATTCAATAAATTTTCAATTGTTGTGAGAATTTCATTGGAAAAATTGTTTTCAGAGACATCTAGAGAATTAATATTTTTCAAATTGCCAACTTCTATAGGCAATTTGCCACTAAATGAGTTGTAGGATAAATTCAGTAATAATGATAGAGAAAAGAGAAAAAACCTGCTGAGGTATGACTTCACTGAGGTAATTTTGTGAAACATCCAATTGTTGCAAACTTAGGTAGTTTCCAATACTTAGAGGTATGCTTCCTTCTAAATTGTTTTGACAAAGGTTGAATTCAACCAATTGAGTATGGTTACCAATGGAGCTGGGAATTTTCCTTGACAATTTGTCCCTGATAAATACAATCCTTGCATCTTCAAAAATTCCCAAAACAAGTAAGTATCACACCTGTGAAAAATTTTTCCTCCATGCCTAAGCTAATTACGTTGATAAGATTTTGCAACATTGCAAGAATCAAGCCAAATATTTGGTTGCCTCCTAAATACAATAAATGAAGTGTTGACAAGTTGGCTAAAGAAACACTCTTAATCTCTCGAACAAATCTCTCTCAATCTCACAATCACTATACGAATCAAAACAGAAAAGAAAACAGAGGCGAAGAAATGATTGGGAGAGAACTCAGATATTATTGCTATCAAAGAATACAATACAATGAATTATACAAGTGAATAGATATCTATATATATATATATATATAGATACACCAGAGAAGAAAGGAGAGAGAAGCCTAACGAAGTCTGGTATAACAAACTTGTAACTGCTTCACACGAGCTGTAACAGACCCTTACACATGCGTGATCCTTCAGGTCTTCAATAACTCTTACAAGGTAAAACGACACCGTTGGGTTTAATGATAAACGACATCGTTTCACTTTAGGCGTGTGTACGGCCCCCGCACCGTGTCCTATATTGGGCTTTGGACCCTGGCCTGGGTATATGGCCCATAAGGCCAATCTCCTTCTACCTGGCGGCCCACCCCCGAGCCACGTGTGCTGCAGGCCCAAGCCTTGCCTCTTCATCGTTTCTCGGCAACACTTTCCCAAGCAGTGATAAATATTCGACTCTCGGGACGCCCCATCTTGTACCTACCCGGCTGTGCCTCGGAGAGGCACCGCTGCCGAGAACTATCGTAGAGGTGGGAACCAAGTTCCAACGCCACCCTCACCGCTTCCCACTCCCACCTGACCACCCACTTACGATTGATTATACTGGACCGCCAGTTGCACTCACTGGCAAGTAATTATGACCTCTCCACTAAACTATGGACTATAAATACAAGAAGTTTTGAGAAGACAAGGGTTGGAAAAATAGGCTGGAAGAAGAGTGTAAACAGAGAGAAAGCAGAGTAAGAAGGTGGCCCGGACCCCCGAGGAGAGAAAAGCGATCACATTAAGTCTTAGCGTTAAGAGCGACCCAGTGTAGGAAATCCAAACCCACAATACAAGTAAGTTGTGAGTCCAAGTGAGGCCCAGCCCAGCGGGTTTCAGTTTCGAGTGCGCACAATTAGCGCCGTCTGTGGGAAAATCCTACTAAGCAGTGGTTCCGCCGAGACTCGTTTACAGGAAGATGTCTGGAAGTAGCGCCGAGAGCGGCTCGGCAGGGTCTTCCCGGGGCTCCACCTGGCGGGAACAGAGGTAGAAGAGACGCAAGGATCCGGTTTACGAGCAACTGGAAGAGCGATCTGGTCTTGGAGAAGGGTCGTATCAAACGGGGAGAATGGCATCCCATGCTTCCCGGCACAGGCAGCCCGACGCCAGGGATGAAGAGCTTGAGCGGCTGCAGAGGTTAGTACGAGACCTAGAGTTGGAAGCACGAAACGAGCGCCGCCGAGCCGGGCAAGACGACCGAGGGAGAAGGCCTGATGCCGAGGAAGAGAGACGCGGGATGGGATCGAATCAATCAGGATCCCGCCTCCACAGGGAGCGCTCGCACTCGAAGGAGTCCCGTCGCCGTCGAGACCGCTCCAATTCAGCGGAATCTCGCCAACGGCGAAATCGCTCTCGGTCGCGGGAATACGGGAATCGGGGCTCGGGTTCCCTAGAGGGACGGCCAAGGAATGCGGCCGTGGATGCTATGAGTCGTGCATTGCGCAGGGCAGCTCAGTCCCCATTCTCAGCAGATATTGAGCGAGCACCGATGCCGGACAGATTTACGAGCCCGCCGTTCAATTCGTATGGTGGGAAAACGGACCCCGTAGAGCATGTCAGCCACTATATCCAGATGATGTCTTTGCATACCCGCAATGACGCTCTGATGTGCAAGGTTTTTCCTTCCAGCCTTGGTCCCACGGCCTTAAGGTGGTTCAACGGGTTGCACAAGGGCTCCATTCATAGTTTCGCCGAGCTAATACAGGAGTTCGGTTCCTGTTTCGTGACGTGCAGCCGGGAACAGCAACTGGTGGACGCGCTGCTGTCTATGAAGATGAGGGCAGGGGAAACCCTCCGTGATTATGCTAGCCGATACTGGGAGCTCTACAACGAGATTGGCGGAGGGAACGAGAAGATTGCAGCGAGCACTTTCAGAATGGGATTGCCTGACGAGTCGAGGTTGAGGGAATCATTAACTAAGAAACCTCCCGAGGATATGAGGCACTTGATGAGGCGCATTGAGGAGTACAAGCGGTTGGAAGATGATAGAATACAAAGCAAAGGCAAGGCACAGGTGACGGATCGTCCTCGGCAGAGCGGTTTTCAACAGAGGGCACGGGGAAATTTGAGGATTCAAGAACCAGTAGCGCCAGTAGGGGAGGTGAATGTGACGTTCAAGGAGCCCGTGCATAAAATTGTGGATAAGATCAAGCACGAGCCGTACTTCATGTGGCCGAACCGGATGGCTGGCGACCCCTCTAGGAGGAATCAGAACCTATACTGCACCTACCATAAAGACCAGGGGCATACTACCGAGCAGTGCCGAGTGTTAAGGGACCATCTCGGGCAGTTGGCTAAGGCAGGACACCTCAAGGATTTTGTGACGGATGCCGGGGATCGAGGAACAGGGCATGGCGCCCCATACAGAGGGAATCCCCTTCCGCCCCCTCTTGGGATAATTGATGTAATTCACGTTGCCCCGAGGGGCATTTTGACGGCAAAGGGGAAGGAGGTGTTGACAGTGATATTGGTAGAGGGGAGTATGGGCGTGCCGCCTCGCACGAAGAAGATCAGACCAACCCGAGAGCCAATCGCTTTCGGCGACAGTGATTTGGAAGGAACCATTCAGCCGCACGACGACGCGTTGATAGTCATAGCGAGGATTGGCGGCTTCGTTGTGAAGAGAATAATGATAGACCAGGGAAGCGGAGTGGATGTTATGTACCCAGACCTATTCAGGGGGCTTGGGTTGAGGGATGAGAATCTGTCGAAGTACAACACTCCCCTGGTTGGGTTCGACAGGAAAATGATGGCTCCTGAGGGGCAAATCTCTCTGCCCGTGAACATGGGGGGCAAGGAGGTAATGGTAAGCTTCTTCGTAGTGGCCTCATACTCCCCCTATACGGCGATTCTAGGGAGGCCATGGATACATGCAATGGGGGCTGTCCCGTCCACTCTGCACATGAAGGTCAAGTTTCATACTGATTGTGGTGTCACGGTGATACAAGGAAGTCAGCAGGCGGCCAGGCGATGCTTGATCGCCATGGTCGATTGGAAGAAGGAGCAAACAGACCAGAAGGATCAAGCCAACCCCAAATGTTCGTCGTTGGGGACGCCTTTATAGCAATTATAGAGCCCGCCAGAGAAAGAGGTCGCGCGCGCCGAGAGCATGCTCAAGGTAAAGGTGTTGTCGGATACGGACAAGTACTTCCAAATAGGGGAGAGCATGGAGGACCGAGAAAAAGTAGAGATGTTGTTACTCCTAATACGGAATGTGGACGTATTTGCTTGGAGTCCATACGAGGTTCTCGGAGTGGACCCCGAATTCATCGTGCATAGACTTGGAGTTGACCCCTCATTCGCCCCTAAAAAGCAGAGGCCGAGGAGATCAGCCTGGGAGCACTCCGAGGCAGTAAAAGTGGAAGTTCAAAGATTAAAGGAGGCAGGGGTGATTCGGGAGATCTTCTTCCCGGATTGGTTGGCGAACACCGTGGTAGTGAAGAAGAAGAATGGCAAGTGGAGGGTCTGCATCGATTTCACCGATTTGAACAGGGCCTGCCCAAAAGACCCTTTTCTCGTGCCCAAGATTGATCAGCTGGTGGACGCTACGTGTGGGCACCCGAGGATGAGTTTTCTGGTCGCTTTCCAAGGGTATCACCAAATCGCCCTAGCGCCTGATGATCAAGAAAAAACGACGTTCATCTCCCCGAAGGCAAATTACCACTACATGAGGATGCCCTTCGGACTGAAGAACGCCGGGGCCACCTACCAACGAATGATGACAAGAATGTTCCGAGACAAGATAGGGCGCACGGTCGAGGTGTACATCGACGACATGGTGGTTAAGAGCAAATAGGAAGCCCTGCATATGGGGGACCTCCAGGCGGTTTTCGAGGTTCTCTGACGGCACAGGTTGCGCCTTAATACGGAGAAGTGCGCGTTTGGCGTCGGGGCTGGAAAGTTCTTGGGGTACTTGATCAGTACACGGGGAATTGAGGTCAACCCCGACCAGATAGAAGCTGTGAGAAGACTGAAGCCACCGAGCAACCCGAAGGAAGTGCAAATACTAACCGGGATGCTGGCGGCCCTTAACCGGTTCATCTCAAAATTCGCAGATCGCTGCCGACCGTTCTACCAACTGCTGAAGAAATGGACTGGATTTCGGTGGAGCAAGGAGTGCGAAGAGGCCTTTGTGGATCTGAAGGTTTATTTGGCGCGAGCACCCATGCTTACGGCACCGGAACCAGGTGAGGATTTGTTCATGTATCTGGCAGTATCCGAGCACACCGCGAGTGCTGTGCTACTGAGGGACAAAGGGATCTAGCAACTCGTGCACTACATCAGCAAAACTCTTGTCGACACCGAGACGAGATACTTGCCCTTGGAGAAGCTCGTATTAGCCTTGATACACGCCACCAGGAAGTTGCCGCACTATTTTCAAGCTCACACCGTACACATCCTGACCGAGTACCCATTACAGTCGTTATTGAAGAGGTCGGATTTCACGGGCCGTATAGCCAAATGGGGGACTCGACTCGGTTCCTTCGACATACGGTATAGACCTCGAAGCTCGATGAAGGGCCAAGTCCTTGCGGATTTTATCGCTGAGTTTTCGCCCAGAGAGAAGGGGGAGATGGTTTGCCAACTGGAGGCTCGACCGTGGAAGGTATTCGTAGACGATGCGTCGAGCTCCACGGGTGCCGGTTCAGGAGTTGTTATGATCACCCCCGAAGGAATACGACTAGAACACTCGTTTAGATTGGGTTTCGGGGCCTCCAACAACGAGGCAGAATACAAGGCTTTTCTGGCCGGACTGAGGGCAGCTTCGAGCCTGGGGGCTCGGGAGATTGAGCTATATTCGGATTCGCATCTGGTGGTTAATCAGGTGCAGGGCAGTTTTGAAGCCCGAGATCCCCGGATGAAAGCATACCTAGAACAAGCAAGGCTAGTTATGGCCCGCTTCAACACGGTGAAGGTTTTCCACATAGCCCGAACACAGAACAGACATGCTGACTCCCTAGCCACGCTGGCGTCGTCAGTAATCGAAGAAATACCATGGCAAATCAAAGTCGAACTTATCTCGGGAACTACAGGGATCAATGCCACGGCAATTGCAACCCCTGCCCCGTGCTGGATCGACCCCATAATCGACTTTCTGGCCGACGACCGACTGCCGAGTAACGAAAAAGAGGGCATCAGGATCCATAGGATAGCTCCTCGGTATTGGTTGGCAGAAGACCGGAGTTTGTATCGAAGGTTCTTCGGAGGGCCGTACCTCTTGTGCTTACGCCCGGAGAAGGTGGGCGAGCTCTTGGCGGAGCTCTACTCTGAGGTGTGCGGCGGCCATGTCAGGGGACGTTCATTGGCGCATCGAGCAATGACTCAGGGATTTTGGTGGCCTCAGATGCAGAAAGACGCCGCCGAGTATGTGCTTAAGTGTCAGCGGTGTCAAAAGCATGCCCCTCTGATCCATCAGCCCGCGAGCCACCTGAACCCGATCAGCAGTCCTTGGCCTTTTGCACAATGGGGGCTGGACATCATCGGCCCGTTCCCTCGGGCGACGGTCGGCCGAAAGTTCGTTTTGGTGGCCGTCGACTATTTTACCAAGTGGGCGGAGGCGGAAGCTTTGGCCAACATACGAGATGTGGAAGTAAAGAAATTCGGATGGAAAAATATCATAACCAGGTTTGGGGTGCCGAACACTATCATATCGGACAACGGGCTACAGTTTGACAGCCGGGCGTTCTGAGACTTTTGCGGTAGTCTCGGTATCAAAAACAGGTACTCAACTCCTGCTTATCCACAGGGCAACGGTCAGGCTGAGGCCGTGAATAAGGTGATTGTAAGTGGGCTGAAGAAAAGGCTGGAGGGCGCGAAGGGAAACTGGGCCGAGGAACTTCCAAAAGTCTTATGGGCATACCGCACCACTCCTAGACGGTCCACCGGGGAGACCCCTTTCTCTCTCACGTACGGAGTGGAAGCCGTGATCCCTACCGAGGTGAATCTATGCAGTGCGCGAGTAGCGGGGTTCGATCACACCCAAAACAACGAAATGATGGTAGGATATTTGGATAAGGTGGAAGAGTACCGTGAAATGGTGACAATAGGACTTGTGGAATATCAGCAGAAGCTCGCCCAGAGATACAACCGAGGTGTAAGAACGAGGGAGTTTGTCGCTGGGGACTTGGTTCTCAGAAGAGCCGTGGGCAACATGCGGGACACTAGTGCCAGGAAATTGGCGCAGACATGGGAGGGACCCTACAAAGTCACAGCTGTGGCCGGCATCGGGGCTTACTTCTTGGAAGACCTAGATGAGAGACAGCTGCCCCGACCGTGAAACGTCCATAATCTCAAGAAGTACTATTATTGATGGGCGATATGCTGAGCATAAAGTTAACCGCAACCTATTGTATATGTTTTGTAGATATACTAATGATGTTTATCAAGCAGATCCGCATCTTTCTGACCCTAATCCTCGGTTCGATCCCAATCACCGAGCAGTGGAAACCCGGACGATTCACTCTAAGGACAAAAGCCTGACCCTCGGTTCTATCCCTATCACCGAGCAGGTGGAAACCTTAGCCTTTTTGTTCTAAGGACAGAAACCTGACCCTCGGTTCGATCCTATCACCGAGCAGGTGGAAACCCAGACGATCCACTCTAAGGACAGAAGCCTGACCCTCGGTTCGATCCCTATCACCGAGTAGGTGGAAACCTTAAGGGTTCTAAGGACAGAAGCCTGACCCTCGGTTCGATCCCTATCACCGAGTAGGTGGAAACCTTAAGGGTTCGAGGACAGAAGCTTGACCCTCGGTTCGATCCTACCACCGAGCAGGTGGAAACCTTACCATGGTCGGACACATCACAATAAAGAGGCAACCAACAAGAGTTCATTACTTGGTCAATACGAAAGAGCAACACGATAAAGCATTCATATTAAAGCATAAAACTTAAATTAACGTTTTGTTGCCAAAACCCGGCAACTCGAAATAAAGAAAAGACAACATAAACAAAGTATCCCGTCACCACAACCCAGTGACATAGGCAATTCCTCTCATTGAAATTCTTAAAAGAAGGAAAAATAAAGAAGGGCTGGCTTTCAACTTTAGATATCCGCCGCATGAGCGGAGGATGCGTCTTCTTGAGAGCGTTGGTCGGCGTGAGGAGTTGGCGGCTGGATGTCCTCCCCGGTTCGGTCCCCAACATGGGGGTGGCTGGTCCCCTCCATGTCGGTCGGCACTACATGAGAGTCAATGGCGTTCACCAGTTCCCTCATGCTGGAGGTCTCTTCTTCGTCAATAACAAGGGGCGCGGGATTCTCGGTTTGGGGGATGCTCAGGAAAGGGATCTTGCTGCGATCCCTCAACGGAGAATCCTCAGGAATCCCTAAGGCTCGAAGAGCGGCAAACCAACCTTCCTCATATCCGAGCCTGTGGGCCTCGCGAATGACCGGTTCCGCCGAATTCTCGGCTTCCGTAAACCCCTCGTTATACCACTTGTTTTCACAAGCCTCCAGCGCCGCCTTCGAATCGGCCAATTGTCCTTCCAGCATGGTATTCAAGCTCTGAGCCTTCGCCAATTTAAGCTCGGTGCCGCCCAGTTGTAGTTCCAGCTCCTCAGACTTCGTTTCAGCAAGAGCCTGGGCCTTTACGGCTGTAGCAATTTTATTCTCTGCCTCCCCGGCAATTTTTGACTTCTCCCTCGCCGTGGCCTCGGCGACATCCTTCAGAGTCTTCTCCCGCTCAACCTCCTCGGCCAGCTCCTTCATCCTCCCGTCCACAACGTACGACATTTGCGCAGCCTGACCACACAATATTCACTTTGTAAGGTAAAATAGAAAGTACACGTACATAGGCAAATGGGAAATCGAGAATCGTAAAGAAAAGTGAAACAGTTACCGCTATGGTGTGCCACTGCAAACGCCTCCCCAAAGACTCGTCCATCGATTCCGTAAAAGCGTTCAAGTCCTCAGGCAAGAGGATGTCGCGCGCCAGACTCTGCGCCACACGGCCACCATAACCTTTGTCCCATCCTCGGGCACTGGCCGTCGATGGAAGAGGCTCGCCGCCAAGTTGGAAGGAGGGTCGCCATGCTGCCCGAGCCCGGGAAGCAGACGCCAGGTCTATCCCGGTTTGCGCTACCAGTTCCCGGATGACAATACCGGCCGAGGGTCGGGATGACACGTTGCCCGAGCCCGTCTGAGTCTGATCGGTTGTGCGCGGCCTTTTTCGAACTCGAGTTGATGGGACAACGGGAGGCGAAGCATCTTGGCCGGAGGTTTGTTGTCGATGCACGGCAGGCCGGGCACTCGGGACAAAGCGGTCGATCGTCATCTTCCTCCTAGCCACCATGGCGTTGCCTTGATCGGATCCTGTTTCAAAAGAGTCAGTTGGTTCTACGGTTGCACCCTCCCCTTCCCGAACAGGAGCCTCGGGCTCTACGGTTCTCTCGGGCTGAGCAGGAGCTTCTTGCTGGATTTGCTCGTAGGCGCGTCTCTTACGCTCGGCAGATATGCGCTCGGCTGATTCGTTACGGATGGGCTGTCGCTCGTCTGAACAAATGAACCGGGGGCCGAGATCACGTGCCTCACCTACAGTTAGCCTTGGGGGGAAGAAGTTCGCGTGCCGGACGTCGATATATGAGAGGAGAGGGCTGTCAACTAGCAAAGCTTGGCTGAACGCCTACCAAGTTGAGTAGACGGGATTGACACCGAGGATGAGGTGGGATGCTCAGAGTTGTCCGTCCGTGTGTACGAAGATTTCCGACCTGAGCACGAAGTTCAGGTCCCGAACATGTACCACTCTGATGTTTGGCTTGAATCTTTTGCTCTATGCACAAAGGAAATAAGGGTTAACAATTACATAACCAGACCAAAATCAAAAAAGACCAAAGTAAATAAAGGCTAGTCACCGACCAACGTCGCGCGGCGAAAACGCACAGGGGACCTCCTCGGTAAACCAATTGCCGCTCACCCGAACGAAATCTTTTGCCGAGTTACGATTTGAATCTGGTAGGCATGAAATAAGCCGTACCCTCACATCCCTAGTCTTTATATAATAGTCAGACTCGATATTGCTACATAGACTATACATCTGATTAATGTCATAGTGATTTAGTTGCAACCCGTACAACTGGTTCAGCCTACTCACGCAACTCATTACCCGGTAAAAGTTGGGAGGGAGTTGGGAGGGACAAAGGCCGTAAAATCTAAGGGTACTAAGAATTAGAGGGTCAACCGGGAACCTAAGCCAACCCTCTAGAATGGCCATCAAGGGAAAGAACACCGTGTTTTCACCACGGCGCCTCTGGATGTCGATATCGCCCATATTGCAGTAGGCAATGTCTACGTCACTAGGGACATTATATGCTTCCCTAAATCTAGCCAAAGCATGTTCGGAAGAAAAGAGGTGAGAGTAACTCATTTTTCAAAGCGAGTGTTTTTTAAAGAAAATCAAGAAAAGAAATGCTATGATTATCAAAGAATAGACTGAACTGGCTAAACAGAAAAAGTAAGAAGAAGGAAAGGAACTTACTGTGGGCTCTAAGGAGGAAGTGTGTTCTGGGCCAGAGGGTGAACCACGAAGGAGGGATGCTCAGCAGAGTAAGATATTGTAAAATGAGGAATACGAAAGTGAGAGTCAGTGACTAGAGGGACTATTTATAAGCATGGGGAGTAAAATGAGAAGCATTAAATAATCCACTGGTAGGAAAACACGCGGACCGTCGCGTCAACTGCCACACGCGTAACGCCTCGGTTCACGAACCGTCAGATAGTAATGACGGATAGGCCGTCGGTCAACTCCAAATGCGTCTTTTGAGACACGCATTAATGCGCCCATCAACAGCCGAGCACTGACCCTTCGACTTCCCAGACGGGTATCTACCCCCTGTGATCCTTGATTCACCCCCGGGAATGGGGAACGAATCAAGGGGGGGCTATTGTACGGCTCCCGCACTGTGTCCTATATTGGGCTTTGGACCCTGGCCTGGGTATATGGCCCATAAGGCCAATCTCCTTCTGCCTGGCGGCCCACCCCCAGGCCACGCGTGCTGTAGGCCCAAGCCTTGCCTCTTCATCGTTTCTCGGTAACACCTTCCCAAGCAGTGATAAATATTCGACTCTCGAGACGCCCCGCCCTGTACCTACCCGGCTGTGCCTCGGAGAGGCACCGCTGCCGAGAACTATCGTAGAGGTGGGAACCAAGTTCCAACGCCACCCTCACCGCTTCCCACTCCCACCTGACCACCCACTTACGATCGACAATACTGGACCGCCGGTTGCACTCACTGGCAAGTAATTATGACCTCTCCACTAAACTATAGACTATAAATACAAGAAGTTTTGAGAAGACAAGTGTTGGAAAAATGGGCTGGAAGAAGAGTGTAAACAGAGAGAAAGCAGAGTAAGAAGGTGGCCCGGACCCCCGAGGAGAGAAAAGTGATCACATTAAGTCTTAGCATTAAGAACGACCCAGTGTAAGAAATCTAAACCCACAATACAAGTAAGTTGTGAGTCCAAGTGAGGCCCAGCCCAGCGGGTTTTAGTTTCGAGTGCGCACAGCGTGTTTTATATCTAATCATTTTACTACAAGACACCGTTTTGGATTGAGAACTAGCCGTTGGAGAATGCCATAAGTAGAGCAGTAGGATTGAAACTCAACATTAGTATATTTAGAACCATTATCAGTTCTCAAAATTTTAAGTTTAGAGTTATGTTGAGTTTCAACCATGGACTTGAAGTGCTTAAACACAGACAGAACTTCACTTTTAGATTTAAGAAGAAACATCCAAGTGAAACAAGTATAATCATCAACAAACAGTACATAGTAATTAAAGCCAAGTAAGGAAGTCATGGGAGAGGGACCCCAAACATCACTATGTATAATTTCAAGAAATGAAGTGGAAACAATTGAAGATTTATTCAAATGAAGTCTGTGCATCTTAGCACTTATACAAGATTCACAAGAGGAACAAGCCTCAGCAATCATTGAGAAAGTAAGAGATGAGAATACAGTTTTAAGAATAGAATACAAAACTCTAGAATAAGGGTGACTAAGTCTGTGATGCCAGAGCAGAATCTGGTGTGGTTTGACAGACATAAAAGCAGAAGATTTGAAATGGCTCAAAGATGAGGATAGGTCAGAGATGGATGGAATAGGATAGACCCCATCTCTACTCAACCCTGCATAGAAGATCTTCCTCGTGGGCAAATCCTAAATTAAGAACTTGTTGGCATCAAAGTAACAAAAAACATTATTTTGGAGACACAGTTTATGAATAGACAGAAGGTTAGAAGCAAGGTCAGGCACCCTTAGAATATTATCAAGCCTAAAATTATGAGTCAGGGTTTGAAGCTTACCATTACCAATGTGAGTGACTGGAAGTTCCTGACCATTCCCAACAGTGACAGTCTCATTGCCTTGAATAGGTTGTTGATGAAGAGAAAGCTGTGATAGATTAGGAGTTACATGATCTGAGCAGCTTGTGTTAGTAAGCCAAGAATTGGAAGCCTGAACTTGAGCAGCATTGGCCACCATTGAGGCAAGTTTAGCAGGAGCATGTCTTCCTTGATATGCAAAGTTCATACGATGATAGCAATCAAGAGCTGAATGACCATTCTTTCCACATATCTGACAAGTAGGCCTACTAGATTGACCTTGATTATGAGAAGTCTTAGATTGATTAAAGGACTGAAATTGAGATGGAAAACCTTGATTGCCAGAATCAAAACTCTGAAACTGAGATCCAGAGCCAGAGCCACCAAAATTGGAGTAATTACCTCCACCAAAGTGAGAATTCATTCCACCAGAGTGAGGTCCATGTCCACGAGCACCTCTTCTTCTCTGGTTGTAATTTCTTCCTCCTCTTCCTCGAGGAAAGACTTGTGAGTGAAAGTTGGCAGCCATAGCCATAGAAACTTGATCAACACCATTAGATCTTTTTTTAATAACTCTCTCTTCAACATTAAGTAATGCATTCAATTCTTCCACTAACAACACATTACTCCTAGTTCTAATAGCAGAGCTAAAAGAATCATACTTAGATGGAAGACCATCAAGAACAATGTGGAGAAGCTCCTCATCATCCACAAATACAGACACAACAGCTAATCTATCACGAGCTTGCTTAATTTTATGAAAATAACCATCAATAGATTAATTTCCTTTCTTAATAGCATTCAATTCATTACGAAGACTCATAGCATGAGACCTTGAAATCGATGCAAATCTCTTCTCTAACACTCTCCAAACTCCTCTAGCAGACTTTTGCCGAACTGTGAGAGCAAGAACCGTAGAAGAAAGAGTTGAATTCAAGAATGTGAACATTGCTTGTTCACGATTCTTCCAAGCTATGAATGCTGGATTGATTTCAGTAGTAAAATTACCAGATGAATCTTTAAGAAATCTATCTAGAGCAGTGATTAAGTAATCAAGAACATTAATCATTGAATAGGTATCAAGAATTACCTCGATTTGATGTTTCCATACCACATAATTCTCATAATCCAGCTTCACAGTCATCATAGATGACATGTTTGATAACAACAACAACGAAGAATTCACTGGCAGACCTAAAGAAGCCATCGCAGGCACAACACTTGAAGAAGACGATGAAGAAGATGAACCAGACTGAGCAGAGGCCATTGATATGGATCAATGCTCTAATACCATGAAGAAACACTCTTAATCTCTCGAACAAATCTCTCTCAATCTCACAATCACTATACGAATCAAAATAGAAAAGAAAACAGAGGCAAAGAAATGATTGGGAGAGAACTCAGATATTATTGCTATCAAAGAATACAATACAATGAATTATACAAGTGAATAGATATCTATATATATAGATACACCAGAGAAGAAAGGAGAGAGAAGCCCAATGAAGTCTGGTATAACAAACTTGTAACTGCTTCACACGAGCTATAATAGACCCTTACACGTGCGTGATCCTTTAGGTCTTCAATAACTCTTACAAGGTAAAACGACACTGTTGGGTTTAATGATAAATGACACCATTTCACTTTAGGCGTGTTTTATATCTAATCACTTTACTACACGACACCGTTTTGGATTGAGAACTAGCCGTTGGAACAGTTGCTTCTCCTCCAAACTGGTTTATTGCAAATGTTAGCGATTCCATTTACTTCAGTTTGTTAAAGACATTAAGAAGTTCAAATCCCTTCCTAATTTATTCTTACTTAGATGTAGCAATTTAAGATCTAGTAGAAATCCCAAATTAGTTGGGACTGATCCCATAAGGCTATTTTGGGGTATGTCAATATTTTGAAGCTTAGATGCATTGCATAACGAACCAGGGATTGGCCCATGAATTTATTATCACCAAGTGTAAATACTTTGAGATTAGGGAGAGTGAGGCCTATGTTTGCTAGAAGAGCCCCACTAAGTTGGTTGACTTCAAATCCTAATGCACTGATAGATGATAAATTGTAGAGAGAGAGGAAGGGACCATACCGTTCAGTTTATTGACTCCAACTGCAAAAAATGATAAGCTTTTCAAAAGTCCTATGCTCTCTGGAATACTTCCCTCTAAATTATTATAGGATGCCGAAAAATTTCAAGAAACGAAAGATTGCCCAAGAAAGGTGGGATTCCTCCTATCAGATTGTTTGCAGCAACCTGAAAATAAAGAATCTTTGACAAAGTGCCAAGCGCCCTGGGGATTGTCCCAATAAGTTTGTTCCACGCTATGGTCATCACCCTAAGTTTGGTGCAATTGGCTAAGCTGGCTGGAATTTCTCCTCCCAACGTATTATTTTGAATGTTGAGATGTTGCAGTCGGAACAAATGACAACTTCCTTTGGAATTTACCATAAAAACTATTATTTCCTTAGGTCGGTGACCCTAAGAAAGGTAAGGTTTCCAATGTAAATGTGTAATAGTTCCATGCAATTTATGGCCTTGTAGTTCCAAAGCCATTACTCTTCGATGGCGGCGGCCACATGTAACTCCATAGTCCATACCAGTTACAAAACTGGATAGAATCATTCCATGAGCTCAAGATTCCATATGGGTCATCAACAATGGATTCTTTAAATTTGAGCAAAGCCAAACGATCAGTCCCATTTGTTAGAGTGGTAGAAGCAGCAGGTTGCAAGCATAGAAGGGTTACAGTAAAGAGTAGAATGATATGAAGGAATGTAGAGCATAATGCAGGAAAATTGGGGTTGTGAAGCTTCATTGTTTTGAACAGGCAGGAAACTAGTGAAATTTTCGTGCAAGGTAGAGGCGATACACAAGTTTGTATTATATATAGGCTCTCTTAGTTATGACATAAAAAATTCATTTGCTTACATTTTTTTTTTACGGTGAAGATAGATATTTTATTGATTATAAAAAAGCCTCGTAAAGTATACAAAAACCGAGTAAACTATTACAGATACTCCCTTTGGTATATAGTGTACGGACCGTACAAAAATTAAACGGCTACAGAAGCTGGTCGTGTAAAAGCCCCTTAGTTGCTCATCATGGTTTACCAAACTGTCTGGTTGAACTAACTGAAACTCTTTAATATTAATAAGTTGATAAATAAATAAATGAAATGTGAAAGCCATCCAGTAAAAATAATAATAATAATAATAATAATAAAATAAATAAAAAGTGAATTGGAACAAACCTCAATTAACGTGCATAGGCCGTGGAGTAAAGAAATCAACACGTTCATGAAATTGGTCATTTGCCATTGGTCGTTTCTCTCTTTTTATTCAATCAGGTTTGGTCATTTACATTTTATGAGCATTTTGGTAATTTTGATAATTAGGTAATTGGGTGGGTTGGGGTTCACTCATAATAATTGGGTTGAGTTAGATTTGAGTTATAAGCAATTTAGTTAAATGAGTTTTATATGCCCAACTCAATTATGCCCATCCCAAATTCACCCAAACTCACTCATTTGACACCCTTAATTTTAACTTCGGTATATTATTGTGTTTTTGGAGAAATCTTCTAGGAATGTAAATAGATAGGGTGCTACTCGATCAACCAAGTTATACGAACTAAGATATCCATATACAGCACTAAAACTACGAGATTTTCATGAAACATATGACAAATTTTCAATAGCAAATAGAATGAACTGAACTTGATGTGGTTAAACAGTACGGTGATGAATTACTTTCACATTCCCATTGACATAAAATTTTGAATAATAAACCATCACATATATGCAGTCTAAATAGTCAATACAGTATGCAGCTTTGAAAGTAACAATTGGCACAATGCATATCACATAACACCATTATATTTACAAATTAGTATCCATTCATTATAAGAACACATCTCAATCAGATAGGACTTATTATATATAGACCTCCTCGAAGAATATTTCTGGTCCTGTTTTTGAAGCATAATGTGACTGATCTTATTTGTCTCTTCTTTTCACAGGCATAAAAATATTTCATAATATTTATACCATATTTTTATTTTGAGTTATGATGGATCTTATTATAATTTTTATTTTATTTTATTTTGACCTATATCAATGAGTTAACACGTCAGCTTATTACAAAAATGTTAAAAAATTTTGTTGTATTTGTGAAATATATATTCATTGTGTAATTCTAATTGTTTAAAATAAGTAATTGCATGGATGTGTACGTAAGGGTTTTTTTAAAATTTTAATGTTTTTTTTCATTCGACTACTTCAACTATTATTATTAGGATGCCACTATCTGGTGTCCAACTCTACAGTTTGCCAACATTAGACATAACACACTGTTTAACCTCTCTCTCTCTCTCTCTCACTTTGATCTATATATATATATATATATATATATTTTAATCCATTTTAGTGGTTAAAAGACAAATTAGAATAAAGTAAAACTAGCCTCATTGGTAGCGTTTCTGCATGTGCTTAGAATTGTTTTTGGAAAATTATTGTTTACATTATATTATCAATATAAGATTTACATTATAGATTAAAAAAATGTGTACAACAATATTGTACAAATTATCAAAAAGTGTACAATGATATAATTATTATATTTTGATAAGTAATGTAAAAAGTTTACCATTAGAAACCGTAATTATCTATGAAAAATTAATAGTTCTTTGTTTTCTTTAGACATGGCAAAACGGGTCAGAATTTTATGACCCGACCCGAAAAATACCCGATCCGAACCCGATTTTTTTACCCAAAGCAAAAATGGGTTAACCCGCACTACAACAAAATGTAACTATAGTGACGAATTTTAGTGAGGAAAATTTTTTTGTCACAAAAAAGTACCATTTAGTGACGAAATTTATATTTCATCACTATATATATAAAAAAATAGTAACATTTAGTGACGAAATTTAGATTTCGTCACTATAGGGTGTGCTAAATTCAAGGCGCCAAACAAAAGTAGAGGCGGGAAACCAAATTGACCTATAGTGACGAATTTTTTCGTCACTAAAAGTTTAAGTTTTTTGTGGCGAATAATTTTGTCACTAAAAGATGCTACTGGTAATGCTTTAGTGAGGAAACCTATTTCGTCACTGAATGTGACATTTAGTGACGAAAATAAATCGTCACTAAAAGGAAAACGGTAGCCTTTAGTTTTATTATTTGTGACGAACCAGACTTCGTCGCTGAAGGCTTACAACAGTGACGAAATCAAATCCTCACTAAATATAAGGTATATATATATAAAACACTTCAGCTCCATTTTTTTCACATCTAGTACACTTATCTCAAGCTCTCCCTCACATCCCTCAAAAAAAAAAACTCTCCCTCGCACTCTCTCAAGTAGCCGCCGATCGCGACGCTGAGGCGTCGCCGTCGGCGCCGATAGATCGCGATGCTGAGGCGTCGCCGATAGATCGCGACGCTTCACTGAAGCATCGTCGTCGGCGCCGATAGATAGTGACGCTGAAGCGTCGCCGTTGGCGATGCTTCAGCTTGCCGTTGAAGCGTCGCCGTTGGTCAGCGTCGCCATCTATCGGCGCCGATGGCGACGGTTCAGCTCGCCGTCGACGCCAAGAGATCGCGTTGCCATCGGCGCCGATAGATCGCAACGCTTCAGCGTCGCCAATAGATCGGGACGCTTAAGCGTCGCCGTTGGCGCCGATGGCGACGCTTCAATTCGCACCATCTAGCGACGTTTCCAGCGACCCTTCGCCTCCCACCACAACCGGCGACGCTTTAGTTCGTGTAATGGGTAATTTTTTCATTTTTTTTTCTTTTTGAGTTAATTTTTTTGTTAATTTTTGTTTAATGATCCAAATTTGAATTTTTTTTTTCCATGTTGGAAATACATAATTTGTTTTTGTTTTTGTTGTTTTAATTTTTTATTGTTCTAGTTGAAACAGCAATGGGTGATTACTTATGTGTTTGCTCCAAAATAAGGGAAAGATTACTTGTTTGTTGTATTGTGTTGCTTGATTGATTTAATTGAAAATGTTAAACAATTGCTTGCTTTTTAGTATGAACTTAAGGCAGTGTTTTATAGGATTTGGATTCATTCTGGACTCTATGATATAATAATAATAATGTGTGTTACTCTTTTGCAAGTTTTAGTGATATAAATGTGGGATTTTTGGTTGGTGTTGGTGTTGTTTATTTTTGGTGGGATTTTTGATTTATTTTTGGTTGGTGTTGTTTCTCTAAAGAGTTGTTCAGTTGAAGATTAGCTTGAGGTGAATTGGGGATTTACTTGAGCAAATTGGGTGAAGATTAGCTTGAGGTGAAGATTAGCTTTGGGGATTTACTTGGGGATTTACTTGACCCAATCCAGAGAAACCTTGTGGTGAAGATTAGCTTTCCTTTATTTTAGTGTTGGGTTTGTGTTTGTAAATAAATTTTCTGATTTTTTTTTTAAAATTTATATTTATTTCTATTTTTGGATAGGTTGTGGTGAGAATTAGGCCTGTTAATCAAGCGGATCAGGTGGTTAAGAAGGTCTCATCGGACACATTGTCGGTTGAGGATCAGAAATTTAGGTTTGATTCGGTGATTGATTCGAATGCAAAACAGGTATGCAGCTTAATCCTGGTGTTTTTATGTTTCTTTTGAGAAATTCTTTGTTTGGATTTGTCAGAAAGTTTAGGGAATTTAAAGAAATTTGAATTTTGTATGTGAGGTTAGTTTGTTTAGTTGAATTTTATAGAAAGTAGTAACAATTTAGATTAGTAGAATTGAGATGTTGAATAATTTTCTTAGTACCCAAACAAGGGGTTAAGACTCAAGATTTTTTAATTATTATTTATAAATATATATGTTTTTTGGTGGGTTTATCTAGGAAGATGTGTTCCAGTTAGTTGGAGTGCCTTTGGTGAAAAATGCATTAGCTGGTTACAATGCTTCAATTTTGTCATATGGACAGGTAATTCTAGATTTGTGTTTAAATTTCGACATTCAAGTATGGATTTATATGATTGTGTATTTTACCAATGAAGAAATTTTTGTTGGATTTTTCACTAGACTGGAAGTGGAAAGACTTACACGATGTGGGGTCTACCTAGCGCAATGGTTGAGGATCCTTCAGCCAGTAGTCACCAGGGAATAGTTCCTCGGATTTTCCAAATGTTGTTCTCCGAGATTCAGAAAGTATGTTTTGTTTATATGTTTTTATTGCAAGTGAAAATAAGTAGTGTTTAATATGCAGGTTCATGACTGTTTGGTTTGAATTGTTATATGTAGGAGCAAGAGAACTCATAAGGGAAGCAGATAAATTTTCAATGCCGATGCTCTTTTCTTGAGGTATTTGGTTTAATTGAAAATATACTAGTGTGGTAATCTTAGTTTTGATGGTAATGGTGTTTTTTATTTATTGCAAATGTGAATGGGTATTGTTGATTAGATGTGAAAAATAGTATTGGAGTTTGATTTAAATACTTGTAAAACTCTATACTTGTGATGTTGGAAATTAGATTTGTAATGGTATGTTGTGTTGGAGCAAGCGGTGGCTTGCATGGTGTTATAAGATGGGTTAAACTAATATTATGAGTGTTTTTCATTTCTTGTAAATGTTAATGAGTATTGTTGATTAGATATGATGAATAATATTTTATTTCATTTCAATACTTGTAAAACTTTATATTTGTGATGTTGGAAATTGGTTTTGTGGTGGTATGTTGTGTTGGAGCAAGCGGGTGGCTTGCATGGTGTTATAAGGTGTGTTAAATTCATATTGGGAGTGTTTTTCATTTCTTGCAAATGTTAATGAAACTTGTTGATTAGTAGCAATTGTGTTCCTTTATTCGATTTCAATACTTGTAAGCATTGTACTTGTGATGTTTGTGATTGGTTTTGTGGTGGATTGTTGTGTTGAAGCAAGCGGGTGGCTTGCATGCAGTGGTGGCTCCAGAATTTTCTTTTAGGGGGGTCAATAGTGTCTTGAGCCAGGATTTTGTTGTGGGGAGTAAAAGATAAAATGATTTTTTTTTTTTTTTTTTTTGTATATACAATTGTCATATTACTATAATAATCTAACATAGTATTCCAAATATTATACAATACAACTATCTTGTAAAATAGTCTAAAAAATTATTAATAGTTTAAAGATCGGTAAGAAAACAACGATAGAATGCATATAAATAAATAACTAATCATAATATTTGTCAAATTAATTATAATTTATTATAATCATATGTAATATCAGTTAAATAAAAATATATGATAAAGAAGAATATTAACACACCTAAGAGTTGGTCTGAGAGTAAATGTTAAACTAAGGAAAATAAATAGTAACTTATATAAGATTTTTCTTTTGAAGTGTATGGATTTTTAATTACACGTGTGGTCATTCTCTTGAAATTGGAGCAAACACTAAAAGACTTTTTGGACTAAAAAAATTGTAGAACACTTACCAAACTACTTGATTAGATAGAAAGAGATATGGAAGGGAGAAAGAGAGTATGAGAAAAGAATCATAGATGTAAATCCAAATTAGTTGGTTGTACAAGTGGTGTAATTTTTTGTTGATGAAGAACAAAAGTGTAAGAAAAAACAGTTTCATTCTACCATCAATAGTAACATAAGCCAGAGTCCAAAGAGAATGTTTATTTAATTTTTAACAAATGAGCAATTTTACGAGTAGTGCTATTGACAGCACGCAATAAAATTTAGATGGCAAATTGTTATAGGTATGTAAAAAAGTGATGTTAGTTAAGAGTTTAGATAAAATGTCAATTACAACTTGTCACTTAACCTTTATTGTAAAAATATTGTGAAAATAGCACTAATAAGATCATATTTCAAGTTTATTTCAATTGGGTTTAAACAAAATTTAGGGTTAAGGTGTTCAAAATTTTATTTTAAGGGTCAAAACAAAAAAAAAATAAATAAATATTATATATATAATTTATTTTTTTGGGACCAAGCCAGGGGGTTCATTTGAACCCCCTGGCCTGGCTGTAGAGCCGCCCCTGCTTGCATGGTGTTCTAAGGTGGTTTAAATTCATATTGGGAGTGTATATTTGTGTGTGTAATGTATATTTGTTTAAGTATTAATATAGACTTGTACATTCATATATGAGATAGAACTTTATCTAAGTAGCTTATAGACTTAGATGTTAGAATATAGTATACAGGAGTTGTCCTTATTTTACTTAAGTACCATTCATCTTGTAATTGTAGTCAAACATGGATAATTTATTGGTGTGGTCCAAAAGATGCACCAAGATGCATGAACAAAGCAAGATGAGGTAAGAATATTCTTAACTTTTTGAGGAGCAAAGGTTATGATGATGCTCTAACTTATGGGGGTGGTTCAACTTCAAATTAAAACACTTTTTGGTTAGTACTTTATTTGCTTTCTACAATTTATACATTAGGAGTTGTGATTTTAATTTATTGGTGTGGCTACTCTTAATGCATTGTTAGAAATGTTTCTTATAACATAGTTAATGTTTTTACTTTTCGATTTTAACGAAGTATTGTTTTTATATTTGTGCAGATTTCTTATTGGTGGCTTTTAGAGGATTTACTTTTGGCATTACTTGAAGACATATGAGGACATCTTCCGTTAGTTCTAAAATAGGGTTTAGGTAAAGTTATTGTATGTATTGCAAACAATTATTGTATGGAAAGAGTTTGAATTGGATACTTGTTTTAATTTTTACTTGTGGAATGTATGGATATTTTTTTAATGAATGTGTTGTTGAAATAAATGTGTTATTCAAATGTGATGTTTTAATAATGTAATGACAAGTTACAGGTAAATATCAAAGCCATGAAAAAAATAAAAACAGAAAATAAGTTTTAGTGACGAATTTTTTCGTCACAAATATAGCAACAAAAAATTGTTTTAGTGACGAAAATTTCGTCACTAAATATAGCAAAATTTTGTAAGAAATGGTTTTAGTGACGAAAATTTTCGTCACTATATGTGCCTGAATTTTCTTAAAAATAGTTTTAGTGACAAATTTTTTTGTCACTATATGTATCCGAACATAGTTTTAGTGACGAAATTATTTGTCACTAAATATGATTTAGTAAACTAAAGTGTTTTTAGTGACGAAATATTTTCGTCACTGAATAGTGTTTTTAGTGAGGAAAACATTTAGTAACGAAACGTTTTCGTCACTAAAAGTTTTTTTTTTTTTAAATCAAATCGGACTTTTAGTGACGAAATTTTTCGTCACCAGGACTTTTAGTGACGGGGCTACAGTGACGAAATGAGTTTCGTCACTAAAAGTCCAATTTCGTCACTAAAGGTTCTTAGCGACGAAAAACTGGACCTTTAGTGACGAATTTTTTCGTCACTGAAAATACACTTTGTTGTAGTGCCGTGACCCGACCAGTGTTTTTTGTGGGGCAACCCGACCTGACCCGCGACCCGACCTGAACCCGAACCATCTTTTTAAAACTTTTTTTTTTGGGGTAAAAAATAGTAAAACTAAGACAATATTGATTTAATTGTTTATTGTGAACTTTAAAGAAGCAATTAATACATTTACATAACTACATGCAAATTAATTGAAAGATAAATGGTTAAACATTTTGTAATGAGTAAATATTTTTAGATATCAAATAGCAAAGTACATGCCAAGATAATCTGGTTATAGTAAAGTTAAAAACATAGATTTAAAATTGTAGACATGTGAGAAACATTTACAAGTGTGAAAATAGTGAAACTAAAGTATCAAATTGGTATAAATTATGAATACTTAGACCTATTTTTTAATAATTTATGTCCAAAATAAACGGCTTTTCAAAAAATTATGATATTTCCTAGAGTGTGTGCCGCTTAACAATAATATGATATTTATAAAAGAAACCATGTATAAATAAGTAAGCAATCAAATTTTAAAGTATATCTCAAATTGAAATAGAGTGTCAACCACAACTGATAATAGATTATAAAATTAATTTTCAAGATTGTAAAATTTTTATATGTTTTTATTCTTTATCAAATGAGTTATCCAATAAGTCATTTGTAATTTTGTTTTATATTTTGGAATGTTGATATTGTGTAGAAATAAAACTTGTGTATTTGTTTCACTTATATTTGTGTTATTTTGTTTTAGATAGTAATGTTAGGATTTGTATAATTTTAAAATTATTAAATAAGTATTAATAAGTTTAACTGAGTTCATTCTTGATATAAGTGGTGAATTCAAAATAATGCATTTTACATCAAGTAATTTGTTGCATAACTTTCCAAATGGCAGATACATGTTGTTTTCTTTTTAAAAAAAAAAAAAAATTCATGTAAAAAATACGAGTCAACCCTACCCGACCCGACCCGAAACTTGGTTGACCCGAACCCGATTTTGACCCGCTTAAAATGACCCATTTTGACCTGCGACCCGTTTGACCCGCAACCCGATTGACCCGACCTGAACTCGATTGCCATGTCTAGTTTTCTTTATTTGAATAATCCTTATATGCTGCAGAATATCATAATGTTAAAATTCATACAACTTTCCAACTAGCATGTTCATTGGATAAAATTAAAATTAACTTTGTTGAATGACTATTGTGAACATGAGATTTAATGCATGGCATTAAGAATGTTCTAATAGTTTGCTTTAGACTTTTAAAACAACGGTATATATGGTATGAGGAAATGGAAGGAAGAAGAGAGTAATGTATTAAATTAGTTGGATTTGTTACTTAATCTTAAGTAGAATTAGACGTAATTATGTCCATAAATTTTGGGATTAGTTGGAACGAAAGCTAAGCTATGGAGCTTGTGGAAATTGATGGGGATCACCTAGGGTTCTCATATGAGAACCTGTCAAGTTCAACCAGGAGTAACATATGAAAGCTGTGTTTCCATTTTGCAACATTCAACACGCCCAAAAAATTGAGTACCACTTTTTATGCTCAAATGGATACATTTTTTTAATTTTTTTTATATAATAGTGGAGTGCTACGTCCATAATATTTTTACAATACTTTTACAACAAATCTTAATTGCCAAGTTATTACAGGTTATTAATTTGAATCTACAACTAAAATTATTTTTTCCCACTAATAACAGCAAGTAACAACCTACCATGTAAAATTTATTGTGAAAATATTATAGACATAACATTTCTCTATATAATGTATGTTCTTATAGTTATGTTGTGCATGTAAATTGTACGCTTTTAAAATGCTGACCCACGCAAACATTTTCCTGCCTTGTTTTAAGCTCAAGCAAGTGAAAGTTTGGCTACTCTACACTCTTGTAGAGTTGTAATGCTTTTTTTTTTTTTTTGCTAAATGTTACAGTGCATTATATATATATATATATATATACACACATACGTGATCCTATCTTCAATTGGTAAAATTTTCTAGGAGTTAGTATTAATAAATTAATGTGCTTGCAAGAAAATAAAAGCAGAATAATTAACTATATAAATTAAGAATATAAACCTCACTTGAATTGGCAATGCCGGTGAAGTCACTACCGTAAAAAAAAGTTCAATTTACGTCCACTAAACTTCGATTTGGGATTCTGATTTACGTCAAAATTAATTTGCACTAGCTGTAATTAGAGCAATCGATAAAAACTTTGACAGTGTCTGTTATTAGTAATGTTACTGTCATAAATTATTTTACAATAATCAGTTATAAACTATTATCACTATTTTACTTATTAATAATCACTTACCTCATCAACAATTTGTATAAAATAATTTATAAATCTAGCATTTTTTGTATGTTATTATTAGTGTTCAGGTGGGTTTTGTGAGAAGTGTTAGAAGGGTAAATTGATGGTGGAGCACAGCCAAACCCATTGCAATATCAAACTTTGTAAATCTAGTATTTTCCAATAGTTATTATTGGTGTTGGGGTGGGTTTGGTAAGAAGTGTTTGAAGGGTAAACTGATGGTGGAGCGCAGCCAAACCCATTGCAATATCAAGCTTTGTAAATCTAGTATTTTCCATTAGTTATTATTGGTGTTGGGGTGAGTTTGGTAAGAATTGTTTGAAGGGTAAATTGATGGTGGAGCACAGCCAAACCCATTGCAATATCAAACTTTGTAAATCTAGTATTTTCCATTAGCTATTATTGGTGTTGGAGTGGGCTTGGTGAGAAGTGTTTGAAAGGTAAATTATTGGTGGGGCAGGGCCAAATCATTGTGATATTAGTCATTTGAAGCCCGTTTCTCAACAAAGGGGCTATAATTGTATTAGGTATTTATTCATTTTTTTTATACCTTCCCTTTCTTTTATTTTGATAGATAAAATAGTATTTTAAATCTATAACAAGAGCTAGTAATTGAGCTTTGGTGTTAATTAAAAGGAGTGCAACCACTAATCTCTTATTCAATGACAAAAGACTAATTAAGTTTCATGAAACCTATTTCATTTTATTAATCAAAGACAAAATTGGACAACTCGGTAAAAATATATCTTTACCACTCTCCAGTTGATTTTTTAACCGAGTATTCAGTGAATTGTTTCAAGCCTTCAACTCTCCTATATTTCTTCGATCACTCCACCTTTTCACTTTTTGTCTTTTCCCTTTTATCAAGGCTTACCCCTTTGTTTTGTTTTTATTTTTATTTTTATTTTTTTGAATTTGCGGTTTCCCTTGCTCCCTAATCTCACTTCTGTTTTTTAAAGTAGCATAGTTCACGTACTAGTTATCAATTTCCATTAGGCAAGGCTGTTTTTACTTTTCATGACAGTAAACCACATTGTTTTTTCAGCACAAAGAAATATATATGGTTATAACTTATATTACAGCAAATTCAATAGATATTTATACGTTGTTACTTTTAGCATCCCAGATTGCATACAAAGCATTTTCAAAAACAACAATACAATTTATCTATAAAAAAAAAAAAACCAGTACAATATGTGTGTCTTACATGAAAATCCCTAAATTCCCTAAAACATAACAAAATGCAAGCTTGTGTTTGAAAGTTGAAATGTGAGTTTCATTGGCTGGATTGTGAATACAAATTTATTAAGTTAGAAACGGTGTATTCAGTATTCATTGGCTGGATTGAGCTTGATTTTGAAGATTGAGCTGGGTCAAACTTCAGTGTAGGTAGTGGATTATGAAATACATCTTGGAATGGATTTTATTGTAGAAGGATTTTAAAAACAAATTGCCTAATGGGCTTATATGATGGACTTGTTCGATATGATATCCAAAAGCGGACGCATTATCGTTGGCACCCAGTTGGAATACTTCTACTTAAATTTGGAAATATGTAGGATTATATATGATGCAACAATTAGCTATGAGGCTAATTAAGACGGATTCAGTCACAAAAATAGAACTTTGGTTTGGAAGTCTGCTAGATCTAAGGATTTAGTCATAATTTATAGCCAATTAAGTCTCATAGATCTAAAGCAAGAGGATAAGGCCAAGTGGACCATCACCAAGACAGGTTGCTTCTCTTGTGCAGCCACATATGAGGCATAAGGCTGAGGTGGTGGACTGGTGGAAGCTCTTGTGGTTCAACCTTACCATACCAAAGCATGCTCTCATTGGCTTATTGGTGATCAAGAATAAATTAACCACTAGAGGTAGGCTGTCCCAATGGGGTTACACAAGTGACACTCTTTGTGTGCTATGCAGGGGTTGTGTTGAAAGCATGAGCCATTTCTTTATTTAGTGATCTTTCCGTACACATGTTTATGGGGATTGGGCTGTTAGGAACCTTAAAGGGAAGGGACTTACAACATCCATATGTAAGATTGGACGGTGATTGTCTATATGTTATATTTGGTGCCAAAGGAAGGCTATCATCCACAATGGCCCAATTTTAACTAAGGAGCAAATCTTGTCAAAAAATAAAGAAAGATGTTAGAGGCAACCTTGAGTTCAAAGTAAAATTCCCTAATTCCACTCTAAACAGGATTCTTTGCTGACTTTGGGGCTATGCGATACCATAAATTCCACCTTGGCAAAATACTGGTGGGGGCAGACAAAGGATGAAAATAAGATACATTGGATCAATTGGAAGAAGTTGTGCATTCCTAAACAATGGGGTGGTATGGGGTTTAGGGATATTCAAGCTTTTAACTTAGTTTTACTAGCTAAACAAGCATGGAGGCTGATCCACAATACTCACTCTTTGTTCTATAGGGTGTACAAAGTAAGATATTTTCCCAATTGCTCTTTCATGGATGCAGGCCTTGGGAACAACCCATCCTATGTCTGGCGTAGTCTGCTCGCAGTAAGGGAAATCATACGGGAGGGAGCGGTTTGGAAGGTGGGAGATGGGAGAAAAATAGTGGTTTCAAAGCATAAATGGCTGTCACACAAACCAATTTTCATTAGGTAGTCTCGGCTAGATATGCTAGTAAAGGAGCTCATGAATACTGTAACTATGCAATGGGATAGACAGAAAATAGCTGAGTTGTTTGCCTATAGAACCAGAATGGAGATCCTGGCAATTCCACTACAAAACACCACGGACAAAGACAATCTGGTTTGGCAGGCGCATGGCAGTAGCAATTTCACTGTGAAATCAGCATACCAGGTGGCATTGGGACTGCAGGATAGAGTCCAAAGTGAGCACTCAAGGGCTGGTTTGGATCGACCAATATGGAGGAAAATATGGAAGCTAAATGCCCCCCAAAGATACGGAATTTTCTCTGGCATGCGTGCTCTAATATTCTACCTACTCAAGAAAATCTACACAGGCGTAGAGTGCAGGTGGAGCCAAGGTATGGACTGCGCAGCCAGTGTCTAGAATCTATAGAACATATCCTGTGGGAGTGCCCACTGGCCAGAAATGTATGGGCATTATGTCAAGGAAAAATTGGAATGTGAGGAGCTGGAGCAAACTAACGCAGATGGTGGTCAAATGGTGGTCAAACTAACGCAACAAGAACTGGAGCACTAGGCGATGGTAACTTGGGCAATATGGAATGCGAGGAACAAATTCTATTTTGAAAAAGTCCAACGGCACCTAGAATATATTTTGAGAGAAGCCACTAGTTTTCTACAGGAGTAATGGTGCCTAAATGCAACACAGGTTCCAGGGGGATGAAGTTTTTCAAACAAAACAAAGACATGGGTAGAGTGGTGCTGTTATGTCCTAGACTAGGATTTACCATTTTGGATGTATTGTAATGCTAAGTGACTCAGGTGCCCAAGGAAATACTGGTGTAATACAATAGTTGTTTTTTAAAGTTTCAATAAAATTTCTATCATGGTTCTCAAAAAAAAAAAAAGAAGAAGGGAAATTAAACAAAAGATCCACTTTTATTTGTACACTAGATTATGTAACATGGCATCTTTGATGCATTCCCTTCCTTTAAAAGTTTTTTGGGAATTTACTGGATTATTAGTACAAACATAGTCACGCATTATAGTAGTAGAACAAAGTACAGTACATGAAGAACACTCCTACACTAGAAGAGAAAGAAAATCACGACTCCAACACTAGAAGTGAAAGAATATCATCCATTGATCCTTTCAAAAATGGATATTAAACTAGCATAATATTATAAAAGATCATGTAGAAATACCTAATCCCATGCTTAATCCAGGCATTATTAAAGACGTTTAGTTTATTCTATTTGTTTCATGTCTCTGCAATTCACAAAAATAAAAATAAAAATCGTTAGCTCACCATTTTAAACCTTGATAACGTAAGAAATTAAAAGAGATAGGAATTATTACAAGAAGGTTGTGGGTTTTAATAAGATGACAATTTCTATTTAGTATTATGATGATGAATGAGAAATGAAAATCCAATTTTACAATCAACTATGATAATCTACTCAAAATTAATAGAAAGGTCAACATAAAATCTCCATGTTTTTTTAATAGAATTATTTGGGGACTGAATGAAATCAAAGTAAATGAATAGGACACACTACTTAATGTAATCTTATAATCAAAATTAAACACCCCTTACTTGAGCTCTATTTGGTCTGCCTTTGCGGATCCCCAAACTAATGAAAGCACTTTTTTATCAATTGCAGTTCCTTAATGACTTCCTCCATACTCATCCTCTCTTTTGGGGATTCCAATGAACATAAGATTCCAATGTTAAGAATTGAGAGTAAGCACTTTTGCATGTCAACATCAATATGCCTAGAATCCTCAATATTATTAGCTTCTTCTACTTCAATTTCATTATCATTGTCATCTTTTTCTGTTTCCATCATTACCGTAATTGCGACTCCCAATTCTTCAACTTCTCTTGGCAAAAGCATTGGGTCAACAACTTGAGCAAGTCCTTTTGGTAATGCCATCTTAACAAAATTATGGAGATTTAGACCATCTTTAAACATATCATCAGTGGGCATCCTTCCTGTAAACATTTCCAACACAAGGACTCCGTAGCTATATACATCCCCCTCAGTCGATGCCTCACCACCCATGCCATACTCTACAACTCATGGAATGGAATGAAATTAGACAATTTCTATCTATAATGAAATAGATAAATAATATGACATATGATATTACTTCCACAATGGAAGGAAAATGTATGAAACTTAACCCCGAGAGGCCAAATTATTTTTTTTTTTCCTTGAATGTTCAATTTGATGAAAATATATGCACACAAAGAAGATTCAAAGCTTAGCCAAAGGATCAAAATATCCATCGCCAAATTAACATAGGCATTTCTCAGTGTATGAATCTTATTTTTGTTTTATTTATTTTATTTTAAATTTTATGTAAAATTAATTATGTGCTTGTATGTGCTCAAGTAAATATTTGTTATAAGAGACAAAGAAATAGTAAGCAAGAGAGAGTATGTTAATATGTTTATACTAGTTTTACGAATATTAAAAAGCTTATATGCTCAAAAATACAAGTAGTTAATTCTTATCTTTCCATAAAGTGAGAAAGAGAAAAGCAACATATTACAGGATTGTTAAGAATTTAAAACAAAATAAGAGAGGTTATACCTGGAGCAACATAGCCGATAGATCCTTTTAACCCAATTGTACTAGTACACTTCTGGGAAGAATCATCAGTGCTTGTGAGAAGTCTTGCTAAACCAAAGTCGCTTACATGAGCAGTCATCTCACTATCGAGAAGAATATTGCTTGGCTTTAAATCACAATGAATGATTTGTTGCTGACAATGATTGTGCAAATAATTTAATGCAGAAGCCACATCAATTGCAATAATTATTCTTTGAAGAAAGCTCAAATTTTTTGATTGATTTTCGCAATCTGTCATTGGATGTAGCCACATATCTAAGCTCCCATTTGTCATGAATTCAAATACAAGAGCTTTAAATTCATCGCCATTATAATTGACACTAGAGCAACATGTTAAGATCTTCACAAGATTTCGGTGTCGAACATTTCTTAAGACATTGCATTCTGCCAAAAAACTCTTGGTAGCTCCTTTAGTTTGAAGGTTTAGAACTTTTACTGCAACTTGCATTTCTTCTTGATTAAGAACTCCTTTGTAAACTGATCCAAAACTACCAGATCCAATCAAATTGTTGAGAGAAAATCCATTAGTTGCTCGATGAAGCATTTTGTAGGAAATTGTTGGAAGGAGATCCGTCTTTGAGACATTAGAAGATGGTTTCTTTTTATATTTTTCCCTCCAGTAAAGAACAATAAATGATGAAACTAGAAGGAGACATGCAACAACACAAACAATTGTGATTATTGTTCTAGAAGCAAGAGGCTTTCTTGACTTTGTAACTTTGGGGCATTTTGGTAGTTGTAATTGTGGAATACCCCCACAAAGCTTATTGTTTCCAATAATTGATGTTGCATCTACATTTTTGAAAACTCCAATAGTTGGTAGTGGGCCCTCAATATCATTGAACGAAATGTTCAAGTATTTTAAAAATAAAAGTTTCTCTAGACCCTTTGGAATAAATCCTGATAAGTTGTTTCGTGAAACATCCAAAAGTTCAAGGCCTTTTAAATTAGCCATGGATGAAGGTATGATTCCTTCAAAGGAATTCCCTTGCAAGTAGAGGTTTTCTAAATTCAATAAATTTCCAATTGTTGTTGGAATTTCACCGGACAAATTGTTTTCAGAGATATCTAGAGAATTAATATTTTTCAAATTGCCAACTTCTACAGGAAATTTGCCAGTAAATGAGTTACAGGATAAATTCAGTAATAGTGACAAAGAGAAAAGAGAAAAAACCTGTAGAGATATAACTCCACTGAGGTAATTTTGTGAAACATCCAATTGTTGCAAACTTTGGCAATTACCAATAGTTGGAGGTATGCTTCCTTTTAAATTGTTTCGAGAAAAGTCCAATTGAACCAATTGAGTGAGGTTGCCAATGGAGCTTGGGATTTGCCCTGAGAATTTGTTCCCCGATAAATACAATCCTTGCATCTTCTGAAACTTTCCAAAATAAGTAGGAATCACACCTATGAAAAGATTCTCTTCCATGACCAATTTAATTAAGTTGATAAGATTCTGTAACGCTGCAGGAATCATTCCAGATATTTGGTTGCCTCCAAATTCCAATGTATGAAGTTGTGTTGACAAGTTGCCAATAGAATTGGGCAAAACACCTTCAAATTGGTTACCTTGAAATGTCAGCGACTCCATTTTGCTACAGTTTCCTAAAGACGCTAAGAAGTCCAAATCCCTTCCTAAATTATTATAACTTAGACGTAGGTGTTCAAGATCTAGTAGATATCCCAGATTAGTTGGAACTGATCCCACAAAGTTGTTTCCACCTAGGTCAAGTATTTGAAGCTTAGATGCATTGCATAAAGAACCAGGGATTGGCCCAAAGAATTCATTCTCACCAAAAAAAAAAAGTTTGAGATTATGGAGAGTGAGGCCTATGTTTGCTGGAAGAGCGCCACTGAATTGGTTGAAGACAAAGTCTATAGTACTAATAGATGATAAATTGTAGAGAGAGGAAGGGACCATACCGTTCAGTTTATTGACTGCAACTCCGAAAACTGATAAGCTTTTTAAATGGCCTATACTCTCTGGAATATTTCCCTCTAAGTTATTATAGGCTACTGAAAAATTTACGAGCAACGAAAGATTTCCCAAGGAAGGTGGGATTCCTCCTGTCAACGTGTTTGTTGAAACCCTAAGAGCCAAAAGCTTAGTCATAGAGCCAAGCTCCATTGGGATTTTCCCAATAAGTTTGTTTGATTCTAAGGCCATTACCCTGAGTTCGGAGCAGTTGGTCAAGCTGGTTGGAATTTCTCCCCCCAGTGTGTTACTTGAAAGATAGAGATGTCGCAGTCGGAACAAATGACCAGCTTCCTTTGGAATTTCACCATAAAAACTGTTGTTTTGGAGGTTGATGGCCCTAAGAAATGTGAGGTTTCCAATGTAAGGTGTAATGGTTCCATGCAAGTTATGACCTTCTAGTACCAAGGTTGTGACTCTTCCATGACGGCGGCCACATGTTACCCCATACCAGTTACAAAAATGGATAGAATCATTCCATGAGCTCAAGATTCCATATGGGTCATTAGCAATGGATTCTTTAAATTTAAGCAAAACCAAATGATCAGTCTCATTTGTTGAAGTGGCAAAAAAAGTGGCAGGTTGCAAGCATAGAAGGGTTATAGTAAAGAGTAGAATCATATGAACATGTGTAGAGCATGATGCAGGAAAATTGGGGTTGTGAAGCTTCATTGGTTTGGACAAGCAGGAAACTGGTGAAATATTAGTGTGAGGTAGAGCAAGATACACAAGTTTGCATTATATATGCTAATTTGTCAAATGTCTCCAAAAATGTAAAATAAGGGGTAATTTCGTTTGATAAATTTTATAGGCTTCAGTATCAATAAATTGATAGCGTGCATGCCTCCAAGAGAGACCCACTGCCTTTGGACAAAGATCCCGGGGTCAACTCAAATTTCGTCAAAAGTTGCCGTTAAGTGTCCAATTTTTTTGTTCTTCAAAATTTTTTAATTAAAGAAATCTAATTAATTATTAAAAAGTACCAGAAATTGAAAATAAAATCATTATTAAATGTGATCATTAATCATGATTTGACGCAATTTAGCAAATATTTTAGTGATACAACTTAGAATTTTTTTTTAAAATTATTTAAATTCTATAATATTTATAAAGAAAGACAATAATTATTAATGGTGTGGGGTCATAGGCCTAGATCATATAACTGGATTTTGGGCTTAAGGCCCAAGCTGAGGATAAGGGGCCATCCGAGGATGGGTAAGTATAGCCAGGGAAACCCATGCTAGTGGATAAGGAAAACAACATTGAACATAATGACCTAGGAGTTTTTGCCGAGGATGAATTTGTCCTCGGCTAGCCAAGGCCGAGGTCTGTAAAGGATGCTTGCCATCTAGAGGTGCGATCCATGAAGTTCTGGAAATATGGATAAGCGTTGTAGGAACAAAAGACAGAAGAATCCCAAAATATCTTGGGAAAAGCTGTTGTCACCGCATTGAATGCACCCCAGCTAACTCCCTGACCGCATTAATGAGGAAGTGACCTCTGCACAATATTATTGCAACCTTGCAACCACTCCAGAAGACTTCTAGAGGGGGCTGATGGGACAAGTATCAGGATAAACCATCAACTGTCCACATGTTGGGTAAAGGTGAAGGGATAGATGTAGTATAAATAAGGGTAGAGACTTAGAGAAAGGGGGGGACCGGAAAAATAGAAAAGAGGCACTGTAGCAATCTAAATTGCACTTGTACTCTGTATTAGTCAATTTATATGGAGACCTACCTCCTCGGACAGTGAGTTCGTCTCCTCAGACAATGAATTTGTTCAGCTCTATGTCCCTAGTTCTTGCTTAATCATCCCCTACATCCCTACTAGCCGTTGTCCAATTCATTAGCGCCTAGTTCTTTAACCTACTCTCTACAAATTCATTGTACTAGGCTCACTGATCCAAGATCCCATACACCTTGGACTTGGGTTGCAAAACATGTCCCTACAATTGGCGCCGTCTGTGGGGAGAGCTTGTGAGATAGTGAGTGCAATGGTTAGTCATGGTAGGATCAACCTCCCATCAGCAAGAGTCCTTGGAGAAGGCCATTTTGGCAGTGGTGCATGCTATAAAAAAGCATCCCCATTATTTCCAAGAACACATATAGTTGTCATAACTCCACTTCCACTCAGGTCTAAACTTCGAAGTACTGATTACGCGGGGAGGATTACTAAATGGGGCATAGTTTTAGAGGCTCTTGACATCAAGTGTATGCCCCGTACCTATGTCACGGGGCTAGTTCTTGCGAATCTGGTGGCCGAGTTTGCTGAACCTCCACGAGAGGAAAGGCAGCAACACAAAGCAAAATCCAAAGAGGACAATACCTGCTACTCGGGGCTGAGCCTTATAAGGCACCCGGGGAAAGTGTTTAAATGTGAACCTTAGTCATGCCTGTAGTCCTCAGACTAGATGATAAGGGGAAGTTAACACTCTGTTACTACTGCTACACATGCGAAGTAGAGCAAGTCTCAAAAACTACTTCCTCATGCTGTGGTAGTGCACTTGAGGCTGAGCCTTATAAGGCACCCGGGGAAAGTGTTTAAATGTGAACCTTAGTCATGCCTGTAATCTTCAGACTAGATACTAAGGGGAAGTTAACACTCTGTTACTACTACTACACATGCGAAGTAGAGCAAGTCTCAAAAACTGCTACCTCATGTTGTGGTAGTGCACTTGAGGCTGAGTCTTATAAGGCACCCGGGGAAAGTGTTTAAATGTGAATCTTAGTCATGCCTGTAATTCTCGGACCAGATGCTAAGGGAAAGTTAACACTCTGTTACTATTGCTACACATGCGAAGTAAAGCAAGTCTCAAAAATTGCTACCTTATGTTGTGGTAGTGCACTCGAGGCTGAGCCTTATAAGGCACCCGGGGAAAGTGTTTAAATGTGAACCTTAGTCATGCCTGTAGTCCTCGGACCAGATGCACATGCGAAGTAGAGCAAGTCTCAAAAACTGCTACCTTATGTTGTGGTAGTGCACTCGGGGCTGAGCCTTATAAGGCACCCAGGGAAAGTGTTTAAATGTGAACCTTAGTCATGCCTGTAGTCCTCGGACCAGATGCTAAGGGGAAGTTAACACTCTGTTACTACTGCTACACATGTGAAGTAGAGCAAGTCTCAAAAACTGCTACCTCATGTTGTGGTAATGCATTTGGGGCTGAGCCTTATAAGGCACCCGGGGAAAGTGTTTAAATGTGAACCTTAGTCATGCTTGTAATTCTTAGACCAGATACTAAGGGGAAGTTAACACTTTGTTACTACTGCTACACATGCGAAGTAGAGCAAGTCTTAAAAACTGCTACCTCATGTTGTGGTAGTGCACTCGGGGCTGAGCCTTATAAGGCACCTGGGGAAAGTGTTTAAATGTGAACCTTAGTCATGTCTGTAGTCCTCAAACCAGATGCTAAGGGGAAGTTAACACTCTGTTACTACAGCTACACATGCGAAGTAAAGCAAGTCTCAAAAACTGCTACCTTATGCTGTAGTAGTGCACTCGGGGCTGAGTCTTATAAGGCACCCGGGGAAAGTGTTTAAAACTTAAACTCAATCATGCCTGTAGTCCTTGGACTAGATGATATGAGTTGGTTAACACTCAACGGCAACATTCCCAAGTGTTTAAAACTTAAACTCAATCATGTCTGTAGTTCTCGGACCAGATGATTAGAGTTAGTTAATACTCCAGGCCATCTTCGCCAAGTGTTTAAACTTAAACTCAATCATGCCTGTAGTCCTCGGACCTGATGATTAGAGTTAGTTAACACTTCATGCCATCTTTGCCAAGTGTTTAAACTTAAACTCAATCATGTCTGTAGTCCTCGGACCAGATGATTAGAGTTAGTTAACACTTCAGGCCATCTTCGCCAAGTGTTTAAACTTAAACTCAATCATGCCTGTAGCCCTCGGACCAGATGATTAGAGTTAGTTAACACTCCAGGCCATCTTCGCCAAGTATTTAGACTTAAACTCAATCATGCTTGTAGTCCTCGGACCAGATGATTAGAGTTAGTTAACACTCCAGGTCATCTTCGCCAAGTGTTTAAACTGAAACTCAACCATGTCTAAATCCTCGGACCAGATGATGTGGGGAAGTTAGCACTCTGGCATCTCTCTAAATGATTAAATAGAACCTTAGGTATGCATGGATTCTCGGACCACATGCTTTGGGAAAATTAACACACATGACATCTTTCTATAAGTGTCAAGACAGACCCAAAATTATAACCAACTCCTCAGATTGGTAACTCTGAAAGGAGCAATTTATAGTACAAATATGGGGCGCGTGAAATGGCACTCCCCCGGGTGTAAATCAAAGGATCAAAGCGGAATTAACTCTTAAGAATTCAAAACCCCACATTTTTCCTCAGATGAGAGGAAAAAACCGGAGTTTTGAGGGGCTATTGTGGGGTCATGGGCCCAGATCATACAACTGGATTTTAGGTTTAAAGCCCAAGCCAAGGATAAGGGGCCGTCCGAGGATGGGTAAGTATAGCTAGAGAAACCCATGCTAGTGAATAAGGAAGACAACATTGAACATAATGACCTAGGAGTTTTTGCCGAGGATGAATTTGTCCTCGGCTAGCCAAGGCTGAGGTCTGTAAAGGATGCTTGCCATCTAGAGGTGCGATTCATGAAACTCTAGAAATATGGATAAGCGTTGTAGGAACAAAAGACAGAAGAATCCCAAAATATCTTGGGAAAAGCTGCTGTCATCGCATTGAATGCACCTCAGCTAACTCCCTGGCCGCATTAATGAGGAAGTGACCTCTGCACAGTAGTATTGCAACCTTCCAACCATTCCAGAAGACTTCTAGAGGGGGCTGATGGGACAAGTATCAAGATAAACCATTAACTATCCACGTGTTGGGTAAAGGTGAAGGGATAGATGTAGTATAAATAAGGGTAGAGACTTAGAGAAAGGGGGCACCGGAAAAATAGAAAATAGGCACTGTAGCAATCTAAATTGCACTTGTACTCTGTATTAGTCAATTTATATGGAGACCTACCTCCTCAAATAGTGAGTTCGTCTCCTTGGACAATGAATTCGTTCAGCTCTATGTCCCTAGTTCTTGCTTAATCATCCCCTACGTCCCTACTAGCCGTTGTCTAATTTATTAGCGCCTACTTCTTTAACTCACTCTTTACAAATTCATTGTACTGGGCTCACTGATCCAAGATCTCATACACCTTGGGCTTGGGTTGCAAAACGTGTCCCTACAAATGGTAATTGTGTTTTGTTAAAAAAAAAAAAAAAAAAAAAAAAGACCTAACGAATTTTAAGCCTTAATTCTAGGAGTTTTATAGTCTTACATTTAGTTTTTATCTTTTAAATATAAAAATCAATACAAATTTAGATAGTGTCATAAAATAGACATGAGAAAAAAATGAAAAAAAAAAATTCATGCCAAGGACAACCCTATTTTACTTGATGAGATTTGGATGAATGTAAATTTGAGTATTCGGCAACTACTCTCTTCACTTGAGTGTGGGACGTCTTACTCTCTTTTGAGATTGTATTGAAACGCGTATAGGCTCAATTGATTGAGGGGGCTTGTTTGGTACGCCATCTCAAACTCAAATTTTTACATTTTAAATAATATTATACATATTTTTTATTTACACATATTTCAAAAAATTACAAACAACATTTCTTAAACTACTTTATCACACAACCCGTCCAAACAAATTTTGACAAATTCAAGGTGGTCCTATCTTGGAAATGGTCCTTCTCTCCTCCTTGGCCGCTTCTACCCCTTCTTCTTTGATTTCTTTTTTCTTTTTCTTTTTTTGGATTTTTTTTCTAATTATGTTTGTTAAAATTAAATTGGTTAGTTGTGAGCTAGCTGTAAGAATTAAATGGACATCTAACTGTACGTGGCTATGAGTACCATAAATTATTACCACCGCCATGAATTGTCACATCAAATTTTGTATTGTCGATTACAAATCTTATTCAATAATCCCAGCAATGCCAATTTAGTCCTCCTGTCTCTCTTCCTGTCACACAAAAGACCTCAAGAAGTCAATCCCAGCAATGCCAAGATTTTGACGTGTGGTCCTTCATCATTAATGTTTTCGCCAGCCAACCTATTGTGTGATGCTTGTAAGTTTTTGAGAATGATGTGATGGCTATGACGTATTTTCTTTCGTACTTTTTCATTATAAGGGAGAGGAAAGGAAACACACCGTAGATCAAGAGAAATTATAACATTTACATTGTGAATAAGTAGATAGGTCATCATTTCATTAAAAAATTATTATTTGTTTAAAATTATTAATTAAAATTTTTTTTAAATAGAAATTAATTATTAATTCAAAAATTTTAAACAAGTAGAAATTTTTTAATAAAATGATAAATAAATAACGTAGTCCACCAAAATACCCTATCATTTCTCCTCAAAGTGTCATATTTTCTCTTTCAAGATAACAAATTTTGAAAACTAGTTTTCGTCAAGCAGTTGAGGACTTGACTAATAATTTGATTCCCATTTAATTAGGACTTGATGTGTTGGCTGTGTGGTTTAGAATCAACGTATGTGTTGCATGGCTTTTATTAGATACTGCGCACTCATGAGAACTCGATCGCTAGATTTGGGTATTTTTGTTGTTTTTAGTTTTAAGTTACATCCAAACGTTTAATTTGTTTCGTACGTCAATTTTTGTTGGATATTATGCTTGACAAAGATTACGTTCAAATTCATTTTACAATTTACAATCTTTTGTTAGTGCTTATGAATTTGAATGATTTCAAGATCTAAATTGGCATTGTCGTCAGTATTAAAGATTTATTATTTATAGTAGCAGCTTTAGGAGTTTATTTTTAGAATAGATATTAAAAACTTAAATTATACAAAATCTATTAAAAAAAAGAACTTGAATATATCAGCATAAAAATAATAAAAAACTTATAAACACGTGAACTTTTACAATTTCTGTTTACTAAAAAAATGAAAAATGCAAAAAATGACTAATAAGAGAATTTTAAAATGATGATTGTTATAAAATATGTATTTTATATGTTCTAGAACCATAGTACACAAACACCTTTTGGCAAATTCAAGATGGTCCTATCTTGTAGATGGTCGTTTCCAGATTAATTGCAACCAAAGTTTAGAACAAGAGATTCGTATTGTGGCTCTGTCAAGTGTCAAGTGTCAAGTGTCAAGTGTCATATTTTCTCTTTCAAAATAATAAATGTTGATAGCCATTTTACGGCAAGTAGTTGAGGACTTGACTAATAATTTGATTCCCATTTAATTTGATCAGAATTTAATGTGTTGGCTCTGTGGTTTAGAATCAACGTATGTGTTGCATGGTTATTAGAAAGTAGAGCACTCAGTAGAACTCGCTAGATTAATTTGGGCGTTTTTGTAGTTTTAATTTTAACTTACGTCACAATGTTTAATTTGTTTTTTTCATAAATTTTTTTATTGGACATTATGCTTGACAAAGATTACGTTCAATTCATTTTACAAATTACAATCCTCTGTGAATGCTTATGATTTGCAATGATTTTGATATCTAATTCACATTTAGTGGCGGAGCCACAGCATAGCTTGGCCCCCCAAATTTAATTTTATTTCTAAATTCTCTTAATGTATGTGGGTTTTTATAGTATTTTTAAATATTAGACCCAAAAAATAATTAGTGATCTAAAACCAATTGTTCATAATAACAAAAAATTGTCTATTTTTTTAAGGGTGAGTTTGGTTCAGCTTTTTGTAAAAGTGCATAATAAAAAAGTGGAGTTTTTAAAAAGTTCATAATGAAAAAGCGTATTTTCAAAAAGCTGAGTATTTGGTAAAAACTGTTAAAAAATGCTTTTTGAAAAAGCTGAGTGTTTGGCTAACATTTATAAAAGTGGCATTTTGAGGGGTAAATTACAAAAAAGGACAATGTATATATAAAGGAGTTTATTTCATACTTTTATTTTTTATTTTTTTATTTTTTTTATGTGAGTTTATTTCATACTTATTAATAAACTACTTCATATAATAATAATAATAATAATAATAATAATAAATATATTATTGGTATTATTTTAATAATGTTTGGGCTAGTTTTATTTTTTAGTTTCATAATTATTTGTTATTACCATTAATGACTTCTTATTAATATTAATTAAATCTAAATAATTTTCATCATCATGAAACTCAAAATGAAAATGTAAAAAGATGATAAAATATACACCAATAATCCAGGTTTAAATTGTACTACATAAAAATGTAAAAAGATATAAAATACATATCAATAACCCAAGTTTAAATTGTACAACACAAAAATATAAAAAAGATAATAAAATACAAACCAATAACCCAAGTTTAAATTGTACTACATGATATTATAAAATAAAATAAAAAAGACAACTACTAATTATTATCCCTCCAAATGGAATTAGCAATTGAATCACGAAGAACCACCATCGCAGGGTCTGTTAAAGATCCTGTGTTCTGCTCATACCTGCTACCTGCTTCACTATTATGTTCTCTTCTAGAAATTGAAGCTCGATTGGCGTTTATGAAGCTCATATCATCCCTATCATTTAGTCTAACAAAATTATGAAGAGCCATAGTAGCAGATACAATAAGTATTTGGATATGGAATGGAAAAGATGGCACGTTTCTGATAATTCTCCATTTATTCTTCCACACACCAAAAGTGCGCTCAATCACACATCGAAGAGATGAGTGAGCATAATTAAATTTTTCATGTCTAGTTCTAGGGTTTCCACCTCTCCTTCGAAAGTCTTGAAGATGGTATGATATCCCTTTGTATGGTGCCAAATAGCCTTTCATCATTGGATATCCAAAATCAACTACATAATATTTCCCTAGAAAAAAAAAAAAAATTCAATTGTATTAAACACACACACAAGGTGTCATTATAATGAACAAGTGATTAACCAATTACAAACTTGGTGGTGGGTATGGAAAGTTGTTACTTTGTTTACGAATAGCATCAAGAAAAATGTGGGTGTCGTGTGCTACACCTTCCCATCCAGGCAAAACAAATGTGAATAACATATCAAAGTCACATGCAGCCATTACATTTTGGGTTGGATATCCCTTTCTTCCAAAGTATGGAATGGACTTCTCAGTAGGTACAATCGCTACCACATGTGTGCCATCAATCACACCAATGCAATCCTAATAAAAACATTAATAGTTTTTAGTTTCACATGACAATTATCTTATAGACAATAACATTTATTCAAATATACAATAGTACACATACTTTGAAATGTGGCCAATAAATTGGATGGTCTTGTATTTTGGTTGGAACTTCACTAAAAGTTGGATCCGAAGGCTTCACATATGCAGCTGCAAACCGAGCACCCAACAGAGTGACCATCTTCTCAAAATGTCTATTTATGGTTTCACCCGAATGCTGAAATATTTCTTGAACCATTCGGTTACATGTTCCATGACCAAGTATCAGTAAACAAATTACCACTGACTCTTCTAATCTTATATTCCTTGAATGTTGAAGTTCATAGTCATGCTGTAAAACTTGACACAAATTTTGAAACACCTCCTTTTTCATTCTAAACATGTTGTAACACAATGCCTCATTACCTTCCATACAACGTCTCACCCAAGCCCACCCTGTTTGTTCAGAATCATAACAAGGAGTCTTATTAATGTATTTATTGAAATATGTCATAACTGCTTCACAAGTAACTGCCACAAGCTGGTAAAACTCCTCATCAGAATCGTCGTTACTATCATCATCATCATTAGAATCACTATCACTATCATCATCACTGTTACTACTCTCATCATCATCATCATCATTGTTATCACCATCATTATTATTGTCAGCAATGTTATAATCACCACCATCATTATCATCACAGTAATTTCTGTAATCCTCATCCATTAATAGTTCCATAAAATGGCCACTCTCATGAGTACCATTATAATCATCCATATTGGTTTACGCTACACAACAAAGTAACAAATAATCAACCATTGGTAATACTTAATATAAATCAACATAATAATCAACAAAGTAACAAAAGGCAACAATAGGTCCCAATTCAAAACATCAAGTTAATATTATATTACACATATAGTAGTCCAAAACTAATACTAAATATCACATAACATAGTTTAAAGTTAATACAACATAGCATACTTAATAAAGCTAATATTAGTTGTAAGCTAATACAACATAAAAATAATATTAGTCCTAAGCTAATACAGAGTACCACATAAGGTTGGTCACTTCTTGTTTTCCCTACAAATCATTTCTTGTAGCCACTCCAGCTGTGACTCTGGCTCCTTGAAAGCTAGGAACATCTCCCTACGTGACCTTTTTAGTAAGACAATGGAAGCTTGAATCGCAAACTTACTATCCACTCCAGGAAGTGTTCTCACAATCGCCATGACATTATCAATTGAACTTGGTGACTCTTGAGAAGTACCTTCATGCCTATTCTGACATACAGTTATTAATTGACTAATACGATTGTCCAACATTGCAGCTCCTCCTATCTTCTTCTTTTTCTTCTGTGAGGGTATTGATTCACTAGTTCGCTTTTGTCCTGAACTACGTGATTGACTAGTATGTCCTTGCTGCAAACTATCAATGTCTAAACTCATGTCACATCGATCATCCTTAAATTCAGAGCTACCATCTGAATCACCAGCACCCTCTTGTGGCATTGTTGGAGGGAGTGTATTTGAAGAAGGGGTCCATGCAGCTACTCCAGTTGCTGCAACATTCCTAAACATTATATCAAGTTCATCTAGATTCTGTGGACCTTTCTCTCGAAATTTTCTAGCTTTGGGTAATTCCTACAAAATGTAATTTTAATTTCACTCATATAACAATAATATAAAAAAAAAAAAAAAAAAAAAAAAAAAAAAAAAAAAAACTATCTCCGACTAACTACATATTAATAAAATACTCAACTCACCTCCAACTTCCGCGTCCACCAATCATCAGGAGCAAGAATCGTTCCCTTCTTTGCATCCCAACCTAAACCTGTGTCAAGATTCCTCAATTGTTCCCACACTCTCCATTCACCATTTAATACATCCCACCTACTTTTTAATTGACCCCTACCATAGTTTTGACCGGTCTCATCACAAAATTTGGTCACTAGAGTAGTCCAACCTTCGGTACTAAAGGCAACACCTTTTGATCTATTCCCAAGTTGAATCTGTTCCACATAAAGCTTACAAAAAGTAGTTGTCCAGCTTGGATTAATATCCCATAATGCTCTAGCCTTTTTTTCCTCAGGGTTGGAAGTGGTGTTTTTACCCATCTATAAAGTTAACCAACCATAAGAAATGCAAAAAATAGAATTCATAATTTAGCAATTACAAACATTTAACGCTGACTTAAAATATAAAAAATCTCATAGCAGCCAAGGTTGAACTAAAAAATAGTAAATGGAAAATAAGCAAACAATGTTTGGATATACGTTAAACTATAACAATAACTCTCTTCAGGGTTGCCGAGAAAACTACTACTGTATCTTGTTTCAAGTTATCACTGACAGTGAGGCTTTTAACTTAGTCAAGGCTGACTTCATTGATGGAAGTTTTAAGTCATATTTCTGAGTAATACAATCAATTTCTAAACCAAATGGTACTAATTGAATAATTGTAAATAAAATTCAGCTTACAGAGACAAATGTTCATTGCCTTACCCAGGCAAATAAAACTCAATTGCCCTTATTGTATGGGTGTGAAAATTTTGGGGGCAAAATCAGTGTCACTAAAATTTTCCGTTAAAAACATCATCTCTTTCTCCATTTCTTTTTCTTGGCCGAGGGATTACATGGTACAACACAATGCTACAATATAATAATAACAGTATTCCTGGTAAAATCATTTTTCCCTAAGCATGTAGCACTGAAAAAAAAATTACAAAGCATGTAGCACTGAAAATTACAAAGAATTTTTCCCTAAGCATTGCACGAGAGATTACAAAGCATTTTACAGCCAACAGAAAAGCATTTTATAAAGAATTTTACAGCCAACAGAAAAGCATTTTACAAAGCATTTTACAAAGCATTTTACAGATTACAAAGAATTTTTCCCTAAAATTACAAAGCATCCACAAAAGAAAAATTACCCAAAGCACTGTTACAAAGCATTTTTCCCTAAGCATGTAGCACTATCATCATCATTGTTACAGAGCATCCACAAAAGAAAAAAAAAATTACAAAGCATGTAGCACTGAAAATTTTTTAGTACCCGGCAAGAAATTACAAAGCATGTAGCACTGAAAATTTTTTAGCTAAATTTTTTTTTTCCCACACTCGATTAAAAAAAAAAAAAAAAAATTCAGATCAGTGTTGGTACCTGGTATTTTGGTAGCAGATCGGTGTTCTTGGTGTTTTGTTGATCAAATATCTACCTTCAAAATGTATTTCTCAGATCAGATTAGATATAAATAAAATTAAAAAAAAAAAAAAAAAAAAACACTTCAGTGCACGGATGAGAGAGCACTTGAAGAGGAAACGGGCACTTGAAGAAAGACAGGAAATTGAGCTAATGCCAGTGCTCATCTCAAGTGCTCTCTCATCCGTGGTCTGAGAAATACATTTTCAATGCCAGAAGAAATACATTCTCATCCGGGCACTTGAAGAAAGACAAGAAAGACGGATGAGATGAGCTAATGCTAGAAGAAGAGGAAGGGGAAGAAGGTTCACGGCTCACTTACCACGGAGAGGGCAGAGTAGAGAAGAGATGAGCGTGAGAGTGAGAGAGCTCAGGGCTTGACGGTAGAGCAGAGAAGAGACGAGAGAAAGCGTGAGAAGCGTGAGAACTGAGGTATATATATCTGCAAGGGTAATTTGGTCAACAGGAAGACCTAACGGATATATATGCACGTTTGCCTTTGTTTATGGACCTCTGATGCTCCATATTTGTTGTGCGTTCATAGACTATTTTTTGCCTTGGCCCAAAACGCAACTTTTTTCAAAAAGTTGCGTTTTGGGCTAAGCCAAACGCAAAAGTTGTCTCAGCATTTTGCAAATGCGCATAAATGGTAAAAGTGGGCTCTAAAAGCCCAAACAAACGGGCACTAACTCAAAAAAGAAAAGTACTACTAGAACAATGTAACGTTTCTCCATTTTTTTTCCCCTATCTTATTTGGTGAGTTCTAGTTGTCGAGTTCAAATAGTGAGTATTTAATTGTTTCTCTTAAGAACAATAATTGATAAAGAAATAATCTTTAAAATATCATTTAAATAATAATATATCACATAAATTAGAATTTACTATAAAATTAGAGAACAGTTGAGAGATACTACCTTGATGATGCTTTAAAGTTATCTCTAAATATAATAAATAATTTACCATCAATTCCTGAGTTTTTAGATGGCAGAGTTGAGGTGTGAATCAGATCAGTCTCTTGAGACGATACACGCCGTTTATAAGATTTCTGGTGCAGTACACTAATAACATTGTTCGTGCCACTCCCGGGATATGACAACCCAGCCGCCTTGTTGATTGTCCTTATAAGCTTACACAATTTGTAGGATCAGAAGCTCTCAAAATAATACATTCTTTTTACCCATAAATAGTGCATATAAAATATAATGACACGTTTACAAAAGCTGAAAGTTGATTGTCAAAAAGTGTAAATTGTGTAAAAAGCTTAGAGATAAGAAATTCACATATCATCTCATTGCTTACACCAATTTATATAAAAGGTTCACAGATGACGAGGGCCGTTTTTGCGCGTAACCACGTGTCTTCTGCTAAAGGGGTGACTTTGCTAGACTCGAATTTGTTTTGGAGAGTTTCATCCGGAACTTGAAATTGGGGTGCATAGACCAATGGCATCCGGAGCATTTTTAAGCTTACAAAATAGATAAAGTCCAAAATCTAAGAATTGTGATAATGGTTGAAATAAATAAATAATTTAGCATAATAGCTTTGATTAAATGACGAGTTGAATATTATAGTTATGTATATTAAGTGATGTCTAATATTAATTAAATGTCATATGTCCAATAATGGGGTGAGTGCAGAATAATCCATATCCAACTGTGGTGTCCATGTAATATATGTCCAGCAGTGGTTCATGTCCAAATATTATGTGTCCAGCTATGGTTAATGTCCAAATATTATATATGTTCAACGGTGGTTTATGTCCAAATAATTATGTCCAGCAGTGGGATGGGTTCAACTTGTCAATATTTTTATATTCATTAGTGAATCCATGTTTATTAAATAGTAAGATATTATTAGAGTAACTTGCAATTAGTGGTACACTAATGATTAAGTAACATGTACTCAATAACACAAATTTAAAGATAAAGATATATCATCGTGCACCCTTGGTGCGGTGGTTACTCCACAAGTATAAATGCTTATGAAGTGTGGGGGACAAGGGCTGGGGTTCAAGTCTCCAAGAGGGAGCTTCACATACATATACACTTAAATTAGGTTAGAGTAGAAATTCTATCTTGTATCAAAAAAAAAAAAAAAAAAAAAGATATAGCAACTTATCTTAATATGGTTTGTGGTTCCAGCTGTATAGCGTCAGTGAGCTAATAACACTCCAGTGGCATAATAACATAAGTTCAATGGTATACTTGTAATGAAGTAAAATATATTCAATAATGTAAATTTAGAGATAAAGACATAATGACTTATCTTTATGTGGTTTGTGGCTCCAGCAATATAACATCAGTGGACGTAACATTTCAGCAGTATAATAAAATGAGTTTAGTAGTACAGTATAATATTATGAGTCTTTTCATAGTGACTTCATGATTGAGGAGGAAAAATGGGTGCAACTAGAGGGAGAGAGAATATGTCCAGTTGTGTGCATAGGTTGGTTAAGTTTATTCCCTTTATCATGCACTTAAATGATTTTTCTCATGTAATGCTCTTTTAGTTTTTAGTCAAATATGAACAATATTTTCTTCCATGAGAAGGACCTTTAGTATTATAAGTTTGTACCTTTCATAAAAAGGATTTTTGGCATTATAATTATATGCCTTTCATGAGAAGGGTTTTTGATAAAATGTTCTTGGAAGAGTGTTTGATATGTTTTAAGATGTATGGAGATGCTAAAAAATATATATGTTTTGTGAGATATGGTGTTTGTAAGATATATTAGAAATATATGTGGGAAATATGTGTGGATAGTTTGCGAGGAATGTGTTTGTAAAATATATGGAAGCATGAGATAGATAATATGAAGGTTAAATATAATAAATACATGAGTTTATAGTTGTTGCTGGAGTGTTTTTTTGTGTTATGTCATGGGTTATGTTGCTTTCTAAAAAAGAGAAATTTTGTAAGAGAAATGAAGAAAGAGATGTTTAGAGATATGAGCAACAAGATGATGATATTTCAGAATAAAAGAGTATGGGAGCGATGGATAGTGGTGTTAGTGTGTCTTTGGAAGAGTTATGGCTTAGTCCTCTTTATATAGAGCCAAGTATGTAACTAAATGGGATTTGGTTGAAGGAATAGCTAGCAAATAAGGAAAGGTTTTTAGCAAAATGAATGATTTCTTTAGTTAGTTTTTGGTTTTTATCCAAAAGAAGAAATTTGAAACTTTTATGCTGCTAGAGTTGCCATTACAGCTATCAGTCATAGCTGTACAGTAGCTGGCATAGCTGTAAGCTGTACAATAGTAGCTGCTGCAGTAGCTGACACTGCTAGATGATGTCACCTGAATGATAGCTTCTACTGGAGGAAAAAAATCAGCATTAAATTCATAGGTTTGGTTGAAAATGGTAAGATAACTTTTATGGGATCCTCCAATTTCTAGTATTGCAGCTGGAGACTAAAGATTTGGCTTAAACTGGTAGGATTTCTTTTATAGGATCCTTAATTCTTTTGGTATAGTAGATAGTTGCTGGGATTAACCATTAACAGGCTAGTGATGTCATTTTAGGACATGTGTCAATTGCTTAAGTTGCTGCTGGAGTTAAGGCAGCTTTTGCTGGTACTTTTGGCTAAATTTCCTCTTTTGGAAAAAATATATGTTTAGTCTATGGCTTCATACAATACATTTTTAGTATGTAATAAACTAGTTGGTTGATATTTGATGAAGCTTTAAAGATGTAATTATGGTCTCTTTGAGTTGCAACCAAATCTTGGAGAGCAATAAGGGCATTTAGTGCTATATGAGATATTAAATAGATTTCTTATATTAAGAGATAGCTGGTGTGCTGTCACAAGCAACCAAAAATAAAACCTACACTCCTAAAAATATATGTAGCAGTGTGAGTAAGGATTGTTCCCACGGAGAGTATCTAGCCTAGTTTTATGCTACGTGAACAAGGATGGGGAGGGGAGTTTTGCGCATAATGAAATTTTTTTTAAGAAAAACAACTAAGGAATAATTTAAATCAAAGTATCAAAATCAATCAAGAGAACAAACCTTGGTCTAAGTCAACATCCACCATCAGAATTTTACAACTGATCATTGAATATCAATTCATACTTTGAATATTCACCGTTAGAACTATTTTCCTATCTCTCATTAGTCACAGTTAATTAGAAAACAAGCGATCGAATTAACCCTAACTACTAAACAACCCAAGACAAGCGCTAAAAGTTTAATCTAGCAGTAGCCTTAAGAATTAGGGAGATTGATGAAGCTAAACAACACAAGTACAAGTGGTTGCATTTAATTTAGTCGAGCGTTCTTCTTAAGATCTAATAATTTCTGACGCACCAAATCATTAAATCTTGGTTGCTTCACAAATTAGAGAGATCAAACAATTACAGATTTGATATCTAACCCAGCAATAGATTGCAATGAATAATAAACTAGTAGGCCTCCTAGTAATTAAACGAGACAATCATGAAAATAGGCACAAAAAAACATCCGATATTCAAAGCATAAATTGAACAATATAAACAAATTAGATCTCATAGTTTTATTGATTCCAAGGCTTCAGTTTCCTTCGACCAAGTATAAAAGTTTTAGCCACACAGGGCCATGACAGAAACTCAAAAGAGAAGTTAGAGAAGAGGGGAGAGAGAGGCGTGTATCAAGTCTAATTTTTCCTCCCCCTTTTACACGTTAATTCCCCCTTTCCCAAGCCTACAAAATCTCCTAAAAATATTCTAAATAATAATATCCAAATTTGACTAATTAAGAAAAAATATTAAAAATAAAACAAAGTCCTAATATAACTAGGAAAGTGGTGTTTTTCAGCTGGAATTTTCGTGCATCAGATCTGGAGGCTTCCGAAAATAAACTGCATTAGATCTGGGTATTAGAATTTCAGGCAAAGGAACATTCCAGAACATCAGCAGTGTAGGTGCAGCAAATTCAAGCCCGATTTCGACCTTGATGCAGCCCGTATCTCTCAAAACCCAAAACATGAAAGTTGTAGAGCTTTGTCTTGGGATTCCATAGCATCTTGAATCATCTCAATCAAAGCTCAGATGAGAGGGTTATGCCCAGATTACGAAGCGATGTCGAAATTGTCCAAAATTGCCCAATTAGCTACGTTTTGCACTTAATGTCTCAATTTGCATCCTAAATCAAAATATAAGAATAATGAGTACATTTAGGCACCAAATAAGTATAAAAGACTAAACATTAAGGGAGAAAAATATGACATTTTGCATTCTCATCAATAGCCAATAAGGTTTAGCTATGTGTTTGGGATTGATTTAAATGAAAATAATAATATAATTTATATGAAATAATATAATTAGAACATATGATGAATATTAATTTTTAGGAAAAGAGCAATGGGGAGTTTATCATTTTAAGTGTTATGTGATATAAGAGACTTACCAAATATTACTTATTGCACACTGACTTATCAAAGTTCAGAAAATTGGAGAAGACATACCGAGCAACATGTTTTATTTATCAACTTTGAACTGCTGGAGCTTTACTGAACAAACTTATTAGCCCTCCAAACCACGACTCCAAAAATTCCCCCGATGAGACTCGTGAGCTTGGATCATGAGCTAAAAATGTGATAATATGCCATGAGCTTGAACCATGGGCTTTGATGAGATAATATCGCCATGGGTTTTGGACCATGGGCTTTGGCGTCATTTTGTGTAAATAAAGCCATGTGGCATGAAACTTTTGTCCTCAATAACAGACAGCCTTTACATTTGATTTGTGATATCAAAATAAATTTCAGAACTTAATTACATGAGTTGTAAACAGACAAGCTCCATGTATTAAAACATTGGACCAAAAGACAGGATAGTATGGCCATTGAATTGCACATGAAAAACCATTAAGTTACTAGCGATTTATATATTCAAAACGTTAGACAATCGAGACAAAAATGTTTTTATTCGGAAATGTACTTGGTAAGGTAATATTGTTAAGTTTTAGACCCCTGTAAACTAATTAATTAATCAAGTTGATTATTAGGTTTATTATTCAGATCTATTTTAACACAATAAAATCATATCATGTAAAGCAGCAGAAATATAAATAAGACCACAATATGATGACCCAAGAAAACTAATGAAACTAACCATTTCAAGATAAAAAAAACCTAGGAAGGATTTAACCTAGCTATCCTCAAGGTAAAAACAAATTCACTATGAAAGAATTGAATTTTGTACAATAGGACTTAGACCACTAACATCCTAATGCTACCTCGAGTAGTACGTCATCCCCATGATAGCTCCGAATTTACGGACTACTTCTCTCCTAGGCCTTTGCAACACAAGCACCCACACTTGTGACTTTGAGACCCCACTCAAAGGTTTAGCAACACAAACTCTCCTGTTTGTGACTCCAAGACCACTCTTGAAGGTTTATATCTTCAATTATTGTTGATCTTGATGCAGCAACTTCAGATGTACTAGATCTTGAGATTCTTCAAGGAATAACACCGGTAGAAGATATGAGAGAGTTTTTTGGGTACAAAACCCTAGATACAAAGGAGGCATACTCTTCTCTCTCTGAAAAGCCTCATAAAAATGTGCTTAGAGTTTCCTTTATATACTAGGAGGAGTAGATCTAAAACCCTAATCTTTTTTGGGCTTGAACTGCTGTTGAATCGAACTTAAAATTCTACAGACCTGTATTTCGATTGGTCGAGCCTGTCTTTCGATTGATCGAACTAGGCAAATTTCGAATTCTTCTTTGCAGCTTGTATGTTCTTGAATCTTGACTTTGTATCACCTTAAGCATTGTCTAATAATACCTATAGACTTTAGGATCTATATCTAGACAAGTTTGTGTTTATGGTTTGCCAATTGTTCTAAACTTTTAGAACCTAACAAATATTTCCATATTCATTGAGCCACTAAATGTTCATTTAGTCAAAAATATTTATAGTCATTCAAATACTAATATTATGGTGATCACATCCCAGTGGCCTAAGCTTATTGGGCTTGAACCCCCAATTAATTTGTATTCTGTGTTGAGTTTAGCCCACAATGGAAAATCTAGGAAGAAATTTGGTTGTAAATAAGTGATATTGTAACAGCTATTTGCTAGAAAGAATGGCTAGCCTAGGAAACTGCTAGGCTACTGAGGTTCCCCTTTGGGTGCCAAAGATGGATTACCCTACCCTAGTTTGATGTTTTGACCCCTTGCTTTTCTCTCGTGTTTCTCCCCCTAGAGTTAGGTTCTACCCTTATTCTGATCTCCTCTCCTCTTTATATACCCTCTCATGAGTGGCTAAGTCATGATGAGCGAACCTTACACGTGCTCGTATGTCTCACCACTTGTAAGGTTTGGGTAGCTTTTTAGGTCTATGTCACTGTTTAATCCTATCAAGTCATATGTTAGGAAAAAAACCCCTTAACTGCATTGTTAAGATGATTCTCTTGTAACTTATGCCAGACGTCGAATTTGTGCTCAGCAGGCGAATTCCCCCAAGGCATTATTTTCCATCCTCGAGGGTGGGCAACGTTTGCTTAGATAATTCGTTGAGGACACATCTGCTAGTGTCTTGTCTCAGCATTCATCAACCTTAAGCCAATCTAAGATCTGGTTATGCCATGTATGGGCCTAATCTTAGATTTGGGTATGCCTAGTATGGGCCTAACATGGGCCAACCTTTTTGTCCTCCTATAATAGCCCTATACGATCCCATCTCCAGAACGTGGGGAGGGGATCATGGTCACATCCTCGGCATCTTGGAATGTGCGCTGTTATAACTACCATGCTTTAGTAACACCAATTGTTAGATAATAAATGCGTTGGATTTGACAACTTGTAGCTTGGCTCGTTTCTTAACAGTTGTCCTTGATTAACAGTCACAATCATTCGTCTGTTGGGCTCTTGAGGCACACACAGAGTTCAAGGGCTGGAGTGGGCGGCAATTTTCCCACCCATTCTCATACTCTCATCCTATAAATACCTACTAGGTATCCAAAGTTCATTTCTTCCTTTCGAGCTCTCTCAAACTCTCACCAATCTTTTGTCATCTTCTCCTCCTCCTCTTTGTTAAAAAGGGATATTCCTTGGTCTTAGTCCTCCTACCTCTCTATAAGTACACTCCTTTCCTCCTCTTTTTTCATTCTAGTGTAATCATGAGTAGGTTTGCCAGGTTAGTAAACACACTTGAGGCCTTACTAGCCTTTAGAGCTAGATTCCATATTCCTGACAATGTAATCATCGAATATTGTCATTAGGACGCTATAGCCAACCAAAGGGTTGTGGGATTATATTCGTCTTGTTGATTGGCCGTTATTGGCTAATTTTTGTAACCAGTGCAGACCTTCTCTAACTTGTTTCCCTCATGATACAACAGCCTAACAAATGTCGTATCTAGGCCAATATCTGCTTAAATACATATTAGCTCATTAATCATCACAATTAAAAAGAATAAAAGAGTCTCTCTCCTTTTCAATGTAAGATTAAACCTTTCACTAACTACTTATCTTTGATATTAACTCTTATATCTTTATATTTATGTTGTCATATTTATTCCTTTTAATTACATAATATTAAAATGCTACAACACTTTCTGCTGCACTCTATTGGTGATTTGTTCGTGCCTCCACGTTATTGCATGTAATTTTAATAATTAATCAACTTGAGTAATTGAATTAATTAACTAGGGTCAATTTTATAACCCAAGTTCTAAATATGTAAACGTTTGAGACCCTAAACGACAGCAAAAGCTTATGAGATTTCCCAAAAAATAAGTTCTTTGGGTTGGTTTTCTACACTAGAAATTTGTTGAGAAATTCAGTACAATTATCTATTTAAACCAGCTTTTATCTAAATGGACAACCTAATGCTCTACACCACAGTGAATTTGGAAGTAAAATTCTGAAAAGATTTCTTCCTAGAATAAAAATTTTCTAGATTTTAGTTGACCTGGGATCAACACTAGTGTCGTGTCATCAATAATTTTAATTTGCCTCTTTCATGGAAATAATGGATTAAGATTTCTTTACAACCCATGTGGGGTAGCACTACAACAAAATGTATTTTTAGTGATGAAAATTAGTGAGGACATATTTTTTGTCGCTAAAAATACAGCTTTAGTGACGAAATATGAATTTCGTCACTAATAATGAAAAAAATTATAACATTTAGTGACAAAAAATAAATTTCGTCGCTATTATGATCTGAAAAATAGGCGCCAATGGAGGGAAACTTTGGCGCGAGTTTAATTAATCTATAGTGACGAAATATTTCATTTCTAAAAGTTGAAATTTTTAGTGACGAAATATTTCGTCACTGTAGGTATTACTATGGATAGTATTAGTGACGAAAATCCTTTCGTCACTATAAGGAAGAATTAGTGACGAAAAATATTCGTCACTAAAAATAATAATAGTTTTGCATTTATATGTTTTTAGTGACGAAATCACACTTTGTCACTAAAAGTATGATTTAGTGACGAAATATGAATTTCGTCTCTAAAAATCTTGACAAAGCTCGGTCTTTAGTGACGAAACGTGAATTCGTCACTAAAGACTTATAAGCCTAATTTCAATACCCAGAAAGCACACCAAAAAAAAAAAAAAAAAAAAAACCAATAGCCACTCCACTCCAATAGCCATTTCGGTCATAAAATACACGGTACAGAGAAAGATAGAAAAAAAACCAAGAGCCTCATTCCCTTCGCATTCCTCACCGTCGCCACTCCAAATCCCTTCGCATTCTTCTCCATCACCAAAACCCAGCCTCACCATCGCCTCACCATCGCCAAAACCCAACCTTACCGTCGCCGATCCACCTCGCCTCACCGTCGCCAAAACCCAACCTTACTATCGCCGATCCACCTCGCTTCACCATCGCCAAAACCAAAACCCAACCTTACCGTTGCCTCCGTAGCCTCAGCTCCCAATCGCGACGATCCAGATGCCGGTGATGCCCCGATCGCAACGCTTCAGCTCTCGATCGCCGGCAAAGCTTCAGTCGCACCATCCGGCTACGCTTCATCCTTCGGCAATGCTTCTAGCAACGCTTCATCCTTCGCGACGCTTCTGGTGACGCTGGGCCACCACCAGGTCAATTTCTTTGCATTTTTCTTTGTTTATTACGTCAGCTGTCCTTTTTTTTTTTTTTTTTTTTTGCTCTTTTTTTGTATTTACTTGCTCACTGGGTTTTTTCTACTCTTCTGGGGTTTGGAGGTTTTCTTTGAACTGCGAATCTAAATGACTATGAAGGTGTATGCATACCCATTTGAGCTTGGTTTTCTAGAGTTTCTATATTTGGCAGCATTCCATGGTAGCCTTACTGTTTGGTTGTTCAAAAAAAAAAAAGAAGGCGCAGAATCCACTATTAGGTCTAATGATTTCTTTGGTTTTAGTTTGCTTGTAAAGAATTTGAAAAAATTAAAGAAAAGTTGGGTTTTACTCTATTAAGTTGATTGTTTCATTGGGTGTTTGAATAATGAATGTGACATTTTGATCTCTATTCACTCCTGCATTTACTCAGCCACTATTAGGAGCATTGGGATATTTTGATTTTTACTCGGTTGAGTTGTTTCATGATTACAGTGTCTTACCCTGTGCTTTTTTTCAATTGGGATTTAGAGCTTCTCTTGTTTTCAGGGTTTTTTTTTTTTTTTAAAATATTTATTATGTTCTTTGAAATTGCACATGGTTACACTGAATAATACCAATTTTGATTTGTTTTCAATTTTTATGTAATGTTTGCTTATTATTTTTTTGTGATTAATTATACCCTTTATGCTTCATTTGATACGAAGACATGAATTGCTTCTAATTAGAGGAAATCAATAAGTTTTTTTTTTTTTTTTCCCTACATCTGACAAATGCAGACAAAAGCTATGTTGTTTGTTCTTTTTTGTTTCATGAATTAGATTCTTTATTCCCAGAGTGTTTCCTACTCTTTAAGGCTTTTCTATTGAGTTAGTTGTGTTCTTAGGACAATATGAGACTTTAATTTTGTTTCTCTTTGTGCAAGAAAACATTTCAACAGTAAGTGTCCCTTTAGCAAAAATAAAATGCATTGCTTATGGTAATTGTAGAAGGATATATATAAGGTATTGACAGTTGGGCTATATTTGATTGCAATTAAGAGAAGTAGCAGCTTGCAATTTCGTGAACTACCAAGTTTATTAAATTTGGTTCATTAAAAGTTGTCTTTCTTTTATATCCAGCTCTCTTTCTCCTTGGTGGTTGAAGAAATTGTGAGGAACAAGGTGAAGAACACAAGTTAACTTTGGATTTTTTTTGAAAGTTGTAAACTTAGCTTGAGCAAAGTAAGTATATTCTAATTAAAAACTTATAAAACTCTATATATACTTGTGATGTTGGAAATTGGTTTTGTGGTGGATTGTTGTGTTGGAGCAAGCGGGTGGCTTGCGTGGTGTTATAAGGTTGTTTAAATTCATATTGGGAGTATTTTTAATTTCTTGCAAATGTGAATGAAACTTGTTGATTAGTAGCAATTATATTCCTTTATTCAATTTCAATACTTGTAAGCATTATAAAGTTGTTTAAATTCATATTGGATTGGGAGTATTTTTAATTTCTTGCAAATGTGAATGAAACTTGTTGATTAGTAGCAATTATATTCCTTTATTCAATTTCAATACTTGTAAGCATTATAAAGTTGTTTAAATTCATATTGGAAGTGTATATTTGTGCGTGTAATGTATATTTATTTAAGTATTAATATAGACTTGTGCATTCATGAATAGGATAGAACTTTATCTAAGTAGGTTATAAACTTAGATGTTATAATACATTATACATGAGTTGTCCTTATTTTACTAAAGTAGCATTCATCTTGTAATTGTAGTCAAACAGAGATAAAAGTTGGATGACAATGGGTAAGACACCCGAGACTTATGCTCAAGGACCCTAAAGCGAAGTGAATTAGAGAAACTAGAAGAACGTATAGTTCTTATACTATGCAAACTTGAGAGGTTCTTTCCTCTAGCATTCTTTGATGTAATGGTCTATCTTGCTGTTCACTTGCCTCGAGAAGCAATTCTAGGAGGCCCGGTACAATATCGGTGGATGCACCCTATTGAAAGGTAATTAGATCCTTTGATGCATCCATCAATTGCATTTTTTTCATGTGGTATAAAATCACATAATGTGCATATTTTTTAACGAAGTATTGTTTTTATATTTGTGCAAATTTCTTATTGGTGGCTTTTAGGGGATTTACTTTTGGCATTACTTGAAGACATATGAGGACATCTTCCATTAGTTCTAAAATAGGGTTTAGGTAGAGTTATTGTATGTATTGCAAACAATTATTGTATGGAAAGAGCTTGAATTAGATACTTGTTTTATTTTTTACTTGTGAAATGTATGGATTTTTTTTTTATAAATGTGTTGTTGAAATAAATGTGTTATTCAAATGTGAGGTTTTAATAATGTAATGACAGGTTACAAGTTAATATCAAAGCCATGAAAAAAATAAAAACAGAAAATAAGTTTTAGTGACGAATTTTTTCGTCACAAATATAGCAACAAAAAATTGTTTTAGTGACGACAGTTTCATCACTAAATATAGCAAAATTTTGTAAGAAATGGTTTTAGTGATGAAAATTTTCGTCACTATATGTGTTTGGCTTTTCTTAAAAATAGTTTTAGTGACGAATTTTTTCGTCACTATATGTACCCGAATATAGTTTTAGTGATGAAATTATTCATCACTAAATATGATTTAGTAAACTAAAGTGTTTTTAGTGACGAAATATTTTCGTCACTGAATAGTGTTTTTAGTGAGGAAAACATTTAGTGATGAAATGTTTTCGTCACTAAAAGTTAAAAAAAAAAAAAAAATCAAATCGGACTTTTAGTGACAAAATTTTTTGTCACCAGGACTTTTAGTGACGGGGCTACAGTGGCGAAATGAGTTTCGTCACTGAAAATACATTTTGTTGTAGTGTAGTTTGGAGATTGGTTTATGAATATTTCATTACGACCCAAATTTCAAGAGTCTCTTTAACCCCTTCCCTGGGTAATTGGATTTGGTGTAGTGTTATGTTTTCTTCTAATTTCTTTGAGCTTTAATTTCACTATCATGTAAGCTGTGTAATTAACAGTATTTTTATTTTTATTTTTGTTGGGTTTCTTTTTTTACCTTGTGGAGTGAACTACTGGCATGAGGACTTTGACTATTAATTTGATTCCCATTTGATTCGGATTAAATTTGTTTGGTTTGTATGGTTTAGAATCAACGAATTGTGTGGCTATTATAAAATAAACACTAAGGAGACTCACTAGATTTGGGTGTTTTAAGTTTTATTTTTTTTTTTGAGATAATTATAATAATATGCTGCTAATTTCGCAGCTCAAAAGTCAAATCTCTTAGACTTTTAAGCATTTTGTGCATAAGGATGTGTCAATTTAACTTTTAACTTACATCACAAAGTTTAATTAGTTTTTTTCGTGAAAGTTTTTGTTGGATGTTATCACTATTATGCATTACAAAGAATACGTTCAAATTCAGTTTACAATTTGCAATCCTTTGTGAGTGTGTGCTTATGAAATTCAATTATTTCAAGATCTAAATTGGCAATGTTGTCATTGCTAAATATTTGTTATTTCTTGTAGCAGTTTTAGGAATTTTTCTTAAGGTAGTTATTAAAAAAAAATTTAAATTATACAAAATCTAATTATAAAAAAAAAAACACGTAAACATGTGAAATTTTACAATTTCTTTTTATTACCAAAATGAAAGGGCACCCCTGCACCCTTAGTATAATGGTCACTTCACAAGTATAAGTTTGTGTATGATGTTGGGGGCAAGAGCCGGACTTTAAATCTTTAGGAGGGAACTTTACACGCATACACTTATATTAGGTTAAAATAAAATTTATCTCAAAAAAAAAAAAAAAAACAAATGAAAAAACAAATAGATAAATTAATGAAAATGCTAATATAAGAGTAATAAAATTTGAGAGTTTGATCATGATGATAGAACAAAATGGAGAGAGAGAGAGGCAATGAGCCCGAATGATCACTATTGACATTGCAAGCCAAGCCACCAAGGAGAGCAAATTAAAGTTGCTGCAACGGCAACTATAAAGTGTAAGAGAAGTCACTACCATAGTAGTATCTCTTTTCATATAATTTTTTCTAGGAAAGATAAAATTACAAATTATTTTTATGTAATAGATTGAATGAGTTATGAATTTGAATAATAAGTTTTTTTTTTTTTTTTTTTTTTCATTTTTTGTTTTTGAATTCTGTTGAATATTTTGTTCATTTGTTTTGTTTAGTCTAATCTTGTTATTGTTTGAATTTTTTTTGTGTGTGGTTATTTTGACTAATTTTTAGAGTTATGTCTAGGTACATTCAATATATTGATAGCGCTGGTTCTAAAACTTAAAATTAAAAAAAAAATTGTTAGCGTGCATGCTTCGTAGAAAGACCCAGCACTACCTTGGACAATGATCCCTGGGAAAACTACTCTACCGTGTGATTTGGTTTCATAACTAAACTTTTAATATTCGAATTAATATGCCTGAACTTTGTGCTTATATAAGAGGCTATCATCTATGATTCTCACAACTTCCAGATGTGCGTATGCACTATTTAACAAAAAGACAACTAGAATATAGGAAAAAATTCATATTAAACAAAAAGGCCACTGGTCTTAACGATACCTTCCAGATTATTTACTTTTCATGATTTGTAAATATTATTGAAAATAATTATATTTTTAAGACCAAAAACTCGAAGCAAACTGATAGAAACTAGTAAAAATAGTTAAAAACTTGTTTGCCTTGGAAGTGAATACGTAAAGGCTGTAGTATTAAGAAGACTCAAATTAAATGTTTTTTTGACTTCTTGGACAATATGAGTCATCAACTTCAAATATCATTTGAACTAGAGGAAAAATTTATTCAAAATAGTGGGCCTTGTTTGCTGGACTTAAAAAATCAATTGGTCAGACTTTTAAATTAGATTGGACTAGCTGAAGCTTCGGATACTCCTATGTTGGTGGCATTATCCCTTTCACAACAAAGGATGAATCATTTTCTTATGGATATAATGACTGAAAGTGGTGGTTGTGGTTGAAAATGAGATTGATGAGGCTTGTCTCGTGAATCTGGATTTTGAAAGGATGAGGTTTTTGATAAGTGGTTGTGATGGCAGTGGGAATAAAACTGCTTGAGGTGGATTTTGGGTTGTGGGTGTCAACAAATTTTGGTCAAATGGGTTTCTTTTGAGGGTGTTAGTCGCACTTCTCAAGATCACAATACTTTTTGAATTCTCACAAGAAAGATGACTTGATAAAAGCTCTATGCTTCAATGGAGCGTAACCTTGTAAAACAAGTAAACAACATAGGATGGCACCAGTTGTTAGGTTATTACCAGCAAAGGAATTATGCTTAAGATAAGATTCTTAGAGCTATCCAAGAATCTAAGATATATGCATTATGCACTAATCTTCAAAAGGATATTACTGAAAAGTTTTATTGTTGCTAACTTTACCAATCATTCTATTTAATAAATAAAAAAATTCAAATAGATTTTTGGGAAATAATTGATCCCATCTGAGTAACCCGTTTAATATAGGCATGACTTATAATATTTTGGGAACTAGATTAAATGGAATGAAACGGGATCAATTTCTTTTACACCCTTCTAGTCTCCACACAAAACGGATTGCCTTGTTGGGCTCAATTTTTCACTACACAGGACGGGCTCTGTTTATGTTTTCACTACACAAAATGGGCCTTGAGAGCTCTTTTTTAGACAAATGGGTTGCTTAGATGGGCTTAATTTATTCACTATGCAAACCGGGCCTTGTGCCCTTATCTTCATTACATGAGTGGGCTTCACGACTTTTCCACTGTACATAAAACAAGCTGTTTTTGGGGTTCTTTAATTTTGTTCCAGGGTTAAGCATGAGATTGTAGTATAGAAAAACCTTCATTTTCTGACATTGACATTGTTAAAAAGAAATGAAGCTAAGCTTCATACGGGGATGTTGTCCTAATTTCTCAATCTTTGGTAAATCGTCTATATGTACCAGTCTTTATCGACCCTTTGCTTTTCTTCAATTTCAACCCCACCCACTTCTTTGAAGCCTCTAATTCCTATCTAAGTCCACCACTGCACTCAGCTTCTGTTGAGAAGATTTTGGGGAGTTTTGGGAGGGTCGTTGCAACAGATTTAAGCCCTGTCGCACTGTCTGTGGCAGCTTTTAATGTGCAGAAGTGTGGTCTTCAGCTTAGTGAATTTATCATTCTAATGTAATGGTTCCAATTAATATTCAATTCTATATATATATATATATATAAAAGCAAAGAACTCGTGTGGGAAAGTATGAGGTCTTGCCATATGACACTTTAATATTGCATTTAATCTCTTTAACTTCTTCCCATTAACTCTTTTTTACTATGACCTAAAAGATCATGTTAAAATTTTTTTTACTATTATTTAAAAGAGAGACTGTTGTTGATAATTAGATCAAATCTAACCAAACCTTGTGAAAAGCCCAAGCCCACTTATTCCCTAACGTATTATGACCTAGGCATGATCTCCCACATGTAGATGAAAGGCAAGTATCTAACCTACTTACAGTCTCCCTTTCTCCTCCCCCACGTGTTGATGAAACTTGAAAGCCAAGATCATGACTCACTTAGAAGCATTCTTCCTCCGTACAAGCTTCCCTTTAGACTATACATACTCTTCAGGTTCTTTAAAAACAATCGTTTGCAATCCGAAATCAGTGATCCCATCTGACAAAATTAACGTTCCTACTCATTTTTCAAGTCTTAATTCAGTCTTCCTATTTAAACTAATGGACATGTTAAAATAGACAATCACTCTAAAAAAAAAGGGAAATGTACAGTCTCACTGCTCTATTTTCTTTTCCTCTTCCAAAACTTCTCTCTCTCTCTCTCTCTCTCTCTCTCTCTCTCTCTCTCTCTCTCTCTCTCTCTCTCTCTCTCTCTCTCTCTCTCTCTCTCTCTCTCTCTCTCTCTCTCTCTCTCTCTCTCTCTCTCTCATTTTGAGTGGTATATTAAGATTCCCCAAATTGAAGATAATATTCAATTACATCATAAGGATTGTCTTCTAAGATAATAAGTATTTTTCTTGCTGTGTTACAGAAAATGTCAAATGGTATGCGATATGAAATAGTCATATTGCAATCAACTATATTTATATTAAATTTGAGTTGTTAATGATGATATGGTACTAGGTATGAAGACCAATTTTTTTATTTGACTTTTGATGTACTCCTACAGTCAATTAAGAAACTCACAGCAAGGTGGATCAAACTATTTTTGGTGCATTCAAATTACATTTTTTTTTTAAGCAAATGCATGAAGGTGGTAGGTCCATCATAAGCATAAAGATGATCATAAATTCAGATATTGACAAAGAATTGAGATACAGCTGTCATAGATTCTGATAGTATTTTCTTATTTTGAAAGTCTAAACAATTTTATAGGATTCTAGCCAAACATATTTGGCATATAATATATGATGCAAAAATAATTTTGGTATACTATATAGTAGAAACTAGAGAGGACTACAAAAAATTTTAGTTAGATGCATACCATTTTTTTTTATATAGTCTTTTTGTAGTATTTACATGGTTTGACTTAAAGCAAAATTTCATTGGCAAAATCAGTGATATGTTCATTCTATCAAATCCATGAGCAACATGGGTATGCCATTTGTGATCTTTTTACTGTAAATTTTATTTTATTCAATTATTTAATTATATATGCACTACTTTATTATTATTATTATTAGTTCTTGATTTATATTGTTTTTAAAATTAAAAAAAAAAAAAAAATCTGGCTAACAATATGTACTTATATTACTTATTATAGCAAATCTGTATTTTTTCCTTTTCAAGCTTTTCTTGCTTACTCAATTCCTATTGATGTAAATAGTGAAGATCAGAATCCTATAGAAACCAAGTTTATTGTTTTAGTTTGAGACCAACATAATTTAATTATAATTTTTTATGCAAAACTTGAGAATAACATACTTTTAGGCAAAGTTGTTTTTAACTAGTTCCAATAATTTCACATGAATGAAAACTCGCCAACAATGATAGTATTCATCCTGTAATCCATATATTGGACCATGTTACATGTTGAAATGAAATGCATGAAGTTCTTAATTTGCTTCTAGTAAATCATTTATTCGACATAGAAGGAGAATGATAGTCTCCAATTTAAGAGTGAAGTTGTTGTCTACTCCGAAAGACTGGAAAGCATTTTGAGCCAAAACCAAATCTCGCTAGAGCGAAAAAGAAAATCACACAAAAATTTTCACCAATCCTTTGTAGTGGAACCATTTATGAATAGCTATGAACATACCTAGATCTAGGCAAATTTTGTGGCCAACCCTAATCTCTTCACATTCACTTATTAGTCATTTGAGAATTGTTTATTTTCAGTAGCTTATTTGTATAATGTGAAATAAAATGCTAAAAGTTAGCTTATTTCCAAAATGTTGAAAGTTAAATTATTTGAAATAAAGGTGAAATGAAAAGTCGTGTGAGACTCTTAAACAATACATAATTTTAGTTTAAACAGAGAACTAGCTTCCAATTGGTTGCCAAACACTTAAAAGCCAAAATATAACCCTAACTTTGAAAGAGAAAAACAACTGCAAAAATAAGAGAAAACCTTGAGAGAGATTCCAATTGTCTTCAAACTTCTCCATTGAGTATCCTGGGAAGGTTCTTTGATCCGACAAACATTGATCACCCAAATATGGGGCTTGAAGTTGGATCTATTTAGGAGTTTTAATTTCATTGGACTACTTTATCACTTGTCTTTTTCTTTTTTCTTTCTCTCTAATTTTTCTTTTAACTATTTGTCAAAATATTATTTTGTCCTTAATTTTTGTTATTAGATCAATCAATTTGAACTAAATAATAAGGGTAATTTTGAAAATACGGAAAAGTGAACACAAATATACATATGTAAAAACTAATTATAAAAAAAATTAGATGGCCACGTTAAAATGCAATAATGTTTTCCTCTGCTTCTGGGATGCAAAGCTGATAATAAAATCCTTTCGTTTCCTCAAATCTAAATAAGTTTGAATTTCTTACCACGAAGCTAGATTTAGAGAAAGCATATAATAAGATAAAATGGAATTCCCCTCAAAACGTATTTTGAAATTTGACAATGTCGTGCATCTCCACCTTATCGTTGTTCATGTAATGGAAGGGTGTCATTGACCAATTCAACTGTCCTACAAGGGGCCTTTGTTAGTATAATTTTCTATCTCCTTCTCTCATTTCTTTGATGAGATATTTTGATGGTAGCAATAATTAAGATGATCCCAGCTAGTATGTGATTACATAGTCCATAGGACCCTCCATGATCATCTTTACAACACCAATAATTCACCTTTTTTGTGGAAACAATTGCTCGAGATTGGTATTTTTATGGATAAAGAGAAATAGTTCATTCTAACAACCAAGTGGACTTATTGATTATTATGAAATATCTATAATATATGTAGAATTTAAAAAGTTTAGTTGATCTCTTAATATTTTTTTTAGATAAGATTTTGGGAGCCCACGTGTTTTTACATCATTATTTTAATATATATTAATTGAGTTTAAATTCAATAAGAGTTCCTATAAAACCTCTTATATTTAAACTATTTATTACAATCTTGTCACCTCATATTTTTGTTAAGGTCACATGTGATATTGGTACTATTTAATGTGAGCCTAAAACTGTCAAATATAATATTAACAAGCTATCTACTTGTGAGTATGGTGCTCCCAAAAAAAGGGCATTGGTGAATTACCTTTCAAATACTCATTTATTACCTTGTTAAAACCAATTTCATCCATTATCACAATAATTTGTTTGATTTTGTCATAAAATTTGTATTAACTTTAACAATTTTTTCGAAAAAAATAATAGATGAACTGAAATCAATCCAATCACAATTAGGTAAATTAGTTCTATTAAAAAGGTAAGAATAATATATTTTAAATAAATGAAAAAAACTTATAAACTAAATATTATGTAAAGAATATTTAATATAAAAAGCTCATTTAATGTAATTACATTAAGCCTTAAATTATATTGAGTCCGTCTTGCTTTCAATCATTAGCATTAACTAGAGTGATCATAAGTTCTTTTTAGCTCAGTCATGGGCTCACTTGCATTATCTGTTTAGCCATTGATGACATATATGAGCTTGATTATGAAGATTGGGTTGGGTCAGAGTTCAGTGTAGGTAGTGGATTACAAGGAACCTCTTGAAATGGACTCTCATGTACACTTACATTTACTTGTATGCTGGTGGACAGATTTAGAAAACTATTGTGTTATGGGCTTATAGGTGGACTTATGTTTGGGTTTGCACATTGTTGCGGTCAAGACCCAGTTCCGCATCCTAAATCCTAATCTACGCACCGCGGCGTTTGCTCTGGTTTCCAAGTATTTGGAATTCATGAAACCTATTCTACGAAAAGTCTGAACCAAGCTTTAGTCCATCGAAGTTTTAAGGAAATGGGATTGTAGTGATACTGAAGTTTCGAAATTATTTGTAGAAAAGCCTTCTTTACGCAAGGCTAACATTACATGGTTTCTTAGTTGTCGAATCAATCATTGTTTTGATGAGAGGCTTGAGTTCTTCTGGACATTGTTTATGTCAAGGGATGTTCTTGCCAAACACATTCTTAGGAACCCTTCACCCTTGACATATAACTTTCACAATACCATCAAGCCAGCTATTTTACCGTATGAAGATATAACGCGTGTAAGTAGATACAGGACAGGGACCCAAAATGATGAGGGCATTGAGGAGAGGCATTTGCCCACCAGGTGCTCTTTTTTTGGGCCCTGAAATCTAATATCATTCTCCTTTTTGTGAGCTCTTTGCATGCAGCGGCCTTGTACCATTGTAGTTTTGTTGTTTAAATTATCTGTTTTAATGCATATCACAGGCAGAAAACTCTCTCTGGTACTTGCATGTACACATGAGACATTTGTTACCATAATTCAATATGTTCTTTACTATAATATGTCTTAAGAACGAGTGCCACAAAAGGTCATACTCTTGGAATACGTGTCTATCATTCATTTTGTTTTTGTTCCTAGACATTTAAATTGTCCATTTGTCACTTGTCTATTTTTTTGTAAGTGGGTTGATTCCATCACCATCTGTCCTCTTTTCTATCTAGGTTCTTGTCCTGGAGGATGGAGATGGATTGGGACCCTGTTTCCTTCTTTCTGTAATAAATTATTCTTAATTTAAAAAAAAAAAAAAAAAAAAGAAGATTAGCTAATGAAGATAATATCTTTAGGAATATTCTTAAATATATTTAAATGATAGTTAGTGAGGTAGAATTGTTTGCTTTACAAATCCTGGCCATTGCTTTTGTGATTTTGTTCTCATTTTTACCTGTGCATGTCTTGTTATCACATTCAGTATATATTTTCTAATGATCTCATGCCCTAGTCGATCCTATTTTGCAAGGAAGCACCTATGAAAATATTTTCTAGTTCCCTTGGAAGTAAATTAGACTAGGAATTCTCTAAAAATAAATTTATTTGAACCCGGATCCTTGAAGATTTAATTCTAGGCAATGAAGGATAATTGTTCTTTTAACTGTTTGGTTAAAGTCTTATAAAATAAATTGAAACTTAAATTGATTATTGTACTCTCTACAGCCACAAGATGTTATAATCTAGAGTAAACCTGCCTCTCCTTCCTTCTCTCTTTCTCCCATACTATTCTTATCTTATGACAGATATCACATGAATGAAATCCAAGCACTACCAGGTTAGTTATCTCAAAGAACCACCATATTTTCCCTTTGACGAGGAAGGCAATGCTAGGGTAATTTTGTCTGAGATGGGAACCCCTGATGCAAGTATGAATTGCTTCATTTCTAGGCTCTAATTTGTTTGGCTGAACCACCATGTGAGCAAATGTATAAAAACACTGCAGGAATTATTGTTCATACAGATGGTTTATGACACAGTTGGAATACAAAACAAAAGAAATAGGTAGGATATTTTTATGAAGGTACATCATATCATGGTAAAAATTTAATACCAAGTATATGTTTTGCTCGTTTATTTCAATTTGTGATGAGCTATGTGCATGTTAAAGTATGTTGTTTATCTAGAGCTAGAAGAGTTTATAATAATATTAGAAGTATGTACTATGTGATAAAATCAGACATCAATCTAAAAACTATAACCATATAAACAAGAACCAACTATATATCGTTTGTTGTTTGAGTGAAGTTTGGAGTTTGGCATATAACAAGACCCAACTGTGCAGGGGGATTCACTCATAACAGTTCCCTTCCTTATTTTATAGAGTCGTTGACTCTGTACATAAATTTGTTCTTTTGTATTCTCTAGACTCCTCTGCCCATTTTACATGGAGTAGTCTTTTTGCAACAAAAAGGACTATATGGTTATCATTTCAATGCAAAAAACATATTCTAGTAGTTAAGAGTCAGAAATGTGCCATCCCGTTGAGGTGCCTACTGTGTAGTTCTATGGGTCATACACAATATACCTTATTTATTTACAATTACATTACTCTGCTTGGGCTGCTTTTTGGTGTATGATACCTGTTTTAGCGACTTGTTTAATTAGATTTTCCCAAACCAATCAGAAAATAAACCATAGACAAATTATCAAAAAATATATTTTTGACGAGAATTATTGCCGTGTTTTGTGTACGTGACTGCATGTCATTGTTATACAAAAATCTCTGATTTTCTTCACAAGAGAATGCAGAAACCGTGAAAGAATCTGCAAACCATTTAGGAATTTTCTCTTAGGAAATGATCGTATGGGAACTTGAAGCTTCTGGTCAATTTTCTCACCCCTTTGCTTTTAAATGTTAATGTATGATCTGCAGCTAGAACATGTTGAAGTATTCAGGGCATAGATACATTGGTTTATGTGTATTTTGTGTTTCCATCTGATTTCCTTGTACCCACTCAAACTTGTGAGTTTAGTGCCACAAATCTTCAAGAGGTTCCTTAGACTTAGAGTACCGAAGTTCTAGTGTTGGTGATGGGGTTCGTTCAAAAAGAAAGTTCTATAAAATAATTCTAGAGTTATAAGACCTCTACACTGGGAAGGCAAAATGGGATGTTTTCAGATGTTACAATTGAGAGTCTACATTTGCAAAGATTTTGTTAGTAGAATATTTTTCATTCTTTTTTTGTAGTGAATATTCTACGGAGTTAGATCCCTCGGAGTATTTTTCTACTTTATCATCAAATCTGTGTGAGTTTTCATTGTTTTATAGTGCTTATTGTTACTAACAGATTTGGTGTTATTTTTTGTGTTTGAATTAACTATTTGTACTATTTATTGGAATAAATCACAACCTAGTCATTCAATCAGCGGCCAAAGTAATTCATATAAATATATGATATGGTGGGATATTACAGGTGTACATTAATAGGATTTGAGATCTTACATGCCAAAATATATGATACTGACAGTAAATAAAATTTCCAAGGTTTTCATCATACTAAATTGGTTATGTATTTTTCAAGAAAGTCAAAATATTAGCAAAATAAAAAAATTCAGAAAACAAATCTAAGTAATTGGCATTATCCCTTGTGTGTGTGTTTGTTTCTCAAAAAAAAAAAAAAAAAAAATGAAGAAAAAAATTCGAATCATGACCCTAAGTTGAATTAAACTACACCATAAGATGAATTGAGTTCCTTGAATTTTTGTGAAGCCACTCTCTAATTTCTTTTGTGTTTGAAGCCTTAAAAGTTTAAATGAAAATAAAAACACAAGATCCACTTTTATTTGAACACTAGAATAATGTAGCATAAAAATTAACATCTATAAAGTTCAAACTTACACGGCATTTTTGATACATTCCCTTCCCATAAAGGCTTTTATTTGCACATAAACACACATTACAGTAATAGAACCAATCAATGTACATGAGGACAACTCCACCAGAAGAGAAAGGAAACAGTCCATTGATAATTTCAGCAACGGATATTAACCTAGCATTATCAAAGAGATTTAATCTCTTTCAATAGTTTCATGCTCCTGCAGTTCACAAAAAAGTTCGTTAGTTCACCATTCCATACTGTGATAAAATCAAAAACAATAACTATTGCATGGATCATTGGTAAAAGAGAACGGAAAAAAAAAAATTACAAGAAGGTGACAAATTCTATCTAGCTTTTGATTATGAATGAGAAATGAAAATCTAATTGTGCGATTAGCTAGGATCATCTAATTGAAATTAATACAAAGGTAAACATAAAATTTGCATGCTTTATGTTTTAAAGAAGTTTTTGCAAACTAACTGAAGAAAATAAACAAAAGGAAAAGTTAATGGATGTTCTAGGAGTATTAGTCTAGTAAATATTTTTAGAAACATTTAATGGAAAAAGAAAAAAATAACTGACTTCTTTTTACAGATTTTATATTTCTCACAAACGTGGTATTAAAAATTTCTTATTAACAAATACTCTAAGAGCATCTGTTAATAGGATCCATAAACGAAATGACTAGGATACACTACTTAGGATAGTCTTGTAATTAAAATTAAATACCTTTGACTTGATATCTACTTGGTCTACCTTTGAGGTTCCCCAAACCAACAAAAGTATTTTTTATCAATTGCAGTTCCTTAAGGACTTCTTCCATGCTTATTCTCTCTTTTGGGGATTCCATTGAACATAAAATTCCAATGTTAAAGATTGAGAGTAAGAACTTTTGCATGTTAGCATCAATTTTCTTAGACTCCTCATTGTTATCAGCTTCTTCTACTTCAATTTCGTTGGCATTGTCATCATTGTCATCTACTTTTTCTTTTGCAATTATTGTTACAGTTGTTTCTCCCACTTCTGTAGCTTCTCTTGGTAAAAGCAATGGGTCAACAATTTGAACAAGTCTTTTTGGTAGTGCCATTTGAACAAAGTTATGGAGATTCAAACCATCTCTAAACATATCATTAGTGGGCCTCCTTCGAGTGAACATTTCCAACACAAGAACTCCATAGCTATATACATCCCCCTCAGTTGATGCTTCACCACCAATGCCATACTCTACAACTCATGAAATATAAGGGAATTTAGCAATTCTCCATATATAATGAAAATATGGATTTAAGGTCTACAAAAGGTAACGCCAAGAAAATGAAATGAATATATATTAAAAATATTATATGACATATGTTACTACTTCCAAAATGGAAGGAAGGCTTTCGTAACTTTACCAAGAGAATTTTGATTAAGGTAATATATGTGTAACAAAGAATATATGAAACTTAGTCAAAGGACTGCAACCATCAGCAAATCAACTTTGGCTTTTCTCAAAGTTTAAGTCATATTTAAATCTTATTTTTGCTTCAAAATTTTCAATTTCATGAAAAATACAAAATTAATTTGAAAGTTCAAAAAGGGTATAAAACACTTTTGAACGTTTAGACCCCAAATAACAAAAATACCAATTCAAACTTTATATCAAACAATTTATGTGCGGAATATGATAACAAGCTTATAACTGAATTGATAGAACAATCTAAGCCAAATATAAACACATCCACAGCAGTAAATATAAGGCAAAGGTAAAGAGAAAGAAGAAGCAAACACACGGACAACACACGATGTGTTATCGAAGAGGAAACTGAAGTCCTCGGCGTAAAACCTCTCCGCCGCCCTCCAAGCGGTCAAATAATCCACTAAAGAATGTAGTTGGGATACATGAACAGCAGAAGACCCTCCAAGCCTAATCTACCCAAGTACCTAAGCCCTCCAAGCTTCTTGCTCCAACGAGGTTACGCCGAACCTATTTCTTCTCTAGCTTCCCGGATTCTGCTACTTGACCATAACATCAACCAATGTATATTGGTTCCTTTCCAAACTGCTTCCCAAAGCACCAAATGGACCTTCTCACAGACGTGGGTGTGGTGAGACAAGGGTTTGGTAAATGACCTCTCAAGGGTATGACAATGGAGAGGAAAAGAGTAGAGGAATTTGTAGAATCTCTTTAGATGAAGATTGGGGATGAATCAATCTTGTATTTCTCTAGGGTTTTCTCTCACAAAATTCTCTCTGGAAGCTCTCTCAAAATGATAGGTATAAGGGTGTATATATAGTAGGGTGAGAAGGGAATGCAAAACGTCAGTTTTTGCCAAACAGGGCAAGTTGGCGACTTGATCTCGCGGCTTGGCCAAGTCACGAAATCAAGTCGCGACGTAACGGCCTGGCCAGACTGGAACTTTTGTCCTATAGCGTGACAGCTGGCGCAACCCTTCAGCTTTCCAGTGTGCCTCTCACGTGACTGCCTTTCGCGGCTTGCCAGTCGCGAACCACCCGCGAGACCTAGTCGCGAGACTCTGTTTTTCTTGCACACTCTTGAGCATTTCTTCACATCTTCTCACACACTACCCTTACAATTTTTCCACCTAAATACAGGGTTACTAAGTGCTAAATTACAAGCAAATTGGTCACGGAATAAAGCCAATTAGATGGTTGATTAAATTCAACCTTACAATCTCCCCCTTTGGCTATTCCGTGACAAAACCCTACAACAGACTCTAGACTTAAACGTGAGTTGGGAACAGTTGGAAAACTCACTCACACCTAACTCTAGATTATGAAAAGCTCTTGAACATATCAATAAGTAACTCCTGAAACACAATAACATAGCAATATCATTGTACGCAGAAAACTTAATATGCATATGGAGCAAAATAAGCATGATTAAGCAAAAATGAACATAGGCATAAAAGCAATAATTCATGGCAAGATCAACACCAGTAGTCACTTAAGCAAAAGTGATTACTATGTTCATTCACACAAGGAATGAACATTCGAACATGCAAAAATGATAAACTCAATTGAAGAGTATCATTTGCAAGTCCAACACTCAACCAATGCATACAAACATATATGCATCTAGGAACAATCCTACAAGGGCACAAGAGTGTTGTACTTAGGGTAATGCAAAGCATTAAGAAGTACCAAAACACAAAGCACAAAGGCTGCATAAGTAAATTTTTTGCAAATACATGGCACAAACCATACAAGCCTACAATCCAGTGCATAAGAACAAATAACAACCCTCAAAACTTACAAAAGCATCAATGGGTACAAACAAAAACATAAACCTTAAAAACCTACAAAGGTAGCAGGTATAAACTATGAAGTACTTCCCTTATTATATCACTCCCCCTGTCATGAATCATAGGAGCTGTAATGAACTTGGAACATATATACTTGTAACCTGAAACACTTGCATAAAATATATTAGACCCTCAAGGTAAAGCAAGTAATAAACGGACAAGTATAATGTAACAAGTAAATTACGATCAAGTAAACATGATGAGAAACATGTGAGCAACTTGACCAAATAAAGTCTTCTCCCCCTTGGTATATGCATCTCCCCTATGAAATATCTCTCCCTCTACGAATGTGCACGAGAAATGGAATTTCTCTCCCTAAGAATGTGCACAAAAGTCATATAGAAATGACAACACTCTTCAGTATACTACTCTAGAGTATACTCTCCCCCTTTTTGACACAAATGACAAAGGGGTCAAGGAGAAAAGAGGACAAGAGATGAAAGTATGAACAATGATAATAATGCATGAGGGTGTAATGATGCATGAGGGGTGCAAGATGAATGAGAAAATGAAACTCAATCCTAAGACATGACATGCTAGGATGAAGAAACAATATATGAACCAATGCATGACAAAGGTAGCAAGGTGTGTGCAAGAGGTGGCAAGTGCAATGCATGACCAATGCATGGAAAATGCACATTTAGGGCAAGGTGTGTTAAATACACAACCAATGAACCAAACATGTTCCTAATGAGAAAACATGAGAAACCCCAAAGTTTGATACTCATCGGAGTCCAAACAAGTGAGAAAATGCCTAAGAGACATTTTATCAAACACCTAGCATGCACACTATGAACAACAATATGAAACAATGCATGAACATCATGAAATTCATCCTTAATACATGCTCTTTTTGCCACAAGGGGCCAACATTCAAAGAAAATCATCAAAAGAAACCAATCCCATACAGAAATCTTGAGAAAAAAATTAAGTTTTCCCAACCCCTATGATGAAAATCCCAACAAAGAGCACAAAACTCACTAAAACATAATCCAAGGATCCAAATAAATGAAAAGAGTTTAAAATTACCTTAAAGATGTTAAAGGAATGAAAAACCATTCAAATTGGTTGGATTTTGATATAAAAATATTGAAAGAGGGGTTTAAAAGAGGATGGGAGAAGTTAAAAACAAGTTTCAGACGAAAAGCCCTTTAAAAAGCTATTTCTGGGCATTTTACGACTGGGCGAGTTGCGAAGCGAGTCGCGAGTGAGTTGCCAAAGCTTCTGGATGAACTCGCGACTGGGCAAGTCGCCAAAATGAGTCGTCAAAACTCGCGACTGGAGTTAGCGACTGGTGAGTCGCGAGTTGAGTCGCGAGAATTTTCGCGAGTCGCGAGGTAAGTCGCGAGAATTTTCGCGAGTCGCGAGTAAGTCGCGAGTGAGTTGCGAGTAAGTCGCGAGTTGAGTCGCGAGAAACTCTGACACTTGTTTTTCAACACAAAACATGTTTAAACACTGAAAAACAATGTAAGCACCCAAAAAGAACACAAAGAGTGATAAAAATCACTTCCAAAAACATATAAAATGATCAAAAATCTTTTTGGATTGATTTATATAGTTGAGCACAAACACATCACATTTAAACAAATACAATTGAACAAATGAATAAGGCATTCATTGAACATTAGGCATGTGTGTTGTGTGTGTGTATCAAATGTGGAATAGTCCATAGTCTAGAATGAAGTTTCAATGATCAATTCAATCAAGTCATACACAACTAGTACTAAGACAAGTGGTCTATCTCAATTATAGAAACATGCATATATGACCTCCCACAAGAACTTGATAACAATTCTTTGAAACTTTTCATTTGGCTCCATATTCAACATATCATTTGCCATTTTTGAGCAAAGAAAATCTCATTGTGAGATAGATGCCTGAAATTTTTGATATTTCAATTTGATGAACAAGCCTTTGGCTTTTTGAGCATCATACAATTTCATAAAAGTCGCTTTCCCTTTTTCCTAGTCAAATACTAGTATATGCGACGGCTTTTGCAGCTCATTATCTCTTTTCATTTTGAGATTTACATTTGTTGAGCTCTTTAAGTAAAAAAAATAAAAGAGTGGGAAGATATATAGGCACAAGTCTATGCATGTATCAAAACCAACATGACTATTGACTAATCATTCATGACAAGCTTGAAGATCGATTTACAACAATCACACAAAGATGTCAAGATTTTTCCCACAAATATATAAGTGCATAAAGAACAAGCTAAGCTCGTAAATGCATAAGGCCATTTGTACGAAGGTACAAGGCAAAACTCACATGTGATATGTGCTCAAAACATATACGATCAAACTTTTTGAATTTTTCACTTTTTATGTGGTTTTGGATTTTTACTCACACAAAACAAAGACATAAAAGTAAGATCAAAATAAAAACAATGCATATGAATAAATGCAAGATGCACAAAATGCATGAAGATATAACATGCAATGCATGAAGATATAACATGCAATGCATGAGGGGTCCCACAAAGATCGAAAGAATTAGATCAAGGACCAAAAGAGCAAAAGCTCAACCATAAGAACCCTTCCTCATCCAAACAGAACGATTGTTTGGAATGAGTGTCTCAAGAGAAGTGAGACGAGGGTTGGAAGAATGAGAACCGGAGATGCACATAGTCAAGGAGTTAAGAGCATTAAACATTTTCTTAATCAACATGCTATTTTCACTCAAAACCGGTTTACCCTTTTTAGCATAACTTCCAAGAAGCTCAAGTTTCTCTTTTCTTTTGAGAGCATGAAACTTAGAGCAATGAGATCTTAGATGACCAAAGGCACCACAATGGTGACAAACACTGTGTTTAGGTCCACTAGGCCTTTTGGGAAGGAATCTAGCAACATGGTTTTGTTCTCTCTTCAATTTATAACATTGAGGTCTTATATGACCAATCACACCACAATGGTGGCAAGTTGGAACAAACTTAGATCCATCCAAAGCCTTAGATTGAGACCTAAATGGAGGCTTTGACTTAACAGCCTTTCTCTCCACCTTTTGATTTCTTTTATGTGGAGGAATGTACACCGATTTGTCCTTTGGAGTAGAACACACAATAAGCACAAAATCGAGTACCACAACATGATTGCAACAAATAATTTCATCCCTTTTAATAATAGGTTCAGCAATCAAACACTTAGCATGCATTTTAAGAGATTCATTTTCACATTTTAGCTCATCAACAAGTTTGTTAGACAAAACAAGTTTAGCATCCAAGTCCATATTCAAACATTCAAACTCTTTCAGCTTTTCAACAGAATTTTTAGCAAGTTTCTTATATTTTTCAACCAATTTGTTGGATTCATTGAGCTTAGCAATCAAATCATCATTTTCACAAAATAACTTGTTCAAATCCTTATTAAACTTCTTAGCCTTTTTCTTCAAGAGTTTGATGTTAGGAATATCAACAACATCCAAAGATTCATGTAACATAGCATCACAATTATGAGGATTATCACTCATGGAGGCATTTTCACAAACACGTGACATGCTACATTTATCATCAACCAAATCATACAAAGAGGCATACAATGCAACATCCATGGTAAATAACACAAGGGGTTAAGGATCACACTTAGGTATTTAAACCACAACAAGTGTACCCGCTCTGATACCAATTGAAAGTTCAAAAAGGGTATAAAACACTTTTGAACATTTAGACCCAAAATAACAAAAATACCAATTCAAGCTTTATATCAAACAATTTATGTGCGGAATATGATAACAAGCTTATAACTAAATTGATAGAACAATCTAAGTCAAATATAAACACATCCACAGCAGTAAATATAAGGCAAAGGTAAAGGGAAAGAAGAAGCAAACACACGGACAACATACGATGTGTTATCAAAGAGGAAACCGAAGTCCTCGGCGTAAAACCTCTTCGCCGCCCTCCAAGCGGTCAAATAATCCACTAAAGAATGTAGTTGGGATACATGAACAGCAGAAGACCCTCCAAGCCTAATCTACCCAAGTACCTAAGCCCTCCAAACTTCTTGCTCCAACGAGATTACGCCGAACCTATTTCTTCTCTAGCTTCCCGGATTTCGCTACTTGACCATAGCATCAACCAATGTATATTGGTTCCTTTCCAAACTGCTTCCCAAAGCACCAAATGGACCTTCTCACAAACGTGGGTGTGGTGAGACAAGAGTTTGGTAAATGACCTCTCAAGGGTATGACAATGAAGAGGAAGAGAGTAGAGGAATTTGTAGAGTCTCTTTAGATGAAGATTGGGGATGAATCAATCTTGTATTTCTCTAGGGTTTTCTCTCACAAAATTCTCTCTAGAAGCTCTCTCAAAATGATGGGTATAAGGGTGTATATATAGTAGGGTGAGAAGGGAATGCAAAACGTCAGTTTTTGCCAAACAGGGCAAGTTGGCGACTTGATCTCGCGGCTTGGCCAAGTCGCGAAATCAAGTCGCAACGTAACGGCCTGGCCAGATTGGAACTTTTGTCTTGTAGCGTGACAGCTGGCGCGACCCTTCAGCTTTCCAGTGTGCCTCTCACGTGACTGCCTTTTGCGGCTTGCCAGTCGCGAACCACTCGCGAGTCCTAGTTGCGAGACTCTGTTTTTCTTGCACACTCTTGAGCATTTTTTCACATCTTCTCACACATTGCCCTTACAATTTTCCCACCTAAATACAGGGTTACTAAGTGCTAAATTACAAGCAAATTGGTCACGGAATAAAGCCAATTAGATGGTTGATTAAATTCAACCTTACATAATTCTATGCTTGTGTGTGTATCCACGCGAATATGTGTTCTAAGAGACATAGAAATACTAAGCAAGAGAGTATTTGTTTATATTAATGGTACGAATATTGAAAAGATTATTTGCTTGAAATTCAAGGAGTTAAATCCTATCTCATGATAAAGTGACCAAAAAAAGAGTAATATATTTGAATAGGTAAGGATTTAAAACTAAATAGGAAAGGTAATACCTGGAGTAGTGTAGCCAATAGATCCTTTTAATCCGATTGTGCTTGTATGCTTCTTGGAAGAATCTTTAGTAGTTGTGAGGAGCCTTGCTAAACCGAAATCGCTTACATGAGCAATCATCTCATTATCGAGAAGAATGTTACTCTGCTTTAAATCACAATGAATGATTTTTTGCTCACAATGATTGTGAAGATAACATAATGTAGAAGCTACATCAATGGCAATAATAAGTCTTTGAAAAAAGCTCAAATTTTGCGATTGATATTCACTATCTATCATTGGATGAAGCCACATATCTAAGCTCCCATTTGTCATGAATTCAAATACTAGAGCTTTGAATTCATCACCATTATAATTTATACTAAAGCAACAACTTAAGATCTTTAAAAGATTTCGATGCCGAACATTTCTTAACACATTGCATTCTGCCATAAAACTCTTGGGAGCTCCTTTCGTTTGAAGGTTAGGGACCTTTATAGCAACTAGTCTTTCATGTTGCTCAAGAACCCCTTTATAAACTGATCCAAAACTACTAGATCCAATCAAATTGTTGAGAGAAAATCTATTAGTCGCTTGATGAAGCATTTTGTACGAAATTGTCTGAAGGAGATCAATATTTGAGACTATAGATGATGGTTTCTTATTTGACTTTTTCCTCCAATAGATAACGAGAAAGGATGACACTAGAAGAATACATGTAACGACACAAACAGTTGTGATTGTCAATCTAGAAGCAAGGGACTTTCCTGATTTTGTAACTTTGTGGCATGTTGGTAGTTGCAACTGTGGAATGCCCCCACAAAGCTTATTGTTTTCAATAACAGATATCATATTTACATTTTTGAAAACTCCACCTGTTGGTACCTCACCCTCAATATTGTTGAACGAAATGTTCAAATATTTTAAAAATGAAAGATTCTCTAGACCCTTTGGAATTAATCCTGATAAGCTGTTTTGTGAAACATCTAAATGTTTAAGGCCTTTCAAGGAAGCCATTGATGAAGGTATGTTCCCATTAAAGGAATTCCCTTGCAAGCCTAGGTACACTAAGTTAAAGCAATTTCCAATTGTTGTAGGAATTTCACCAGAAAAATTGTTTTGGGAGACATCGAGTGAATTAATATTCTTCAAACTGTCTACTTCAACAAGTAATTTGCCACTAAATGAGTTGTGGGATAGATTGAGTAAAAGTGACAAAGAAAAAATTTGAAAAACCTGTTGGGGTAGGACTCCACTAAGGTAATTTTGTGAAACATCAAACTGTTGTAAACTTTGACAAGTACCTATACTTGGAGGAATGCTTCCTTCTAAATTGTTTTGAGACAAAAACAATTCAGCCAATTGAGTGAGGTTGCCAATAGAGCTTGGGATTTTCCCTAACAATTTGTTTCCTGATAAATCCAGTCCTTGCATCTTTTGAAACTTCCCAAAATAGGTAGGTATCATACCTGTGAAAAGATTATTCTCCATACCCAAGACATTTAAGTTGATGAGATTCTGCAATGCAACAAGAATAGTTCCATATATTTTATTGCCTCCCAAATAAAATCCAGTGAGTTGTATTGACAAGTTGCCTATAGAACTAGGCAAAACACCTTCAAATTGGTTTTCCGTAAATGCTAGCACATTTATTTTGCTACAGTTTCTTAGAGACATTAAAAAGTCCAAATCCCTTCCTAATTTATTCTTACTAATATGCAAGAATTTAAGATCTCGTAGATAACCCAAATTAGTTGGAACTGATCCCACAAAGCTATTATTGCTAAGGTCAAGTTTTTGAAGTTTAGAAGCATTGCATAAAGAACTAGGGATTGGCCCAAATAATTTGTTATCACTTAATAAAAATTGTTGGAGATTAGGGAGAGTATGGCCTATATTTTCTGGAAGGGTACCACTAAGTTGGTTTAGTGTAAATGCCAAGAATTTAATAGATGATATATTGTAGAGAGAAGGGGGGACCACATCGTTCAGTTTATTGGTTCCAACTGCGAAAAATGATAAGCTTTTCAAACGGCCTACGCTTTCTGGAATATTTCCTCGTAATTCATTATAGGCTGCTGAAAAAATTTTGAGAAATGAAAGATTTCCCAAGAAGCCTGGGATTCCTCCTATGAAATAATTTCTGGCCACCTGAAGAGATATAAGCTTGGTCAAAGAGCCAAGCTCCATGGGAATTTTCCCAGTAAGTTTGTTTACCGAGACGCTCATCAGCCTAAGTTCGGAGCAGTTGGACAAGCTTGTTGGAATTTCTCCTCCAAGCGTGTTATTCAAAAGATTGAGATCTCGCAGTTGGAATAAATGACCAACTTCTTTTGGAATTTCACCATAGAAGCTATTGTGTTAGGTTCTAAAGATTTAGGAATTTATGTATTTAGAACTCTAATTTGCATTGTTGGCAAATCATGATCAAAACAGACTATTTAGTCTTATTTAGACTTGCTCAAAGTTGGGTCTTTCATGTAAAGTTGGAATCGAGTGGCTACAAGATGCATTGGTGCATTTCGGCCTGGCTCGATCAATCGAAGGAAAGGCTTGATCAATCGAATCTCGGGTAGAATGTTTTTCTGCAGAATATTCCAGCTCAGCCCTAACTCATTAAACATTTTAGGTTTTCTGTTTTTACCCTAGGTATATAAAGAAAAACCCTAGCCACGTTTTTAGAGTTGCTCAAGTTGTATTGTTGCTCATACTTTTCAGTTTTGTGTAAATCTCTTGTGAGATCTAGATGAGATTTCCTTTACACAAAGGTTAGGGTTTTCAAGGTAGAGATTACTTCAACATCTTGATGATCAACTCGGTTGCTACCATTGAAGTTTAAAGAATATCAAGTATGGGTGCTTGTAGCTGATTGGAGAATCCAAGAAAGAAGGAGTCCGTGGATTCGGAGCTTGCATGTGGTCGTGTCAGTAAGTTCTACTAGTGGGTAGCATTAGGAAGTCAAACGGGGAGTTTGTAGTCCTTCTGTATGAACTTCGATTCTTTCACATAGTGGATTCAAGTTTACCTTGAGAATAGATAGGTCAAATCCTCCCTAGGTTTTTACCGTGTGGTTTCCTAGGTGATCATATCATTGTGTCTTTTATTATTCCACTGCTTTATTATTTTGATATGATTGTATGTTTGTGATAACCTAGAATTGCTTAAATTGACTAAGTAAATCACTTGGCTAATTAACTAAGTTAATCTGTTTGTTTTAAGGGGTCTAAAACCGTTCAAGTGGTATCAGAGCGGGTAGCTCTCTTGTTAGAGATTTTTGATCTCTGAGCTGATCCTTGACCCCTGCTGTCATGGATTTTTGGAAAATCATTTTGCTTATATATCAACTTGTCTACTTGTTGTCTTTGCCTCTTGTTGTTTCTGTTAAATCTTTTCTTGAGTATCTTGGCATAATCACATGTGATAAGAATTATTTATGCTATATTGCTTTACCGCCTTAAAGGCACGCGATTCTTGTCTTTGGTATTTGGATAGTGGTTGTTCCAGGCATATGACAGGAAACAAAAGTTTATTCAAAACTCTTTTTGAAGGAAAGATTGGAACAGTCACTTTTGGAGATGGGAGCAAATCTGTGATTAGAGGTATTGGAACTATGGATATTCCAGGATTGCCAGTATTTGAAGATGTTTGGTATGTTGATGGACTGAAGGCAAATTTACTTAGCATAAGCCAGATTTGCGACAACGGGTTAAATGTTTTTTTCACCAAGTATGAATGTGAGATACTTGATGGAGGAGGTGACTGTATGTGTGTTGGTGTAAGGACAATTGACAACTGTTATGGCATAACACCAAGTGTGAACAACAAGTGCTTTAGTGCAAAAATTGATCAAGTTGACTTGTGGCATCAACGATTGGGACATGCCAGTCATAAGCAGTTAGAGAAGATTTCCAAATGTGAGGCAGTTATTGGTTTACCTAAGTTTGAGAAGATAGAGAAGAGCATTTGTGGACCATGTCAGATAGGTAAACAAGTGAAATCCAAGCATCCGTCTGTGACTAGTGTTCAAACTTCAAGACCTCTAGAATTACTGCACATTGATCTCATGGGTCTTGCTAGAGTTCAAAGTTTGGGTGGAAAGAAGTATATTCTAGTTGTTGTGGATGATTTTACTAGATATACTTGGGTTGTGCTCTTGAAAGATAAAGCTGAGGCTCCTGAGAAGATGATACATCTGTGCAAGAAATTACAGGTTGAAAAAGATACTGTGATAGCCAGAATAAGGAGTGATCATAGAAGATAATTTGAGAATACCAAACTGGCTACTTTCTACAATGATCAAGGCATTCATCAAGAGTTCTCTTTGCCCAAGACACCTCAACAAAATGGGATTGTGGAAAGGAAAAATAGGGTTGTACAGGAAATGGCACGGGTTATGTTACACAACAAAAAGTTGCCAAAATCCTTCTGGGGAGAAGCAGTTAACACTGCTTGTCATATCCTCAATCGTGTGTATTTCAGACCTGACTCCAAGAAAACTCCCTATGAACTCTGGAGAGGGAAGAAGCCCGTCGTCAAATATTTCAGAATATTTGGCAATGACTGCTACATTCTATGTGGTAGAGAGAACCGAGAAAAGTTTGATGCGAAAAGTGACAAAGGATATTTTTTAGGGTACTCTTCCACTAGTAGAGCATATGAAGTGTACAATTTAAGAACCAAAACAGTCATGGAATCTTCAAATGTTGTGATAAATGATGAAGTGTGTTCAGAAGCACCTACAGAAAGCACTGCTCTTGCTCATGATAAGTCTTTTGAAGTTGATGATTCACTTCTTGCTGAGTATGTTGGGAAACATAGTGAGGAAGAGTTGTTGGTGTTAAATGATACAGTTTCAGTACCATCAAATTCAGAACCATCCACTCCGGTTCGTGAAACTCAACAGATACAAAGTAAGCTCAGTCCTCCATCTAAACAGAAAGGTACCTCCACATCTTTAGTAAAAGGTCCATCTTCTAGAGTGAGACTGAATCATCCATCCACAAATATATTGGGTAGTTTGAATGATAACATGAGATTGAGATCAAAAGCCTTGAATGTGATTACTCACTCATGTTATCTGTCCCAATTTGAATTGAAGAAGGTGGACAAAGCACTTCAAGATGCTGATTGGGTAAATTCCATGCATTAAGAACTTCATCAATTCATTCGGAATGATGTGTGGGAACTAGTTCCTAGACTGAAGAGTGTAAATGTGATTGGAACTAAGTGGATCTTTAAGAACAAGTCAGATGAACATGACACTGTGATCAGAAACAAATCAAGACATGTTGCACAAGGATACACACAAGTGGAAGGAATTGATTTTGATGAGACTTTTGCACCATTGGCTAGGTTAGAATCCATCCGGATATTGTTGGCCATAGCAAGTTATCTAAACTTCAAGCTGTATTAAATGGATGTCAAGAGTGCTTTATTGAATGGGATGCTACAAGAAGAAGTCTATGTTGAGCAACCCAAAGGCTTTGTTGATCCTCACAGACTGGATGATGTCTACAAATTGAAGAGAGCTCTCTATGGGTTGAAACAAGCTTCTAGGGCTTGGTATGATAGATTGACTGCATATCTCACTGAGCATGGTTTCAAAAGGGGATCTGCAGATACAACTCTCTTCATAAGAAAGGATAAGACTGGTTTTATTGTAGCTCAAATTTATGTAGATGACATTGTTTTTGGTGCTACTAATGATTCTCTTGCTCATTCTTTTACAGATGAAATGAAGGCAATGTTTGAAATGAGCATGGTTGGTGAACTGACTTACTTTTTGGGATTGCAGGTAAAGCAAACAGAGTCAGGAATCTACATAAATCAAGCCAAGTATGCAAGAAATCTGGTGAAAAGATTTGGATTGGACAAGGCTGCTCATGCTAGAACACCAATGGCTGCTAATACAAAATTAACAATTGATCCATCAGGTGAGTCTGTTGATGTTACTTTGTATAGAAGCATGATTGGATGTCTGTTGTATTTGACTGCTAGTAGGCCTGATATATCTTTTAGTGTTAGTATTTGCTCTAGATTTTAGTCCAATCCTAAGGTTTCTCATTTAAATGTTGTTAAGAGAATTATAAAATATGTGAGTGGAACCTGTGATTATGAACTATTTTATTGCAAGGAGTCTAATTTGTCTCTTGTTGGGTTTTCTGATTCTGATTGGGCTGGGAATGCTAATGACAAAAAAAGCACCACTGGGGGGTGTTTTTATGTAGGAGCCAATCTTGTGGCTTGGATGAGTAAGAAGCAAAATTCTGTTTCTTTATCCACTGCTGAGGCAGAATATATTGCTGCTGGGAGTTGTTGTTCTCAGCTCCTTTGGATGAAAAAGATGTTGAGTGATTATGGGATTCCTTAAGACACCATGGTTGTCTATTGTGATAATTCCAGTGCTATAGATATATCTAAGAATCTTGTTCAGCACTCTAAGACCAAACACATTGAACTTAGATATCACTTCATTAGGGATTTGGTTGAAAAGAAAATTGTTGTTCTTGAGTATATCCCTATTGATCGTCAAAATGCTGACATCTTTACCAAACTGCTTGATGGAAGTAAGTTTGAGACACTTCGTCAAGTGATTGGTGTGCTTTGGTGTCCTTAGTCTCTTTTGGCTTTCATGGTCCTTGTGCTTCATTGCCCATTCCTCTGTGACCATTGTTCTTTGGTTTTAGTGTTTTTGTGTTTTTTTCTAGGACTTGCATTGCATTACATTCATGCATTTCATTCTAGGATTTATTTTTTTTCATTTTAATAAAAAAAAATAATTAAAAAAAAAAAGGAAAGCAAAAGAAAGCAAAAATGTGTTTGACATTGTTTTTCTTGGTTTTTGAAAACAAGGTTGGTCAATTTATTTTCACATAACATGTCTTATGTATCTTGTTTAGCTTTGATGAGCTTATTTCTTGCACTTGACTAGTTGAAACTTTGTAGTGCATGTTGTGTGGGAAAGATGTTTATGGCATTTATCACTTTGTCTTGATCTTGAAGTCACATATTGTTTGACTGTCGGACTTGATCATTTTGAGAAAGGCATAAATAACCATCTCACCACTATTCACTAACCAATCATGAACACCTTAGTGCATATCATAAGATTTTGTGCTCGAGAAAGTGTAGCACATGCACAAAAAGAACATAAGGTGTAGCCACAGTTTAATTGCTAAATGCTTAAAATTGGTGTGTACTATTAGGCTTAATGCCAATTCACTTAATTCAAATTGGTGTGTACTATTAGGCTTGATGCCAATTCACATAATTAAGAGGCTAAATACAAGAAGCTTACAAGATTGCAAGCTTATGTTCTAGGAGATGTGGGAGTTATATGATGTAACTCTTTAGGTGATAGTCTCTTTTAAATTCTGTGTGATGAATTTTGTAGACTTTGTGATTGATTTCTATTTGCATATCACCTCACATGTATCTCAAGTTTTTGCTAGTTTGCACACACTACACGAGTTACTCTTTGCTAAACACTGTACATGTAATTGTATGTGTTTTTGGTTTGACCAACCAAGTTTAAAAATATCTTGAGAATTATGCAAAACATTATTTTTGGCTGTGAAATTAAATGAAGAACTGGCTGAAACTGTCTTTGGAGAAATTGGGATTACAATTTTGGGTTTTTGAAAAAGGATTTCATTTCATTTCATACTTATGCATTGTGTTTCTGTTTTTTAATGCTTTGAGGAGTTTTTTTTAAAAAATTGGTTTGATTTTTCAAAACTGGAATTTTTCCCAAAACACTGTGATCCGCTACCTATTTCGATCGATCCAGTCTGTTTTTCGATCGATTGAAAATTTTAAATTTCTTTTTAAAAATTTCTGAGTGACTCGATCAATCGAAAGTTCGATCAATCGAAAGTCGTGAATCAACCTTTTCAAATAGTGTTCTTTGACTGATTCTCTTCACTTTTCAAAAGCTTTTTCAAACTTTCTTTTCTCTATCCGAGTTGGCACGGATCTACAGTGATTTTTTGTCATTTTCCTCCAAAATTTTTGCAAGATTTCTCTTTCCTGTAGCTGATAAGTCTCTTTTGCCCCTCATTTTTGGTTTTAATTGCATTTTTCATGCATTTTCTCTCTAATTTTCGGACCTCTCTAAATTTGGGATTTTTGATGATTCATGCCCAATTTTGTGCAATTGATCAATGGGTTTTTATGGGGACATGTTATAAACTTGATTGTGATTGATTAATTTGATCAATTTTGAGTTTTGTGAGAAATTGAAATTTCTAGGGTTTATGTTTGGTTCCGAATTGGGGATTTTGTTCAATTAGGTTGAAATTGATGAAATTGGCTTGTTGATTGGATGTGATTAGGCATTATAATCTATGTGTTATGTATTGTAATGCTTAATTCATCCATGTGCTTCAAAATTTTTCAAGTGGTTTTAAAATTTTTTGGGGTTTTTGTTAGAAACTCTTTGCTCAAGCCATTTTTCTTCAATTGAACTTAATTTTGAACTTTGGTTACTGCATTAGTACATGCATCATGCCATTTTAACTGTTCATGCATCATATAGATTTTTGCTCTATATTTTTTTTGTGCTAATTTGCAGTCTGCCCTTTGTTTTTTTATTTTTATTTTTTTCTCTCTTCCTTGTGTCTCTGTCCTTTCCTTAGCATCATGCCTAGGAAGACTAGAGCTCGTAGGTCCATCCCCTCACCTACTCCTTCCCCTCCATCTTTTGACCGAGTGAAATTTCCTAGTGAGAAAAACCAGGAAATTTATGAGAAGCTGAATCTTAGGTGTAAGATTTGGTTTGAGCAGTCTGTTATTCTAGATGAGTTAGATCCTGCCATTAGGGCAAACATAGAGCGTCGGGGCTGGTTACCCTTGGTGGATATTTCTGATCCTCCTCCACCTGCTACCTTGATCCGAGAGTTCTATTCGAACATCTCGATCTGCGTCTATGATTCCAACACTTTAGTAAAGAGTTGGATATGAGACGTAGAGTACACCATTATTCCTACAGTACTGGCTGATGCTCTTGGGGTACCTTTGGTCTAGCACCTTGTCTATCCCTATGATGAGTCTCCAGTTTTGAGTGATATCATGTCTTACATCACTAGGTCATCTATCCAGTGGGGTTTTGATCCTCAGATCACCACTGCTGAGCTTTCTGAGCTACACTATCTTATTTTTAGGATAGCGTGTCATTGCTTTTGGCCCATTTCTCATCTGCACACCATTCCTCTCGAGAGGTGTGTATTTCTGTACGCTCTTGTTACTGATGCTCCTATCAGTTTTCCCCACTTGTTCCTTCGTTCTTTGAACGAAGTATATAGGAGTTCATCTTTTGCTCATGCACTGGTTCATCCTATTTTTATTCATAGGATTCTTCTTTACTTAGGTATAGAGGATTTCCCTTCGTTGGAGCCTGTGCATGTTATAGGTCCCATAGGTGCGTCTTTTCTTAGACAGAGAGCTGCTCATCTTCGAGCTGGCTCTAAACAGCCTAGGTCTGAGCCTTCTGGGTCCGCACCTCCTCCCTCTTCTTTTACAGGTCCTACTGGTGAGGATGTTCCTAATCCTGATGATGCTGCTGCTACTGCTGTTCCTCCACTTCCATCAGATGACTTTGATATCCTTTGTACTTTGGAGGCTGTCATGACCGTCCAGGCGGCTCATGGTCAGCTTTTGGTGGACATTTTTGACGAGATCCGAGCTTTACGAGCTGATCTGGCGCATCTTCGATCACCGTTACTATCTCCTTTTGATGATGGATTGTGATTGCCCTTTGGCATTCCGTCACAAAAAGGGGGAGTAGAGTTTGTAGAGGAGTTTTTGTAGTTAGGGAGATTTTTTTTTGTTTTGTGGAGTAGATTGTATTTAGGCGCTTCACCTTGTATATCATTTTTTTTGGGATATTCATGTTAGGGGGAGTAACATTGATTGATATATATGATTTTTTGTTGAATCTTGTTTCTTTGGATTCACTGTTTATTGATTTATATACTTTGAGTTATTCATTGATATATGTCTTTATTATGTGTTGTGTGAATCATACAAGAATGTTATACCTGTTTATATACTATTTTCTGTCACACATGCATTTATGCGTTTGTTGAGTATTTCAGGAATATACAGGTTGATTCAATTGAGCTGCTGTCTACACTTGTAACTGATAGATAGTAATTAGGATTGAATTTTAGTTTTTATGAGCATTATTTTGTAAAGGGCTGTTTAATTGTAAACTTTGAGCTTATTGTGTGTGTTTTGTCACGGATTGCCAAAAGGGGAGTTTGTTAGGTTCTAAAGATTTAGGAATTTATGTATTTAGAACTCTAATTTGTATTGATGGCAAACCATGATCAAAACAGGTTATTTAGTCTTGTTTAGACTTGCTCAAAATTGGGTCTTTCATGTAAAGTTGGAATCGAGTGGCTGCAAGATGTATTGGTGCATTTCGGCCTGACTTGATCGATCGAAGGAAAAGCTCGATCAATCGAATCTCGGGCAGATTGTTTTTTTGCAGAATATTCCAGCTCAGCCCTAACTCATTAAACGTTTTGGGTTTTCTATTTTTACCCTAGGTATATAAAGAAAAACCCTAGCCACGTTTTAAGAGTTGCTTCAGTTGTATTGTTGCTCATACTTTTCTGTTTTGTGTAAATCTCTTGTGAGATCTAGAGGAGCTTTCCTTTACACAAAGCTTAGGGTTTTCAAGGTAGAGATTACTTCAACATCTTGATGATCAACTCGGTTGCTACCATTGAAGTTTAAAGATTATCAAGCGTGGGTGCTTGTAGCTGATTGGAGAATCCAAGAAAGAAGGAGTCCGTGGATTCGGAGCTTGCACGTGATCGTGTTAGTAAGTTCTACTGGTGGGTAGCATTAGGAAGTCAAGCGGGGAGCTTGTAGTCCTTCTGTATGAACTTCGATTCTTTCATATAATAGATTCAGGTTTACCTTGAGGATAGCTAGGTCAAATTCTCCCCAGGTTTTTACCATGTGGTTTCCTGGGTGATTTTATCATTGTGTCTTTTATTATTCCGCTGCTTTATTATTTTGATATGATTGTATGTTTGTGATAACCTAGAATTGCTTAAATTGACTAAGTAAATCACTTGGCTAATTAACTAAGTTAATCTGTTTGTTTTAAGGGGTCTAAAACCGTTCATATTGTTTTGAAGGTGGATGGCCCTAAGAAAAGTGAGGTTGCCAATGTATGGTGAAATGGTTCCACGCAAATTATGGGCTTCTAGTTCTAAGGTTGTGACTCTTTGATGACGGTGGCCACATGTAATTCCATGCCAGTTGCAGAACTGGATAGAGTCATTCCAAAAGCTCAAGATTCCATGTGGGTCATAATCAATGGATTCTTTAAATTTGAGTAGAGCCAAATGATCAGTTACATTTGTTGAGGGGACAGAAGCGGTTGGTTGCAAGCATAGTAGGGTTATAGCAAATAGTAGAATCATATGAAGGTGCATAAACAATGTATGGAAACTGGGTTTGTGAACCTTCATTGGTTTGGACAAGCAAGAAGCTGATGAAATTGAAGGGCGAGGCAGAACTAGATTCAGAAGTTTGTATTATATATAGCTTTATCAGTTATCGAGATGAAATATAAGAGATCTTAACAGTTTCCAAAGTTAATGGGTATTTAAATCTTATTTTGCATTAAAATTTCCAATTTTATTAAAAATATTAAATTAATTTCGTGCAAGCTAGAGTATCACGCGAATGTGTACTAACTTCTTTTTTCACTGAGAATGTGTACTAACTTCTATATATGACAAACAATTACTGAGCGACAACTAATTAGCAAAAACAAAATTACTATGTTGAGTCTGTGTTAATTTGCTTATGTATTCTTACCATCACCCCATGAATATATACATAACTATCGGGTAATTTTTAAATATTTTCAGAGCATAATAAATAATGGGGTTTGTTTATTAAATTTAGAGTAGAGTTTATAATAATTGTAAAAGATGGGAGTCTCATCTAAATATACTCCAAAAGTATGTAAAAATTTAAACAATCGATGTATTTTAATTTTTTTGAATGAATTTTTTATTGAATATTTTGTTCATTTGTTTCGTTTAGTTTAATCTTGTTGTTGTTTAAACTATTTTTGTTGTTATCTGCACTAATTTTTATTTATTTTCTTTTTTGAAGAGTTATCTGCACTAATTTTTAGAGTCATGTCTAGCTACATTGTCAATTTATTGAAAGCGTTGAATCTAAAAATAAAAAAATTTGATGGTGTGCATGCGTCCAAGAAAGACCCAATACCTCGGACAAAGAACCCTGGGTCGACTTCTCTACCTTGTGATTTGTGTCATCAACAATGGACCTGAGACCAAACAAACTACTCTACCGTGTGATTTGAGGCATCAATAATGGACCACTTTCCTAAAAACAAAGGGCTTACGATTTGTATTGGTGCAAAGCACATGAGTTTGAACTTTGAATTATCTTCATTCTAAATTAGGCCCTATTAGCAGGTCTAGGAATATTAATCCCTTTCCCAAGAGGACCTACCTTGGAGATGGTCTTTCCCATTTGATTAGGATTAAATTTGTCTGCTCTTTATTTATTTATTTAAAAAATTTGTCTGCTCTGTGTGAGATGCAAGAGGACATTGAATCTGATGTTGAAGATGACGATGCGCAAGAAGATGGTCTCAGAGTTTGTTTTTCCAGAGAGGAGAAGACTCGGATGCGATCTCCTTGGTATCAAGGTCTTATTATCAAGCCGTTTGGAAGCAAGGTGGGGTACACTTATTTGGTATCCAAGCTTCGTGGCATGTGGAATCCGAAAGGAGGTATGGATTGTATAGATTTGGGCTTTGACTTCTTTCTTATTAAGTTTGAACTTAGTGAAGATGTGGATTACATTCTCAAAGGAGGACCTTGGTTTATAGGTCAGAATTTTCTTACTATTAGACAATGGGAGCCTGAATTCCAAGCATCATCTGCTACGCTTTCCTCTGTCGCAGTTTGGGTCAGGCTGCCTGAGCTGCCTATTGAGTTCTATGAACACAATGCTCTGTTAAAGATTGGCAGAGCAATTGGACCGGTTTTACGGATTGATGCTAATACGGCGAATGGAGTCCGTGGACGATTTGCCCGTTTGTGTGTACAAGTGAACCTGGACAAGCCTCTTGAAAAAACCATTTATCTTGGGAAGCTGAAGCAGGTCATCCAATATGAGGGCATCGGAACTCTTTGCTTTGCTTGTGGAAGAATAGGCCATTACCGGGAAGCTTGTCCATTTGTGGTACGTGAGTATCCTACTAATATGCAGGGAAGCTCAGAAAATAATGGTCAAGAAGAGCAGAATCCTGGTGCTGGTAACTATGAGATGGAGAAGAATGCAAGGGAACAAAAAGAGGACTATGGGGAATGGATGTTGGTGGCGCGGCGCAAGTCAGCCAACAGAGGCCGAGAGAAGCCAAGTGGCTCTAAGGGGAGCCAGATGGGGGAGTCTTCCAACTCGGGCTATGAAAAGATAGGAGCTAGCACCTCGGATAGTGGTAGGGTGGCTGTGAAGAGAAAGGCGTCAGTTGCTCAGCAATCAAATCAGCTCATTAGAGTTGATGGGAAGAGTACTCTTGTTAAGGAAAACCACTCCAGTGTGAGGCAGAAGGAAGTAGGTCTTGTTGACTCTTGTAAAAAGACTATGGGCTTGGTAAGTGAGGAAGCGTGCTTTACTTTTGGGGCTAACTCAAGCCCAATCAAACTTAATGGGCCGAATATGAGTCCTGAGGGTACTTTGAAGAATACACGGCCTTCTTATAAACCAGGTTCAGGGAGTAAAGAAAAGGAAGGCATTAGTCAGAGTGGTTGCAAGTATGGAGAGAGCAAAAAATTGGGCAATGTTCTACAAAAGCAAAATAATTCCAATCGGAGACGAAACTATCAGGTGGATCAAGCAAGACCCAACGAAAATCTGGGGATGGTTCGACTTGGAACTGATGCTGGCTTGGAAGAATCTATTTCCGCTGACGGCGGAGAGCAGCGAGTTGGGGTTTTTGCCGTTATCGAGCACGGCATGGGAGGAGACACCAAATCCGTGGTGGAGGTTTGCGACGGACAGACCAGCACTACCACCACTTCCTCTTCCAAACTCAACCTTGTTAAAGACAAGTTCAGAGGAGCTACTCTCGGAAAGATCACTATCCGAAATGGAAAGGGAGATGATGCTGATGGAGATTGCAGAGAAGAAGGTCCTTATGGGCAAAGCAGCGGAGTGCGTCATGTTAGGGAACCTGAACATGGTGAAGATGATCCGTTGTGTGGGAATAAGGTTTCAGGGTACCTTCCTAGCCAAGATGTCTGTGGGGGAGAGGGGTATTATCCATCACTCGGTAACTCTGTTCCGAGAGATGCTGATGAGCAAGGCGGAGGTGATGGGGGAATGGAGGTTGAGGAACATTGAGTTTCCCTCTGCATCTGTGGTTGCTGACTTGTCTTTGTCTACTATTAAGATGATGAATACGTTGATTTGGAATTGTAGGGGTGCTATGAAACCTCAGTTCAGGAAAACTGTGTTAGACTTGGTGGAGTGGCATACTCCAATGGTGATGGTCATCACAGAAACTCGTATGAGCGGGGCTAGAGCAGAGGAAATGATTGAGTCTCTGCCTTTTGATGGGTCGGTGGTCGCTGATTCTATTGGATTCGCGGGTGGCATTTGGCTTCTTTGGAGGAATGACATGGTGAACGTGGAGGTCCTTGCATCAACTGAACAGGAGATCCATGCAATTATCCGGGTAAGATCTCAAACTCTTAGCTGGATTATTAGTGCCATATATGCTAGTCCTAGGTTTGTTGAAAGATGTATGCTTTGGGACAACCTTAAACTGATTGCTACCTTACATGACCTCCCTTGGGCCCTTATGGGGGATTTTAATGAGGTTATTAATGAGGATGAAAAGGCTGGGGGTAATCCTATTTGTCAAAGAAGGGTACGGGCTATTATGGATTGCATGTCTGAGTGTCACATGTTGGATTTGGGTTTTTCGGGGCCCAAATTTACTTGGACTAATAAAAGGGAAGTAGGGGGGCTCATACAATGTAGACTGGATAGAGTTTGGGCCAACACTGAATGGAAGGCAGCGTTCCCTGAAGCTGCTGTCACTCACTTGGCGAGAGTCAATTCTGACCATTGTCCCCTTTTACTTAGATTAGATGCTCATGTTTCTTATGAGTCAAGTCGGCCTTTTAGATTTCAACCTATGTGGATGAGTCATGAAGGTTTCCCTGCCATTGTTAATGAATCCTGGAATGGTATGGAGAATAATCTTATGGATGCAGTTAATAGGTTTACCTTCAAAGCTCAAAGGTGGAACAAAGAAATCTTTGGGAATATCTTTGCAAGGAAGAAGCTCATCATGGCAAGACTTCTTGGGACACAGAGAAGCATAGCCCACAGGCCTAATAATTTTTTGATTAATCTCCAAGAGCAATTGTCCAGAGAATACAATGAAATACTTCAGCTTGAAGAAGAGTTATGGGCTATGAAATCGAGGGTCAATTGGACCATTTTTGGAGAAAGAAACACTAATTATTTTCATAATTCTACGCTGGCTAGAAGAAGTAAGAACAGAATTTGCAGCATCATGAATGATGAAGGGGAGTGGGTGCATGACTTGGATCAAGTACAAGAAATTTTTACTAACAGCTTTATCAAGCTGTACCAAATTGACCAGCTAGCTTGCCCTTGGGTGCAGAACTGGGATTCTGATTGGTGCTTGAAACTAGAAGATGAGGAGACAAGGTTTATGGGCCAAATGCCTACCGATAAGGAGATTTGGGATGCTCTTAACTCTATGAAGCCCTATAAGGCTCCTGGGTGTGATGGGTTGCATGCGGGGTTCTACCAAAGGTTCTGGCTTGTGGTTGGAGATTTGGTAAAAAATGAGGTGAAGAATATCTTTGCTAACCAAATTATGCCTGATGTACTTAACCAGACTCTGCTTGTTTTGATTCCCAAACAACTAGGGCCTGAAACTGTCAGTCAGTATCGCCCTATTAGCCTTTGTAATACCGTCTACAAAATTGTTACTAAGATTCTGGTTCTTAGGCTTCGTCCTCTTATTCCTAAGCTCATTTCTCCCATGCAAGCCGCTTTTCTTGAAGGTCGTAGGGGTTCGGATAATGTTATTATTGCCCAGGAGTTGATATATTCCTTGAGAAATAGGAGGGGTAAAGATGGCTTCATGGTGGTGAAGATTGACTTAGAGAAAGCCTATGACCGCTTAGAGTGGAGCTTCATTCGGATGGTACTCACTCACTTTGGATTCCCCGATAATATTATCCGTCTTATTATGAGTTGTGTTTCAACTACCTCTACTTCATTGCTTTTTAATGGTAGTAAGCTCGGTTCCTTTTATCCCTCAAGGGGCATCAGGCAAGGAGATCCTATGTCTCCTTATATATTCCTTCTTTGCATGGAGTTTTTGGGAGCTCAAATCTCTAGAATGTGTGAGGAGCACCGGTGGGATTCAGTTAAAGCCTCAAGAAATGGTCCGGGTTTCTCTCATGTGTTTTTTGCGGACGACATTCTGCTGTTTGCTAAAGCGAATAACAAGAATTGCACGGCTATCTTGGAGGTACTCAATAATTTTTGTAACTTAGCTGGTCAAAAGGTGAATGTTGGTAAATCAAGAATCTTCTTTTCTCCTAATGTGGCTGGTAGGAGAAAGAGGACTATCTGCAGAAGACTTGGTTTAATTGCCACTAATAATATCGGAAGATATTTGGGATTTCCTATCATTCATAAAGGTCGTGTGGGGAACGCTTTTAATTTTATTCTTGAAAAAGTTCAGAACAAGCTAGCTGGATGGAAAACTAAATTTCTGTCAAGAGCGGGGAGGCTTGTTCTTGCCAAATCTGCGGCTGCCCCTATTGCTGAATACTATATGCAATGCCATAACCTGCCAGCCAATGTTTGTAATTCTCTTGATAAAATGATGAGAGATTTCATTTGGGGGTCAACCGAAGAGAGAAGAAGAATGCACATGGTTAAATGGGGTACTGTTACTCTTCCAAAAGAGTTGGGTGGTTTGGGGATTTTTTCTATGAAGCAAAGGAATGCAGCCATTTTAGCCAAGCTGTGTTGGAGATTGGCTCATGAGGAGGAGAAGCCGTGGGTGATGATGTTGGCATCTAAGTATCTCTGCTCCAGTAGAACCACTGTGGAAGGTTCCAAGCTGCCTTGTTCACCTATCTGGGCAGCTTGCAAGAAGGGTGGTCCTATTTATGTGAAGGGGTTGAGATGGATGGTAAATAATGGTGAGTCTGTTAATTTGTGGAAGGATTTATGGCTGCCTTGTGGGAGGCTAAGAGAGCTGGTTGAGGGCCCCTTAAACCGGGGAGAAGATATGTGTACTGTGCGACAATGCTTTGATGATAATCAGGCATGGATGGGTTCAAGCGTATCCTTTGAGCTCCCTGAACATGTTCTTAATGCCATCAGGGCTACTCCTCTATCCTATGATCCTTCCAAGAGGATTTTCTCCTGTGGAACCATTCTAAGAATGGATCCTTTTCCATTCAAGCAGCATATCTTATTGCTATGGGATTAAATCCTCTGAATCTGGTTTCTGTGTCATTCAAGTGGGTGTGGAGTACTGAAACTTTTCCAAAAGTTCAATTCCTTATTTGGTTGTGCCTCCATGATAGTCTTCCCACGGCCTCTGTTCTGGGTTCTAGAGGTTTAAATATTGGAAAAATGTGTAGAATGTGTAGTAATGATAATGAAAACATAGATCACTTGTTTAAAGATTGTGAAATTGCTCATTTATTTTGGGAGCAGGTACAAGTTCCCCATTGCTATAGAAACTCTTTTAAACTCCCTTTTAAGGTTTGGTTGGAAGTTAATTGTAAAGATGAAATGAATATTGATGTCAAAGGAGTTCCTTGGAAGGTTCTTTTTCCAATGGGATTGTGGCAGCTGTGGGTTCATAGAAATGAATTTTTGTTTAAGACAGGTACTATTGATTCGCTGGCGTGGAGAAGATGCATTCATAACAGTGCTGAATTCTTCTCAATTGGCTGTGTGGACAAGGCCAAGAAACCAAAAACCGTGATTCCAGTGGGGTGGGTGAAGCCTGCTAGTGGTTGGGTGAAGCTCAACACAGATGGTTCAGTAATGAAGAATCCGGACAGAGCAGGGGGAGGTGGCTTACTTCGTGATCATGAAGGGAATTGGCTGATGGGATTTGTGAGGGGGTTCGGTTTCACTAACAGTGCATTGGCTGAACTTTGGGCTTTGAGGGATGGGTTAACACTTGCTAAGGAGATGGGGATACAACGAATTATCATTGAACTTGATGCTTTATGTGTTGTGATGCTGATGAATAATGGTACTGATAATTTACTTATGGAACCTCTTTTATCCGACTGTAGGAATCTGCTGCAAGAATTTCCGAGCAAGCGGGTGACTCATGTTTTCCGGGAAGCAAACCAATGCGCTGATGCTCTGGCTAGAATAGGCGCGCAATCCTTGTATAGCTACCAGGTCTTTTGTAATCCGCCGCCTGTGGTGGAAAGTTTGTTGGCTGCTGATAAAGCTAGCACTTTTTGTAATAGACTGGTTAATTCCTAGCTTTAATTTATATCATGGTTGACCGAAAAAAAAAAAAAAAAACAAATTGCGTGGCTGTTATAAAATAGAGAACTCACAAGAACTTCATAAATTTGGGTGTTTTGAGTTACAATATGCTATTAATTTCGCAGGTTAAACTCTCTAGACTTTTAAGCATTTTGTGCACGAGGATATACCAATTTAACTTTTAACTTACATCACAATGTTTAATTAGTTTTGTTTGTAAAAGTTTTTGTTGGATATTATCATTATTATGCATCACAAAGATTATGTTCAAATTTATTTAACAATTTGCAATCCTTTGTGAGTGTGTGCTTATGAATTTCAATTATTTCAAGATCTAAATTGGCATTGTCGTCATTGCTAAATATTTGTTATTTCTTGTAGCGATTTTAGGAATTTTTCTTAGAATAGTCATTAAAAAAATTTAAATTATACAAAATCTAATTATAAAAAAAAACACGTAAACATGTGAAATTTTACAATTTCCTTTTACTAAAAGAATGAAAAGGCACCCCCACACCCTTAGTATGATGGTCGCTCTACAAGTATAAGTTTTTGTACGGTATGGGGGCAAGAGCCGGACTTTAAATCTTCAGAAGGAAACTTTACACGTATACACTTATATTAGATTAAAGTAAAATTCTATTTCAGATAAAAAAAAAGAACAAACAAACAAAAGCAAAATGAAAAAGTAAAAATAGATTAATTAATGAGAATGCTAAGATGAGAGTAATAAAGTTAGAGAGTCTAATCATGAGGATAGAAAAAAAAATGGAGAGAGAGAGAGAGGTAGTGAGCCAGAAATGATCACTGTTGACACTGCAAGCCAAGACACCAAGGTGAGCAAATTAAAGTTGCTACAACGGCAACTATAAAGCCTAAGAGAAGTCACTGTCATAGTAGTATTTCTTTTCGTATCATTTTTTTTTTTTAGGAAAAATGAAATTACAAATTATTTTTAAAGAATAGATCGAATGAATTACGAATTTGAATAATAATTTTTTTTCATATTTTTTTTGTTTTTGAATTATTTTGAATATTTTGTTCGTTTGTTCTGTTTGGTCTAATCTTGTTATTGTTTGTACTTTTTTTTGTGTGGTTATTTTGACTAATTTTTAGGAGTCCAAATCTTCTGTCTCATCAATTGTGCTCCACTTCATGCTCCACCAATAAAACTTGGACAACTAGCCTGTCTCATTAAATGAGATAACTTTGACTTTTATAAGAGAGGCTAGTTGTCTCATTTAATGAGATATCTCATTTAATGAAAAAGGTTAGTGATGGGTGTTGTGTGTCATATATGCTTTAGGGAGGTCCTACACTGTTTGTTGTGTGTCATATATGATTCATCAAATATTGGGTAGTGATGGGTGATTGGTCTTCTATTGGTTTAAAGTCTTATATAATAAATTAAAAATTAGATTAATTGTTTTATTCTCTACAGCCACAAGCTACTATAATCTAAAACTTTGAGTTTAAATGGAAATTAAATGAAACATCCATTATATTTGTATACTAAAATAATGTTGCATAAAGCATCTAAATTTCTAAACTAACATGGCATCTTTGATACATTCCTTCCTATAAAGACTTTTAGGAATTGAATTGATTATTAGTACAAACACATAATCACACAGTAAATGAAGATGACTCCTACACTTGAAGAGAAAGAAAATCATGATTCCTACACTAGAAGAGAAAGAAAATCATCCATTGATCATTTCAACAAGGGATATTAAACTAGCTAGAAATTAAGATCATGACTCATAATCCCTTGCATAATCCAAGCATTATTAAAGATATTTAATCTCTTCTAGTTGTTCCAGGCCTCTGCAATTCACAAAAAAGTTCGTTAGCTCACCATTTTTATACCTTGATAATATAAAAAACAATAACCATTACAAGGTTACAAGGTCGTGGGTATTAATAAGATGACAATTTCTGTTTAGCAATTTAACCATGAGTGAGAAATGAAAATCTAATTTTAAAATCAGCTATGACAATCTACTCAAGATTAATAAAAAGGTAAACATAAAGTTTCCATGCTTTTTGAAAAGAAGTATTTGGGAACTAAATGAAATCAATGTAAATGACTAGGACACACTACTTAGAGTAGTCTTATAGTAATTAAAATGAAATGCCTCTTACTTGAGCTCTACTTGGTCTACCTCTACGAATCCCCAAATCAACAAAAGTACGTTTTATCAATTGTAGCTCCTTAATGACTTCCTCCATATTGATTCTCTCTTTTCGAGATTCCAGTGAACATAAGATTCCAATATTAAGGATTGAGAGTAAGCACTTTTGCATATCCACATCAATATACCTGAAGTCCTCAGTATTATTAGCTTCTTCTACAATTTCATTGTCATTGTCATCTTCTTTTGTTGCCATCATTGTTGCAGTTGCTACTTCAATTTCTTGAACTTCTCTTGGCAAAAGCATTGGGTCGACAACTTGAATGAGCCTTTTTGGTAAGGACATCTTAACAAAGTTATGGAGATTGAGACCATCTTTAAACATATCATCAGTGGGTCTCCTTCCTGTGAACATTTCCAACACAAGGACTCCATAACTATATACATCCCCCTTAGTTGATGCTTCACCGCCCATGCCATACTCTACAACTCATGGAATGGAGGGAAATTAAGCTATATTCTATCTATTACAAAAATATGGATTTAGGGTTTACAAAATGCAAAGTCAAGAAAATAAAACAAATCTATTTAAAAAAATAATGACATATGCTATTACTTTTGAAATTAAAGGAAACAGTAATAACTTTATCCCGATGGTCCAAATCACTTTTTCCCCCTCTTGTTGATTTATTTTGATTAAGAAAATATACCTATTCAAAGAAGGTACAAATTGTAGTCAAGGAATATCAAATTTAACATTTCTCAAAGTTTGAATCATATTTGAATGTTATTTTTGAATTAAAATTTGCCCTTTTTTAAAAAAAAATTAAATTAATTACGTGCTTGCATGGTACAAACATGAACGTGCTTTAACTTCTAAAAGAAAAACAAATACTAAGCGAGAGTTACTTAGCAAATAAATAAATAAAAATTACTAAGTGAGAGTTTGTGTTAATATGCTAATTATGTGTACACCCATGCAAATATATTGATGATACGAAAATCAAAAAGTATATATGACAAGAAAATCAAGGAGTTAAAAATCCTATCATTTGATAAAGTGACAAAAAGAAAATAAATACATTAGAATAGTTAAGGATTTAAAAGAAAAGAAGAAAGATAATACCTGGAGCAGCATAACCGGTAGATCCCTTTAATCCAATGGTGCTAGTACACTTTTGGGAAGAATCTTTCAAAGTTGTGAGGAACCTTGATAAGCCAAAATCACTTACATGAGCAATCATATCACTATCAAGAAGAATATTGCTTGGCTTTAAATCACAATGAATGATTTTTTTCTCACAATGATTGTGAAGATAGTTTAAAGCAAAAGCCACATCAATTGCAATAATTAGTCTTTGAAGAATGCTCAAATTTTTTGATTGATTGTCGCTATTTGTCATCGGATGCAACCACATTTCCAAGCTCCCATTTGTCATGAATTCAAAAACTAGAGCTTTGAAATCATCACCAATATAATTTATACTGGAGCAACATGTTAAGATCTTTATTAGATTTCGATGTCGAACATTTCTTAATACATTGCATTCTGCCATAAAACTCTTCGAAGCATCTTTGTTTTGAAGGTTAAGAACCTTTACGGCCACTAATCTTCCATCTTGCTCAAGAACTCCTTTATAAACTACTCCAAAACTACCGGATCCAATTAAATTGTTGAGAGAAAATCCATTAGTCGCTTGATGGAGCATTTTGTACAAAATTGTTGGAAGGAGATCAATATTTGAGACTATAGACGATGGTTTCTTTTTTGATTTTTTCCTCCAATAAAGAACAAGAAAGGTTGAAACTAGAAGAATACATGTAATGACACAAACAATTGTGATTGTCAATCTAGAAGCAAGGGACTTTCTTGATTTCGTAACTTTGTGGCACGTTGGTAATTGCAACTGTGGAATACCCCCACATAGCTTGTTGTTTCCAATAATAGATATCACATTTACATTTCTGAAAACTCCTTCTGTTGGTACCTCACCCTCAATATTGTTGGACGAAATGTTCAAATATTTTAAAAATGAAAGCTTCTCTAGACCTTTTGGAATTAATCCTGATAAGTTGTTTCGTGAAACATCTAAATGTTCAAGGCTTTTCAAGGAAGCCATTGATGAAGGTATGGTCCCGTTAAAGGAATTCCCTTGCAAGCCTAGATAAACTAAGTTCAAGCAATTTCCAATTGTTGTAGGAATTTCACCAGAAAAATTGTTTTTAGAAACATCGAGTGAATTAATACTCTTCAAACTATCTACCTCAACAGGTAATTTGCCACTAATTGAGTTGTGGGATAAATTGAGTAAAAGTGACAAAGAAAAAATTTGAAAAACTTGTTGGGGAATGACTCCACTAAGGTAATTTTGTGAAACATCCAACTTTAGTAAACTTAGACAAGTACCAATACTTGGAGGAATGCTTCCTTCTAAATTGTTTTGAGACAAAAACAATTCAACCAATTGAGTGAGGTTGCCAATAGAGCTTGGGATTTTCCCTGAAAATTTGTTTCCATCTAAATACAATCCTTGCATCTTTTGAAACTTCCCAAAACAGGTAGGTATCATACCTGTGAAAAGATTCTCTTCCATGCTCAAGCTAATTAAATTGATGAGATTCTGTAATGCTACAGGAATACTTGGAGGAATGCTTCCTTCTAAATTGTTTTGAGACAAAAACAATTCAACCAATTGAGTGAGGTTGCCAATAGAGCTTGGGATTTTCCCTGAAAATTTGTTTCCATCTAAATACAATCCTTGCATCTTTTGAAACTTCCCAAAACAGGTAGGTATCATACCTGTGAAAAGATTCTCTTCCATGCTCAAGCTAATTAAATTGATGAGATTCTGTAATGCTACAGGAATAGTTCCAGATATTCTATTGGCTCCCAAATATAAATATGAGAGTTGTGTTGACAAATTGCCTATAGAAATGGGCAAAACACCTTCAAATCGGTTTATTGCAAATGCTAGAAAGTAAATTTTGCTACAGTTTCTTAGAGACATTAAAAAGTCCAAATCCTTTCCTAATTTATTATAACTTAGCTCCAGGACTTAAAGATCTTGTAGATAACCCAAATTAGTTGGAACTGATCCCACCAAGCTATTATTGTCAAGTACAAGTACTTGAAGTTTAGATGCATTGCACAAAGAACTAGGGATTGACCCAAAGAATTTGTTACTAAATATTGAAAACCATTGGAGATTAGGGAGAGTATGGCCTATATTTTCTGGAAGGGTACCACTAAGTTGGTTTTGTGAAAATGACAAGGTTCTAATAGATGATATATTGTAGAGAGAGGAGGGGACCATACCGTTCAGTTTATTGCCTCCAACTGCGAAATATGATAAGCTTTTCAAACGGCCTACGCTTTCTGGAATATTTCCCTCTAAATCATTATCGGCTGCCGAAAAAATTGAGAGTAATGAAAGATTTCCCAAGAAACCTGGGATTTCTCCGATGAAATTGTTTTTGGCGACCCCAAGATAAACAAGCTTGGTCAAAGAGCCAAGCTCCATGGGAATTTTCCCAATAAGTTTGTTGTTCGTGACTCTTATCAGCCTAAGTTCAGAGCAGTTGGACAAGTTGGTTGGAATTTCTCCTCCCAACGTGTTATTTGTAAGATTGAGTTCTTGCAATCGGAACAATTGACCAACTTCCTTTGGAATTTCACCATAGAAGCTATTGTTTTGAAGGTTGATGGCCCTAAGAAAGGTGAGGTTGCCAATGTAAGGGGGAATAGTGCCACGCAAGTTATGACCTTGTAGTTCTAAGGTTGTGACTCTTTGATGATGGCGACCGCATGTAATTCCATGCCAGTTGCAGAAGTGGATAGAATCATTCCATGAGCTCAAGATTCCATATGGATCATAATCAATGGATTCCTTGAATTTGAGCAAAGCCAAACGGTCAGTCTCATTTGTTGGAGTGGCAGAAGAAGTGGCAGGTTTCAAGCATAGAAGGGTTACAGTAAAGAGTAGAATGATATGAAGGAATGTAGAGCATAATAATGCAGGAAAATTGGGGTTGTGAAGCTTCATTGGTTTGGACAAGCAGGAAACTGGTGAAATTTTAGTGTGCGGCAGAGGAAGATACACAAGTTTGTAATATATATAGGCTGTTTCAGTTAGCTATGACGTAAAAAATCATTTGTGTACCTTTTAGTGCGTTAATGCTATTTGTCAAATACCTCCAAAAATATAAAATCTGTGGGATCTTTAATTGATAAAGTTTTCTATGATTTAGTATTAATAAATTGATAATGCGCTTCCAAAAGTAGTCCTGTCTAAAAAAAAAAAAAAAAAGTGAAAGCGAACAAACAAAGAAATTACTTTGTTAACGTGCATTGGCTGTTGAGTAGACCCTACCAGAAATTCATATTAACTGTAAAATGATGAATTTTCAATAGAAAATACTCAAATAGAATGAACTAAAATTGCTTTCATTAGACAGTGTGGTGAGCTCGGAATACGCTGGAGACATGAAAGGAACCATTAATGTAATTGACTTCTAAATCATGAGTCATAAAGAATTCAGCGAATTTTAAAAAAGAAAAATACAGCGAATTTTAATCTTTGATGTAATTGACAATCTTCTAATCTTTGATGCAAGTAAATACAGCGAATTTTAAAAAAGAAAAATAAAGAGGAATTGGATTTGGTGCAGAGCTACTTTTTCTTTCTTATTTTATTTTTTTCCTGACTAATGACCATCATGTAAGCCGTGTTGTTGTATTTTTTTTTGGGTGAACAGTGTATTTTTATTCTTAGTGTTTGGCTTGCAAGGAAATAAAAGAAAAATAAATAGGGAATTTTGAGTTTTTTTTTTTAATTCATTTTACTTATTTTCGTAATTTCATCAGTTCAAAATTTTTTTTTGTTCTTTAATATTTTTTAAGTGCTTTTTTTTTATTTATTTAATAAATTGCTGAGGTGGCATTTTTATATGTTAATTACATTTTTTTAATATTATTTTAGACGCCACCACGTACACTTTAAGTGTGCCAGCAATGCACACCACTAATTATATAGACATTTTTTGTTAGTGAGTTAACGATAAAAATCAAATTGACAGACTAAATTAATTTCTGCTAAAATGTATTTGTTGAATTGATTGGAACCCAAAATAGTATTTTCACTTAAATCAAATAATTACTCTAATCAAAATACAGGAATTATTGAATTATAATTTTTTGTTACGCTATTCAACAATCATTATGGCAAAGGAGATAATTATTTCATTGAAAAAAGCAAGTAGCCAAGAGCCACATAAGAGTCCTACTCGATGGTCTCCACCTTTTAGTTAGATCTCATAAGCCAAAGTTTGTTGCTGCAAATTTTTCCGAAGTTTCATTCGTGATCCTGATGAAACATTATAGTACGTCTTATACAAAAAATAAAATAAAATAAAATTTACAAAATCCACATTTACTTGAACTCGCAAGGCCGTGGCGGGAAGTCAAGCAGTGACATTTGCAACGGAACTGCGTGTGTAAGACCCAGAGTTCAGGAGTCTGTGTCTGTTTAACCTTTTCCTTGGATAATTGAATTAGGTGCAGAGATTCTTTTTCTTCTTATTTCTTTGACTTCTATACCATCACGTAAGCCGTGTTATGAATGACGTATTTTTATTCTTAGCTAGCGTGTAGTTTGTGTATCAGCACATGTACAATTATAATTATACAGTTTATTTTATATATTTATTTTTAAAAAGAATCCAATTATATATATATATATATATAATTTATAATTTAATTCGTTTTAAACTTTTCGGTTTTTGCACTCAATAATTTACTTGCCAAAATTGAGAATTCAATTAAAATCTAATTCGATTTTCTCTCAGATTTGTCTATTAATATATATATACATATATTGTTAAATATAAATATTATTATTATTAACGTGATGTGTTATATTATGTTGTATATGCTAGAGTGGATGCGGAAGAGGAAGTATAGAATAGGAGCACTGAGAACATGAGGGTTACGTGGTTCAGCCTTGATGGCCTACATCCACAGAGGAATCCCTTAAGAGCTACATCTTTATTGTATAAGAGTGTAGTACAAAACTTGTGTTACAATGAATCCTAACATGAGTATATGTAGGTGACTAAACCCTAGACTACTAGTACAAGTAGGACTGAGCTTGGGCCTATTACATTGGACTAATATATTAATATATATCTCTAACACCCTCCCTCAAACTCAAGGCGGAAGCTCGATGAAGGCTTGAGGTTGGATAAGTATGAGAAGATCACTTGGAGATGCCTCGAAGAATGCCTTTAAAGAAACTATAATGAAGAATATGCCAATTGACCAATTTCGGAGCCTTAAATGAGGAAACGAAGTCCAAAATTAGAATTTACGTGAAAAACTGAGCAAGATAGGCCTTTTTTGAAATTTTGACTTTGGTCAAAGGTCAACACAAAAGTCAAAGTCAACGAGTCCTAGTCGAAATCAACGGTCAGTGCTCACGGGTTAGATCCGAGTGGTCCGGGTCGAGTCGGTCCGGGTCAACGGTCAGCTAGGTGACATGGTGCTGACGAGGCAACACTACTAACGTGTCTAGCGACGTGGCTGATGACGTGTTTAGGGCTGACGTGGCTTTGTTTGCTGACATCATGGATGACAGCATCACAGATTCAGCGCGTGGCAGGCGCGTGGATTTTCACCGGCGCATGGAGGACAAGCCAGAATCCCAGGCGGTGCGTGATACAGCGGTTGAAAGCCAAATTTCTTCCGTAGACTGATCGGTGGTCTACATGGCCGATAGGACGACGCGTGTGGCCAATGGATGAGTTACAAAAGAGGAAATCATGGCAGCGCGTGGGAATGTTTCCAAAAGTCCAGGAGCGCGTGTAGGTGCGTGCTCGGGCTTCTAGTTACTGGAGTGCTGGGTTTTCTATACGAGAGGTCGAGGAGTATGTTTGTATAGTTAGTTTCTCAAAAGGAAGGCTTGTTTTGCACAAATTTGAGATTGAAGCTACGGTTTTGCTTGAGTTTATGGATCTTGGACACATCAGTTACACAACAACGATGATTTCATAGGAGCTGTGTGATGCAGCGTGTCCTGATCTGAAAGTAAGCATGGGCACCGTTGTGGATCTATGCTACGCATGCATTAATCTTCTTTACTGTGTAGAGATGTTTGTTTGATGCCAAGAATGAAGTTTGGCTCTGATACCATGTTAAATATAAATATTATTATTATTAACGTGATGTGTTATACCATGTTGTGTATGCTAGAGTGGATGCGGAAGAGAAAGTATAGAATAGGAACACTAAGAACACGAGGGTTACATGGTTCAGCCTTGACGGCCTACATCCATAGAGGAATCCCTTAAGGGCTACATCTTTATTGAATAAGAGTGTAGTATAAAACCTGTGTTACAATGAACCCTAATATGAGTATATATAGGCGACTAAACCCTAGACTACTAGTACAAGTAGGACAGGGCTTGGGCCTATTATATTGGGCTAATATATTTAATATATATCTCTAACACCCTCCCTCAAACTCAAGGCGGAAGCTCAATAAAAGTTTGAGGTTGGATAAGTATGAGAAGATCACTTGGAAATGCCTTAAAGAATGCCTTTAAAGAAATTACAATGAAGAATATGCCAATTGACCAATTTCGGAGCCTCAAATGAGGAAACAGAGTCCAAAATTAGAATCTACGCGAAAAACTGAGCAAGATAGGCTTTTTTTGAAATTTTGACTTTGGTCAAAGGTCAACGCAAAAGTCAAAGTCAGCGAGTCCTAGTCAAAGTCAACGGTCAGTGCTCACGGGTCAGATCCGGGTGGTCCGGGTCAACGGTCAGCTAGGTGGCGTGGTGCTGACGAGGCGACACTGCTGACGTGTCTAACGACGTGGCTGATGATGTGTTTAGGGCTGACGTGGCTTTATTTGCTGACGTCATGGATGACAGCATCACAAATTCGGCGCATGGCAAGCGTGTGGATATTCACCGGCACATGGAGGACAAGCCAGAATCCCAGGCGGCACATGATACAGCGGTTGAAAGCCAAATTTCTTCCGTAGACTGATTGGTGGTCTACAATGCCTATAGGACGGCGCGTGTGGCCAATGGATAAGCTACAAAAGAGGAAATCGTGGCAACGTGTGGGAATGTTTCCAAAAGTCCAGGAGTGCGTGTAGGTGCGTGCTCGGGCTTCTAGTTACCGGAGTGCTGGGTTTTCTATACGAGAGGCCGAGGAGCATGTTTGTATAGTTAGTTTCTCAAAAGGAAGGCTTGTTTTGCACAAATTTGAGATTGAAGCTACGGTTTTGCTTGAGTTTGTGGATCTTGGACACATCAGTTAGACAACAACGATGATTTCGTGGGAGCTGTGTGATACAGCGGGTCCTGATCTGAAAGCAAGCATGGGCACCATTGTGGATCTGTGCTACGCATGCATTAATCTTCTTTACTGTGTAGAGATGTTTGTTTGATGCCAAGAACGAAGTTTGGCTTTGATACCACGTTAAATATAAATATTATTATCATTAACGTGATGTGTTATACCATGTTGTGTATGCTAGAGTGGATGCGGAAGAGGAAGCATAGAATAGGAATGCTGAGAACACGAGGGTTACGTGGTTCAGCCTTGATGGCCTACATCCACGGAGGAATCCCTTAAGGGCTACATCTTTATTGTATAAGAGTGTAGTACAAAACCTGCATTACAATGAATCATAACATGAGTATATATAGGCGACTAAACCCTAGACTACTAGTACAAGTAGGACTGGGCTTGGGCCTATTACATTGGGCTAATATATTTAATATATATCTCTAACATATATATATATATATATATATTTGGCTAGCGTGTAAATGTCCCATATGATGCAAGAGACTTTTATTTATATCAAAACTTTAAATTTAACTGTGTAAGTATATATGCTTTTTGTTTAAACAATAGATAAATAATGAGGTAATAATATAATGTTTTTCAAAAAAAAAAAATTTATACATAGTAAAGAATAATTAAGTATGTGTGAAAAAATATTTAATATCCAAATTATTTTAAGATGCCAATGTAGAGAAAATAATCTCTTTTTTTTTTCAAATATATATAATATGTTTATAACTATTTCAATCAAATTTATAAATTAAAAAAATAACACTTAATATGAATCATAAATCAATTAAATCTTCTCCAAAAAAAAAGTTTTTATCTATTAAATGCAGAAATATATATGCAGATAATATCATAATATATACAAACAAGAAAAAGAAAAATCGACGACTAGGACAACCCAATTTTAATACGATGAGATAGGGATTTTTTTTTTTCTTTCTTTTTTGTTTTAAGATAGATAGTAGTATTTCATTAATTTGAAAGATTTACATCATTGATGAATTGGTGGGTCACACGTTATTAATATATTAATAATGTGATTCCACGAAAGTGAAAGCAGAATAATTAATTATAGAAATTAAGATAGCAAACCTCAGTTGACTTGGGTGGATAAGTTACTACCGTCAGAAAAAAGACCCTAAAATCAACACTACCATCTGATTTGTGTCAAAATTAGTTTTCACTGGCCGTGATTAGGACAATTTTTTGGTCGAGTTTTTCATTATTGGTTTTCTAGTGGGTTTGGTAAAAATTGTTTAAAGGCTACATTGATAGTGGGGCAAAACCAAACCCATTGTGATCAAAGTCTTGAAGTGTTTAGGTATTTACTCACTCTCCCGTCTCCTCATCTTACTTTCCCTTTCTTTTGGTTTTATTGCATATTTATTAATTTTAACTTTGGTACATTATTGTTTTTTAGAGAAATCTTCGAGGAATGCAAAGAGATAGGGTGCTAGTCAACCCAGTTATACGAACTGAGATATCCATGCAGCACTAAATTTATTTGTGTGCGTAAGGGCTTTTTTAAATTATCTTGCGTACAACTATTATGAAGATACACTATGTGGTGTCCAATTCTACAGTTTGTCAACATTAGACATAACACACTGTTTTAATTTTTAATTTTTTTTTTAAATTACAAGTGACAAATTGGTAAATAGCTTTTATTTTGAACCAAAGAAATTGTAAAACTGTTATATATATATATATATATATAGATATATATCTTTTTAACTTGATTAGAAACTATACACAAATAACCCGATCTCCCTTGGGGTACTGAAACTGTTTTTATTTATTACAAGAAGATAGAAAAAAAAATTAAAAAATAAACCAATGAATTAAAGAGTTTTTCTTTTCATTTCCTTAGAAATTAAAGAAATCATTTATACATTCACATTATTGAAAAGGAAAAAAAAAAATTAACATGCATTATTGCATCTTCAAATTGCTTCTCTCTCTCCCTCTCTCTCTCTGACGTTGATCTTAATTTTTTTAAATACATTTTGGTGGTTAAAATACAAATTAGAATAAAGTAAAACTAGCCCCATTGGTGGCATGTGCTTAGAATTTTTTATTTTTTTATTTGAAAAATTATTTGTTTACATTTTAAGATTTACATTATTATAAACTAAAAAAAACAACACATATTGTACAAATTTTCAAAAAGTGTACAATAATGTAATTATTATTATTTTGATAAGTAATGTAAATCTTTTACCATTAGAAAAAGTGTAATTATTTATGAAAAATAGTTCTTTGTTTTCTTTATTTGAATAATCCTTATATGCTGCAGAAAATCATAATGTTAAAATTCATACAACTTTCCAACTATCATGTTCATTGGATAAAATTAAAATTAACTTTGTATGTTCTATTATTGGTTTTTGTTGAATGACTATTGTGAACATGAGATTTAATGCTTGGCATTGGGAATGTTTTAATAGTTTGCTTTAGACTTTTAAAACAACGGAATATATGGTATGAGGAAATGGAAGCAAGAAGAGGGTAATGTATTAAATTAGTTGGATTGGTTACTTAAGAGTAATGCTATAGACACAAGCTATTTTACAATATTTTTACAAATTATTGATGTGGCAAATTCTTATTAGTTTTAATATGGATCTACCACTAACATCACATTTATGTTTACCAATAGTTATTTGAAAATTACTAAAGCTACATTAGCAGTTTGTAAAAATATTGTAAATTAGTTTGTGTTTGTAGCATTACTCATTACTTAATTAATCTTAAGTAGAATTAGACCTAATTTTGTCCATAAATTTTGGGATTAATGGAGGAGAGGTGCATCAACCAAATGGACAACTGTAAGGGATATAGTTGGAACGAAAGCTAAGCTATGTCACTAGCTTGTGGCAATTGATGGCAATCACCAAGGGTTCTAATATGAGAACCTGTCAAGTTCAACCAGGAGGAACATGAAAGCTGTGTTTCCATTTTGCAACATTCAACATGCCCAGAAAACTTTGAGTACCACTTTTTATGCTCAAATGTATGCATTTTTTAATTTTTTTGCTATATAATAGTGAAGTGCTACATCTACAACATTTTTACAACGCTTTCACAACATATTCTAGTTAGTAGGTTGTTACAGGTTATCAATTTGAATCTACAACTGAAATTATTTTTTTCCACTAATAACAAGTAACAACCTGTCACATAAAATTTGTTGTGAAAATATTGTAGACATAACATTTCTGTATATAATATAGGCTCTAATAGTTATGTTGTGCAGTTAATTTTAAGCTTTTAAAATGATGACACACACAAACATTTTCCTGCCTTGTTTTACTCTCAAGCAAGTAAAGTCTGGCTACTCTACACTCTTGTAGAGTTGTTATGCTTTTTTTTTTTTTTTTGCTAAATGTTATAGTGAATTATATATATATATATATAGACACACACGTGATACTATCTTCAATTGATAAAATTTTCTAGGATTTAGTATTAATAAATTAATGTTCTTGCAAGAAAATAAAATCAGAATAATTAACTATATAAATTAAGAATATAAACCGCGGTGAAGTCACTACCGTAAAAAAAACGTACAATTTACGTCCACTAAAATCCTCATCAACAATTTGTATAAAATAATTTGTAAATTTAGCATTTTTTGTATGTTATTATTAGTGTTGGGGTGGGTTTGATGAGAAGTGTTTGAGGGGTAAATTGATGGTGGAGTAGGGCCAAACCCATTGAAATATTAAACTTTTTAAATCTAGTATTTTCCATTAGTTATTACTGTTGTGTGGGTGGGTTTGGTAAGAAGTGTTTGAAGGGTAAATTGATGGTGGAGCATGGCAAAACCCATTGCAATATCAAACTTTGTAAATCTAGTATTTTCCATTAGTTAGTATGGGTGTTGGGGTGGGTTTGGTAAGAAGCGTTTGAAGGGTAAATTGATGGTGGAGCACAGCCAAACCCATTGCAATATCAAACTTTGTAAATCCAGTATTTTCCATTAGCTATTATTGGTGTTGGGGTGGGTTTGGTGAGAAGTGTTTGAAGGGTAAATTATTGGTGGGGCAAGGCCAAATCATTGTGATGTTAGTCGTTTGAAGCCCGTTTCTCAACAAAGAGGCTCCAATTGTGTTAGGCATTTACTCATTTTTTTTATACCTTCCCTTTCTTTTTGCTTATTATTATTATTATTATTATTATTATTATTATTATAAAACCGAAACCTCTGAAACTCTCGCAATTTTCTACGTCAGCACAATATTTAAATAAAATTATCATTTTATTATAATAAATTTTTTTTTTTTAGTCCAAACTTAACAAAGAATGAAATTCTATATCTCTAACAAGTCCAACTTAAACTCAAACTCATCATTATCATTTTTTTTTAAACAAAATTATTTTTGTTTAATCAAAACTTAACAAAGAGTGAAACACCACTTCTCTAATAAGTCCAACTTAAACTCAAACTTAAACGTTTATAATCTATATAAAAAAAAAAAAAAATTCTGATAGGACTAAAAAAAAAAAAGGAGAGAGAGAGACTCACGTTTGAAAATAGGACTAAAAAATAAAGAGACACATGTTGAAAAAGAAAAAAAAGGCTCACGTTAGATTAAGAAAAAGAGAGAGAGAGAGAGACTTCTATTAGGACTCTCTCTCCCCTCCTCAAAGTCCTAACAATTATCACCTCAAAACCCTAAATCTAACTTCACTTTAGGATTCAAAAAAAAAAAAAAAAGACTCACTCAAAAAAAAAAAATTTGGGATTAAGAAAAAAGAAGAAGAAGAGAAGAACTCCTGTTAGGAGTTTCTTTTCCCTTCTCAAAACCTTAGCAATTACCATCTTAAAATCCTAATGTGGCGTTTGATATGGGGTAATATTTTATGATTCTTAGGAATGTTTAAAGATTCCCATGTTTGGTTACAAATCAAACTCAAGAATCAAATGTCAAGGCAATCTGGATTCCTCCCTTTAGCTCCCTTTTAGTAGGAATGTGAATTCCCTTTAAAACAAGCGGGTATCCAGATTCCTAAACTTAAAAGAAATTGTATTTTTTATAAATTGACAATTTTAACTATTTTTCTTTATCATTTAAACAATTAAGATAAAATATAAACAAATCATCAATATATTTTCCCTTGTCTTTATCTTTTCTCACTAAAGCAACATAAACAAGATAAACAACTCTGCTGATATATTCTTTAACAAAGTTCTATTTAGGTTTTACGCGTAGGAAAAAAAAAAAGATTAAAGGAGACCCTCCATTATTAAGTTTAAACTATTGATGAACTACTTTTATTTTTATTACTAAACACTATGAACGTTTAGACCCCCAATTTACAGATTACCAATTCAAGCTTAATATCAAACAATGTATGTGTAGAAAATGAACATAAGCTAATAATAGAATTGATAAACAATCTAAACCAAATAAAATCACATCTACAGCAGAAATTAAATGGCAAAGATTAAGAGAAGAGAGATGCAAACACAAGGACAACACAACGATGTGTTATCGAATAGGAAACCGAAGCCCTCGGCATAAAACCTCTCCGCCGCCCTCCAAGCAGTCAATAATCCACTAAAGAATGAAGTTGGGATACATGAACAGCAAAAGACCCTCCAAGCCTAATCTACCTAGTGTACCTAAGTCCTCCAAGCCTCTTGCTCGGACAAGATTGCATCGAACCTTTGTCTTCTTTAGCTTACTGGATTCCGCTATACCCCATAGCATCAATCAATAACCGTTGATCCCTTCCTAACTGTTTCCCAAAGCACCAAATAACCTTTTCACAGATGTAGGTATGGTGAGAAAATGATTTAGGTAAGAACCTCTCAAGGATGTAATAACGAAGAGGGTGAGAGTAAAGGAATTTGAAGAGTCTCTGTGTAAAGATTGTGGATGAATCAATCTTGTTTTTCTCTAAGGTTTCTCTCTCTTAATTCTCTCTGGAAGTTCTCAATATTTTGTGAGTATAAGGGATATTTATACTAGGGTGAGAGTGGAATGCGAAGAGTCAAGTTTTTCAAAACAAGGCTAGCTGGCGGCTTGGCCTTACAACTTGACTGAGTCGCGAGTTTAATTCAATCAAGTCATACACAACTAATACTAAGTCAAGTGGTCTATCTCACTTATAGAAATATGCATATATGATCTCTCACAAGAAAATGATTACATATCTTTGAAACTTTTCATTTGGATTCTTTACAAATCATAACATTTGATCATTTTAAATCGATAAATCTTATTTTGAGATCAATGCCTGAAATTTTTTATATTTTAATTTGATGAACAAGCCTTTGGCTTTTTGGGCATCATACATATTCATTAAAGTCGCTTTCCCTTTTTTCTAGTCAAATACTAGTATGTATGACGGCTTTTGCAGCTCATTATCTTTTTTCATTTTGAAATATACATTTGTTGAGCTCTTTAAACAAAAAAAGTAAAAGGGTGGGAAGATATATAGGCACAAGTCTATGCATGTATCAAAACCAACATGACCATTGACTAGTCATTCATGACAAGCTTGAAGATCGATTTACAACAATTACACAAAGATGTCAAGATTTTTCCTACAAAGATATAAGTGCATAAAGAACAAGCTAAGCTCTTAAATGCACAAAGCCATTAGTACAAAGGTACAAGACAAAACTCACATGTGATATGTGCTCAAACATATACGATCAAACTTTTTGAATTTTTCACTTTTTATGTGGTTTTGGATTTTTTACTCACACAAAACTAAAACATAAAAGTAAGATCAAAACAAAAACAATGCATATGAATAAATGCAAGATGCACAAAATGCATGAAGATATGACATTCAATGCATGAAGGGTCCCACAAAGATCGAAAGAATTAGATCAAGGACCAAAAGAGTAAAAGCTCAACCATAAGAATTTTTCCTCATCCAAACGGGATGATTTTTTGGAATGAGTGTCTCATGAGAAATGAGACGAGAGTTGGAAGAATGAGAACCAGAGATGCACATAGTCGAGGAGTTAAGAGTATTAAGCACCTTCTTTAACAACATGCTATTTTCACTCAAATCTGTTTTACTTTTTTTAACACAACTTCCAAGAAGCTCAAGTTTCTCTTTTCTTTTGATTCTTTTAAGAGCATAAAACTTAGAGCAATGAGGTCTTAAATGACCAAAAGCACCACAATAGTGACAAACAATGTGTTTAGGTCTATTAGGCTTTTTGGGAAGGGATCTAGTAACATGGTTCTGTTCTCTCTTCAACTTATGATATTGAGGTATTATATGACCAATCACACCACAATGGTGACAAGTTGGAATAAACTTAGATCCATCCAAAGCCTTAAGTTGAGACCTAAATAGAGGTTTTGACTTAACAACCTTTCTCTCCACTTTATGATTTCTTTTATGTGGATGAATGTACATCGATTTGTCATTTGAGGTAAAACACACAATAGGCACAAAATCGGGTACCATAACATGATTGCAACAAATATTTTCATCTTTTTTAGCAATAGGTTCAGTAATCAAACACTTGACATACATCTTAAGAGTTTCATTTTCACATTTTAGCTCATCAACAAGTTTGTTAGACAAAACAAGTTTAGCATCCAAGTCCATATTCAAACATTCAAACTCTTTTAGCTTTTCAAGACAATTTTCAGCAAATTTCTTATATTTCTCAACTAATTTGTTGGATTCATTGATCTTAGCAATCAAATCATCATTTTCACAAAATTACTTGCTCAAATTCTTTTGAAACTTCTTAACCTTTTTCTTCAAGAGTTCGTCATTTGGAATATCAACAACACCAAAGATTCATGTAATATAGCATCACAATCATGAGGATTAACACTCATAGAGACATTTTCACAAACACGTGACATGCTACATTCATCATCAACCAAATCATACAAAGAGGCATACAAAACACAATCCATAGCAAATAAACACATGGGGTCAAGGATCACACTTAGGTATTTAAAGCATAACAAGTGTACCAACTTTGATACCAATTGAGTGTTCAAATAGTGTATAAAATACTATGAACATTTAGACCCCCAATTTACAAATTACATATTCAAGTTTAATATCAAACAATGTATGTGCGGAAAATGAACATAAGCTAATAATAGAATTGATAAACAATCTAATCCAAATAAAATCACATCCATAGCAGAAATTAAATGGCAAAGATTAAAAGAAGAGAGATGTAAACACAAAGACAACACAACGATATGTTATCGAAGAGGAAACCAAAGCCCTCAGCGTAAAACCTCTCCGCCGCCCTCCAAGCAGTCAATAATCCACTAAAGAATGAAGTTTGGATACATGAACAGTAGAAGATCCTCCAAGCCTAATCTACCCAGTGTACCTAAGCCCTCTAAGCTTCTTACTCCAACGAGATTGCGTCGAACCTTTGTCTTCTTTAGCTTACCGGATTCTATTATACCCCATAGCATCAACTAATAATCATTAGTCCTTTCCTAACTGCTTCCCAAAGCACCAAATAGCATTCTCACAGATATAAGTATAGTGAGAAAAGTATTTGGGTAAGAACCTCTCAAAGATGTAACAATGGAGATGATGAGAGTAAAGGAATTTGAAGAGTCTCTATGTAAAGATTATGGATGAATCAATCTTATTTTTCTCTAGGGTTTCTCTCTTAAAATTCTCTCTGGAAGCTCTCTACATTTCGTGGGTATAAGGGGTATTTATACTAGGGTAAGAGTGGAATACGAAGAGTTAGGTTTTTCAAAATAGGGTTGGCTGACAGCTTGACCTCGCGACTTGATTGAGTTGCAAGTTTAAGCCGCGAGGTAACAGAACGGCTAGGCTGGACTTTTTGTCCTGTAGTGTTCCAGCTGACGTGACTGTTCATCTTCTCTGCACGCTTCACTCGTGTGCTGCAGTTGGCGGCTTGCCAATCGTGAGTCACCTGTGAGTTTCAGCCGCGACTCTTTGCATCCTTGCACAATCTTGAGCATTTCTTCACACTTTCTCACTCACTACCCTTACATGATTCCCACCTAAAAACAGGGTTACTAATTGCTAAATTACACGTAAATTACAAGTAAATTTGACACAGAATAAAACCAACACAATGGTTGATTAAATTCAACCTTACAACTACTTCTATGGTCTTATAGACCTAAACGTTGTCAGGTTGTTTTGTTATTGATTTAGCTTCTTTAAAAATTATTATTAAGAATAAAGCATTTGAGAATTTAAATAGTTATTTTTGTATTATACTTGTCATTTTGAAATGTTAGACTACAGTTTTAATGAATTTGTCATAATTTATAGTTTATATTTTGTTTTTCATTATTTATTTAGAGGATGATTTTTTTTGGGACTTGGTAGTTCACATTCAAATCTAAGGATAGAATGGAAAAAATAAATAATTCATTTAAGATTTCTAGAAATAAACCAAACATTATCATCTTACATTCCTAAGAATCTTATTAGATTCCCAATTAAACCAAATATAGGAATAGATACATTCCTAAGCATCTAGATTACAAGGAATCATATTCCAAGGAATCTGGATGCCAGGAGTAATGTAAATTCCCTTGTACCAAACGCCACATAAACTTAACTTCATTTTAGGATTTTTTTTTTTTTTTTTTTTTTTTTAAAAACCGCAAGCAATTTGATTTAGCTTTCTTCTTTAATTAATGAATTTTATGTTGAATTTTTTTATATTTTTATTATTAATAAAATTTCAATTCAACATATGTGGATATTTGGTTATATTTTTATTAATGAATTTTATCTTTTATATCGAATTTTTTATTTGCTTTCATATGTGCCTGAGATTTTCTCTCTATCTTATTCTTTTATTATGTTTAGAATTGATTTTCTTTTAAGTATTTGGGTTAATCTCCATATTTATATTGACATCGTTTTCGTGGGTTTGGTTTTTGGGTTGAAATTTTCACTAATTATTTTTTTATATTGTACATGGCAGATAAAAAATCCCTATTTTTTTGGAGAAAAATCAAAACTACAACTTATGTCTTCTAGCCTAGAGAACGATAAATTTTTATTTGGTATGTTATATATAAATTTGTTGAATTTGGTTTAGTTTTGAAATAGAATTTGAGGATTCTATAAATTTTGAAGTTTTAAGTCTTGGGGTTGGTGGTATTTATGTCTTAGTAGATTGATCTTAATTCTTCACCTTAAATGCTTTTTATTTAGGTTCATGGGATTTTTTGTTTTCTTATTAAAAGTTATCATTTCTGGTTGATTAATTATTTGTTTGGATTAATTTCAATTAATTATTTGTTTGGATTCAACATAAAAGATAATGGAATTAGGTATTATAATTTTGATATTGTTCCATGTTTTGAATTGGCTATATTGTTATTGCTATGAGAAAATCATATTGCTACTCAAATTTGAAACTTAGTGTGTCTTCCTCAAATCGTGGTCTTTCTTTATATATTTGCAGTTTATATTAGTTTTGAGTGTGTGTGTGTTTATATAACTATTGGGAGTTTTGCTTTATTAATTTAAGAATTGTAAATTACTTTGTAGGTTTCGATAACTAGACACTTACAACTCAATAACAATATTAGACAACACTTCTAAACTATGGAAAAGTATAAAAATTAAATATTTCATCATTTTTTTTCAAAGTCAATAGCTTTTCTGTACATCGAACGGGTTAGTGACTAATTATTATTATTTTGATAGATACAATAGTATTTTAAATCTATAACAAGAGCTAGTAATTGAGCTTTGGTGTTAAAAGGAGTGGAACCACTAATATCTTATTCGATGACAAAAGACTAATTAAGTTTCATAAAACCTATTTCATTTTATTAATCAAAGACAAAATTGGACAACTCGGTAAAAATATACTTTTAATTCTCACGTAAATACAAGATAGAACCACTCTCCAGTTGATTTTTAAACTGAGTATTCAATAAATTGCTTCAAGCCTCCAAGTCTCCTATATTTCTTCGATCACCCCACGTTTTCACTTTTTTTTTCTTTTTCCTTTTGTCAAAGCTTACCCCCTTTGTGCGTGTGTGTGTGTGTGTTTTTTTTTTTTTTTTGAATTTGCGGCTTCCCTTGCTCCCTAAGCTCACATCTGTTTTTTAAACTGGCACAGTTCACGTACTAGTTTCCAATTTCCATTAGGCAAGGTTGTTTTTGTGACAGTAAACAACATTGTTTTTTTAGCGCAAAGAAATATATATGGTTATAACTTATATTAAGGCAAATTCAATAGATCTTTATACGCTGTTACTTTTAGCATCCCAGATTGCATACAAAGCATTTCAAAAACAACAGTACAATATAGGTACTGTGAAATGTGAGTTTCACTGGCTGGATTGTGAATACAAATTTATTAAGTTGGAAACGGTGTATTCAGTATTCATTGGCTGGATTGGGCTGATTGAGCTTGATTTTGAAGATTGAGCTGGGTCAAACTTCAGTGTAGGTAGTGGATTATGAAATACATCTTGGAATGGACTTTAATGTAGATGGATTTTGAAAACAAATTGTTTGATGGGCTTATATGATGGACTTGTGTTTGGGTTCGATATGATATCCAAAAGCCGACGCTATGTTCCAGCAGGCGTGAAGCAATTGGCAGAAGAAGCCGAGCTTGATTTTTTTTTTTTTTTTTAATTATTATTATTTTTTACCATTCTATTTATTAAGCTATTTGTTCTAATGCATATCTCTATACACTCTCTGTTGCTTGCATGTATACATGGAAGCTTTAAAAATCACGGTTCAATATATTCTTTTGTGCCACATTCTGTCTGTGTCTTAAGTATGAATGCCACAAGAGGTCAAACTATACCAAAGCATACTCTCATTGGCTTAATGGTGATCAAGAATAAATTAACCACTAGAGGTGGGCTGTCCCAATGGGGTTACACAAGTGACCCACTTTGTGTGCTATGCAAGGGTTGTGTTGAAAGCATGAGCCATTTCTTTATTTAGTGATCTTTCCGGACGCATGTTTATGGGGATTGGGCTGTTAAGAACCTTAAAGGGAAGGGCCTTACAGCATCCATATGTAAGATTGGATAGTGGGCGTCTATATATTATATTTGGCTCCAAAGGAAGGCTATCATCCATAATGGCCCAATCTTAATTAAGGAGCAAATCCTGTGAAAAAATAAAGAAAGATGTTAGAGGCAAGCTTGAGTTCAAAGCAAAATTCCCTAATTCCACTCTAAACAGGATTCTTTGCTGACTTTGGGGCTTAAACAATTCTAATTTGATCTCCATGGCTCAATGATCTTTAATTTCTGCAATAAATCGTGGAATTTGTTTGGATTTTGAGTTATAATGGAGCCGCTTGTTGGATAAATGGAAAACGGCAAAGGTTTTGATTTTGTTTGTGGTAGTAGGATGCTGTACTAACTATGGCTGATTGTATTGCACTATTTTTAATCACTTTGCTTGGGTTATGAGTTGCATTTGAGCAATTTACTGAAGTCAGCTGTTTGCTTTTTCCTTGCAAGTAAATGCAGCTAGAGGTGCAAAAACAGACTCTGGATTCTGCTGATTGTTGCTGCTATAGATTGCCAATTAGCTACTAAGGCTATTGCTGTGTGCTACACTGTTTGCTGTGTGCTTGGGAGGTTGATTGATTAAACAAGTGTTCTCCTGTTCATAGTTCACAGATGTTTGTTTAGCTTGTGCTATTAATGCACAGGTTAACTCTGTATTTTTGGTTGGTTTTGTTGGTCGAGTGGGCTTCTTTTAGGCTTAGTAATTTTGATAGCTGAATAACCTTTTGTTCTTTGAATAGATTGTATTCTTTGTTTCTTTTTCAATAAAATATATATATTCAAACCTGAATCCCTGAAGAATAAATTCTAGGCAGTGAAGGGTGATTGTTCTTTTAAGTCTTTGTTTAAATTTTTATATAATAAATTGAAACTTAGATTGGTTGTTATACTCTCTACAGCCACAAGATAATGTAATTTAAAACATTAAGTTTAAATGGAAATTAAACAAAATATCCACTTTTATTTGTTCACTAGAATAATGCCATATAAAGTTCTAAACTAACAAGGCATCTTCGATGCATTCCCTTTAAGAATTGAGTTGATTATTAGTACAAACACAGTAACACATTACAGTAGTAGAACAAAGCACGGTACATGAAGAACACTTCTACACCAGAAGAGAAAGAAAATCATTGACTCTGACACTAGAAGTGAAAGAAAATCATCCATTGATCCTTTCAAAAAGGGATATTAAACTAGCTAGAAATTATAACACATCAGACAGAAATTCCTAACCCCATGCTTAATCCAGACATTAGAAAACTACTTAACATAGTCTTATAATCAAAACTAAATACCCCTTGCTTGAGCTCTACTTGGTCTGCCTCTGCGGATCCCCAAACTAATGAAACACTTTTTATCAATTGCAGTTCCTTAATGACTTCCTCCATACTCATTCTTTCTTTTGGGGATTCCAATGAACATAAAATTCCAATCTTAAGAATTGAGAGTAAGCACTTTTGCATGTCAGCATCAATATGCCTAGAGTCCTCAATATTATCAATTTCTTCTACTTCAATTTCATTATCTTTGTCACTTCTTCTATTGCCATCTTTACCCCAGTTGCAACTCCCAATTTTTCAACTTCTCTTGGCAAAAGCATTGGGTCGACAACTTGAGCAAGCAGTCTTTTTGGTAATGCCATCTTAACAAAATTATGGAGATTTAGACCATCTTTAAACATAACATCGGTGGGCATCCTTCTAGTAAACATTCGCAGCACAAGGACTCCATAGCTATATACATCCCCCTCAGTCGATCCCTCACCACCCATGCCATACTCTACAACTCGTGGAATGGAAGGAAATTAGGCAATTTCTATCTATAATAATACATATATATATATATATGGATTAAGGTTTACAAAATGCAAATTCAAAGAAAATGAAATGAATCTATATAGAAAAATAATATGACATGCTATTACTTCCACAATGGAAGGAAAATGTACGAAACTTTACCTAGAGGGGCCAAATTACTTTCTTTTTTTCTTTTTTTTGCATGTTCAATTTGATTGAAATATATGCATACAAAGAAGATACGAAGCTTAGCCAAAGGATCAAAATGTCCATCACCAAATTAACTTAGGCATTTCTCAAGAGGTTATACCTGGAGCAACATAGCCGATAGATCCTTTTAACCCAATTGTACTAGTACACTTTTGGGAAGAATCATCAGTGCTTGTGAGGAGTCTTGCTAAACCAAAGTCACTTACATGAGTAATCATCTCACTATTGAGAAGAATATTACTTGGCTTTAAATCACAATGTATGATTTGTTGCTGACAATGATTGTGCATATAATTTAATGCAGAAGCCACATCAATTGCTGTAATTATTCTTTGAAGAAAGCTCAAATTTTTTAATTGATTTTCGTAGTCTGTCTTTGGATGTAGCCACATATCTAAGCTCTCATTTGTCATGAATTCAAATACAAGAGCTTTAAATTCATTGCCATTATAATTGATACTAGGGCAACATGTTATGACCTTCACAAAATTTTAGTGTCGAACATTTCTTAAGACATTGCATTTCGCCACAAAACTCTTGGTAGCTCCTTTAGTTTGAAGGTTTAGGGCTTTTACTACAACTAACATTTCTTCTTGATTAAGAACTCCTTTATAAACTAATCCAAAACTACCAGATCCAATCAAATTGTTGAGAGAAAATCCATTAGTTTGAAGCATTTTGTAGGAAATTGTTGGAAGGAACTCTGTTTTTGAGACTATAGAAGATGGTTTCGTTTTATATTTTTTCCTCCAATAAAGAACAAGAAATGATGAAACTAGAAGGAGACATGCAACCACACAAAAAATTGTCATTATGTTCTGGAAGCAAGAGAATTTCTTGATTTTGTAACTTTGGGGCATTTTGTAGTTGCAATTGTGGAATACCCCACAAAGCTTATTGTTTCCAATAATTGATATTGCTTTTTGAGACATCTAGAAAGTTATATTTTTCAAATTGCCAACTTCAACAGGAAATTTGCCACTAAATGAGTTGTTGGATAAATTGAGTAATAGTGACAAAGGGAAAAGAGAAAAAACCTGCTAAGGAATGATTCCACTGAGGTAATTTTGTGAAAGATCCAAAATTTGCAAATTTTGGCAGCCACTAATACTTGGTGGTAGGTTGCCTTCTAAATTGTTTTGACAAAAGTTTTATACAACCAATTGAGTGAGGTTGCCAGTGGAGCTTGGGATTTGCCATGACAATTTGTTCCCTGATAAATTCAATCCTTGCATCTTTTGAAACTTCCCAAAATAAGTTGGTATCACACCTATGAAAAGATTTTCATTCATGTCCAAGATAATTAAGTTGATAAGATTCCGCAATAGTGCAGGAATCGTTCCATATATTTGATTGCCTCCTAAATATAATGCATTAAGTTGTAATGACAAGTTTCCGATAGAATTGGGCAAAACACCTTCGAATTGGTTTGTTGAAATTGCCAGAATTTATTCTCACTTAGACATAGTTGCTCAAGATCTAGTAGATATCCCAAATTAGTCGGAATCGATCCCACCAAGTTGTTATATCCTAGGTCAATTAGTTAAAGCTTAGATGCATTGCATGAAGAACCAGGGATTGGCCCAAAGAATTTATTATCACCAATTCCAAATAAGCTGAGATTAGGGAGAGTAAGGCCTATGTTTGCTGGAAGGGTGCCACTAAGTTCGTTGGCTAAGATTCCTAATTAGCTGATAGATGATAAATTGTAAAGAGAGGAAGGGACCATACTGTTCAGTTTATCGGATCTAACTACGAAAAATGATAAGCTTTTCAAAAGACCTATGCTCTTTGGAATATTTCCCTTTAAATTATTAGTAGCTACCGAAAAAAGTTCGAGAAATGAAAGATTTCCCAAGAAAGGTGGGATTCTTCTAGTCAAATTGTTTGCAGCAACCCGGAAATAAAGAAGCTTTGACAAAGAGCCAAGCTCCATGAAGATTTTCCCAATAAGTTTGTTCCATGTTAAGCCAATTACCCTGAGTTTGGAGTAATTGGTCAAGATGGCTGGAATTTCTCCTCCCAGCATGTTATTTGAAAAATTGAGATGCCGCAGTTAGAAAAAATGACCAACTTCCTTTGAAATTTCACCATATAAGTTGTTGTTTTGGAGGTTGATGGCTTTAAGAAAGGTGAGGTTTCCAATGTAAGGTGTAATGGTTCCATGCAATTTATGCACCTATAGTGCCAAGGCTGACTCTTTGATGGTGACGGCCACATGTAATCCCATACTAGTTGAAGAAATTCTTAATGCTATGAATTTCAGAATGAAACAAAACTAACACAGTGATTTTGGAGAAATTGAGACAGTATCAATGAGAAGCAAGAAAGAAAGCCAGTGAGATAACAGAGCAAGAAAGTGAGAGAAAAGAGAGAAAGAGAGGGAAAATTCTGAGAGAGAAAAACACTCCAATTGTGAGAAAAATATTTCTTTTCATAATGATACAACTAATCATTGGCTCTCTATTTATATTACCCACTCTACTGATCTTAACAGAACAATAATTAGATCCAAGTCATGCGGATCAACTCCTTAATTCACAGAGAGAATAATTACTCTCTAACTGACTTTGGCGCCACAACAACTGAAGCTTGAACTGAGCTAAATGGACACCGTTTTACCATTCTCCTAAATGATGCGTTGCGATGCAACCTTTAAATGAAACTATGCGTTTTGTAATCACACCTTAAGTTCCACCATTTTTCTCTTCATGCTCTGTCATTTTGACCTTCATTAATTTCAAGCCACATCTGTCTTCAACATCCCCCCTCTAACGAAAGGGGGAGGAGTCCACCATGAGTTTGTGTCTAAGAAGAAGAAACAGTGGAGCAGATAAAGGCTTGGTGAAGACATCGGCCAAATTATCTTTGCCCAAGACAAAACCAACACATAAATCCTTGCGCAACACCTTCTCTTTGACAAAATGATAATCAACCTCAAGGTGCTTTGTGCGTGAGTGAAACACTAGATTTGCAGAGAGAGCAATGGCAGAGACATTATCACACCATAACACAGGCACATGGGAGAGAAAAATCTTAAGCTTTTTGAACAAAATACGAAAGCCAGGATAGCTCAGCAGCAGTTGTAGCTAAAGCATGATACTCTGCTTCAGTGGATGATCTGGAGACTATGCTTTGCTTCTTGGTAGACCAAGAAATGGGACGAGGACCTAGAAACACAAGTAAGCCAGTAGTGGATCGTCTGTCAGAAGGGTCCCCTACCCAATCAGCATCTGAAAAGGCAATGAGTGTCAAAGGACCAGGGGAAAAATGAATGCCATGATTCAAAGTACCCCTAACATAGCGCAAAACACGCTTAGCAGCTTCCAAGTGAGTGGAAGTGGGAGAACTCATAAACTGGCAAAGCTGGTGAACACTGAAGGAGAGGTCTAGACGAGTAAAGGTCAAGTACTGGAGAGGCCCAACCATACTTCTATACACAGAAGGATCAGATAAAGCAACACCATCATGAGGCACCAATTTGGTGGAGGGACAGCAAGGAGTTTTGGTGGGTTTGGAGTTTTCCATGTTGAACCTATGAAGCACATCAGAGGCATATTTGGACTGAGTGAGAGAAAGACCAAACTTGGTCCGTGTGATTTGAATGCCCAAGAAATAGTTTAGAGGGCCCAAATCCTTAAGCTTAAATACTTGACTTAGAGCTGAGATAAGATGAGTAATCTGGGTTGAGCTGTTACCAGTGACAATAATGTCATCGACATACAACAAAAGGTAAATGATAGTCCCAGATGAGTGAAAAATGAAGAGAGAGCTGTCTGCAACAGAAGCAGTGAAACCAAGATGTAGCAAATGGAATGTGAACCTCTCAAACAATGCCCTTGGGTCCTGCTTAAGTCCATAAAGAGATTTGTGCAATTTGCAGACATAGGAGGGATGGTTGGGATCCATATACCCTGGAGGTTGCTCCATATACACTTCCTCTTTAAGAAAACCATGGAGAAAAGCATTTGATACATCAAGTTGCCTTAGGGACCAATTACAGCTGACTGCAATAGTTAAGATAAGTCTCACAGTAGCTGGTTTGATGACAGGACTGAATGTTTCTTGGAAATCAATCCAAGCTTGCTGATGAAACCCCTTAGCAACTAATCAAGCCTTGTACCTTGAAATGGTGCCATCACTGTTGAGTTTTAATTTATAAACCCATTTGCACCCAACCAAATTTACATTAGGAGGGGCAGGTACCAAGGACCAAGTCTGCTGCCTTTGAAGAGCTTGAAACTCAGCATCCATTGCCTCACACCATTTGGGGTATTTGGAAGCAGTCTTAAAAGTAGAAGGTTCAGTGAAGTTGTAATCAAGAACAGCCTTGTAACATATTTTGGAATTGGGTTTGATAATCCCACTTTTGGATCTGGTCTGCATGGGGTGAAGGTTCAAGTTGGAGGGTTGAGCAATGATGGTGGCAGGTTGAGGTGAACCTGGAGGTATAGAACCTGACTGAGATGGACTAGATGGAATAGGAGCAGACTGAGATGGACTAGTAGGAATGGGATCTGAAGAAGATGGCCTGGAGGGAGGGTTAGGGAGGGAGGTATGTGATAATGCAGGTGTGGAAGTAATAGGACAGGATTGAGATGTAAGGGTTCCAGAAAAGGAACCTAGAAGTGAAGGATGATTGTGGGAATGAAGAAACAATTGATTTGAAAGCCAAATAGAATCAAATGGAACAGTGGGAGAAGTAGAAGAAGATGAAGAAGAAGTGATAGTGGAAAAAGGAAATTTGGACTCATTAAAAAGTACATGTCTAGAAGTGTAGAGACGGTTGGTGTTGAAATCAAGACACAAATATCCTTTTGAACCATTGGGGTAACCAAGAAAGATGCAGTCTACAGACCTAGGTTCAAGTTTGTGGGCTGTATAAGGCCTGAGATTAGGATAACAAGCACGACCAAAGATCTTGAGCTGTGAAAGATCAGGTTGTGAGGAATATAGCTTGAACCAAGGGGAGTGAAAACTTAGAACAGAAGTGGGAAGTATATTAATCAAGGTAATAGCTGTTTGAATAGCATATGACCAATAGGAAGGGGGAAGAGATGCTTGAGAGAGAAGAGTGATAGTGGATTCAATAAGGTGTCTATGTTTTCTCTCAACAAGGCCATTTTGTTGTGAAGTGTAAGGGCAAGAGAGTTGGTGAATTATACCTTGCTGCATTAGATAAGTTTTAAACTCATTTGAGGTATATTCACCCCCTCCATCTGATCTAAAAACCTTGATTTTGGCAGAAAATTGGTTTTCAATCATAGCTTTGAAATGAGTAAACTTAGTGAAGACCTCAGACTTAGACTTAAGCAAATAAAGCCATGTAAATCTGGTATAATGATCAACAAAGAGAACATAGTACCTAAAACCATTTATGGAATTCACAGGGGCAGGACCCCACAAGTCTGAATGGATCAGTTCAAAAGGAGAAGAGGCAGTAAACAGAGATTTAGGAAAAGGTAGATTATGCATTTTACCAAACAAGCAATGTGTACAAGGATTATCAACAGAATTACTCTTATTTATAGCTGAATTGACATTAGGAAATAACACTTTGAGTACTTGATCATGAGGGTGACCAAGTCTCTTGTGCCAAAGAGACTTATTAACAAAGGAATGATTAGCAACATTATTGACAACAGAATGACTAGCAACATTGTTGCAGACCTTAGAAGGTAAAGAAAGCAAAGAAGCCCTTTGAGGATAGATTGGATAAACACCATCTTCACTCTTGCCCTGGTACAGAACCTTCCCCGTGGCCAAAGCCTGAATGGAAAGGATATTTTCATCAAAATAGCAACAACAATTATTGTCATGGCAAAGTTGATGAATAGAGGCAAGATTTGATGCTATGGAAGGGACTCTAAGAACATTATTAAGGCAGATACTTGACTGAGAAAGAGGAATAAGGGCATTACCAGTGTGAGTAATGGGAAGATTTTGGCCATTGCCCACAGTGAGGTGTTCTTGACCATTGTATGGTTTTGGGAAGTTAAGGTGATTAAGGCTTGTTGTGACATGATCTGTTGCAGCACTGTCTGCAAGCCAGGGCTGTTCTTGAATCAAGCAACCATTTGAAGCAGTGGCCATTGCTGCAAGTTTAGTAGGAGCATGCTTTCCTTGATAAGCATAGTCCATCCTATGGTAACAATCAATGGTTGTATGGCCAAGTTTTCCACAAATCTAACAAGAAGGTCTCTCTGACCTTGGACCAGTATTGTGTTGATCTTGATTGAAGTAAGGATATTGAGTTGATCCTCTACCTCCCTTACCACCTCTGTTATTGTAGCTACCCCGGCCTCTTCCTCTATTAAAATTCTGATTATGACCACTGTTGTTAGGCTTTGAAGTAGTTGCTGCCATGGCAAATACTGAATCTTTCACATCTAGACCTTCATTCAGAGATTCCTCCTCAGCATTGAGCATAGTGGAAAGCTCATCAAAGCTCAATTGTGTACTCCTGGTCCTTATAGCAGACCTGAAAGCATTGTATTCTCTAGGAAGGCCTTTAATTGCTATGTGGAGGAGTTCTTCATCATCTATAATCACTCCTACTGCTAGAAGTTTGTCTCTTACTACTTTAATCTTCTGCAAATATAAATCTACAGAATCAACTCCCTTCTTGATGTTGTGCAATTCACACTTAAGATTCATGATGTGTGACCTGGAGATTGAAGAAAATTTATTCTCCAAGACCTTCCAAACCTCCATAGCCAAGGTACAACCCACAGTAAGGGCAAGGATAAATGGAGTCAAGGTTAAGCTTATGAAGGTCAACAATGCCTTCTCCTTAGATTTCCAGATCAAGAAGTCTGGATTCATGATTGTGGTGTAATTACCAGAGAGATCTTTCAGATATTTATCGGGAATAAGCTGAGGTTCTTCTAACAACTCAAACAAAGACTAAGTCTCCAACACCATGGTAATTTGGTGTTTCCAAACAATATAGTTTGTATTGTCTAACTTCACTGTCATCATATTGGACATATTAGAGAGAAGCAATAGTGGTTGATTCATCACATTCACTGAGGAACTTAAAGATGTAGACGAGGAAGCCATTGTAGAACTTGAAGTTGCCATTGAAGCTTGAGCTATGACAGATTCTGGCTCTGATACCATGAAGAAATTCTTAATGCTATGAATTTCATATTGAAACAAAACTAACACAGTGATTTTGGAGAAATTGAGACAGTATCAATGAGAAGCAAGAAAGAAAGTCAATGAGAAAACAGAGCAAGAATTAGATCCTTTGTGAGAAAAATATTTCTTTTCATAATGATACAATTAATCATTGGCTCTCTATTTATATTACCCATTCTACTGATCCTAACAAAACAATAATTAGATCCAAGTCATGCGGATCAACTCCTTAATTCACGGAGAGAATAACTGCTCTCTAACTTACTTTGGCGCCACAAAAACTGAAGCTTGAACTGAGCTAAATGGACATCGTTTTACCATTCTCCTAAATGATGCGTTGCGATGCAACCTTTAAATGAAACTGTGCGTTTTGTAATCACACCTTAAGTTCCACTGTTTTGCTCTTCATGCTCTGTCGTTTTGACCTTCGTTAATTTCAAGCCACATCTGTCTTCAACACTAGTTGCAGAACTGAATAGAATGATTCCATGAGTTCAGGATTTCATATGGGTCATTAGCAATGGATTCTTTGAACTTGAGGAAAGCCAAACAATCTGTCTCGTTAATTGGAATGTTAGAAGAAGTGGTAGGATGCAAGCATAGTATGGTAATTATGGTAAAGAGTAGAATCATATGAAATTACGTAGAGCATAAGGTAGGAAAACTGTGGTTGTGAAGCTTCATTAGTTTGGAAAAGCAGGAAATTGGTGAAATTTTAGTGCAAGGCAGAGTTAGATATACAAGTTTGTATTATATATATGGGCTCTTATAGTCATGGTGTGGACGTAAATTGTACACTTTTAAAATGATGACATACACAAACATTTTCCTGCCTTGGCTGACAGTCAAGCAAGTGAAAGTTTGGTTGCTCTACTTAATTATTTTGCTTTTAAAATGATGACATACACAAACATTTTCCATTATGATTAATTATTCTACTTTCACTTTCTTGAGAGCATCCACTTCAATAACATTTTTTTTTTTTTTTTGCTATGTACCTTCAACAACATGGGCATCACATCCCCTGCCCTAGGATTCAATGTCAAAAAAGTTTTGCCTAAGGTCAAATGTAGCCATAGCATAACTCGCAATATAGATTAGAATAATATAATCAGAATACACATTGTCTTAAAAGCGTAGTTAAAAATTGTAGTGATGCTTGGACGATTTTTTTTTAATTAGTAATATATATATATATATATATGGGTTCAATTAAATTTGAATGCTAGGTGTACCTTCCATCCATCCATATGGAAGGAGGAGGTTCCATTTTAGTAAGAATTGTTTTGGATTGAGAAAATGATATATCTATCAAAACTGAAAATCCAACCAAAAAAACAAATTGAATTGCTGGTTTTCCAATGAGAGAAAGAATGAGAAAAGAAGGTACCCATATATATTGGTGGTGATTGTTGGGTAGGGCTTGAAATTGCTTCATTTCATGGTGTCAACATTGAGCTCAGGGATCCAAAACCACAAACATAATCAAAATTAACAGAAAATTGGTCTTTCAAATTAGAACCCAATGATTAAAAATGAAGCTATGAACTGCAGAATTATAAAACAAAGAGATATGAGTTACAAACAATTATAGGGTGAACAAAAGCATAATTAGAATAAACATTATATATTATAACAAAAGGCATAATTAGGATAAATATAACAACCCATCCTTATCTTCTTTCATTTCTTAAGCATAATTAGAATAGAGATAACAGCCCATTGCGTGATTTCATTCCTTTTGGTTAGCATAAGTTTGCTACTCCCTTAAACAAATACAAATCCATCTTACAATTATTTGTGCATAAGACAAAATTCTATATGTACAAATCAAAAAGTGATGCTCTTCTCACCTATATCAGAAAATTGTTTATCACAAGTTCAAGTATTCAATTTTAGGATTTAATGGAACTTACGACAACATAATATAGGCTGAATCTTCTTTCTTTGTTGCCACAGTACCCATGATAGCATGGGAATGAGTTCACATGTTCACATGTTTTGAGTTCAGCGAAAGAAGAAGGGTGGTTGTTGAAAACACTTTCCATCAAGTTATGCTACCAAACTGATTGAATTTTGGAACAACCCCAAAAAACAAGAAGAGCATCTTCCTACTTGACCCCACGAAATCTGCTACACCTACAACCTTCTGCTTGAAAAGTTGAGTAAGTTGGCTACGATCCATTCATAGCTCTCATAACAACTTGGTTGCAAGTTACCGCTACCTTGGTTAGGATTTCAAATGGTGTTATTTGGTAAGTTTCAATTTTGAGTGAGATTTTTTGTCAAATACGAGGTGTACATGTTCTAAATGGGATTAAGAAGAATGTTTTACAGCATGAATACACCCAATAAAATGCACCTAATCTAAGCACATGCACACTACAATCGAACATTGACAGAAATGAAGAAAAAACTTCAAAACGATCCATAAGGAAAATTGAATTGGTTTCAAATTTCACTGTACCATTTAGTTTGGGCTCAATAAAAGGAAAATCCTTTTGCTTTCCAAAAGCAATTAAACATCTTCAAAAAGCAATGGTGAAAACAAAAGGGGGCAAGCTTTTTCAAATTACTCCGTATGATATACAACAAATTTAATTAAACAATTAACAGCAACATAAATCTGTAATATAAATATAAGGGAGAGAGAGAGAGAGTCTTTGCTATGATAATGACTTTGCTCAAAAGAGATCATTTAGATATATTTTGGAGGTAAACATACTGTGCCAGAAAATCAATGAGAGAGTACAAATTCATAAAATAATGATGGAAATACAATATAGTGATATACTTACATTAGAAGCAAGGCTTTAGTGCCACTAAAAATTTAGTCTATAAGAAACACATACTGTCTGCATGTTTAATGATAAGGTGACATCCCAAGCAGTGGCTCCAGGCAAGCTCTTTGGTGGTTCAAAAATTTATAAACAGACTCAGTTGTCATACGAACAAGTCCTATTCCCTGCACACACAAAGAAATACAAGGGCTAGCTAGCATTTTATTCAGATAGCTCAGCAATATGACTGTTGTATAATACTTAATGTTAAATGTTCAAAAAAACGTAAGCAACCTTTCAATTGGATATGAGATAGAGGGTGAGGTCCTGAAATGTTGAAAGGTGGGGAAGGGGAAGTAACTAAATTTGAAACGGTGAAACAAAAGTTGGGGAGACAGAAATTTGTAACCGTGAAACAAAAGGTGGAGAGACCGAAAGTTGAAACGGTGAGAACAAAGGGTTTTAGTTGAAAAGTCTTTGGGTTTGGGTTTCATGGTAGAATTAAATTTATAAAAAGTGGGATTTATGGTGGAGATAGGGCTGAGAATTATTTTTTATTTATTAGTATTTTAAATTTGAGAAAAACTAATTTAAAATTGTAAGAAAAATTCAGAAAAGATGATGGAAGTTACATAGATGCTGATATGGCTCAATGTGAGCGCAACAACTTTAAATACTACGCTTCAGCTTTTAGTATTATATAGATATAGATTTGTATTTTATCACTAAGAATATCATATTTTGTTGAACAAATTACACAAATTACTTACTAGTATAACAAAATATTAATTATAAATTATAAATAAAATTAATAGTTAATGGATTTGGTTAATATTACATCAAACTTTTTATAAATAAAAAATCATTTAAGATTTTTAAGTCTAAACTTTTCCCTAACATTGTATGAACGCATAATATGCTTCTTCTTCTTTTGAGGAAGAATGCATAATATGCTTAGAAATAGTAAAATGATAATATAATCTAATATACTATTTTCTTAAGTTGAGAGAAACTGTGAAAAAAGTTTGGAAGCATATCACGTCGATAGCAAGTAGCAACTACTCTTATTAGTTTTGATGACTTACTCAATGCACCTCTCTCTCTCACTCTCTAGCTTTATATTGATGAGTTAAGGCCTACTGCATATTTTCACTAATTTCATATGGTTGAAATTGAAAGGAAAGAAACAACGCTAAATAGGTATTGTCATAAACTATTTGGTGATTACGAACTATATATAAAATCGTTTAGAGTACAATGTTTTATCGACAAACATTCATTTTCCTAAAATTTTGAATTAAGTCTTGTGATAATCTGTGGCTAAGTGTGATTGGCAGTTTCTTGGATTTGTTGTTTAATGCATAGTTCTCAAGCTATTATAAGTAATACAGTCAATGTTTTAGGAAAATGGGAATTTGTAGAATGAAGATATGTCGTCTAGGGAACAGAAGAATGATGTCATTCGTCCATATCATATGAATGCATGGACGACCAACCAACACTTAGCAAATTTCAGAGGATTCTCTACCACACAAAATAATCTGACCACGTTTTACTATTCTGAGACGTAAGGTAAATTCCCCGAAATTAGCTCCATTCTCCCTACTAAGTCCACATATCTCCCACGATGACAGTGGAACCAAACAAATAGACCCAGTAAAACTCTCTATAAAAGAGACCTAAGCCCATCAGCCTAAGGTAAGTTTTTCAATTCATCCACCCACTACACTTGAAGTTCCTAGAGAGAAAACTAACTTAACAGTTGGAGGGTCCTAAGTTGGTTCACCTCGATCACCTTCGATAACCTCTTTCTTTCCTTTTAGGTCATCCAACCGCTGTTGAAGTCCGGAGTAATTAGCCTAGTGATTTCCAAACATCATCAAAGCTTACAGTAATGAACCCAAAAAATAGATGATTAGATGTACAAAATATCAATTGTAATTTTCATTAGAATAAATTTTTATAAAATGCTCTAATGTAGAAAAATATCAATTTTTCAAAAGCTTAAGTGGTAATGTTAGAAAAAAAATTAATAAACTCCAAAAAGTTTTCATTTTATATTATATATATAGGAGTTATGTGACTTTTATGAAATCTTGTCTTTAGATGATTCCGTTGTTAATAATATAACTTAATACTTGATCCTTTTATTTATTATTTATTTATTTATTTATTTTTAAAGAAACAAACACACATACACACAAAAGAGAGGGAAATGAATTCTAACACAAAGGCTTAATACTTGATCTTAATTTATTTAAATTTAAGTTTTAAAATATGCTTAAGCTTTTTTTCCCTATTTTAATTTAAGCATAATTTATTAGCCAATATAGACAAGTTCTTTTTTTTATTTTTATTTTTTATTTTTATTTTTATTTTTTTTAAGTTGAGTTCCAAAATGAATCTAAATGTGGTTTTTAAAAATTAGAACGGATTACAAAACTAAAAAAACAGATTTCATTTCTAGTTTTTACCGATTGAACCGATCAGTTGGATCCAATTTTTAGAACATATTCTTTTTTTTTTTTTAAAAGGCAAAATTTGCTTAATAGTACTCTCTCCATTCTAATTTGTTTGTCCTTTTTGAAAAGTCAAACTTTTTAAGAGAACATCATTTATTGTATTGTTTGCCTTATAAAAATGTATAAGTTTTCAAAATTACCCTTAAATAAATTTATCAGCTTTTTTTAAAAATAGTTATTATTAATGAGGCAACTAAAAAGATGCTCCAATTAAATTGATTTTTTTAAAATATTAGTTAGTTTTCTTTTCAAATAGTTTTGAAAATAAAGTAAGAGTATAATAGGAACATTGGTAAATTAATAATTTTTATTTTTAGAAACAGGACAATATTTTAGAACATTCTAAAATGGAATATAAGACAAATAAACTGAGACGGAGGTTGAAAAGTCAAATTTTTAAAGGGAACATCATTTATTATCTTGTCTGTCTTATAAAAATGTATAAGTTTACAAAATTACCCTTAAATAAATTTATCAACTTATTTATTCTTAATTAGGTAACTAAAAATGTGCCCAATTAAATTGATTTTATTAAGTATTAGTTAGTTTTATTTTCAAATAGTTTTGAAAATAAACGAGAAGTATAATAGGAACATTAGTAAATTAATAATTTTTATTTTTAGAAACAAGACAATATTTTGGGACATCTCAAAATGAAATAGAAGACAAACAAACTGGGACTGAAGTAGTACTATTTTAGAAAAAAAAATTGGTGAATAGCATGTAACTGAAGTTAATTAATTAAGTAAACTATTTTTAGAACTTGAGTTTAGGCTGAAACTTAAGTTTGACAAACTTAAATTCCAAAAACAGTTTACTTGACCAATTACCTTAGTCTGTATGCTACTTTTCCAAAATTTTCTGAAGACATGGTATTTGGCAAATTTTGCCCATAAACCCCTATCTCTAACAAAACTTTTCCCACACTTTCCCCAATCGTACCTCACTCTTTTTCATCTCCTTGAAGAGAAGCAAGGAGCTCTCCTGAACTGGCTGTGAAGTTCTCCAGGTCCCATGCTTCTTCTTCCATCACACACAAAAGTCTTCTTCTAATCAATGAATGATACATAAAAATTCTAATTTCAATTCTAAAAGCCCAGTGAAAGGCCCTGCTTGTTTTAAAGTTTAAATCTTTCTCTATCCTTTCCTCGTATAATGTTTGAATTTGAGAGCCAATCTGAAGAATAGAAAACCTTTTAGTTTCATGTTTCTGTTAAGTTTAGACATTCTTGCTTTAGTCTCTGTCTTCAGCTTTTCATTATTGTTAGAAGCCAAGTTATTGGTACACTCAGAACTAGGAGAGTGGGTATGAAATTTGAAGTCTAGGCCTTTAATTCTTGCTTTGGTTGTAGTATTTATAGGAGCATTTTTAATGGGTTTATGGTGGAATCAGAATCTGGTTTTGTTATAAGGTGGGTTGTGAGAATTTTTGGCAGGATAATGTTGATGTTATAGAAGTTTGTAGCTTTATATTGTAGGGGTTATTTAATTTTGTTCCAGGTTTAAGAATGATATTGTAGCATAGAGAAACCTACATTTTCTGGCATTGATATTGCCAAAAAGATGAAGCTGAGCTTCTTACGTGGATGTTTTCCTTCTAATTTATCAATCTTTGTTAAACCCTCTATAAGTACCAATCTTCTTCGACCCATTTGCTTTTCTTCAATGTCATCCTCACCCACTTCTTTGAAGCCTCAAATTCCTCTCTTTCTAAGACCACCACTGCACTCAGCTTCTGTTTCTGACCTCCGAAAATGGCATGATTGGGCCAAAAATCTTGCTTCTTCAGTTGGGACAACCTTTCTAGACTCCGATGATGGTCCAGACTCGGGCCTGTTGTGCAGGGAGCTTAAGCAACCGATTTAAGCCCTGTCGCACTGTCCTTGGCAGATTTTAATGTGCAGAAGTATGGACTGCAGGTTAGTGAATTTATCACTGTAATATAATGGTTCCAATTCCAATAATTTCATATGAAAACTCACTAACAAGGATAGTGTTCATCCCACAATCCATATATTAGACCATGTTACATGTTCAAATGAAATGCAGGAAGTTTTTAATTTGCTTCTAGTAAATCATTTATTCAACATAGAAAGTGAAAGATAGTCTCCAACTTTTTATTTTTATACGTAAGATAGTCTCCAATTTTAGATCATCTATTTATTCAACATACGAGTGGATCTTTTTATAATAGAGTGGCTAAATTTTCAATTCCTGTGTACTAGGGTGTCCCTTTTTTGATATCAATAAATCTTATCATTATCCAAAAAAAAAAAAAACCTTTAGCCAGCATCTTACAAGTCCTCCATTTTTGCTCGTGAATGTACTGCTACTATATGTAATGAAATTTACTGAAAGATTATGTTTAATAAGATGGCCAAAGCCTTTACAGCATTCTTGATTCCCTTTTTAACCAAACCCTAGCCCCAATTATCATGGCTGTAGTAATTGTGTCCTGTGTTCTTGTGGTATTAGAGGGTTCAATATCAGGAATGCAAGGGAAATCTTTGTTGATTACTTAATAGGTTTTCTTTAAATTAAATTTACTAATATGCACAACTCTCCTCATTATTTATAATCTTCAATTGCGTTAACAAGTCATCATCTAAGGTTCCTAACGCAAATGCACTTATAATGGCTAAACACAGTCATTGTCCTGGCAAGGAATTTCAAAAAAATCTTGTAATAATTTCAACTAGTAGACACCTTTTGGATAGTTTCTTTTATGACATCAATGTCCAATTATTTGGACTAAAAAAAAAACCGGGAATAATTTTCCTTTAGTAGTTATCAAATTCGGTTTTCTTTTTCTTCCTTTACTCCATTTCTTAGAAGGCATTCAGATGTTATAAATGAAAGTTCGAAGAATACTAAATTATTTTTCATTGTGGGGGACGGGGTAAAGCTGTGATGCTTATTTTTAAATCAACACTATAAATAGTAAACTGGATATGCAATGAATGCTAAGATCAAAATGTCCTCTAATGTAGCTCAAAGTTCCAAATAACACCCTGCAGCTCTAATTGCTCTAAAATTAAGAGGCACGAGAAGAAGAAAATGCTGAAAAGAGCTTTGGTCACATTTTTCTTCTTCTTTGGGATTGGTGGCAAATTGATGCAATAATTTGCTCTTGGTTTGACAGAAATTGGAATGATTGGGAGGCTTTTGGAAATTTAAGCAACATTAGGGGATTGATTGCTCAGTTTTAAACTTTAGTGGGACAATGCAACTCAGTTGATAGGGTAAATATTTGTAATTAACCTTTTATTTTACTATGAGAAATTGAAGCGTATTAGTTTTTTAGGTTTCTTACTTTTCACTCTCATCTTTTTCCCCTCTTCCTTCCAGCAAAATAGAATATCTCTGATTTCTTTTCTTTTTTCTTCTGCACTTTATTACAAACCACTCAGGATGTAATTGAATTAAGGCAAGGATCATGGTTCAAACCATTGAAGGATTTGGAGGGAAAACTTGCAGTTATTGTCAGTAATCCACCATACATACCGAGTGACAATATCCCTGGGCTACAAGCTGAGGTTGGTAGACATGAACTGAGACTTGCATTAGATGGTGGTCTAAATGGCATGGATGATCTTCTCCATCTTTGCAATGGGACTACTTTGATGTTAAGACGTGGTGGATTTTTCATTTTTGAGGTATTGATCTTTTAATACCCAGAAGCCAGAGTTCAAAATTTTAAATGATCATACTACCAAATTTGTATTATTTTTCGACATTTTCTCAATGATAATGTTATAGAAATAATTGAAATTGCAATATCTGCAAGGTGTTTTTTTATTATCTTTTGTGTGTTAAAATAAAAGAATTTACACTGAATTTTACTTTGAGGTTAGATTTGTAAATTACAAGAGGTTGAGCCTTAGTATGATGTCTAGTGCCTTCCACCAAAAGCAGTAGGTTGTGGGTTCGAGTCTGGGAATCAAGCCCTCCTAACAAGTTTGGGGGTAAGGTTGCCTACCATGACCTCTTTTAGACACCCAAAAAGCGGGAGTTATGTGGATTGGGTACAACCTTTTTTTGATTTGTAAATTATAAATGTTAAATTCCAGTGATTGGATTAGCATAAGAAGGGATTTCTAACAAATTTGGGGGTAAGGCTGCCTACTATGACCTTTTTTAGATCCCACAAAAGCAGGAGCTATGTGCATTGGGTACAACTTTTTTTTGGATTTATAAATTTTGAATGTTAAATTCCAGTGCTTGGATTAGCATAAGAAGGGATTTCAACAATCCCCAAGGAACTTGAACACATCAATTCATAGTATCAAAGTCCCAAGTATGGACTCCATCATCAACTGTTGTAGAAATTGTACTTGTGAGAAAATGGTTGCTGCTATACACAGATTGTACATGCATTAGTGTGGGTAAAGGAATGAGATGGGAGCCTGATGTATTTATTGTTGAATGCATACTGACAGATAAGTTTAACAAAGAAATGAAGCACTCTGGTGAGTTAGGAATGGTCAAATTTGATCCATAAGCACGGGAAGGTTTTTGAATGGGAAGCCTCCTCCCAACCTTGGTTTTATGGACTAAAACCCTCTGATACATGTCAAGAATTAGCAGACCTGATTGTAGGCTGTCATGCTAGGTAGTCACCAAAGATAATACGAGAAAAAAAGGACCTGGGTAAGGTACTAACTTGGCTCTCTGCAAATGATACTGTCAATGTCTATATGACTTGTTGGTGAAAGGGACAAGAACTTGATAGGAGACTAGGAAAGAAACAGATCTGGAGATGTTGATATGGGGATAATGAGAAGTTTAATGGGTCTGGAATCAGGATGGTTGGATGTGCTATTAGGATTCTTATATGGCTAATGCTGTTCTAAAAATACTATTAACAATGGTGTTATTTTAGTGACTTTAGTATCTAGTTTGGATGAGCTCTGCTGTTTTGGAACCTGACACCTCTACCTTGAACCGATCCCCAAATTTAATTTGGTTGTGTCTTTATGGACCATATTGGAGTCCTTCATTGGGTCAAAATGGTTCAGAAACCATGTTTTTCTGGGTAATTGCTAGGTGTGCACATACCTCAACCCTTGTCCCTGTTGCAAGGCTTCTAGTGGTTTCATTTATGAGGAAGTGTAAATGCTTTTCTTTTCCCTGTTGCATGGCTTCTAGTGGTTTTATATGTGAGGAAGTCTCAGTGTCATTCTTATGCTTTTCCTTTTTTGGGTGTTTTGTGTCTCTCCTTTTTGTCTATTAATGTTACATTTTCAATATCTAGGGGACACAAATTATTTAATTTTACATTCTCCCATGTTATGCCATATGGTTTATGCTAAAGTATTTCATACTCCTTTACAATACCTGCGTTTTTTGAACTCATTAAACATAATTTATATTTTACCCCTACTTTGGATTTCTTTTTTTCTTAAGTAACGTCAATTTAGTGAAAACAGAAAGTGTATACAGGAAGTATACAGTAAAAAAAATAAAAATAATAAAAAACACCAATGAAAAATAGACACAAAGAGGAGAGATATACAAGAAAAGAAATTAATGGCGAATAAGAAAAGAATCCAAAAACTCCATCAAAGAATATGCCTAGAAAGTATAGGATTTCAAACTCCATTCATAAAGGGTCTTCAAAAACATTAACTTAAAATTAGGCAAAGTTAACTCCTTTCCCATAAATGTAGGCTGACTCTTCTCCGTCCAAGTGCACAGCATAAGACAGGCAAGAGTGGAACCCTACACTTCCTTGAATCTACAGTATTTCAAGGCTCCTTTCCAAGACTCCAACATTGGCATAACATAACTTGGCAATTTGGCATGACCCAAGTGATCATAGGCAATATAAAAAACCCACAGGTCACAAGCAATAGGACAATGTAACAGGAGATGACTTGCTGACTCACCATCAGATTTGCACAGGCAGCACCAGTCTGCCATGATAATAGCCCTCTTTCAAAGATTATCTGTCAAGCGCCATCTCCCAAACAAAGAATGCAATACTAGGCATTTTCCATATGCATTTCCAAGGAAATTGAATAGGATTTAATTTACAGCCCTTACTTGAAACTCTTTATAATTACTTTTAACCTGGAATCCAGTCTTAGGTGATAGAAGTGAAACCAATCTACTGGGACTTGTAGGGGTTACCTTCACTGCATACAGATCATCCAAAAAATTGGGCCATAGAATCTAACTCCTAGTCTTGTGCCTCTAAGATGAAGACAGGTTTCCAATGCACCTGACCATTGACCCAATCAAAATAGTCTAAAACCAAAGCCTCTTTGTCTCTGGCAAACCTGAACAGCTCAGGGTATCTATCCTGGAAAGTTTCATTGCTATCCTAATGATACTTCCAAAACAAAACTTGGGAACCAACCCCCACCTCAAAACGAGTGTATGAAGGAAACTTCTCCCCACCTTTCCTGATATTTTTCCATGGGCCTACCCCATAAGGACCTTTTACGATTCCAGAGTACCTCTGACATCAAGTAGTACTGTACTTGCTTTATCAATAACCTTTTGCTGTTTTGCCACAATGACTTCTGTTCCAAACCATACCTCCACAGTCATTTCCCAAGCAAAGCTAGAGTAAAAATCAGCAGCTTTTGAATGCCCGGTACCCCTTGGATTGGATTGCACATAGTAGACTAATAAACAAAATGGAATTTATCCTCCCCATGAAGCCCGCCCCACAGGAAGTCTGTATTTTTTCCAGCTTGTTGGCTACACTAACAGGAATGGGGATTAGGAACAAGGAATAGGTAGGGAGACTTGAAAGCGTACTCTTGATTAAAGTTAGGCTAATAGGCTTCCTCTAGATTATTCCTCTCATTTCATTTACAATTGGTTTCACTTTTTCCTACAATGGGTGGAATATGAAATGATAGTAGAATGTATTAACTTTAAATACTCTTATTATCCTCATATTATCATTTAGTACATATAGATACATAACGAGTAGATAAAAACAATTTCTTATAGCCGTTACTTATAAAAAAAGTAATAATCATAAACATCTTATAGCATCATATGTGGAATAGACTTCTACCCGGTACAATTTTGACAACATTGATTAACAGGGAATTCTTAAATTAAATTCTATGTAAAAAAAGGGGCAAACCATGGATGCTCATAAGAAAGACTTTGCTTCTAAAATGAAAAAATGGTGTACCCCGTGCACAAGACTCATTAGGTAACCTTATCCCCAATTTCCGAGAGGTTAATTCCTAGACTCAAACTCATGATACATCGCTTGGGGTAGATGGCACTTACCATTGCATCAAGGTTTGACTTCTCTTGCTTCTTATCATGAAATGAGCTATAAATCAAACTGTGTTTAATCAAAGAACCAACTATTTTGCTATGATAATTCTTTCAAGTAGGACGAGTACATGAAAAGGCAAAAATTCTGATACAAAGTTGATTTCCTTTTCTTTTTTTGGGTCTTGTTCTCTTCCTTTGAGTCAGTAAACTTGATGTGTGTTTTATCATATATTTCCGTATACTGCAAATATAATTCATACCGTTGCCTTTTTCTATGGATTATGCAGGCATAGAAGTAACAAAGAATTTGAAGTAAAGACTGTCATGAGGAAAGAATACAGTTCCTCCATTTCAACTCCCCCTCCCCCCTAACCCCAAAACATTGCATAAGCAGAAATGTTTTCTCATTGTCAATATGAACTCTTAAATATTTTAGTTGGAGATGACTAAGTAACACTGTAATGAACATTTTACAATGTGTTTGTGCGTGTCTGTGTATATATACATGTATTGTCAACATATAATTTATAAAACTCATACCTATAATATGGTTGTGACTTAACCATCCGCCCTTATTTCTGAGGAAAGACGCCATTTGATCCAAAGATTATTGGTATTGCATCCTTATATTTATTTCATTACATTCGTATCTTATGCAAAGCCAGATGTGACAATCTTTTATCCTGGATTCTTGACTTGTTTTACCCTACTCAATATCAGGTATTTCTAGGCTTTTGACCCCAACATAATAAAATCAGATGTGAAGTAACCAATTTTTTACTTAATTCTTGCTCTTAGAAGTGCTTTGCTGTGGATTTGTGTTATAAAAATTCATGGTTATTCTTGATCTAATCTATTACTCGTATTTATTTTCATTATTTCCCATCTCTGTAGACAAATGGTGAGAAGTAGTGCAAGTGTCTTGCAAAGTACATTGAAAATGACATTAGAGGGAGCTTCCACAGTTTGGACATAGTATCTGATTTTGCTGGCATTCAAAGATTTCTAACTGTATTCCATCAATGACCAATTTGATTTGTGCATGATCTTGTATATCAGCCATCAACTAGGAAACAAGGAGAGGAGGAAAGAAATGCTGGAAGCTCTACCATTGATTTTCGGCTACTGTGTTTATGGCTTTATGGGAGGCAGTTGGGAGGGGGGGGGGGGGGGGGGGGGGGGGGGGGGGGGGGGGTGGTTGTGGAATTTTTTGTTGAAACTCTATCAAGTGACCAAAAAAAGGAAAACATAAATGTTGTATCCTTGGGCATTGACTTGTGTGGTATAGAGGTAGATAAATATGCTTTGTTTATTAGCAATGTGATATGATTTTTTAGTTTCTTGATCTTCTTGAAGCATTTTTATGTGAAGTATGTTGATGAACTGCATTCTGGGAGAAATAAGATTCAATTAAGCCTGTTGGACTTGTGTTTATGCTACTTTTCTATTGTCTAAGTAAAACCATCCATGTAGGAATGCTAAAGGATTAGATTGGGTTGTACCAACCAAATATATAATATGCCCTACCATTTCTCTAAATGATCATCCTTGTTATATGGCCTTGGCTGAGAGATTAAAAAATTAAAAAAAATTAAAAAAAAAAAGAAAAAAAAAAAAAAAAAGAGAGAAGGCCTCTTACAAAGCTGGCTGCCATTGCAATATTTGTCCACCGTTACTGGTCATCCTGATTGTTCAGAATTTTAGTGAATTATAAAAGATTCCAAGCATATTCAATATTTTGAAGATTGTGTACAAAGTTTTTGACAATGGAAAATTTGGTTTTGGCCCTTGTGCATGTTTGAGGTGTTGTGCTAAGTGAATGATTGAAAAGGAATAATAAATTCCGTACTCTTATTTGCAAAGAAGGCCTTGGATTAAATATTGCAGACAAGTATTCTTCTTACATATCGATCTTAAATGTTTCGTCCTTTGACACTTTTGTCCCCTCGTTTATATCATTTCTGAATGAGATTGATCCTTAATTTATGTAATTCCCGCACCTCAATAATCCATTACTCCTTATGAACTTGATGTTGTGATTATGTCTTTGTAGACTCTCATAAACCTATAGATTTTCAATCAAAGAACATATATGCATAACTTGAATTTGTTGAGATGAATTAGCCACTTTGGAAGCTTATCCTTTTGAGTTCTACATTTCATGTCTCACTATCTCAAGAAAATTGAAATCAAGAAACTTCTCCAATCCAAACATTTCTGTTTTGGATGAATGAGTTAGATATACAGAAGCAAAATCACAAAACATGTAGCATTCAAATGCAAATACAATCTAAACCACATCATCCAAACAACTAATAAAAGAATATTCAATAAAAAGGACATGGTTTAGGATAAAATTACTGATATAAATATGTTCCCTAGTTATTACTTGGTTTTCATGAACTCTCAGCATTCCTTTTTAGCTAAGTTTGACAAATTGTGGTTTCCCATGCAGTCTGCAGATAATGTCACAGTAGTACTCAGTCTTCTCTTTCTAAGGAACTAAACACCCAATTGGATTATATCATTGGTAGTCTCATACTTGGCTTTGTCGGTCTTGTACATGTGAGCAATCTCAGGGACAAGAGGATCGTCCGGGTTCGAATCTGTCACATAATAGTCATACAACTATCAAAACCACAACAGATTTGACCACCAACAACCACCATCAATGTAAGGTTGAATTTAATTAACCATCTTATTGACTTAATTCCGTGTCAAATTTGTTTGTAATTTAGCATTTAAAAATCCTGTATTTAGGTGAGAATCTTGCAAGGGTAGTGTGTGAGAGAGTGTGAAGAAATGCTCAAGAATGTGCAGTGAAGCAAGGACTCGCGATTGGATCTCACGAGTGGCTCACGACTGGCAAGCCGCCAGATGATGCACATGAGTGAAGCATGCAAAGAAGCTGAACCGTCATGCCAGCTGTTGCACTACAGGACAAAAAGTCCAGTTTGGCCATTCAATTAGCTCGTGGCTTGAACTCGCAACTTAATCAAGTCGCAAGGCCAAGTCGCTAGTCAGCTCTATTTTGAAAAATTGACTCTTTGCATTCCTTTCTCATCCTAGTATAAATACCTCTTATACCCATGAAATGTAGAGAGCTTCCAAAGAGAATTTTAAGAGAGAAACCCTAGAGAAAAACAAGATTAATTCATCCACAATCTTCATATAGAGACTTTTCAAATTCTTCTACTTTCACCCTCTCCATTGTTACATCCTTGAGAGGTTCATTACCCAAATCATTTTTTTCACCACACCCATATCTGTGAGAATGCTATTTGGTGCTTAGGAAGCAGTTAGGAAGGGACTAATGGTTATTGGTTGATGCTATGGGCTATAACAGAATCCGGTAAGCTAAAGAAGACAAAGGTTCGACGCAACCTCGTTGGAGCATGAAACTTGGAGGGCTTAGGTACACTGGGTAGATTAGGCTTGGAGGGTCTTCTGCTGTTCATGTATCCCAACTTCATTCTTTAGTGGATTATTGACCGCTTGGAGGGCGGCAGAGAGGTTTTACGCCGAGAGTTTCGATTTCCTCTTTGATAACACATCACTGTGTTGTCTTTGTGTTTGCATCTCTCTTCCCTTAATCTTTGCCTTTTAATTTATACCGTGGATGTGATTTTAATTGGTTTATATTATTTATCAATTCTGTTATTAGCTTATGTTCATGTTTCGCACATTTATTGTTTGATAATAAGGTTGAATTGGTAATTTGTAATTGGGGGTCTAAACATTCATAGTGTTTTATACGCTATTTGAACTTTCAATCAATATCAAAACTACCAAAGGCTGAACCCCTCACTACAAACTCCTAAATTCCTAATCACAAACATTGACAAACTCTCTCACACTTTGCAAATTCTCCCTCCCAACTTTCTGCCACTTTCCCAAGAAAAACAATTCACAAAAAAGAAAGTGAAAATGCGTGAGATTCTTCACATCCAGGGAAGCCAGTTTGGGAACCAAATACATGCAAAATTTTGGGAGGTGGTGTACGTGGAGCATGGGATCGATTCAATGGGTCAGTGCATTGAAGTGCTTGGCATTGGGATTATTTTGGCTAAACACTCGGTATTGAGATTTGATTTCATATTGTGGTGTTGCTGGGTGTTATTATTAAAATTCTTATGTGGATTTTTTAATGTTTAATTAATTGATTTTATATTGTTATGTTAGCCATGTTTACGCCAACAGGGAAAACTGTTTGCCACGTAAGCATTTTTCATTAGTGAGTTAATAGTAGGAACTAAATTAATTGTACATTGAAAATAACAAAGACCAAATTGATTGCTACCAAAATGTAGAGACCAAATTGACCATGACCTTAAAATGTAGTGACCAAAATTGTGTTTTTGCCTACTTTTTAAAAATGAATCTCCTTTTATTTTAATGAGAGACTATCACATCACTCGCTAACTAAATAAAGGTGGAGATTAAAACTCACTAGCACCTACTATGTAGATTTAAAACAAAAAGACATGTCTAATTAAAAAAGTATTAGAGGTAAGCCAAATTTTAACTTTGAACGGCTGAATTCTCTTTATTCTAATCCAAATTCGGTGCTATTTAAGGGGATATTAGAGCTAGGCAGCAATAAAGCCAAGTCAACACCATCAACGGAAAATAAGCAATTAGGCTTGTTTGGTTGTGTTGTTTAAACAATACAATACGTATTTCCACAACATTTTTTTACCTACACGTATTTTCACAACACTTAAACAACGTTACTAGAACAACATTACCAAACGGGCCATTGTTTGCTATGTGAGCGTTTTTTCCCCGAATCAAACAAGTACTATTTTATATTTATTCTATCTTTTCATAAAAAAAAATATATATATATATATATATATTAATATTTCTTGGTTTTTTGTCAATTTAAGGTACACTTAAATGACTTTTTTTAATTTCATATTCTGCTTTCAATCAACAATCATATCTTTCTCTTGCTTAGATTTTTTGCTTTATTGATATTGATAATCTTATTCTTTTGCTGAATTCAATTTAAATTTGATTGAAGGCTGAACTTGTAGATACCCCATTTTGCATCAAACATTTAACCCCACTTGAATTACATTGCATATTATCACCATTTAACATCTCTAGGGCAAGATTGTAATTTTGACCTTTTGATCTTCAAATACTTCTTATAAAAAAATCTTGAGGTAATAATGATCAAAATGACAATTCATGAGCATTAATCAGACCACTAGATTAAAAAGATATCAAAGAAATAAGGTTTAACAATAAATGACACTTGCATGAAACCAATCTCAACCATAGGTGATTATGATCTTTAATTCTAATTGGTATATCTTTAGTCTAATTTAAATTAAATGATGTATCATATTCCTATTGGCTATTTCGATACCTCACAATCGTTGACCACCTAGAAACAGCGACACACACGCCCCTCCCTAGAGGATGGTTTGCGAGCTTGGGTGCATGCTCTCTTATGACTGATGAGTCATTTTTAAATTGTCACAAGTTTGTGAAGTCGCCACTAATCATTAGGTTTTTGCTAAGGTGTGATTGGTGATTAGACTCTGTTTGATTTTACTACCTATCCTAGGTTATGAAAAAGTTAGTTTTTTCCTAATCTAATTGGATGATAAAAACTCTTGATTCTTGATTCGAAAGTTTGGTAACGTGTGAGGAAGGTGTTAGGCACCCCACAACACCTGTCGTGAGACAATATTTTGTTTTGAAATGTTTGGTCATAGGCAGATAAAAGCGAGCTACTAGCATATGCATTCGTGGCTTTAAAGAAATGGGCTTTGAGGAGTATATTGGACAATATAAAAGTTAGGGGGGGTATTTTGGCCAATAGTTGAAAGTTCAAGGGTTATATGAACATTTTTCCCTAGTGTACAGAAGAACATTACTTACTTGGAGGATAACTGGGAAGAAGATAATTTCTAGAAGCATATGTTAAGTGTTGAGTGTCACCCCAAGGATGTTGCTGATGAATTGATGTACAAAAGGCCTGAAGCAATTGGCAAAAGAAGCCACAAATTAAGAAAAACAATAGTATTCTATTTTTGGCCTACAAAAATCTGTGTTACTATACTTTCCAATATCATTATTTTTTTCGAGAAATGCTACGTACAGAACATTTTCACAACAAAATATTTTCACAACAAATCATAGGTAGTTAGTTGTTATTGGTTTTAATTTGAATCTAATACTGAAATTACTTATTTGCCTTACCAATAACAACTCGTAATAAACTACCACTTAAGTTTACTGGTGGTTAGTTGTTATTGGTTTTTTAAGTGTTTTGAAAATATTATGGACATAGCATTTGTCTTCGTTTTTATAGCATGTATGAGCTCTTTGTATTTTGTAGTATTTTTTTGCACAACTCTATTTTTTGAGGTTTAAGTTACTAGTTGTAATGCTTATCTCTCTCTGTTTGCTTGCATGTATACATGGTAACCTTAGTTATCATGGTTCAATATATTCTTTTGCGCCACATTCTCACATTCTCTCTTTGTCTTAAGAATGAGTGCTACAAGAGTTAATGCTCTATGCATACATGTCTATTAGAGTCAAAATCTGTCTACCAACTTGTCAAATAGATAATGGATACTTTTTTTTTTTAATTAAAATTTCATTTAGAGTATTATTGTTGATTCTCTTGGGTTAGATCGACTTGGGAAAACAATCTTCCTATGGCTTGACCACTGACACCCAGTTGGAACACTTCTACTTAAATTTGGAAATCTTTTGCTTAAATTTGGAAATATATAGAATTATATATGATGCAACAATCTATGAGGCTTCGGTTGATTTAGTCTTAAAAAATAGAATTTGGTTTAGTCATACTCCAAAGCCAATAAGTCTTGTAGATCCAAAGTAAAGGATAAGGTTACGTGGACCAAAACTAAGTCAAGTTGCTTCTCTTGTGTAGCCACATTTACAGAGCTTTATATGCTTTAGGGGGGTCCTAGACTGTTTGCTGTGTGTCATATCTGATTCATCAAATATTGGGCAGTGATGGGTGATTGGTCTTTTGTTGGTTTAAAGTCTTATATAATAAATTGAAACTTAGATTGATTGTTTTATTCTCTATAGCCACTAGCTACTATAGTCTAAAACTTTAAGTTTAAATGGAAATTGAACGAAACATCCATTTTTATTTTTATACTAAAATAATGTTGCATAAAGCATCTAAATTTCTAAACTAACATGGCATCTTTGATACATTCCCTTCCTATAAAGACTCTTAGGAATTGAATTGATTATTAGTACAAACACATAATCACACATTACAGTAGTAGAATCCAGCACAGTAAATGAAGACAACTCCTACACTTGAAGAGAATGAAAATCATGATTCCTACACTAGAAGAGAAAGAAAATCATCCATTGATCATTTCAACAGGGGATATTAAACTAGCTTGAAATTGAAATCACGACTCCTAATCCCTTGCCTGATCCAAGCATTATTAAAGACATTTAATCTCTTCTAGTTGTTCCAGGCCTCTGCAATTCACAAAAAAGTTTGTTAGCTCACCATTATACCTTTATAATATAATAAACAATAACTATTACAAGGTTACAAGGTCGTGGGTATTAATAAGATGACAATTTCTGTTTAGCAATTTGACCACGAGTGAGAAATGAAAATCTAATTTTAAAATCAGCCATGACAATCTACTCAAGATTAATAAAAAGGTAAACATAAAATTTCCATGCTTTTTGAAAAGAAGTATTTGGGAACTGAATGAAATCAATGTAAATGACTAGGACACACTACTTAGAGTAGTCTTATAGTAATTAAAATGAAATGCCTCTTACTTGAGCTCTACTTGGTCTACCTCTGCGAATCCCCAAACCAACAAAAGTACTTTTTATCAATTGTAGTTCCTTAATGACTTCCTCCATATTGATTCTCTCTTTTGGAGATTCCAGTGAACATAAGATTCCAATATTAAGGATTGAGAGTAAGCATTTTTGCATATCCACATCAATATGCCTAAAGTCCTCAGTATTATTAGCTTCTTCTACTTCAATTTCATTGTCATTGTCATCTTCTTTTGTTGCCATCGTTGCTGCAGTAGCTACTCCCATTTCTTCAACTTCTCTTGGCAAGAGCATTGGGTCAACAACTTGAATGAGCCTTTTTGGTAAGGACATCTTAACAAAGTTATGGAGATTGAGACCATCTTTAAACATATCATCAGTGGGCCTCCTTCCTGTGAACATTTCCAACACAAGGACTCCATAACTATATACATCCCCCTTCGTTGATGCTTCACCGCCCATGCCATACTCTACAACTCATGGAATGGAGGGAAATTAAGCAATATTCTATCTATTACAAAAATATGGATTTAGGGTTTACAGAATGCAAAGTCAAGAAAATAAAACAAATCTATATTAAAAAAATAATGACATATGCTATTACTTTTGAAATTAAAGGAAACAGTGATAAATTTATCCCGAGGGTCTAAATCACTTTTTGCCCCTCTTGTTGATTTATTTTGATTAAGAAAATATATCTATTCAAAGAAGGTACAAATTTTAGTCAAAGAATATCAAAATTAACATTTCTCAAAGTTTAAATCATATTGGAATGTTATTTTTGAATTAAAATTTGCAGTTTTATAAAAAAAATAATTAATTTAATTACGGGCTTGTGTGGTACAAACGTGAATGTGTTTTAACTTCTAAAAGAAAAAAAAAATACTAAGCGAGAGTTACTTAGTAAATAAACAAATAAAAATTACTAAGTGAGAGTTTATGTTAATATGCTAATTATGTGTACACCCATGCAAATATGTTGATGATACAAAAATTAAAAAGCATATATGACAAGAAAATCAAGGAGTTAAAAGTCCTATCATTTGATAAAGTGACAAAAAGAAAATAAATACATTAGAATAGTTGAGGATTTAAAACAAAAGAAGAAAGATAATACCTGGAGCAGCATAACCAATAGATCCCTTTAATCCAATTGTGCTAGTACACTTTTGGGAAGAATCATTCGAAGTTGTGAGGAGCCTTGATAAGCCAAAATCACTAACATGAGCAATCATATCACTATCAAGAAGAATATTGCTTGGCTTTAAATCACAATGAATGATCTTTTGCTCACAATGATTGTGAAGATAGTTTAAAGCAAAAGCCACATCAATTGCAATAGTTAGTCTTTGAAGAACACTCAAATTTTTTGATTGATTGTCACTATCTGTCATTGGATGCAACCACATTTCCAAGCTCCCATTTTTCATGAATTCAAAAACTAGAGCTTTGAAATCATTACCATTATAATTTATACTGGAGCAACATGTTAAGATCTTTATAAGATTTCGATGCCGAGCATTTCTTAATACTTTGCATTCTGCCATAAAACTCTTTGAAGCATCTTTGTTTTGAAGGTTAAGAACCTTTATAGCAACTAATCTTTCCTCTTGATCAAGAACTCCTTTATATACTGATCCAAAACTGCCAGATCCAATCAAATTGTTGGGAGAAAATCCATTTGTCGCTTGATGGAGCATTTTGTATGAAACTGTTGGAAGGAGATCCATCTTTGAGACTATTGAAGATGGTTTCGTTTTTGATCTTTTCCTCCAATAAAGAGCAAGAAAGGATGACACTAGAAGGATACATACAACCACACAAATAATTGTGATTGTCAATCTAGAAGCAAGGGACTTTCTTGATTTTGTAACTTTGTGGCATGTTGGTAATTGCAACTGTGGAATACCCCCACAAAGCTTATTGTTTCCAATAACAGATATCATATTTACATTTCTGAAAACTCCTTCTGTTGGTACCTCACCCTCAATATTGTTGAACGAAATGTTCAAATATTTTAAAAATGAAAGTTTCTCTAGACCTTTTGGAATTAATCCTGATAAATTGTTTCGTGAAACATCTAAATGTTCAAGGCTTTTCAAGGAAGCCATTGATGAAGGTATGGTCCCGTTAAAGGAATTCCCTTGCAAGCCTAGGTACACTAAGTTCAAGCAATTTCCAATTGTTGTTGGAATTTCACCAGAAAAATTGTTTTTAGAGACATCGAGTGAATTAATATTCTTCAAACTGTCTACTTCAACAGGTAATTTGCCACTAAATGAGTTGTGGGATAAATTGAGTAAAAGTGACAAAGAAAAAATTTGAAAAACCTGTTGGGGTATGACTCCACTAAGGTAATTTTGTGAAATATCCAACTTTTGTAAACTTTGACAATTACCAATACTTGGAGGAATGCTTCCTTCTAAATTGTTTTGATCTAACCACAATTCTACCAATTGAGTGAGGTTTCCAATAGAACTTGGGATTATCCCTGACAATTTGTTTCCATTTAAATACAATCCTTGCATCTTCTGAAACTTCCCAAAACAGGTTGGTATCATACCTGTGAAAAGATTCCCGTCGATGGTCAAGATAATTAAATTGATGAGATTCTGCAATGCTACAGGAATAGTTCCAGATATTTTATTGCCTCCCAAATACAATTTTGTGAGTTGTGTTGACAAGTTACCAATAGAACTGGGCAAAACACCTTCAAATTGGATTTCTACAAGTTCTAGCATGTTCATTTTGCTACAGTTTCTTAAAGACGTTAAAAAGTCCAAATCCTTTCCTAATTTATTTTCACTTAGTTGTAGGTATTCAAGATCTTGTAGATAACCCAAATTAGTTGGAACTGATCCCACAAAGCTATTACTGTCAAGGGCAAGTACTTGAAGTTTAGATGCATTGCCCAAAGAACTAGGGATTGACCCAAAGAATTTGTTAGCACCTATTGTTAACCATTGGAGATTAGGGAGAGTATGGCCTATATTTTCAGGAAGGGTACCACTAAGTTGGTTTTCTGTTAATACCAAGAATGTAATAGATGATATATTGTAGAGAGAGGAGGGGACCATACCGTTCAATTTATTGGCTCCAACTTGGAAATATGATAAGCTTTTCAAACCGCCTACGCTTTCTGGAATATTTCCCTCTAAATCATTATAGGCTGCCGAAAAAAATAGGAGTAATGAAAGATTTCCCAAGGAACCTGGGATTCCTCCTATGAAATTGTTTTTGTTGACCCGAAGAGAAATAAGCTTGGTCAAAGAGCCAAGCTCCATGGGATATTAATTCTCCCAATAAGTTTGTTGTTCGTGACTCTTATCAGCCTAAGTTCAGAGCAATTGGACAAGTTGGTTGGAATTTCTCCCCCCAACGTGTTATTTGTAAGACTGAGTTCTCGCAATCGGAACAACTGACCAACTTCCTTCGGAATTTCACCGTAGAAGCTATTGTTTCGAAGGTTGATGGCCCTAAGAAAGGTGAGGTTGCCAATGTAAGGGGGAATAGTGCCACGCAAGTTATGACCTTGTAGTTCTAAGGTTGTGACTCTTTGATGACGGCGGCCGCAGGTAATTCCATGCCAGTTGCAGAAGTGGATAGAATCATTCCACGAGCTCAAGATTCCATATGGATCATAATCAATGGATTCCTTGAATTTGAGCAAAGCCAAACGGTCAGTCTCATTTGTTGGAGTGGCAGAAGAGGTGACAGGTTTCAAGCATAGAAGGGTTACAGTAAAGAGTAGAATGATATGAAGGAGTGTAGAGCATAATAATGCAGGAAAATTGGGGTTGTGAAGCTTCATTGGTTTGGACAAGCAGGAAACTGGTGAAATTTTAGTGTGCGGTAGAGGAAGATACACAAGTTTGTATTATATATAGGCTGTTTCAGTTAGTTATGACGTAAAAAATCATTTGGGTACCCTGTAGTGCGTTAATGCTATTTGTCAAATACCTCCAAAATATAAAATCCGTGGGATCTTTAATTGATAAAATTTTCTATGATTTAGTATTAATAAATTGAGATTGCGCTTCCAAAAGCAGTCCTGTCTAAGAAAAATAAAAAGTGAAAGCGAACAAACAAAGAAATTACTTTGTTAACGTGCATGGGCCGTTGAGCAGACCCTACCAGAAATTCATAGGAACTGTAAAATGATGAATTTTCAATAGAAAATAGAATGAACTGAAATTGCTTTGATTAGGTAGTGAGGTGAGCTTGGAATACGCTAGAGACATGAAAGGAACCATTAATGTAATTGACTTCTAAATCATGAGTCATAAAGAATCCGTCGTCCATGCCAGTGTTGTTTGACTGTATTCTCCACTAAAAAAGAAAAATAAAGCCGTGTAAACCGTGTTTTGGTGCAGAGCTACTTTTTCTTTCTTATTTTACTTTTTTCCTCACTAATGACCATCATGTAAGCCGTATTTTTTTTTTTGGGTGAACAGTATATTTTTATTCTTAGTGTTTGGATTGCAAGAAAATAAAAGAAAAATAAATGGGGAATTTTGAGTTTTTTTTTTATTCATTTTACTTTTTTTTCGTAATTTCATCAGTTCGAAATTTTGTTTTTGTTCTTTAATTTTTTTTTTTACACGGTTTTTTTGTTTATTTAATAAATTGTTGAGGTGGCACCTTTATATGTTAATTACATTTTTTAATATTATTCTATATGCCATGTACGCATCAAGTGTGCCAGCAATGCACACCACTAGTTATATAGACATTTTTTGTTAGTGAGTTAACGATAAGAACCAAATTGACTACATTTTGAAAATTACAAAGAGTACTAAATTAATTGCTGCCAAAAATGTATTGGCCAAATTAATTGTTACCTCAAAGTGTAAGGATCAAAATAGTATTTTTGCTGAAATTAAATAGATATATAGTTACTCTAATCAAAATACAAGAATTATTAAATTATAATTTTTTGTTATGTTATTCAACGAGCATTACGATAAAGGAGATATTATTTCATTGAAAAAAGCAAGTAGCCAAGAGCCATGTAAGAGTCCTACTTGATGGTCTCCACCTTTAGTTAGATCTTATAAGGCAAATTTTGTTGCTGCAATTTTTTCCGAAGTTTCATTGGTTCCGAGTTGTGATTCGTGATTCTGATGAAACATTATAGCAGCTCTGAGGCCAAAAAAAAAAAAAAAAAAAAAAAAAATAATAATAATAATAATAAAAAATAAAAAACAAAAAACAAAACAAAATCCATATTTAGTTGAACTCGCAGGCTATGGCAGCCAGTCAAGCAGTGACATTTGCAAAGGAACTGCTGTGTAAGAGTCCATGTGGGTAGTTTGGAAATTGGCTTAGGAATATTTTATTACGACCCAAAGTTAAGGAGTCTCTTTAACCCTACTCCGGGTAATTGAATTAGGTGCAATGAAGAGCTACTTTTTCTTCTTATTTCTTTTACTTTTAACTTGACTATTGATGATGCAGAAAATAAACATTCGAGTCGCATATATATATATATATATATATATATGATTTAGAATTTAATTGAGTTTAGACTCTTTGGTTTTTGCATTCAATAATTCTCTTGCCAAAAAAATAAAAAACTTAGAAGGACACGTAGCGAAAAATTGGATTCCAATTAAAATCTAATTTATAATCTAATTGGATTTGGACTCTTTGATTTTTACACTCAATAATTCACTTGACACAAAATTCAATCTATTTTTTTCAAATATAATATGTTTATAACTACTTTAATCAAATTTATAAATTAAAAAGCAACTTTTAATATGAATCATAAATCAAATAGATATATAGGTACTCAAATATTTATTGGGGGATTTTATAAAAATAAATAAAAGAAAAATGGCACATGGCAGAATTCTAGACGTTTTAACATAGTTGCGTGGTAGACTTGAGACCATTCTAGAGTTTTTAATGTTAAGTTAAACTTGCCAAAGGTCTTGTAATTGAATTGACACCTCCCAATGCACAAAATGCTTGGGGGTCTGAGGGGGAAAAGATTCGTGTTGCGGGTTAATAGCATGTTGTAATTATCTCTAAAAAAAATATGTTAAGTTAAACTTTCTCAAAGCTTTAGTTTTTATCTATTAAATCTTCTCCAAAAAAAAAATATATCTATTAAATGTAGAAATATATATATATATATATATATGCGGATAATATCATAATATGTATAGACATGAAAAAGAAAAATCCTTGACTAGGACAACCCAATTTTAATATGATGGGTCCGTTTGGATTGAACTTATTATTGCTGAAACTAAAAACTGAAAACTGAAAACTGAAAATACTGTAGCAAAATAATTTTTAAATGTGTAAATAGTACCGTGAGACCCATTTTTAATATTTATTAGTATGTGAACAGTGACGCTATAGTATATGAACAGTGCTGCTATAGTGAAAATTGTCTCCCACACAGTACATCCATGTGATTGTACTGTTCATGCGCTAGAAGGAAAAAAAAAAAAAGGGACAGAAACGCAGACGTGGGTTTGGAAACGTGGTATCCAAACCCACACGATGAGTTTTGGATTTTTTTAAAAAATTTTTCTTTTTAATTTTTAAGATAGATAGTAATATTTCATTAATTCAAAAGATTTACATTACTGATGAATTGGTGGGTCACACAGATTATAATCTCCCATGATTATAATATATGTGACCAATAATTTCAACAAATTTGGCAAGAAACTCTTTTCTCTTGTTGGCAAAACCCAAAAAGCCCAACAAATACATTATGCCCAAACCCATTTACCTTGTTGGCAAAACCCAAATGCCCAACATTAAGATGAGGTATTGATCAAGATTATTGTTTCCAATCATTAATATTGCACCAACATTTATGAAAACTCCTATTGGTAGCTCACCCTCAATATCATTGAACAAAAGGTTTAATTAATTTTTAAATTAATTTTTTCTAGACCCTTAAGAATCAATCTAGTGAAGTTGTTTCATGAAACATCTAAATATTCAAGACTTTTCAAGGCAACCATGTCCGAATTGTTCTAAAGTGAGATCTTTCGACATATGCAGAAGTTTCTTCCTAAAATTATTCCAACTTGGTGGGAGTTTCGCAATGATTGCACCCACTTGGAATGATTCAGGAATATTGATTTACAAATGTCTTTTTTTATTAACCAAAATCTGTAACTCATGTACTTGATCCAAAATTGAGATATTATCAAGAATTTTATAATCAAAATACTTTTGAATAATAAATTTATTCGTACCTATTTTCTCAGTTTTGTACTTCGCTTACAAAGCATTCCAAATCTCCTTCGGTGACTTCATTGATGTGTAGAGATCATAGAGATGATCAGAAAGAGTATTGAGAATGTGCCCTCTGCAAATCAATTCGTCTTCCTTCTGTTTCTTTCTTTGTGCCTTTATCTCATCAGTGTCTTCATCACTCACAGTAGGAAAAGGCATCAAATTCGGGCCTAAGACATAGAAGAGTTTGAGTGCAGTAAGTAGGAATTTCATCTTGTCTTTCCATCAAGAGAAATTGGTTCCATCAAAGTGATCCAATTTCACCAACTCATGATTCAACATCTTCAACGCTAAAACACCGCTTGTTCCTTCCATTATAGGAAATATTGTCTAAGATTGTTAAGTTCTACATTATACAAAGTAATAATGGAAGAATAAGGTTAACACAAAAGGCAAACAGAAATTTAGATAATTTGGAGGCACAATATCGTTTCTCTTAGATAATATTTGCCCCCCACACTAATATTGCTAAAGGGTTATCGCAAATTTGTCCTCAGAATACAACCAAGATATTGGATTATCGCAAATTTGTCCCTAGGATGCAAGTATAGGGACTTTAAATTCAATTGATTTCTAATTTTTGCTAAAATTTCACCATACAAATAATTTTCAAAGACAATTAATTAATATTCTTCAATTTGCCTACTTCAACATGTAATTTTCCACTAAATGAGTTGTATGATAAATTGAGTAATAGTGACAAGAAAAAAAAAAAGATCCAAAAACTATATGGGTATGTGTCCACTAAGGTAATTTTGTGAACTTTGTATAATATTTTCGTAATATGCTTATAATGTTAATTTTTTTTATGAGATAATATTATATTTTCTTTACAACTCCTCTTCATTTTTTTTTTTTTTTTTTAATGTAAACCCGAACCTGCGGACTTGGCCCATATGCTAAGTCTAGTACTACCCCGCTTTTCCTTAAAAAAAAAAAAAAAAAAAAAAAAAAATCCTACCCCGCTCTCACTTTTTTGGGGATAAAGAGACATATTATTATATTTATTAAAACTGGGAGACATTTGTTTCTAAAAATATAAAAACTAGGAAATTTATATTTTTATTAAACCCCAAAATAAACTTGAGATAACTTGTTCAGAATATATTCAGAGTCCTACCAAAATTTTTCTTTCATTCTTGTTCCTCCCTTGCCTCTAATGTCTATATCATTCCGAAAATCTACTATTTCTTACCTCCTTTTCTATATGATTGTTCCAATTTCAAAACTTCCTTGAGTGTTAATTTGTGATTGAATTTTAGTACTTACACTGTTACACATGAAACCACCACGAGAATTTAATGACTAAAAATTTAATAGCATTTTTTAATTTTCCTTTTCTCTCTCTCAAAATTTGCTTTTCCTATCTTTCTCTACTTTTTGACTAGTATAACCTCATTTTCTTTTCTTTCTTGTACTTTTTTTTTTCTCTTCTCTCTTTTTATTTTTTTCTTAATCTTCTTTAGTTTACTCACCCGCATGACCTTTTCTCTCTCCTAAATTCTAACTTTTCTTCTCCACTTTTCATCTTTTTTGCCAGGCCCCAAAAAGAAGGGGGGAAAATCAGGGCCATATTTGGTAAAGAAGAACCTAAAAGAAAAAGAGGGTCCAGATTGCTCTGTTGAATAAGGAAAGCCAAAACGTGTATCACTTGTGGCCACAATTACAGGATAATGTATTTTTTAAACATATTTTACCAAATAAGCTCCTTTCTAATTTATTTGGGATATAACCTTTAAGTTAAAAATTTTTGTTATTTTTTTTATCTCAATTTTTAACAAATAAATTGACTTTTAACTTAAAAAAAAAAGTTAGTTTTTAGCTTTTTGTCACACATTAAGTATAAAAGTTATAAAAAATTATATATACCTTTTAATTCTATAAGGATGGGGTGTAAAACCTATGTTTTACACCATCCAATAAGTGATTGCCACATTAGCATTTTACTTATAATTTATTAAAATTCAATACATCCTACCACACATAATAACATCTTGATAGATTTCTAATTTGGTTGGATTTATATATGAGTATTAGAATTGATTGAGTGTGATTGTGTTTATTCTTAAATATGTGATAAGATGATGTGGCATGTTGGGATTGGAGGGGTAAAACATGAGTTTTACACCACGTCCTTATAGAATTTAATCTCTTTATAAATACCACGCAAATAAGCTATCGAAAAACTACAAAGTTCTCAAACAAACACTTATTCCTTAGCCACTATCACTTAAAATTTCAATCACCCTTGCAATAGATTTTATGGTTATTCAGATAAAAAATTCCCAGAGATCTTCTAATATTTAAAGACTAGCAAGTCCAATTGGGCCAAAAAAAAAACGTGTGTACATACCTTGTAGTGTGTAAATGCTATCTGTCAAATACCTCCAAAAATATAAAATCCGTGGGATCTTTAATTGATAAAATTTTCTATGATTTAGTATTAATAAATTGATAATGCGCTTCCAAAAGGGTCCTGTCTAAAAATAAAAAATAAAAAGTGAACAAACAAAGAAATTACTTTGTTAACGTGCATAGGCAGTTGAGCAGAGGCCACCGACAACAAAGAAATCATATGATTTGGGTCATTGACTTCATTGTCCTGCTTTTCTTATTAATACGAGGACACAACTTTTTGTTATGATTTGTGGAAGTGGTTGTTAGAGAGTAATAGCGAATTACTTATACGTGAATTTGCCACCATTTTTTGTTTCCATATCACAAAACCATTCATTTTAGCCCGGCGTGAAAAGAATTGTAGAAAAATCGGTTTAGTTAATTATGTAACTTAAATTGAATTAAATTTATAAGTAACCAATCACACTTAATACAAAACTAATGATTGGTAGCAACTTCTAAAATAAAAATAAAAATAAAAATAAAAAAGGGACTCACATACACACATCTCACCTAAAAAATACATGCAAACAAAGAGGCACATCACTAATGACCCAATGTATAACCCGACCTAAAAATCTGATTTTTGGGGGGCGTCCACACTAGCATGTGATTACATAGCCCACGGGACCCCCCATGATCATCTTTACAACAGCAATAATTCACCTTTTCGTGGAAGTAGTGGAAGGGTCTCATTGACAAATTCAATTGTTCTAAAAGGGGCCTCAATATCAACAATTAAGATGATCCTAGTACGTGATTACATAGCCCACAGGACCCTCCATGATCATCTTTACAAATTACAACACCAATAATTCACCTTTTCGTTGAACGATTGCTCGAGATTGGTATTATGGATAAAGAGAATTAGTTCATTCCAACAACCAAGTGAAATTATTGATAATTATGAAATATCTATAATATATGTAAAATTGAAAAATTTTAACTTTTAGTTGACCTCTTAATATTTGTTTGCATAAGATTTTGTGAGCTGTTTTAGGTCATTATATATATATGTGTGTGTGTATTATCTGAGTTTAAAGTCAATAATAGTTTCTATAAAACTTCCTATATTTAAACCATTTATTACAATCTTGTCAACTTATATTTTTTTTTAAGGTCACATGTGATGTTGGTATTGCTCAATGTAAGTATAGAACCGTCAAATGTGATGTTAGCGAATTACCTACTTGTGAGTATGGTTTCCCAAAAAAAGTGCACCATAGAATTATCTTTTAAATTCTCATTTATTAGAGCATCCACATTGGTGGTGCTAAATAGCTATATTGCTATTTTTAGCACCACTAAATACCAAAATGTGCACTACAATGGTGGAGAAGCCATATTTTTTGGCTCCACGGCTAAGAGCCAAAAGTGGCTGTGCACTGTAGAAAAAAAAAAAACTTTTTTATTTGTGCGTTCACACTACTTTTGATTATTTTTCTTCTATTCTTATTTCTCTTCTTCTCCTTCACACTTCTATTGTTTGTGCGTTCACACTTCCTTTACTCATTTTTTTTTCTTTATATATAGCATTCACACTGCTATATATTGTTTGTGCATTCACACTGCTATTGTTCTTTTATTCTTTTTTTTTTCTTATATATTGTTTTTTTATTTGTGCGTTCACACTGCTATTGTAGTAGATATATTATTTTATTGTGATGTTTATATTATTTTATTGTATTGAAAGCTAAAATAGATCCACTGATGCTGGATGTTTTGTAAAGTGAGTAGGTAAAATAGATAAAATAGCTTTTTGTAGTGCCAAATAACTAAAAAAATAGCTCCACCAATGTGGATGCTCTCATCTTGTTAAAACCAATCTCATCCATTATCACGGTAATTTGTTTGCTTTTGTCATAAAATTTGTAATAATTTTAACAATCTTTTTGAATAACATAATGGATGAATAGAAATCAACCCATCACTATTAGGTAAATTAGTCCTATTAAAAAGGTAAGAATAATATATTTTAAATAAATAAAAAATACTGATAAACTAAATATTATGTAATTAATATTTAATATAAAAAGCTCATTTAATGTAATTACATTAAGCATTAACTAGAGTGATCATAAGTTCTTGTAGCTCAGTCATGGGCTCACTTGCATTATCTTTTTGGCCATTGATGAATTATATGAACTTGATTACAAGACACCTCCTGAAATGGACTCTCATGTACAATTACATGTAGGCTGGTAGATGGATTTTGAAAACAAATTGTGTTATGGGCTTATCGGTGGACTTTTGTTTGGGTTTGCACATTGTTGCGGTCAAGACCCAGTTCCGCATCCTTTCACTACATATAACTTTCACAACACCATCGAGCCAGCTATTGCACCGTATAAATATATAATGCGTGTTTGTAGAAAGGACTTAATTCCTATGCTCATGTACTCTAATCTGGAGGCTGTTTTGAGGCCACGAGTAATTCTTACTCAGAAGCTGAGGGCATTGAGAAGAGGCATATGCCCACCAGGTGCTCTTTTTTTTGGGCCCTGAGATCTAGTATCATATATTTATATTGGGATGAAGACGGCTAAAAGTGAACACATATTATTATTGTAATACTCCAATGTAATTGAACATTTGAATTCAAGTTTTGTCCTATAAAACAATTTAGATTTTAATAAAGTTAATTATTGTGAAATTGTGAAATCATATTTCCAAAATACAATTTTTTTTTTGAATACGTCCAAAATACAATTTTACAATTTTAACATTGCTTGTAACTAATTATTGTTACTTTTTAACACTTTAATGCGTCCGGTAGCAGGTAGGATAACTGCACAGCTCATAGACATATTGCAAATGCAAAACCATCTGGCAATATTAATAGTTATCGTAGTTTCTAATTATTTACTAAAATAAAATTTTATTTATTTATTTATTTATGCATTTTAGCTTGACCCAGACTTTTTTAAAAAAAAAATACAAATAAAAATCAAACATTAATACGTACTGTTATTAATTTTGTTCCATTCTAGTAATATTTTGTGTTAGTAAGCAAATTACAATGTTTAGCTCTCATTTCATCCTTGCTAAAATTTTCAATATGTATCAGTCTATTCCACTTGCTTGGATCCTTCTTGTCCAATATGGTTTTTTTATATGATTATGTCATTCGAAGTTAATGATGAATTTTGTCAAATTTCAACTGAAACTTATTTTCATGATTTTATTTTGTATTTGAGGTGTCCTAAAATGTTTAGTACCCCATGGCATTCAAAAATCCCCTAGCCCAATCAATTGACCTAATCAAAACACCATACCCTCCACTCTCAGATGGGTTTCTCCCTTTGAGAGAGAAAGAAGAGTGTGAGTGGTATCCTATTGATACCAATAGAGTAGCACTTTGTAATTCTGCTAGTGCTCACACTTTTTGGTATTTTTAACATATATAAAAAAAATTAATATTCAAATATTTTATCTTCAAATTGTCGAATTATCCAAAAATAAAAAATAAAAGGAAATGTTTGTCTTTAAAATTAAAATAATTGAATAAAGAATGTAAAACAAAACCACAAAACTAAAAACAGAAAGAAGGCTCCTTGGACCACCCTGACTTAAATTTCCCAAGAACTTTTTTCATTTTTTATTTTAAGCATATAGCACAGGCCCCCTATATTTTCTATTCATTTTTAATGTTAATTTGGATTAGGGGTGATAAGAAAGTGTTTGTAGTCATTTACTCTAGGTTGTAGTAAATATGTTCCCAATGTTCAAGATAAATGGTCAGCTGCCAGAATTAATGTTGCTTGTGTGGTATCATTCGATGACTTATTAAGATAAGATATTTACTAGAGTTGGAGATATTTAATAGAAAGATACTTACAATATGCTGCAGAATTTTTAAATGGTGTAACCTTAATAACTTTAGAAATTGGCTTTGTGCTTTACCCAAAAAGAGAAAGAAATTGGCTTTGAAGTTTCTGATCAATTTTCTGTCACTTCTTTGCTTTTGAATGTTAATGTATGATCTGCAGTTAGAACATATTGAAGTATTCAGGGCACAGATACTTTGGTTTATGTGTATTTTGTGTTTCCATATGATTTCCTTGTACCCGCTCAAACTTGTGAGTTTGCTGCCACAATTCTTCAACAGGTTCCTTAGGCTTAGAGTACCGAAGTTCTAGTGTTGGTGATGGGGTTCGTTCAAAAAGAAAGTTCTATAAAATAATTCTAGAGTTATAAGACCTCTACTCTGAGAAGGCAAAATAGGACGTTTTCAGATTTTACAATTGAGAGTCTACATTTGCAATGATTTTGTAAGTAGAATATTTTTAATTCTTTTTTTGTAGTGAATATTCTACCGAGTTAGATCCCTCGGACTAGTTTTCTGCTTTGTCATCAAATCTGTGTGAGTTTTCATTGTTTTATAGTGCTTATTGTTACCAGCAGATTTAGTGTTATTTATTGTGTTTGAATTAAATATTTGTACTATTTATTGGAATGTATCACAACCTTTTTTTTTTTTTTGAGGGGAAAAACTCGAAATACTTTAAATTAAATTGGCTAAATCAGCCTGTAAAACAACTGCAAACTATGGTGGAACATTCTCCATTCACACAAGAAAGTCTGGTATGTCAACTGTATATATAGCCAGACTGTGAGCAAGCCTATTACATTCTCTTCTTACATGAGAGTATTGTAATTTAATAAAATCGGATGCTAGCACCTTTGAGTCATCTATCCAAGGTCCTATTGAAGACAGTGTGCGCTCTTTTTGAGTAAGTGCTTTGATCACCTCCATTGAGTCACCTTCCAAAACTGCTTTATTGACACCTAGCTCGGTAGCGAAAGATAACGCTGTGACTGCTGCTAATGCTTCAACATTTGAACCCGTTGTTAACAATATAAAGAGAGAGAGAATGACTGAATAGTCAGTATATTAATATGTGTAAAACAATGTACAAAAGAGAGCCTTATATAGGCTAGGTATGTGTGCAGTACAAGTAACATGAATGCAGTACAAGTAATATACTGGGCTAAGCCTAATGGGCTAATCTAGCCTAATCTATATACTAACATCCCCCCTCAAACTCGAGGTGGCAAGGAGGAAGCCAACTGGAGTTTGGATATAAGATCTCGAAGACGACCAAGCGGGTGAGACTTGGTGAAGATATCAGTAGGCTGGTCAGCAGATGAGATGGAGAACAACTTGAGATTGCCTTTCTTGAGATGCTGGCAAGTGATGTGGCAGTCGATCTTAATGTACTTGGTTCGTTCGTGGAAGACATCATTATGAGCAATGCAGATAGCACTACGATTGTCACAATAAAGAGGAGTAGCAGTAGGTTGTGGAGTATCCATGTCAGCCAAGAGCCAATGAAGCCAGACAAGCTCGCAGGTGGTGTCGGCAAGGGCACGATACTCAGCCTCAGTACTAGAACTGAAAACAACATCCTGTTTTTGCTACACCACGAGACAAGAGAAATACCCAACAGGAAACAGAAACCTATGATAGAGCATCGATCAGTCAGATCACCTGCCCAGTCCGCATCTGAATAAGCATGAAGCTCAAGAGAAGACCGAGAGGAGTAGTGTAGACCATGATAAAGTGTGCCCTTGACATATCGGAGAATCCGAAGAACAGCAGTATAGTGGACAGAACGAGGGGCATCCATGAACTTACTAACCATACCCATGGCATGTGAAATATCTGGATGAGTAACAGTGAGATAGATCAGACTACCAACCAACTGACGATAGCGAGTAGCATCAGATATAGGTTCACCATCCAAGGGTGTGAGCTTTGCATTGTATTCCAAAGGAGTGGAAACAGTCTTGTTGTCAGTGATACCAGCTTTGGAGAGAAGATCAGAAGCATATTTAGCTTGGGAAAGATAGTATCCATCAGAGGATGAGGTAACCTCAAGCCCAAGAAAATAGCTGAGAGTGCCTAAATCTTTCATCTTAAAATGCTGACTAAGGAAGTGCTAAAAAGAGCGGATACCTGCAGAATCATCTCCAGTAATAATCATATCATCAACATAGAGAAGAATAAGAGTGATACCAGCAGAGGATCTTTGGACGAAGAGAGCAGTGTCATGAGGACTCGAAGTGAAACCCTGTTGAGCAACAACTGAGCTAAACTTTTCAAACCAAGCTCGAGGAGCCTGCTTGAGGCCATAAAGAGCATGGCGAAGGCGAAAAACTTGACTGCCTGAGTGTGGATAGCCAATGGGTGATTGCATGTACACTTCTTCTTGAAGGTCTCCATTGAGAAAAGCATTCTTCACATCCATTTGATAAAGAGGCCAACGGTGAACAGCAACCACAGCAATGAGATATCTGACAGATGTAAGGCGAGCAACAGGAGCAAATGTTTCCTCATAGTCAATGCCATACTCCTAGGTAAAGCCCTTGGCAACTATGTGAGCCTTGTATCGTTCAACAGTTCCATTAGCCTTGGTCTTGATCTTTTAAACCCACCTACAACCTACTACAGACTGACCAGAAGGCAAATCAACCATATTCCAAGTGTGATTTTTATGAAGGGCATCTAGTTCATCATTCATAGCTTGCTGCCAAAGAGGGTCAGTATGGGCCTCACGATAGGTGTGAGGTTCATAGAGGGTGGCAAGGGCAAAAAAACAGTGATAATCAGAGAAATAAGGGGGAGGAATGCTTACCCGAGTGGAATGATGAAGTTCAGGACCATTAGGAGACTCAGGAGAGGGTGGTGCCACAAGATCCAAGACAGGCAGGTCATATGCCGAGGACAGAACCGGAGATGAGTCGTTTGGAGAGGCAGTCGATGTTGAAGAATCCTCCACAAGTTCAGGATAGAGAGGAAGGAAAAAATCTGTAAAAATGGGAGACTCAGAGGAAGAGGATGTAGGAAACTGCTGAAGACTCGTGAAAGGACGATGTTCCCAAAACTCAACATGACGGGAGACACGAAGACGATGAGAAATGGGATCATAGCAGCGAAACCCCTTTTGAGATACACCATAACCAAGGAAACAATAGAGACGAGCACGAGGTTGGAGTTTTGTTCGTTCATAAGGAGGAAAAGAGACAAAGCAAGCACAACCAAAAACCCGAAGAGAGGAGTAGTCGGGGGTTTGACCATAGAGAAGCTCAAATGGTGATTTGTTGTGTGTAGTTGGTGAAGGGATATGATTAATGGTGTATACAGTAGTGAGTGCAGTCTCACCCCAAAAGCGCTCAGGAAGAGAGGCAAAAATGGGAAAGGTGCGGACAACATCAAGAATGTGACGATGTTTTCGTTCTGCACGACCATTTTTGTTGAGAGGTGTAAGGACAAGACCGCTGAGTAAGTGTACCATGATCGTCTAAAAAGGATAGGAAAGATTTATCATTATATTCTTGAGCATTATCTGATCGAAAAACTTTGACGGTGTGATTGAACTGTGTTTCAATCATTTTATGAAATGTTTGGTAAATAGATACAAGTTCAGACCTATGATGAAGCAAATAAATCCAAGTATATCGAGAAAAATCATCCACAAATATGACAAAATATCTTGATCCCCCCTCAGTAAGAACAGGTGCAGGACCCCAAATATCAGAATGTATAAGATCAAAAGGTGCAGAAGAAAATGAGTCACTATTATTAAAGGGCAATTTTGTTTGTTTGCCAAAATGACAGGAAGTACAATCAAATTTTTGAAACTGAACTGAACCTAAATAACCTTGAGAAGCTAACAACTGAAGACGAGATAAGGATGGATGACCAAGACGAGCATGCCATAGATTAGGTGAGGAGGTGGTAGTGGTAGTGGTAGCAGCTGCAGAAACAACTTGTCAAGGAATCTTCAAGTCATGAACCTCAAACATGTGACCAACCTTACGGCCTGTCCCAAGCACTTGACCCGTCCGGGGATCCTGCACATCCACACCATGATTAGTAAAAAGAAGATCTACGCCTAATTCACAAAGTTGACCAACAGAAAGCAAATTGAGGGATAACTTTGGGATATGAAAAGTGTCACTAAAGGATAAACAAGGAGAAGAGATTGTTCCCTTATGACTAACAGGCATAGGAGTTCCATCAGCAGTGTAAATGGTGATTGGATGTTCTAAGGGTGCCTTATCAGAAAATTGGGATTCATCAGGAGTCATATGGTTACAACATGCAGTATAAAAAAACCAAGGTTGTTTACCTGAGGTGACAGAAAGGGCAGTGAAAGTGCGGGATAAAACCTGTTAAACAACTGCCTCAATATCAGCCGTAGTAAGTGAGGAAGTCAAAGATGGACCTGTAGGAACCGATGGATCTAAAGGATATACAGTAGCTGCCCGAGGAAGAGAAGCTTTATTCTGCTTTTGCACAAATTTCTACAGTTTGCGACAAACTGAGATGTCATGGCCTTTAGCACGACAAAACTAGCAGCGAGTACCTTTGGAAGACTAAGAGGTGGGATGCCCAGAGTTTATTCGTGGAGGAGCAGTGAATGCAGAAATGGGAGGCTGTGGAGATGGTGTAGCCAATACATGATCAGATGATGACATGTGATGAGTAGGCCGACGGTTCTCCTCATAAATGAGCTCCTTGACTGCAGCATCAAAAGAAGGAGTAGGAGAGCGACTAAGCAGAGAAGCCCTAGTAGGCTCAAAATCCTCACGCAAACCCATCATGAAGTGCATAAATCTACGGCGATCCCGATATTTGACAAAGAGCTCAATGTCCTTAGAACACACTAGTGGAGGATCTTCAGCAGAGAGTTGTTCTCACATAGTAGAAGTCTAAGAATAAAAATCAGAAATAGACTGACCTGTCTCTTGGCGCATTTGATAAAGTTTTGATTCAATGTGGAGCTCCAAGCTTGAATCATTAATACAATTATAGCAATCGGCCAAAAACTTCCAAGCAGCCTCAACAATCTCAAGACGAGGAAGAAGATTATGAATGGAGGGAATAGAGGTATTAATAAACCAAGACAAGATCTTACTCTGAATACTCTCCCATTCCTCTAGGCGATCTTCATAATCATCTATTGTAACAGTAGTCGTGGAAGACTCTTCAGTAGCTGTGACTTTGGACTTAGGGTTTGGTACTGGCTTAAGAATTAAACCAGTCACAAATCTCCATAGTTTACGACCCTTGAGAAAAACAGTCATATTCTGAGACCATGCATGATAGCCAGTAGGACCATCCAACATAATGGTGATAGGACGTATGATGTCGCGTTTATTTTGTTGAGCCATAATGAAGAAAATGACCCAAAAAAATGAGATTTAGAGACCTCAAATGCAGAAATGGAGCCCAAAATCGGAATCTACGCAAAAAACTGAGCAAGACAAGTCCTGTTGAAAAATTTTGACTTTGGTCAAAGTCAACGGTCAACGGTCTGGTCAACAGTCAACGGTCAACGGCTGATGCTGACGTATGCTGACGTGGGATGCTGACGTGGCTGAGTGACGTCACCCTAGGGCTGACGTGGCAAGACGTGATACGGAGCAAGCGCGTAGGGGCGCGTGATCGAGCAGCAGAAACTTCAGCCGGCGCTTGGGGGCGCGTGAGAGGTGATTTCTAGCCGTTCTTGGTTAGGTTTTGCTCGGGACTGTCAGATCTGTCAATGTGTGCCTTTACTTTGGCGGTTTCATCAACAAACTGATGAAATCCGAGTGTTCTAGGGTTATGGGCATGACGGCGGTGACTCGCTTCTGACAGTGACTACTGGATGAAGGCGAAGGCAGCGGAAGAACGCTGGAGATGTCCACAGGAACCAAAAAATCAAAGGAAAGGCTCTGATACCATGTTAACAATCTAAAGAAAGAGAGAATGACTGAATAGAAATTATATTAATATGTGTAAAACAGTGTACAAAAGAGAGCCTTATATAGGCTAGGTATATGTGCAGTACAAGTAACATGAGTGCAGTACAAGTAACATGAGTGCAGTACAAGTAATATACTAGGCTAAGCCCAATGGGCTAATCTAGCCTAATCTATACACTAACATCCGTGAAAGCATGTGATATTTTCTTGGAGCAAGAAGCCAACACCGAACCTAAGCCATCTCTGATAACCACTCCGATGCCCGATTTATTTTCTCTACTAAAAACCACTTCGTCGAAATTGATCTTCACCAGGTCCGATGGAGGTGCTGTCCAGAATCTGTGTGTCCGTCCTGGGCTGTTAAAACGTGCTGGTTGTGTGGCTTGGCATGCTGTGAACTCGGTAAGCCACTCTCTAGCACGTTGAGGGATTTTGTGGAGTGCTGTGGCTGTGTGGTTCAACCGAACCTGGTTTCTCTGCGACTAGATTAGCCACACCGTCATGGAAAAAAGTTCAACATTCTATTTCTGCACAATCATCCACGATAGCAGTTCTTTGAAGCTCAAAACCTGAAGTTGTCTTCGATATGCCCACGACTCACTATCCTCCCAAACAATGTCTATCTCCTTGCACAACCATAGAGCATGTAAAGTAGTTTCATGAGCTTCATGACAGCGGTCACAGAGTGGTTCTTCAATGATTTTTCTTCGCACTAAGTTGGCTTTTGTGGGCATAGCATCGCGACAAGCGTGCCACAGCAAGTTTTTCACTTTATTGGGTACCTGGAGAGACCACAGATTTTTCCAAAGGCGAGTGTCCGTGGTTGAAGGTTGTTGATTGTAGGACAGTTCAGCCTCCTCTTTCAAAAACCTGTAGCCTGACTTGCATGAGTATTTGCCATTGCTAGAGTGTGGCCATATCAAAACGTCCTCTGAAGCTATTCGACCAAAGAGGAATTTTTTTAATAATGGCCGCTTCATCACTTGCAAAGATGCCATCAATAAGCTCCTCGTTCCACTGCCTTGCACTTTCATCTATCAACACTGTCACCTTAGCATTTTCCATAGTAGAGATAGGATAGGATAGTACCTGTGGAGGGTGTTTTTTAGGCAACCAAGAGTGCTGCCAGATTTTTATCACAACCTAGTCATTCAATCCGCGGCCAAAGTAATTCATATAAATATACGATATGGTGGGATATTATAGGTGTACAATAAGAGGATTTGAGATCTTATATACCAAAATATATGATACTATCAGTAATTAGCATTAAACAGTGTGCTGATTATAATGCATTTGAATTGAAGAAAAATAATTCGAATCATGACCCTGAGTTGAATTAAACTACACCATACGGTTAATTGATTTCCCTGAATTTTTGCTGAAATCCACTCTCTAATTTTGTTTGTGTTTAAAGCTTTTAGTTTAAATGAAAAAAAAAAAAAACACACAAACACAAGATCCACTTTTATTTGAACACTAGAATAATGCAGCATAAAAACATCTGAAGTTCTAAACTTACACGGCATCTTTGATACATTCCATTCCCATAAAGGCTTTTAAGAATTGCATTGATCATTCGTACAAGTACATAAACACACATTACAGTAATAGAACCAATCAATGTACATGAGGACAACTCCTTCACCAGAAGAGAAAGGAAACAATCCATTGATCATTTCAGCAACGGATATTAACCTAGCATTATCAAAGAGATTTAATCTCTTTCAATAGTTTCATGCTCCTGCAGTTCACAAAAAAGTTCGTTAGCTCAACATATTCCATACCTTGATAGAATCAAAAACAATAACTATTGCATGGATCAAAAAGAAAATGGAAATAAAAAATTTACAAGAAGGTGACAAATTCTATCTAGCTTTTGATTTTTGATTTTTTTTTTTTGATTTTGATTTTTATATTTTGAGGAAAATCTAGTTTTTGATTATGAATGAGAAATGAAAATCTAATTGTGCAATTAGCTAGGATTATCTACTCAAAATTTAATACAAAGGTAAACATAAAATTTGCATGCTTTATGTTTTAAAGAAGTTTTTGCAAATTGGCTAAAGAAAACAAACAAAAGGAAAAGTTAACAGATACTCTAAGAGTATTAGTTTAATAAATATTTTTAGAAACATTTTAAGGAAAAAGAAAAAAGCAACTGACTATTTTTACAACTTTTTATATTTCTTATAAAAGTGGTATTAAAACACTCTAAAAAAAAGTGGTATTAAAACATTCTTATTAATATTAAATACTCTAAGTGCATCCATTAACGAGACCCTTAAACAAATGACAAGGGTACACTACTTAGGACAGTCTTTTAATAAAAATTAAATACTTTTGACTTGGGATCTACTTGGTCTACCTTTGAGGTTTCCCAAACTAACAAAAGTATTTTCTTATCAATTGTAGTTCCTTAATGACTTCTTCAATACTCATTCTCTCTTTTTGGGATTCCATTGAACATAAAATTCCAATGTTAAAAGATTGAGAGTAAGAACTTTTGCATGTTGGCATCAATTTGCTTAAACTCTTCATTGTTATCAACTTCTTCTACTTCAATTTCATTGGCATTGTCATCATTGTTATCAGCTTCTTCTTTTGCCATGATTGTTGCAGTTGCTGCTCCCATTTCTATAGTTTCTCTTGATAAAAGCAGTGGGTCGACAATTTGAACAAGTCTTTCTGGTAGTGCCATCTTAACAAAGTTATGGAGATTCAAACCATCTCTCATTTGTGGGCCTCCTTCCAGTGAACATTTCCAACACAAGGACTCCAAAGCTATATACATCCCCTTCAGCTGATGCCTCATCACCAATGCCATACCCTACAACTCATAAAATGTAAGAAAATTTAGCAATTCTCTATATATAATGAAAACATGGATCGGAGTTCTACAAAATGCAAAGTCAAGAACATAGAACAAATCTATATTAAAAGGTAATATAAAAAATGTCATTACTTCTAAAATGGAAGGAAGTTATTCGTAGCTTTACCAAAGGGGTCAAATTAGTACTTTTGTTTTTTAACTTGCTGCTTCATTTTGATTTAGGAAATATATGCGTAGAAAGAAGATATGAAGCTTAGTCAAAGGATTGCAAATTGAAAAGTCCTTCAGCAAATCAACTTTGGCGTTTCTCAGAGTCTAAGTCATATTTAAATCTTATTTTTACTGCAAAATTTTCAATTTTATGAAAAATATAAAATTAATTATGTGCTTGTGTGTTTATCCACGTGAATATGTGTTCTAAGAGACCTAGAAATACTAAGCAAGAGAGTTTTTGTTTAATTGGTACGAGTATTGGAAAGACTATATGCTTGAAAATTCATGGAGTTGAATCCTATCTTTTGATAAAGTGACCAAAAAAAAAAAAAAGCAGTGTGTTTGAACAGTTATGGATTTAAAACTAAATAGGAAAGTTAATACTTGGAGCAGTATAGCCGATAGATCCCTTTAACCTGATTGTACTTGTATGCTTTTGGGAAGAATCATTAATAGTTGTAAGGAGCCTTGCTAAACCAAAATCGCTTACATGTGCAATCATCTCATTATCAAGAAGAATGTTACTTGGCTTTAAATCACAGTGAATGATTTTTTGCTCACAATGATTGGGAAGATAATTCAATGTAGAAGCCATATCCATTGCAATAGTAAGTCTTTGAAGAAAGCTCAAATTTTTTGATTGATTTTTGCTATCTACCACTGGATGTAGCCACATAAAGCTCCCATTTGTCATGAATTCAAACACTACAGCTTTGAATTCATCACCAGTATAAGTTATATCATTCTTGTTTGCCTTGTATTCTTCTTCGGCAACTCTTTTTTGAGCTTCCAAATTTTCTTCTTTGATTTGAATTTGTGTTGAGGTCTTTGTAGTGATTGAATTCTTCTGACTTTCTCTTCATTGATCTATTGTATGAATGTTCTTTCTTGCTCGTTTTTCAAACCTCTAGACTTTCATCTTGACAAATCTTTCATCTTCTTTTGGAACTTGTGACTAGGCCGCCTTTTCAGTTTTTGACCTTCTTTGTTCTTCTTTTTTCTCTTCTTTTGAAACCTATGACAAGTTTGCCTTTTCTTTTTCTCTTCTTTTGGCAATTATGACTAGGCCGCCTCTTTGATTTTCGATTAATTGGACTTCTTTGTTCTTTTTTGTTCCTCTTTCTTTGATAGCAAATGAATGAATTAATTTTTTGATCTAACCGTGCTTGAAAAAGCTGCCTACGTACCTCTTTTAAAAGAAGGATTAGGTCATCCGTAGTTCAATTTTTTTTTTCTTAACTTTTGCCTAGGCTGCCCTTTCGGGTTTTCAACCTAGCAGACTCTCTCACACTTAAAATTTTTTTATCTCTCCTTTTGCATAGACCTCCCTTTCGGGTTTTCAATCTATCTTTTTTTGCATCCCTAATTTTTGCCTAGACTATCCTTTCAGTTTTTCAATCTATTGGGATTTTCTTGTTGTTGCTTCTTGCTTTCTGACTTGATAAGCTCTCATCTCTTTCCATATGATGGAATCTCTTAGCTTTCAACTTGATGAACTCTTGTCTTCTCACCATGATGGAGTATTATCATTTGCATTCTCAAACGTGATCTCCATTGTTTCTTCTAATCTTGATGGACTCTGCTTTCCTTGATGTCTTCATTGAAGCTATGAGATTGTCCTCCATAGCATAAAATTTAAGTATTCACACTCGAATTTTCCCACCTTAGGTTTAGGTTGTTATGGGTTCATGAAAAAAAGGCTACTTTTAATAGCTCAAATGGGCTAGCAATAGATAATATTTGTAATGGGTGTCAAAGAATAATGTGGCTAAACCAAAGATGGCCTCCTATCCCTAGTAAGGCTTGTTTATTGGCACAGTAACTTGAACTCTTTTAGTAACTTCCTCTTGGAATAAAAATTATGAATGCTCCAATATTGTGACACAAAAAATGTTCTAAGATTTGGATTGAGTGTACATTGTTTGAGATTTTTTGATTGGTGGAATCTCTTTTTGTTGAGATTTTCCAATAACTGGATTTTCTTTGATTGCCTTTTAGGACCTTCTCTTCTTATGTTCTAAGTGATTCAACAAAGATCCTTGGTGCACATTGATTGGTTGGCCCATTAAGCATTATGATTTGCAAAAGCTTTGCCAAAGGAATTCTCATGTAGTACTTCAAGAAAATAAAATTTGAAAATTTTGACCTCTCACACTCTTTTCAAGCGGACTGGGCTTTGATGAGAAGGTTAAGCCTTACATCATTTTTGAAAATCCACTAAAGGGCCCAATGCCCCTGGTTGGAAGATTTTTTAAATTTTTTTTTTTTTTTTGAAAGTTTTCCTTGATTTTATTTTATTATTTTTTCTTTTTGAAGAAAAGAATTTTTGTAATTTTTGAAGGAATATCATGAACAAATCCATTTTGATAGAAATTGTAGGCCTCAAGGAAACCATTTTCAATTGGGCTTTGAAGGGAGTCGGAAATGTCACTATAGATCCCAATGCCCCTAGTCCAAAGTTTTCTTTAATTTTTATTTTTTTGAGTTTTTGAATTTTTTATTTTATTTTTGCATCAAACAAAGCATGAATAACAAAATGCATCAAACAAGAAATGAAATTAAGATAAGAGAAAAATGGAAACAAGTAAGGAATAGACAAAGTTTGTAATAAAAAAAGTTCTTGAAAAACCCATTATGGCTTGTCAACTCATGAAGTAGAGTTGGATTGATTGGTAGATGCTGGTGCAACAATGATTTGTTGGTCCATGAGATCTTGGATAATCGCACCGTTATTGATGGCATCTTCAGCAGCAATTAGGGTCTTGAAGTTGGGAAAGTATCAAGCAAATAGATACTTGTTATAGGTTGGGATGAGATTCTTCACAATCATGTTCAATTGTTCCTCCCCATTGGGCGTAACAGTCATCTGGGCTGCTTTTGTCCTCCACCTTGTGATGAATGCATGAAAAGATTCCTTGGAATCTTGTTTGGTTGTCTCAAGGTCTCGCCGAGTGATGTTCACCTCAGTATTGTACTTGTATTGCTTGTAAAATTCATGGCACATATCTTCCCAAGTTTGAGTTCGAGAATCCTCCAAATTTAGGAACCAACATAGGGCAACTCCGGTGAGTGTATTTTGAAACATTTGGGCCAGTAACTCTTCATCAGCTCCCAAGGGTTGCAATGCTCTTATGTTCATTTTTAGATGGGCTTTAGGGCAACTCGTGCTATCAAACTTGTCCAATATTGGCATCTTAAACTTTGGTGGGGCCCTTGCTTGAGGAAAGAGTGAAAGTGAAATCAGATTCATAGCTTCTTCAACCTTTCTAGATCTCATTAGGACCTTTTCCATTTGGTCCATTCGTTCAACAATCTTCTTCTCATTTTCAGTCAACACCAAGCCATGGCTTTCTTTAGAATTTCTGGTTCCATTATCATTTTGGGCCCTAGAGGATTCATGACAGTTCTTGTTCTCTATCTGTTGGATCAATGCTTGGATGTCCTTTTGGAGTTAGGCTTGACCTGTTACCAAAGTGTTGAGTAAATATTGAGTGGTGAGAGGCGGTTGTTCCCTATGATCATTCATGTGTCGATCTTCTTGGTTGTTGACCATTTCTTAATTTCAAGCCTCGGTTTTGATGTTTGCTTGGGCCTTGCACATTAAGATTGGTGGCTTTAATCTTGTTGTCTTTAAGCTTGATGACCTTGAACTTTTAGTTATGCTTTGAACTTGGTGAGCTTGAACCCTGATTGAGATTCTTTGGTCTCAACCAAAATGCATAAGTTAGATTTTTTTTTTTTTTTTTTTTTTTCAAAAGAAATCTTAAACAATTATGATGGGCCTAAGCGTTGGACTAAGGCACATCATGGATCAAACAATGGCCAAACACATTGACGGGATGCAATGTATTTTATGGGATTGACCTAAAGATTAGTTCTATGGCTTCTTACATAAAGGTAAAAGGTAGGCTAATAGGTTCCCCAAAAGCTGGGACGTTGTACCTCCCAACTTGTGACGTACGAACACCGCGTTGGTTCAAATGGTAGAGTTTTTCCTTTATGAAATGCAAGAAAGATCAAGCGAGTCTTAGGCGAAGGGGTGGTAGGTTCACCACTAGGTACACGAATCCAGGAGGATCGCGATCCATGGCTACAATTACCGTGGTTTCAAGGCAACATACACAATTCATATCACAATTCCAATCATGCAAATGATGCTATGGCAAGCAAATATGACACATTATTAAAAGCAATAAACAAACAAATGACATGGTTGACTACCATAACCTAAACTAGAGTCCAGCCTTCAACATCCCCAGTGGAGTCGCCACAGTGAGCGACCGTGACCCTGGCCCACCAATTTTTTCTCAAACTGGGCCTAACTCGCGTGAATGGGTGGGATCATGATGCTCAAAATCTCGAATTCATTGTAAAATGTACTCCCCCCTATATCGAGGGTTTTACATGGAGTTGCCACTTATTTAATTTAAATGGAAAAATAAGAAAACCTTCAATATAAAAAAAAAAAATGCTTCTGTTGTATTAATGTATATGACAATTTACATCAATTTTGTAACAAAAATTTACAATGCTTTTTTGTCCTAGATACAATCTAAGAAAAGTAAATTACATTGCTTTATTTCCTAGTTACATTCTAAAAAAATGTAAAATTGCATATACAAAAGCATAGTCTAGAACCCTTGATCTTGGTTCGGAGGCTAATTTACGAGATGGGAAGGGATTAAGCACCCATCTATAAAACCGGTTTTCCAGGTTAAGGTGGCCAATATCATGTCATGTCAAACAAATACAAACAATATGTCATATAAACATGTTAATTTGCAAGAATTGTAAACAAATATGTGTTAGGGGAATTTGACATAAAGAGAAACAAAAAGTGACATTTGTTAGATAACAATTTTAATGTAAAGAAATCGTGAAGGTAATTGCATGTTCATCCAAGAAATCAATGTAAACAAAGAATTCCTAGCCTAGACATGTTCATCTAAGCATGTGAAGAAAAAAACAAAGTTGTCATGTTATTTGTCATCAACATTATTGCAAAGAGAAAAAAATAAAATAAAATAAAATAAAACATTTAAGCATATATGATCATCCAAGCAATTATGGAAAAAGTAAAGGAAAATCCCTTAGATATGTTCATCTAGAGAAAACCAAAATACTTAGACATGTTTGTTCAAGCATTTAAAAAAAAAAAAAAAAGTAAAACAACTACCTAGACATGTTCATCTAAGCATTCAAAAGAAAATTGTGCTTTAGCCTAGAAGTATTCATCTAAGCACGTAAAAGGAATATCAATGAGACATATAACCATGTTCATCCAAGCATATCATAAAAGAAGCAAATAATGACTTGTAAGCATTTATTCTAGCACATGTAGAAAGTTAAAGAACGTAATTAATTACTTACCAGCATAGAGCATAAATTAAAAGGGAGAAGTGATCACTTAGAGGGCTAGAGAGAAAGCAAGGAAGTACTAAACTACAACCAAAGTAAGAACAATGGTTGCACAACAGCTTTTCTTTTCTGCTTTCTCACTAGCTCTCTGGAGGGAATTTAGGGTCTAGAAAATGGAAGAGGTCTTCTCTATTTATAGGGGAAGAGATGGCTTAGCTTTAAAGCTAAGTTATTAGCTTTCTTCTAAAGCTAAGGGAGAAGATAACCTGTTTAAATGAGCTGGAACGGATTTGGTGTTGATCCCCATTTGAATTTTGAAAAGAAGTTGAAGATGATGTTACACCTACTTCGTATTTTGGCTCTAACTTTCTTCTCAAAATTCTAATTGATTCAAGATTGGTGGTTTATGAAAGAAATTCAATTATCTACAACTTTTTCAGAAATAGAGAAAACCAAATTTTAACGTTTTCCAGGCCAAAAATGCATTTCAAATTGCTGTTGAAAATAGTAACGTTTTTTGAGCATTTTTGAAAATTTTCATAGTATGTATCTGTTTCTCTATCCAATTTATTTTTCAAAAAACTTTCTTCTGAAGCTATGGGAAGGGATAAGCCTATTAGATAAGCTTGAACAGATTTTATGTTGATCCCCATTTGAAATTTTGAAAGAAAATTGAAGATGATGCTGAATTTGTGTTATCTTCTGCACCTGTTTCGTATTTTGGCCATAAATTTCTGCTCAAAATTCGAATTGATTCGGGATTTATGTTTTTGAAAGGAAATTCAATTCTCTAATACTTTTATAGAAATAGAGAAAACCAAATTTCAACGTTTTCCAAGCCAAAAAAATGCGATTCAAGTTGCTACTGAAGATAATGACGTTTTTTGAGCATTTTTCTTTTTCTTTTTCTTTTTTTTTTTTTTTAATTTTTCATAGATCATATCTTTTTCTATCTCCCATTTTTTTTTTTTTTTCAAAAGAGCAGATAGGATGCCATAATGGAAAACATTTTTTATTATTTCTTAAAAAAAGGAAATAAAATGAAATCCAATAAAAAATCACACTTAATTAATTTTAGATTAATTCTTGTAAGAACTAATCAAAATTAAGTGTTTAAAATAGGACGTGATTAGGCCCATCATGTAGGTGAGCCATGATTATTGAATATTGTTTGTATAATAACTTTTGATCATGTGGTCAAATCAAAACCCATGGCGGACCATTATAATCGTTAGAGCATCAAGATTTGTTTTGTATCACAAAACTGAAGATCTATCGGTTGGTTAAATGTAAGTTATAAAATGGGGTGTCTACAAGTAGCAAAACCTTAAATTTCAATTATTTGCAAGCTTTTTATCTTCTAAAAAAGGGATAGAGAGAGTTTGGTGGTTCATATACAAAAATTACTTTTTAAAAAATACATTTTAAACCATAAAATAAATTTTTTTAAACAAAGTACAAGAAAAGAAAATAACATAAGAAGGGCTCATACCTCTGAGATAACATTATATGATATATATAGGTTATTACCTATGAGATAACATTATATTTTCCTTACAACTCCTTTTCATTTATTTAATTTTTTTAATGTAAACACAAACCTGCGGACTTAGCCCATATGCTAAGTCTTGTCCTACCTCGCTTTTCCTCAAAAAAAAAAAAAAAAAAAAAAAAAGGTTCCTACCCCGCCCTCACTTTTTTGGGGATAAAGAGACACATTATTATATTTATTAAAACTAGGAGACATTTGTTTCTAAAAATAAAAATAAAAATAAAAAAATAGGAAATTTATATTTTTATTAAACCCTCAAAATAGACTTGAGATAACTCGTATAGAATTGTTAGGACATATGTGTTTTCACTTGTTAAGAACATATGTCACTTATTTATGTAAATTGGCTAATCCTTTGACAAAACACACTCTACTTGTAATTGGGTAGTTTTAGGTGTTTTTAATACTTCAAGAAACAAGGTTTCAAGATCAAGTGTTGAAGTCATCAAGTCTGTCCAAGAAAAACAAGCTAAAGTGAAAATTCATTAAATCTCGACACTTGTTCGATAGCTCCTCGACACCTGCTATCTGTCGAGAATTATAAAATCAGATTTTCTGATCTGATTTCTTGGGATCCGTGAATATGCTTTTGGGCCTTCTTTTCTTCTAACCCTAAACATATAAAAAGATTGTTTTAAGAGCCGTCAAATTGTACACAAGTTGCAAAAGCATTGAACAATCTCTGTTCAAGCAAATTGTGATAAAAAAAAAAGACGAAATTCTTGACCTAGTTCATCTTCTCTAAAGAAGTTGCTGTGTATTTGCACCAAAAGGTTTTGTGACCAAGCATCTTCTTGATCTTCATCGTGTAGGATGAACTGAAGAACTTTGTAGCCAACCTCTCCTTCTAAGTTGGTGTTTGAAGTCGCGTACTGGGATCCGCGCATTGGTTAGTCATGTACTCGGGAGCCGTGCATCAAAGGTGAGAACTGTCGCTACAGATCAAGTCCAATTGGGTATTGGGATAAGGGTTCAACTGTAGGTTGGTAAGGTACTTGAGATTCTTTTACTTGTAACTGCTTGATTTGATAATAGTGGAGTTTCGGGAGTGGTGACCTGAAAATCACCCGGTGGGGTTTTTGCCGTAAGGGTTTTCCCCATTCGTAAACAAATCACTGTGTCATTTAATTTTTGCTGCATATTTAGTTTATTGGTGATTTGTTTGTACTTCCACGCGTTTACATGATAAATTGATTAATTAATAACTTGACTAATTAATTAATTGGTTTAATCGCAAGGGGTCATTCAGTTTGTGGTCTATCAAGAATATATTTAGAGTCCTACCAAAATTTTTCTTCATTCTTGTTCCTCCCTTGCCTCTAATGTCTATATCATTCCGAAAATCTACTATTTCTTACCTCTTTTTCTATATGATTGGTTCAATTTCAAAACTTCCTTGAGTGTTAATTTGTGATTGGATTTTAGTACTTACACATGAGACCACCACGAGAATTTAATGACTAAAAATTTAAGTATAAGATGATTGTAGATTTGGATGTAGAATTAGGTGTGCCCTAGCATTTTTTATTTTTCCTTTTCTCTCTCTCAAAATCTACTTTTCCTATCTTTCTCTACTTTTTGACCTGTATAACCTCATTTTCTTTTCTTTCTTATACTTATTTTTTTCTTATTCTTCTTTGGTTTACTCACCCGCATGACCTTTTCTCTCTCCTAAATTCTAACTTTTCTTCTCCACTTTTTATCTTTCTTGCCGCTCCAAAAAGAAGGGGGGAAATCAAGGCCATATTTGGTAAAGAATAACCTAAAAGAAAAAGAGGGTCGAGAATGCTCCGTTGAATAAGGAAAGGGAAAACATGTATCACTTGTGGCCACAATTACAGAATAATGTATTTTTTAAACATATTTTACCAAATAAGCTCCTTTCTAATTTATTTGGGATATAACCTTTAAGTTAAAAGTTTTTGTTTTTTGTTTTTTTATCTCAATTTTTTAACAAATAAATTGACTTTTAACTTTTTTTTAAAAAAAATATGTTAGTTTTTAGTTTTTTGTCACACATTAAGTATAGAAGTTATAGAAAAATTATATATACATTTTATAAATACTATGCAAATAAGCTATCGAAAAACTACAAAGTTCTCAAACAAACACTTATTCCTTAGCCACTATCACTTAAAATTTCAATCACCCTTGCAATAGATTTTGTGGTTATTCAGATAAAAAATTCCCAGAGATCTTCTAATATTTATAGAGTAGCAAGTCCAATCGGGCCAAAAAATACGTGTATACATACCTTGTAGTGCGTAAATGCTATCTGTCAAATACCTCCAAAAATATAAAATCCGTGGGATCTTTAATTGATAAAATTTTCTATGATTTAGTTTAATAAATGATAATGCGCTTCCAAAAGCAGTCCTGTCTAAAAATAAAAAATAAAAAGTGAAAACGAACAAACAAAGAAATTACTTTGTTAAAGTGCATAGGCCGTTGAGCAGACGCCACCAACAACAAAGAAATCATCTAATTTGGGTCACTGGCTTCATTTTCCTGCTTTTCTGATTAATACGTGGACACAACTTTTTGTTATGATTTGTGGAAGTGGTTGTTAGAGAGTAATAGCCAATTACTTATACGTGAATTTGCCACCATTTTTTATTTCCATATCACAAAACCATTCATTTTAGCCCGGCGTGAAAAGAATTGTAGAAAAATCGGTTTAGTTAATTATGTAACTTAAATTGAATTAAATCTATAAGTAACCAATCACACTTAATACAAAACTAATGGTTGGTAGAAACTCCTAAAATAAAAATAAAAATAAAAAAGGGACTCATATGCACACATCTCACCTAAAAAATACATGCACACAAAGAAGCACATCGCTAAGGACCCAATGTATGACCCGACCTAAAAATTTGATTTTTGGGGGTGTCCACACTAGCATGTGATTACATAGCCCACGGGACTCCCCATGATTATCTTTACAACATCAATAATTCACCTTTTCGTGGAAGTAGTGGAAGGGTGTCATTGACAAATTCAATTGTTCTAAAAGAGGCCTCAATATCAATAATTAAGATGATCCTAGTACGTGATTACATAGCCCAAGAGACCCTCCATGATCATCTTTACAACACCAATAATTCACCTTTTCGTTGAACGGTTGCTCGAGATTGGTATTATGGATAAAAAGAATTAGTTTGTTCCAACAACCAAGTGAAATTATTGATAATTATGAAATATCTATAATATATGTAAAATTGAAAAATTTTAACTTTTAGTTTACCTCTTAATATTTGTTTGCATAAGATTTTGTGAGCCGTTTTAGGTCATTATATATATATATATATATGTGTGTGTGTGTGTATTATCTGAGTTTAACCTTCTCCCATTTTCCTCTGTGTGTGTATTAAAAATACTTAGTATTCGAAAAAAAAAAAAGAGTTTCTATAAAACTTCCTATATTTAAACCATTTATTACAATCTTGTCAACTTTTATTTTTTTAAGGTCACATGTGATGTTAGTATTACTCAATGTAAGTATAGAACCGTCAAATGTGATGTTAACAGACTACCTACTTTAGAGTATGGTGTCCCAAAAAAAACGCACCATAGAATTACCTTTTAAATTCTCATTTATTAGAGCATCTACATTGGTGGTGCTAAATAGCTAAATTGCTATTTTTAGCACCACCAAATACCAAAATGTGCCCTACAATGGTGGAGTCAAAACTATATTTTTTGACTCCACAACTACTTTTGGCTGTGCACGGTTGCTAAAAAAAAAATATTTGTGCGATCACACTGCTTTTGATTATTTTACTCATTTTTATTCTTTTTTCTATCCTTATTTCCCTTCTTCTGCATTCACACTGCTATTGTTTGTGCGTTCACACTTTTTTTACTCTTTTTTTTTTTAATTTTTTTTTATTATATATATATATATATATCTATAGCAATTCACACTACTATATATTGTTTGTGCATTCACACTGCTATTGTTCATTTATTCTTATATTTTTTTTCTTTTCTTATATATTGTTTTTTTATTTGTGCGTTCACACTGCTATTATTGTAGTAGATATATTATTTTATTGTAATGTTTATATTATTTTATTGTGTTGAAAACTAAAATAGATCCATTGATGCTAGATGTTTTATAAAGTAAGTAGGTGATATGGAAGAATTATAACAGGTGCCATGAACTTAACCCGTCAGCTTCTGTTCTGGCTGACGGGTCAAGACATGACGTAAGGTAAATGTGATGAAATGCACGCCGACTAAATCAAGATGAAATTGACGGGCTGAAGTCCCCAAGTCCAACTGACGGCTTTTTTGAAGCCCTTAGGTTACTGAGCAAAGCTTGAAGGCCGACGGGAAGTACAGGCTGACGTCTTGAAAGGCTGACGGTTCTATGAAGACTATAACTTGGTCATCACGCATGGGTTTTAGGAATTGCTTGTACTCCACGCCCAGTATCAGAGTCCTATAAGGAAAGGATTCCGCAATCTACGCGCATAAGGATTCCTACAAGGAAAAGACTTCTACTCCAAGGAAAAAAGATCCACCCACTACTACTATAAAAACCCCAATACCCTCATGAGCCGAGATACGCATAATTAACCCCTCTCTAGCACTCTAGAGTTGAAAGAAGTTCTAACTTGACCTTCGGAGGGTATTTGGCCGGCACCACACCGGTGCTCTCTGCGAGGTCCTTTTCGTTTTTGTTGTGCAGGTGTTGTCTTTGAGCGTACAAGCGTCGTGCAACTCACTGGTGAGATTTTCGGCATCATCAGTTGGCGCCGTCTGTGGGAAACGCTTTTAAGTGACTAAGCCACACTCGTTTCCCGGACTAAAAGGGTTGCATGGTACTCACTCGCTCAATGGCAACTACTAATGATGTACAGGGAGAGGAACCGCCCACGACTGCCCTTGAGAGGCAAGTTCAGACTCTCGGTGCCGCCGTGGAGCGTCTCACCAAACGGAACCTCGACTTGGAAGAACAGCTGCGCCAGAAAAATACAGCACCAAATGGCCAGCCAGAAGATCAGGAAGGGACTAGCGCTCCAAACAGGAATCAGGAGAGACCCGAGGGCAGCCACGCCCCAAGCAGGTCGGAAAGGCAGCATGTGAGCATGCCATCCCTCATGGATGCAACTCCACCACATATTGCCGCCGAGATGCAAGCAATGAGGGAACAGATGGAGGTCATGATGAACGCCCTCAAGGGGAGAGTCTCTAGCGATCTCGACGATCTAGTCAACCGTACCGATTCACCCTTCACTATGGCCGTGAACTCTTTCCCCCTGCCCCACAAGTTTCGTATGCCGAATATAGAAAGCTATGACGAGGTGAAGGATCCTTTGGATCACCTGGAGACTTTCAAAACCCTGATGCATCTTCAGGGAGTGGCAGATGAGATTATGTGCAGGGCCTTCCCCACAACACTCAAAGGTTCCGCAAGGATATGGTTCAGCCGACTGACGCCCAACTCTATCAGCACCTTTAAGGAGCTAAGCGCCCAATTCACTACACACTTCATTGGCGGACACAGGTATAAGAAGTCCACGGCATGCTTAATGAGTATCAAGCAAAGAGAGGACGAGACGTTACGATCCTACATAACGCGCTTTAATAAGGAAGCGCTATCGGTTGACGAAGCCGATGACAAAATACTTGTAGCAGCCTTCACCAATGGGCTGCGGAAGGGCAAGTTTTTGTTCTCTCTATACAAGAACGACCCAAAGACCATGTCGGAAGTGCTCTACAGGGCTACTAAGTATATGAATGCTGAGGACGCGTTGCAGGCCAGAGAAGAGAAGCCAAGAAAAAGGGAAAGGCAGGAGGATGCGCGACTAGACCAAGGAAGAAAGAGGCCCAGAACAGGAGACCGAAGAGACGAAAAGCGTTCCAAGCCTCCGGGAGGAAGATTCACAAGCTTCACCCCGCTTACCGCCCCAATAGATCAAGTCCTAATGCAGATTAAGGACGAGGGGGCACTGACCTTCCCTGGAAAACTAAAGGGGGATCCTAACAGGCGCTCCAAAGACAAGTACTGCCGCTTTCATCGAGACCACGGCCATGACACCACCGATTGTTACGATTTGAAACAGCAAATCGAGGCCCTTATAAGGCAAGGGAAATTGCAGAAATTCGTAAGCAAGGAAAGAGCGGATCCAGCACTTCCAGAACACCCTCCCCGACGAGACAATGACCGTCCAAGGCCTCCCATTGGTGACATACGGATGATTGTAGGAGGGATCGCTGCCAGACCTTCAAAAAGGGCTCGAAAGACATACCTCCGGATGATCCAAAACGTCCAGTTGGCAGGTCCAGAGCGAAATGTGGCCCGTAGGGAAAGCCCCGTTATCAGGTTCTCGGAAGAAGACGCGCGACGCCTTCACCACCCGCACGACGACGCGCTTGTTGTCAGCCTGCAGGTAGGGGACTACAACTTGCATCGGGTGTTGGTCGACAATGGCAGCTCGGCGGACATCTTGTACTACCCAGCGTATCAGCAGATGAAAATCAGCAAGGGACAACTAGTCCCGACGAACGCCCCACTTGTCGGTTTTGGGGGTGCAAAGGTGTTCCCGCTAGGCGCGGTCACATTAGCGGTGACAGCAGGAGACTACCCCCAGCAGATCACAAGAGATGTAACATTCCTCGTAGTTGACCATTCGTCCGCCTATAATGCTATCCTAGGGCGACCCACCCTCAATGCATGGAGAGCGGCAACTTCAACATATCATTTGATGATTAAGTTCCCAACAGAACACGGGGTCGGAGAGCTACGTGGAAATCAGATCGCCGCACGCGAATGCTACGTAGCCATGATGGAAATGGATGACCACCTCCATACCATGAACATAGAAGAACGCCGGAGTGCAACGGAGCCAGCCGAAAGGCTTGAGGAAATACCTTTGAATGACTTCGTACCTAACCAGACAACAAGGATTGGGACCCTCGCAAGTCCCGCCACTCGGCAAGCGCTTGCAACATTTCTCAAGGAAAATCGGGATGTATTTGCCTGGAGTCACGAGGATATGCCCGGAATAGATCCTTCCATCATGGCACATAGGCTGAACGTGTCACCATCCTTTCCGCCCGTTCGACAGAAAAAGCGGGTCTTCGCCCCGGAACGAGATCAAGCAATAGCCGAAGAAGTCCGCAAGCTACGAGAGGCAAATTTCATTAGAGAAGTCTACTACCCCGATTGGCTAGCAAACGTAGTGATGGTCAAGAAAGCTTCCGGGAAATGGAGAATGTGTGTAGACTTCACCGATCTTAACAAAGCATGCCCAAAGGACAGCTACCCCCTACCAAGAGTCGACACTCTAGTAGACTCCACGGCTCAACATCAGCTGTTAAGCTTCATGGACGCTTTCTCCGGCTACAACCAAATTAAAATGCACGGTGAAGATCAAGAAAAAACGTCCTTTGTAACTAGCCAAGGCCTGTTCTGCTACAAGGTAATGCCGTTTGGTTTAAAAAACGCAGGAGCAACTTACCAAAGGCTTATGAACAAGATGTTCGCACAGCAGATCGGGAGGAACGTCCAGGTATATGTCGACGACATGTTGGTCAAAAGTCGAAGGGAAGAGGATCATTTAGAAGACCTCAGGGAAACATTCGACACCCTTCGCTCTTACAATATGAAGCTTAATCCGGAAAAATGTGCCTTTGGGGTGACGGCAGGAAAATTCTTAGGATTCATGGTATCCTAGAGAGGCATCGAGGCCAACCCGGACAAGATCCAGGCTATAATGAAGATGGCACCACCTAAAAATGTAAAAGAGGTGCAAAGTCTCAACGGCAAGATAGCGGCGCTAAACAGGTTCGTCTCCAGAGCAACAGACAAGTGCTTACCATTCTTCCGCACGTTAAAAAGGTCTTTCGAGTGGACCGATGAATGCCAGCGAGCGTTTGAAGAATTAAAAGCTTACCTCTCTTCCCCACCATTGTTGAGTCCCTCACAACCAGGAGAAGAACTGTTTCTATATCTTGCTGTCTCTTCGGCCGCAGTCAGCGCCGCCTTGATCAGAGAAGAAGGGAAAATACAAAAGCCCGTGTACTACATTAGCCGGGCGTTGCACGGGGCTGAAGAAAGATATCCACCCATGGAGAAACTTGCTTTCGCGCTAGTTACAGCGGCACGAAAACTGAAGCCGTACTTTCAAGCTCACACAATTGTTGTCTTAACCGACAGGCCGTTACGACGAGCAATGGGTAGCCCGGACGCTGCCGGACGCCTGACACTATGGGCAGTAGAACTAAGCGAGTTCGACATCCAATATCGCCCGCGCACTGCTATCAAGGGACAGGCTGTGGCAGATTTCATAGCAGAATTCACAAACTACGAATATAAGGGGGCAGAGGAATCCCCGCAGTGGAGCATGCATGTGGACGGATCCTCCAACAGACAGGCCGGCGGAGCTGGCATCGTACTACAGTCACCCGAAGGAGACACGGTAGAGTGCATGGTCCGCCTCGCATTCCCCGCTACCAACAACGAGGCAGAGTATGAAGCTCTGATAGCAGGGCTCGACCTTGCGAAAGCAGCATGAGCCGAGAAAGTAATCGTTTACTGTGACTCCCAAGTCATAGTTAACCAGATAAGCGGGGAATACGAATGCAAAGGCGAAAGAATGAAGAAGTATCTAGAGCAAGCAAGGAGGAGAATGAACGAGCTGAAAGTCAGAATTACGCAGATCCCCCGGGATGAAAACGAGCAAGCCGACCGCTTGGCCAAAGCCGCCTCCGCCGAACACATGGTCGCCATTAGTAGTACACTCTCCTTCACGCAGCTCTCTCCACTCATCAGTGCGGTCGACATACAGGAGCTCGATCCCCAGCACGATTGGACCACGCCGTTAACCTCCTTCCTGAAAAACGGCATACTACCGAGTGAAAAGGGGGCAGCAAGGAAACTGAAGGTTCAAGCGGCAAGGTTCGTCCTGATCAGAGACATCTTATACAAAAGGGGTTTCTCCCGCCCCTACCTACGATGCTTGGGCCCTGAAGAAGCGGATTACGTCATGAGAGAAGTGCACGAAGGAATTTGTGGAAACCACTCAGGTTCAAGGTCGCTAGTACACAAGTTAGTACGAGCTGGGTACTTTTGGCCGACAATGCAAAAGGATGCCGAGGCTTATGTGAAGGCTTGCGACAAATGCCAAAGGTTTAGCAACATCATCAGGCAGCCACCCGAAGAATTAACCCCAATGACGGCACCATGGCCGTTCGCTCAGTGGGGGTTGGACATCATGGGACCATTCCCCACGGCAATACGACAACTGAAGTTCCTAGTTGTCGGTATTGACTACTTCACCAAGTGGGTAGAAGCTGAAGCATTGGCCACCATCACAGAACAAAACGTACGGAGCTTCGTCTGGCGATGCATCATATGCAGGTTTGGCATTCCAAGAGTCTTAGTCTCGGACAACGGGAAGCAATTCGACAACGACTCCTTCAGGGACTTCTGCTCGCAGTTGGGGATACGGAACTACTACTCCTCTCCCGCCCACCCCCAAGCCAACGGGCAGGTCGAAGTTACAAACCGGTCCTTGCTAAAAATTCTCAAGACCCGGCTTGAGGGGGCAAAGGGCATATGGGCGGAAGAGTTGCCGAGCATACTATGGGCTTACAGGACAACAGCAAGGACACCAACAGGAGAGACACCATTCCGACTAACGTACGGAAACGAAGCAGTCATCCCAGCTGAAGTCGGCCTTACAAGCTACAGGGTGCACAACCACGACGAAAAAAGGAATGATGAGGCCATACGTCTGCAACTTGACCTGGTGGACAAAGTTAGGATGGCAGCAGAGCAAAGGCTTGCACGGTACCAGGATCGCATGGCCAAACATTACAACTCCCGGGTCAGACACAGAGACTTCCAGGTAGGGGACCTCGTTCTAAGAAAGGTGATGGGCACAGCAAGGGACCCCACTCAAGGAAAGCTCGGCCCTAATTGGGAAGGACCTTACCGAGTCACAGCACGGCATAGGAAGGGAACCTACCATCTAGAGACACTGGATGGACGGAAGCTACCACATCCATGGAATGCTGAACACCTACGGAAATACTACCAGTAGGGACGACGTTCACATAAAGCAAAAATTGCTTTTTGGGATGACGCCAGGACCTGCGGACTACGTTCTCGAATGTTTGCTACAATAAGCCCAAAGGGCAGTTTTTTTTTACTTAAGTATTTGCTACAATAAGCCCAAAATGGGTAGATTTTGTTTTCGAATTACTTTTTATATAGATGCATGGTAATAAGAGGAATTTACTTAGAACTACTGATGTTTCTACTTGCAAATAAGGGGATATTAAAGATCGACAGATTAACCATCCATCAAATGGACGGGATAAAAAAACTGACGGTCCAAAAATGACCAAATCCCCAAACCATCTCAGCTCTCAAGCTGACGGTTTAAAAGATGGGCCAAACCTCCATCTCAGCTCTCAAGTTGACGGTCCAAAAAAGACCAAGTCCCCAAACCATCTCAGCTCTCAAGCTGACGGTTTAAAAGATGGGCCAAACCTCCATCTCAGCTCTCAAGCTGACGGTCCAAAAAAGACCAAGTCCCCAAACCATCTCAGCTCTCAAGCTGACGGTTTAAAAGATGGGCCAAACCCCCATCTCAGCTCTCAAGCGGACGGTCTAAAAAAGAATGACCAAGTCAGTCATTCCAGCTCTCAAGCTGACGGTCTAAAAAAGTGACCAAGTTAGTCAGTCCAGCTTTCAAGCTGACTGGCCAGTCCATCTCAGCTCTCAGGCTGACGGTTCAAAAGATTAACCACAACCCCAAACCATCAGCTCTCAAGCTGACGGTTTAAAAGAAACTGACCAAGTCAGTCATTTCAGCCCCCAAGCTGACGGTCTAAAAAACCAAAAAATTAAACCAACGGTACAAAGAAATCAAGTCCACAAAGATGGGCTAAGCAACAAAATTAACGGTCTAAGTAAAGACTGACGGAGTTCATAAGACAATAACGTCAGCCATTAGGCCGACGGTCTTAAAAAGGCTAAACCCATCAGTCCACAAATAGACAGGTCTATAAGGCAAGGCAGCAGGATCTTGCCAAGAAAATTTTTACAATCATTAAGTGATCAAAAGCTGACGGGATCATTAAAATTAACCGCCGGATTAACTAACGATACGACTAAAATAAAAAGACCCGCAATCTTGGTTCCAAAACATACAAGAAAACCAAGCAAAATAAGCTACACAGAAAACTGACGGCATTATAAACAAATCCAAGCCTAAAAAAGGGCATTTGCGAAGCTGTCAAAATATTACACAACGATGCCCAAAAGGGCACTTAAATAAAATTGTCTTCTACATAGATAAAAAGTAAAATAAAATAAAAATGATGATAAAAGAAAAAAGAAGACGTCACTTCAAAAAATTCCTATTTGGCGACAGGCTCCTCTTCATCAAGCAGCACCATAGGGGGAGTGGCTGCAGCCGTCGGGAGGTTCGCAGCAGGTTGGGCCAACACAACCCCACTATCCTCAGGAGGGGGGGAATCAACGGAGTCGTCAACACCAGGGGTGACGGCATCTGCAGCAGGCGTCATGGGCCGAGCGTCGTCTATGTTAATACCAGACAGGTCCAAATCAGGAAAAGCTGACGCCACCTGTTTAAGACAGTCGTCGAATCCCGTGCCATAATAGCTGCCACAGGAATCGATGAAAGCATCTGACGCCTTGAATTTTTCAACAGCCTCAGCCCCTACCGTCTCCAACTGACCATGAAGAGCCGTCAGCTTTTCTTCTATTTCGAGACGCTGACGCTTCGCCTCTTCCAAATCGTTCCTGACGGATTTCAGCTCAACGTTAAGTGTGCGCACCGCCTCCTTATACTGAGCCTGTTGGTTTCGCATAGTGGCGTTGTGATTGTTAACGCGAGTGACGACCCCCTCCTTGGCCACGCACCGATCCTGCAGTGCCTTCACACGAACCAAAGCCTAAAAAGTGACATAACCGTCAGTTAGTAAAAGAGAAAAAGTTGGGCGACAGTTAAAGAGAAAGAAGTAAAACTGACGGCTTACCCGAGAGAGGTCGAACAAGGCTGACGACCCCAGTTCCTCCGTCCCTAGCTGATCGCAAGGATCCATGTCCGTCGGCTTTATGAGTGCTTGGATGGCCTCGACGGCAAAGTCCTTGTGCATCAGCAGGCTCTGAGGTCCCTGCAGGACGGGACCAGAAGAGGTCATGATGCCCTTCCCTGCTCCGTGACCCGACGTAGGGGGCGACTTCACAGGAGTGACGGTTTGTCTCTTCGGCGGGCGGATAACCACTCCGTCAGTCTTCCTCTTCTGGGAGCCCTTAGCGACGGTCCTGGGGACAGATGTAGACGTCGCCTCACCCTTAGCTTTCTTCTCCTCCCGCTGACGGGCAGCAGCGGCCTTAATTCGTTCCTTAGTAGCATCCATTTCTGCAAAAGGCAAACAAAAGCAAACATAAGGGAAAGCCGACGACTAAAAAATTTAAAAGCTGACGGATAGGTAAAGACTCACGGTGACGAGCAAAATCTTCCAACCTACGAGCTTCGGGCGTTGGTTCGGGACCCCCACAGTATGTGTAAAGAGTATCAAGGGTGATTAAGTCCCGGCACGATCGCTCTCCTATGGGTATCTCCAAAAGCCGACGGATGAAGTCTTCTTGCTCGTCAGTTATTGATGGACGAGCGAAGGCTGAAAAAAAAAAACTTGGCTACGTTAGTATCTTTTCAAAGATAAAAAATATATACATGGCAAGCTGACGAGGATAAAAGGTGACGGCTAAGACCTGACTCCTTAACAAACCCCCAGGTATTGTCAAAACAACCATGAGGAATTGTTTCCCATTCATCCTGACGGCACACCCAGTCCGTCCCCTCTACGAAAAAGAACCTACTCTTCCAGGCTCTATTGGAATCTGGCATTTCAGATACCAGCCTTAAATCCTTCTCCCTGACGGCGAAGTGATACATCCCTCTTGATGAAGAAAGGTGCCGAGGTCTATAACAATAGAAGAATTCGTCCAAGGTAAGCTGACGATGACCTCCGCTTAAACGACCCCACAACACCTCGGCACTTATAAAAATTCTCCAGGAATTTGGGGCAATCTGACTAATTGAGATGCCGAGGTAATCAGCTAACTGACGGTGCAAAGCCGTCAGGGGCAATCTCAACCCGGCAGCAAACATGGCGTCATACATGCCAACGTCTGCAGTTTTTCCCGTGTAACACTTCTCGCCCTCCATAGGCAGACGGATGGGAATATGGTCAGGGATTTGGAAACGGGTACGTAGTTCACTAAAAATTTTGAGCGTCATCTTTGGAGAGAATTTATTCACAGCCCAGTCCTTGGGAAGGATGAAGGGACGGCTACCTTCAGGACCTACGGAATCCCCTTCGCTAGACTCCTCGACGCCTTCATCCCCGTCACTGTTCCCCCCTAATTCAACTTGACTCCCCTCGCCTACTTCTTCCTCCTGGCCGCCGTTTCCTTGGCTTTCCATTTCTTCGACGGCAACATGTGCTGACGTCTCCCTCTCTGACGACCAGGAGGAACTCTCAGACTCACTACTTGAGCCTGAACCAAACACCTCGTCGTAGCCCGCTCCTTCGCGGACCGACGACTGATCACTCGACATCTACCTACAAGTGACGGGTGTAAACTAAGCACCTAGGATGACGACCCCACTTTAAAAAAGAAAAGAAAAAATTGAAAGCAGACGAGAAAGGAAGGAAAACTTACAAGTTCTGGATTGACGGTTGAAAAAGCAAACAGCAGGAGCGTTGGTAGAGCTGACGGAATGTGGGCGACGGATGTGCTCTCCAGGAATCAAGTGAATGAAATAGTGAAATGAGGAGAGGGGACCACATATATATAAGCTAAAACGCACGGAAGCCGAAGCGACGCCCGCGTATCCGACACGGAGCCAATCCAAGCATGCCACCTGTCCTAGCATTTAATGCTAAAAGAGTCAGCAGTAATGATTCTTGTCTTGAATCAAAGTGGCAGGAAGCGACGAATACAAACTCCATAACCCGTCAGGTAAAGCCAACGGAGATATGGAGTAGGGGGCAACTGATATGGAAGAATTATAACAGGTGCCATGAACTTAACCCGTCAGCTTCTATTCTGGCTGACGGGTCAAGACATGACGTAAGGTAAATGTGATGAAATGCACGCCGACTAAATCAAGATGAAACTGACGAGCTGAAGTCCCCAAGTCCAACTGACGGCTTTTTTGAAGCCCTTAGGTTACTGAGCAAAGCTTGAAGGCCGACGGGAAGTACAGGCTGACGTCTTGAAAGGCTGACGGTTCTATGAAGACTATAACTTGGTCATCACGCATGGGTTTTAGGAATTGCTTGTACTCCACGCCCAGTATCAGAGTCCTATAAGGAAAGGATTCCGCAATCTACGCGCATAAGGATTCCTACAAGGAAAAGACTTCTACTCCAAGGAAAAAAGATCCACCCACTACTACTATAAAAACCCCAATACCCTCATGAGCCGAGGTACGCATAATTAACCCCTCTCTAGCACTCTAGAGTTGAAAGAAGTTCTAACTTGACCTTCGGAGGGTATTTGGCCGGCACCACACCGGTGCTCTCTGCGAGGTCCTTTTCTTTTTTGTTGTGCAGGTGTTGTCTTTGAGCGTACAAGCGTCGTGCAACTCACTGGTGAGATTTTCGGCATCATCAGTAGGTAAAATAGATAAAGTATCTTTTGTGGTGCCAAATAACTAAAAAAATAGCTCCACCAATGTGAATGTTCTTATCTTGTTAAAACCAATCTCATCCATTATCACAGTAATTTGTTTGCTTTTGTCATAAAATTTGAAATAATTTTAACAATCTTTTTGAAAAACACATAATGGATGAATAGAAATCAACCCATCACTATTAGGTAAATTAGTCCTATTAAAAAGGTAAGAATAATATATTTTAAATAAATAAATAAAAACTTATAAACTAAATATTATGTAAATAATATTTAATATAAAAAGCTCATTCAATGTAATTACATTAAGCATTAACTAGAGTGGTCATAAGTTCTTTTAGCTCAGTCATGGTCTCACTTGCATTATCTTTTTAGCCATTGATGAATTATATGAACTTGATTACAAGACACCTCTTGAAATGGACTCTCATGTACACTAACATGTAGGCTGGTAGATGGATTTTGAAAACAAATTGTGTTATGGGATTATAAGTGGACTTATGTTTGGGTTTGCACTTTGTTGCGGTCAAGACCCAGTTCCTCATCCTAATCTACGCACCGCAGCGTTTGCTCTGGTTTCCAAGTATTTGGAATTCATGAGACCTATTCGACGAAAAGTCTGAACCAAGTCGAAGAAGTTTTAATCCATCCAAAGAACTCTATCGAAGTTTTAAGGAAATGGGGTTGTAGTGATACTAAAATTTTGAAATTATTTGTAGGCAGGCCTTCTTTACGCAAGGTTTTAAGGAAATGGCTAACATTACATGGTTTCTTAGAATCAATCATAGTTTTGATAATCGGATTGAGTTCTTCAGGACATTGTTTGTGTCAAGGGATGTTCTTGCCAAACCCATTGTTAAAAACCTTTCACTACATATAACTTTCACAACACCATCGAGCCAGCTATTGCACCGTATGAAGATATAATGCGTGTTTGTAGAAAGGACTTAATTCCTATGCTCATTTACTCTAATCTGGAGGCTGTTTTGAGGCCACGAGTAATTCTTACTCAGAAGATGAGGGCATTGAGGAGAGCCATATGCCCACCAGGTGCTCTTTTTCTTGGGCCCTGAAATCTAATATCATATATTTATATTGGGATGAAAACGGTAATACGTGTCTAAAAATGAACACGTATTATTATTGTAATCCTCCAATATAATTGAACATTTGAATTCAAGTTTTGTCCTATAAAACAATTTAGATTTTAATAAAGTTAATTATTGTGAAATTGTGAAATCATATTTCCAAAATACAATTTTACAATTTTAACATTGCGTTTAACTAATTATTGATACTTTTTAACACTTAAATTCCTCCGGTAGCAGGTAGGTAGTTAAATTATTGTGATTAAAACGGTAGTGAAATAGAAGCACTCGGTAGTAAATAAAGCGGCTTTATTACAGCAACAGAAGCTTCTTTTTATAGTGACAGAATAATACGGAAATATACAAATAAGCGTCAGGTCCACGTAGCGTGAGAATAACTGCACAGCTCATAGACATATTGCAAATGCAAAAACCATCTGGCAATATTAACAGTTACCGTAGTTTCTAATTTTTTTACTAAAATAAAAATTTACCTTTTTATTTATTTATGCATTTTAGCTTGACCCAGACTTTAAAAAAAAAAAAATTATATATATATATATATATACAAATAAAAATCAAACGAAAGCTCCATATTGTATAATTATGGGTACTACTTACTAAAACTAAACATTAATACGTACTGTTATTAATTTTGTTCCATTCTAGTAATATTTTGTGTTAGTAAGCAAATTACAACGTTTAGCTCTCATTTCATTCTTGCTAAAATTTTCAATATATATCAGTCTATTCCACTTGCTTGGATCCTTGTTGTCCAATATGGTTTTTTATATGATTATGTCATTCAAAGTTAATGATGAATTTTGTCAAATTTCAACTGAAACTTATTTCCATGATTTTATTTTGTATTTGAGGTGTCCTAAAATGTTTAGAACCCCATGGCATTCAAAAATCCCCTAGCCCAATCAATTGACCTAATCAAAACACCATACCCTCCACTCTCAGATGGGTTTCTCCCTTTGAGAAAGAAAGAAGAGTGTGAGGAAGATGAAAGCAAGAGCCTCATAAGGGCATCCTATTGACACCAATGGAGTGGCTATGAACTTTGTAATTCTGCTAGCACTCACACTTTTTGGTATTTTTAACATATATAAAAAAAAAATAAATAATATTCAAATCTCTTATCTTCTAATTGTCGAATTATCCAAAAATAAAAAATAAAAGGAAATGTCTGTCTTTAAAATTAAAATAATTGAATAAAGAATGTAAAACAAAACCACAAAACTTAAAACAGAAAAAAGGCTCCTTGGACCACCCTGACTTAAATTCCCCAAGAAATTTTTATTTTTATTTTGTATTTTAAGCATATAGCACAGGCCACCTCTATTTTTTTTTTCCCTTTTCACTCTTTCAAAATCTAATTTTCCTATCTTTCTCTACTTTTTGACTTGTATTACCTCATTTACATTTTTTTTTTTTTTTTACTCACCCGCATGACCTTTTCTCTCTCCTAAATTCTAACTTTTCTTCTCCACTTCTTATCTTTTTTGCCGGGCCCCAAAAAAAAGTGGGAAAATCCGGGCCATATTTTGTAAAGAAGAACCTAAAAGAAAAAGAGGGTCGAGAATGCTCCATTGAATAAGGAAAGGGAAAACGTGTATCACTTGTGGCCACAATTACAAAATAATGTATTTTTTAAACATATTTTACCAAATAGGTTCCTTTCTGTTTTATTTGGAATATAACCTTTAAGTTAAAAGTTTTTGTTTTTGTTTTTTTTTTTTTAAATTTATTTTTTTTATTTTTATTATATCTCAATTTTATTACAAATAAATTAGCTTTTAACATTTTAAAAAAAATGTTAGTTTTTAGCTTTTTGTCACACATTAAGTATAAAAGTTACAAAAAATTATATATATATATATATATATTTAAATACTATGCAAATAAGCTATTGAAAACTACAAAATTCTCAAACAAACATTTATTTAAAAAGTTGCATTTTAGGCCACATCTACTAAGGTGGTTTGGAATTTTTTTTTTCATTAATATATTGTTTTCATCCATGAACTTTACTAAAAATTTGATTTTCGTCTCAAACTCTAATACTTTGTTTGGTTGAGAAGATTTGGAAGATGATGGAAAGAGGGAGAGAGAAAATCACTTTTTGTGTTATTTTGTTGGGAGAGAAAAGGGGAGTGAAAACTAATGGGGCCCAAGTATTTTATTCTTAGGCCCGCCAAAATACATTCTCCCTAAATTGGGGAGAAATGTTGAGAGAAAATGAGAACACAAAAATGAGTAGCATTTTGGACATAACTATCCCTGTGCAACATTGTTAGTCTTTCAGACTATATTTTGCAACAAGTTGGTCCTAAATGGGTAAACTCTCTGAAATCCTATTGATCCGTTTGGACTGAGGAGAAGAGAGGAAAGTAGAGTAGAGTATAGTAGAATTAGTCCAAAATTTTTCTATTTTCAACTAATTTTACTCTACTTCCATCCACTACCTCTCCCTCTACCTCTCAATCCAAATGGGTCCTAAACGACATCAAAGGCTTATTCTGAAAAAAAAAAAAAAATTACCAATTTTATTCCTTAGCCACTATCACTTAAAATTTCAATCACCCTTGCAATAAATTTTGAGGTTATTTAGATGAAAAATTCCTTGAGATCTTCTAATATTTAAAGACCAGTAAGTCCAATCTGGCCAAAAAACATGTGTACATACATTATAGCAGCTCTGAGCAAAAAAAATCCACATTCAATTGAACTCGCGAGGCCATGGCAGCAAGTCAAGCAGTGACATTTGCAAAGGAACTGCGTGTGTAAGGGTCCATGTGGGGTAGTTTGGAAATTGATTTAGGAATATTGACAATAAGACCCAAAGTTCAAAGTCTCTCTAACCCTTTCCCTGCGTAATTGAATTAGGTGCGGTACAAAGTTACTTTTTCTTCTCATTTCTTCAACTTTTAATTTATCTATCATATAAGCCGTGTTATTAACAGTATTTTTCTTTTTCTTTTTCTTTTTTCTGGGTTCCTTTTTTAATTTGACTGGCCTGTAATCCTCCCATGTGATGCAAGAGACTTTAAGTGACATTTGCAAAGGAACTGCGTGAGTAAGGGTCCATGTGGGATAGTTTGGAAATTGGATTTAGAATATTTTATTATAACCCAAACTTCACGAGTCTCTTCAACCCTTTCCCTAGGTAATTGGATTTGGCACAAAGCCACTTTTTCTTCTTCTTCTTCTTATTTCTTTTACTTATTTTAACTTGACCGTCATGTAAGCCGTGTTATTAACATTATTTTTATTTTTGTTTTTGTTAGGTTTCTTTTTTAATTTTGACTAGCTTGTAATCCTCCCTTGTGATGCAAGAGACTTTAAGTGCCAAAGGTCTCTAAGAGATTAAATTTACGGGTCATATTAACAGGTGTCCTTAGAGTAATTGTTAGTAAACTATTTTAGAAAAAATTTTACAACATTTTTATGAAAAATTGAAAAGGCTGTCAATTTTTTTTTTTTCCTTATAAAAACTTTATTAAAATTGTTCATTAACAAATGCTCTTATTTCTAACCCTTTCTTTGGGTAATTGGATTTGGTACAGAGCTACTTTTTCTTATTCTTCTTATTTCTTTTACTTTTAACTTGACTATCATGTAATCCATGTTATTAACAGTATTTTTATTTTTGTTTTTGTTAGGTTTCTTTTTTTAATTTTGACTAGCCTGTAATCCTCGCATGTGATGCAATAGACTTTAAGTGCCAAAGGTCTCTAAGAGATTAAATTTATGGGTCATATTAACAGGTGCCTCTAAAGTAATTGTTAGTAAACCATTTTAGAAAAGTTTTATCAACACTTGTATGGGAAATTGAAAAGGTTGTCAAAAAATTAATTATTATTTTTTTCTTATAAAAACTTTATTAAAATGGTTCATTAACAAATGCCCTTATATCTAACCATTTTTCTGGGTAACTAGATTTGGTATAGAGCTACTTTTTCTTATTCTTCTTATTTCTTTTACTTTTAACTTGACTATCATGTAAGCCGTGTTATTAATGGTATTTTTATTTTTGTTTTTGTTGGGTTTCTTTTTTAATTTTGACTAGCTTGTAATCCTACCATATGTGATCCAAGAGACTTTCAAGTGCCAAAGGTCTCTAAGAGATTAAATTTACGGTTCATGTTAACAGGTGCCCTTAGACTAATTGTTAGTAAATCATTTTAGAAAAGTTTTTACAACACTTTTATGGGAAATTAAAAAAGCTCTCAAAAAATTAATTTTTTTTTCTTATAAAAACTTTATTAAAATAGTTCATTAACAATTGCCCTTATTTCTAACCCTTTCTTTGGGTAATTGGATTTGGTAGAAAGCTACTTTTTCTTATTCTTTCTTATTTTTTTTACTTTTAACTTGACTATCATGTAAGCCGTGTTATTAACAGTATTTTTAGTATTGTTTTTGTTGGGTTTCTTTTTTTAATTTTGACTAGCCTGGAATCCTACCATGTAATCCAAGAGACTTTCAAGTGCCAAAGGTCTCTAAGAGATTAAATTTACGGGTTGTGTTAATGAGTGCTCTTAGAGAAATTGTTAGTAAACCATTTTAGGAAAATTTTTACAACACTTTTATGAGAAGAGTAATGCAACAAACACAAACTATTTTACAACATTTTTACAAATTGCTGATGTAGCTTTAGTAATTTTCAAATAATTATTGGTAAACATAAATGTGATGTTAGTGGTGAACCCATGCATATTAGAACTAAGAAGAATTTGCCACATTAATAGTTTGTAACAATGATAAAAGAAGCTGTCAAAAAATTAATTGTTTTTTTTTCTTATAAAAATTTTCTTAAAATGGTTCATTAACAGATGTCCGTAGGACATCGGTTAACGTTTTCCTAAATTTATATTCCATTTTAAATCATATAATATTGCTAATATAATAAGAATAACTGGCTGACCCACATGGGGTAGTTTGGAAATTGGACTAGGAATATTTTATTACGACCCAATAAAGTTCACGAGTCTCTTTAACCCTTTCCCCGCTTCTTTTTCTTCTTATTTCTTTGACTTCTAACTTAGACTATCATGCAAGCCATGTTATGAACGATGTATTTTTATTCTTATTTTTGTCTTTGTTGGGTGTCTTTTTTTTTTTTTTTTGAGTAGCCTGTGATCATCCCATGTGATGCAAGGGACTTTTATTTGTATCAAAATATTAAATTCAACTGTAAGTATATATGCTTTTAGTTTAAATAATAAATAAACAAATAAATAATGATATAATAATATAATTTTGTTTAAACAAAATTTTTATACATAATAAAGAATAATAAAGTACGTGTGAAAAATATTAATATCCAAATTATTTTAAGATACCAATGTAGAGAAAATAATCTCTTTATTTCAAATATAATATGTTTAAAACTACTATAATCAAATTTATAAATTAAAAAAATAACATTTAATATGAATCATAAATCAAATAGATATATAGATACTCAAATGACACGTGGCAAAATGTTAGGCCTTTTAACATAGTTGTGCGGTAGACTTTAGACCATTTCTCTAAACTTTAGTTTTTATCTATTAAATGTAGGAATATATATGTAGATATATCATAATATATATTGACATGAAGAAGAAAAATCCATGACTAGGACAACCCAATTTTAAACTGATGAGATTTGGATTGTTTCTTTTTCTTTTCCTTTTTTTTCTTTTTTTAAGATAGATAGTTGCATTTCATTAATTTGAAAGATTTACATCATTGATGAATTGGTGGGTCACAAAGATTGTAATCTCTTCCATCTAGACTTGTATCATTGATGATTTCAGCAAATTTTGCAAGAAACTCATTTATTTTGTTGGCAAAACCAAAAAAGCTCAATAAGTACAGTATGATCAAACCCATTTATCTTATTGGAAAAACCCAAAAAGCCCAACAAATACATTATGCCCAAACCTATTTACCTTGTTGGTGAAACCCAAGAGCCCAGCAAACACATCAAAAACCAATTGCTACATGGCACCATCACAAACCTATTGCTACATGGCACTATTAAATGTTCATTACTACATGACACTATTAGAAGCCTATTTGTACATGGCACTACCAAAAGCCCATTACTGCATGATACCATCAAAAGCTAATTGCTACATGACACCATCTATTATAGCACAAAGAAACACCTAGCAATATCTATCAAAGCCCAAGCCTGCACTTGACAATATCTATAAAAGCCCAAATACTATTCTTGACAATATCTTATTAAAAACTCAAATATGATTTTTGACAAACCATTATTTCAAAAAGACAAAATACTATACTTGGCAAGATTTTATCAAAAGCACAAAACTATTAATTTTTGGCAAACAATTATTTCATAAAAACCAAAATATTATTTGAAAAAAAAATATTATATTATTCTCAAAGACCAAAATTAATAAAGTCTGGCAAAAAATATATTTTCCTACAAAAAAATAATCATATTTCAAAGCCAAAGTTAATAATCTTTGGCAAATCAAATTTCCTAGCAAATATATAAGCCCATGGTTCAAGACAATCATTTATACCATATTACCTATCTCATAGAATCATTTATTCTATAATACTATTCATTTTTCCAAAATCCATGAAAACCCATGGAGAGATATGAATATATGTTTCTAATACTTAAGCCTATAAAAGTTGCATTCAAAACATATGGCAACTACATTCATTTTAGATTGAAGCAAAAAATAAAATAAAATAAAACCTACACTCATTTTACAAAAACTACGGCAATTATGCTTATTTTAACCATGGGAAATTACGGGTCTGTTTGGTAGCAGTGTTTAAGTATTGTTGTTTAGTTTTTAGTATTGTGGAAATACGTATTTGAGTGTTATAGAATACGTGTCAAAAATATTATTGTTATTTATTGTTGTTTAATACCAAATAGCCCTACATGTTACCAAAATAATTATTTTACAATTACATTACAATTAATAAAAGCGCTTGTAAATTATAAAATCATGGCAAGACTATTTATTTTGTAGGGCCCAAAGAGCTATTTCAATGGTGCAAGCCCAAAAGCTCAAGGATAAAGCCCAGTTGCCCATATGCCAAATTCCATCAAATAGAGCCTGCACATGTAACTAAGACAGTTGGACAAATTACTCATTTCGTTTCAGCCTAATTAGATGACAACTTGAACATATAACAGTCAAAATTTGACTCATTAAATCAAATCTAAGAAGGACATGTGTCAAGCTGGGATTAAAACTTCCCTTGCAAGCTAATACCTACTAAATATGACCATACCTAAGGCTAAGAACGACTTATCTTCTTCCTCTCTAAGTTTCGGTCAGGAAGCAAATGAAGCCATAACCAGACCTCAAGAGCTTCAGAAATTCTCAACTAAACAACTCATTCTCTTAATAAAAGTATGTATTTTTTGTTTCATGAACCAAGCACATGAACCCTAATAGGGAAATTTAGGGAAATGTAGTTTGGAATCTAGAGGGCACCAAGGAAATCTTCAGTAGAGTTTCCAGCAAGGAGCTCCAAGATTGACACCAGGCTTAGGGTAACACAATCAGCCCTTGGAACTCTGATCCTAATAGTAGCTAACCGAGATCACTAGCCCTAATGCATGCTTTAATCTCATTGGTTGGGGACAATCCTAAAAATCCTAGCATTAAATGCCAAGATCAGCTAAATTTGAACCCTCGGATGACATTCTTGAAACAACAAATATTCCTAAAAGCTGAACCTACTATTCTTGGCCGTATCCTAGGATGGATATTCTTTGAAGATATATTGCTAATTAAGACTAATTTTTTCAGAGTCATTATTTGCTAAATACTCTCTTAAACTCAGTTATAAATAGAGCCATTTACCAACACACCAGACATACCAACCTCTCATAAATTCTCTACTTACTCTCTTGCTTTTAGTTCATAAATCAACTTATTGGTTCCTTAATGAGGTTTTGAGTTCCTAGTTCTTAACTCAATAACGAATCTTCTCAAGCCTTAGCTTATAAATACCTCTCATACACTCACCCACAAATGCTTATCTCTCTTCTAGCAGAAAAATCCCAATAATACAAATGTCTAGCATCCATAATTAGCTAGACATTCTCTCCTTTCCATCATTAATTACCCATACTACTAAAATGGCCTTCACTACTCACAAGATATACAATTATCTTGAGCATGGCATGGCATAAAAGTGATCTTGCTATGCTAGTTGGAATCTCTCTCCCTTCATTCCATACTAAACTTCCTCATATATATATATGTGTGTGTGTGTGTGTTAATGGCCAAAGGTGAGAGAAAATCCAATTAAATTCTAAATTAGAGTCTAATTTTGCACCACGTGTCTTATCTAAATTTTAAATTTGTGTGTTAAATAAATTATCAGTTGCAAAAATAAAATAATCTAAATTCAATTAGATTCTAAATTGAATTTTAATAGGAGTTTAATTTTGTGCCATGTGTCCTATCTAATTTTTTCAAATTTTTGTGGCAAGTAAATTATTGGGTATAAAACCGAAGAGCCTAGATCCAAATCATCCAATTAGATTCTAATTTATATATATATATATATATGTGTGTGTGTGTGTGTGTGTGTGTGTGTGTGTGTATAATTGTAATTGTTTTTCAATGTACCTATGCATATACACGAGGTTACACACACAAATTTGTTATAATGGAACCTATAATCTTTGTCAATAGTTTTTCAATTGAGGGATATAATGTATTTGTGAATATAAATTTTTTCCCTCATGCTATTATAATGTAGGATTCTCTTTTAATAAGCCCTTCTGATGATGATATTGGTGATGTAAACACACTTCTCAATTTGTTGAATCGCTAATAGCTGGAGGTTTACACTGTTCTATTTTATTTTACAGCTGAAATGTTTTACTGCTGTTATATTTCTTTGTTGAAGTGGACTTTTTCATTTGTTTTATAGGAAACATTTTGGGCCATCTCGTAATCCTTGCTAGGCCTAGCCTGGGTGAAAAGCATAAAAGGAGAATCTTTCCAAAGTTTTTCTAATAGCTTTTGGGCCATATTTAAAGCCCAACGTTGAGTCTTGTTATTGACTCCCCCACCCCCCCCCCCCCGGCCCCAAAAAAATTATTACATTTGTCAAAAGGAAAATTTCGCTCCCAAGACATTAAAAAAAAAAAAGTAATATTCAGACACTCCTTTTTGCAAATGTTTTTAAACAAATTTCAAAAATAGAAATGGTCTCTCGAACATTGTTTTTTTATTTTCAGTATTTTGAAAATTATTCTTAAAACAAGGAACCAAGCCCGTATAATATAAAAAATATTATTTGAAAACTAGTTTCATTTTCAAATTAAAAAAAAAAAAATTCATACGGTTTTAAAAACAAAAACAAAAATTCACCTACCAAACATGCCATAAATTTTCCAGTTTTGATAATCACATTTTGGTTAATGAAAAAGGATAATATTAACATGTGCTTAAACAAATATGGGATAAATAAATAAATAAAATCTTTTTTTTTTTTTAGAATACTCAGTATTAACACACACACACGAGAAATTATACAGTTCTCTAGTGGACCATGTCATCTGTCTACCATTCCACTAAAAAACTCCCACTTATTTAAAATTGCTGAGTCAGTAATCATTTTTTGTTTAAAAAAAATTTCCAACTCAACAATTTTAAACAAATGAAAGTCTTTTAGTGAAATGGTGGATCACATCAGTTGTTCACCATATTGACCTTATAATTTCTCCACACACAGGAAGAGGGGGAAGGTTTTTTAAAGAAATTGACAGTGGTGTATATTCAAAAGGAGTTAATTCTTAGATATACAATACAAGTTTTAAACCACTTTAACTCAAACTCATTTTTCAACGTGAGATTAACCCACTGATTCTTAATAAAATCTAAATAAAATTTCCTAAATGCTGATGGCCAAAGAAATACTAGTCAACCAAACAGGCAAACACAATCTCTCTCTGGACCACAAGGACCAATTGTCCTATAGCGGTAGAAGCATCATCTCCAAGATGTGATTGTGTTTTAGATTGCGGAAATTCTACCAGTGAAATCGTTTATAAATCATGGCAAAATTTGCCAAACAGTATATTTCCAAAAAAAAATTAGGCGCGTGGCATGTGTTCAAAGTTATTTAGTAAGTTGGATTGTTTTTAAAAGTCGAGTTTGGCAAACTCGACTTTGGACTAGAAAATGAACACTATAGTGACATTTTTTTTAGTGGCGTTTGAAAAAACGCCACTATAGGGTACCTATAGTGGCGTTTTCTATAAACGCTGCTATAGGCACTAAAAAAATGCCACTATAGTGTACGTTTTCCAGCCCAAAGTCAAGTTTGCCAAACTCGATTTTCAAAAACAGTCTAACTTACTAAATAACTTTGAATGCATGCGCCTAATTTTTTTTGGAAAATGTACTGTTTGGCAAATTTTGCCGTAAATCATGGTTCTCTTACATCACTAAACCCAATTTCATTTCTACCCGCTATCTTAATAATCATAATCATGATTTCCCCTTGTCGTGGTAATAATCAAGTCTGTACGTTCGCTTCCGGCCGCACATTTGAAAAGATATCTGAGTTTGTAATTCCCATCAGTTCTAGAGTTTGGAGTCGTTGATTTAGTGGGTTCATACAATGGACTTTCGAGTCTTGTGGAACCCCAGCATTAGAAAATTTAAAAAGTTACCTGATGGTAATGACACTTCCTTAAACAGCTTTAAGTTTTATAAAAGCAGTGGGATTTTTGTATGGTTACCAAAATAATGACTACAAGGTTGTGAGGATTATTTGTGAACTATATAGTTACATGTCTTCCCCTGTGATTGAGGTTTACACATTAAATCCGGACTCATGGAAAATAGTTGAACTTGGAATCTCGTGGAGACCTGATGTTGTGTTCAACAAAATTAACCATGATATGCTGTTCCCATTTTTTAGTGGACGTTTGCATTGGATGTTAGATATGATGCAAGGAGGAGGACGGCAATAGATGTGCGACACTGAAATGATATTTGTCATTTGATGTCAATAGCGAGAAATTCAAAGAGCTACCAGTGCCTAATGATGATGGTTCTTTTGAAAAAGGGAAATGTCTTACCATCATTCAAGGGGAAATTGGCTTTAACTATGTTGGGAAAACAACCATATGGCATGCCAATCTGCATATGGGTGATGAGGGAGTATGGTGTGCATGAATCTTCGAATAAACTTTGTATTGTATCGGTTGAAAATACAGTTTCTGCTGCACTGAATAAAATTTGGACTCGTTTCATTGGTTACACCAAGTATGGTTCACTTCTAATTCAAGAGCAGTCCCATGAGATAAAGAAGATGAAGTCCCGCTGGAAAAAGAAGTATGTTTTAATTAACCTGAAAACTCTACATGTGAAGGATACTAGTATTCAAGTTGAACATCTTTTAGTCATGCATGGATAGTTATATGGAGAACCTCGCTTTACTTGATGGTGCAAATGTGGAATCTTATTCTTACTGAGAAGTCATTAGTGCTATGGATGAATTGAATCCATTTTCGTGCTTTTACCTGTTGCAGTAGGCATGTTAGTATTGTTAAAAGCATTTTTTTTTATTGGTTATATCTGTTAGGCTTTCACCTAATTTCATAATTAGAAAATCCAGTTGATGATGCATCCTTATAACATTTTAGTTGTATTTCAATCTAAGAATAATTTGCACTATATATGACTTCTTGTATGGACATCAACTAATTATTAGTACAAATATACGAATCTCAGTCTTGAGCAAAATTCTAGAAAACCAAAAACACTTAAAAATCAATTGAGAATATATCGGAAAACAGGAAAGAAAAGAAAATGAATTGGGTGTATGTCTTTGTTCAAAGAAAGACACGGACTAACTTTTTCACTTCTTAATTGATTTTGTGAGTAGGCGTTTATTCCAGCGAGGAAATGAATATATGTGGGAGTCATCTGATGTTTGGAGGTATTGTACAAGCTGTGAACACACCGGTGGGTCTGATGGAGTTTTTTCTCTAAGGAAGCTCTTGTTGGGATGAGATCCTTTCCACTTTTTTTTCCTGGCTTGCTTTGTCCATTGGCTTCTACTTGAGCTCAGCTATCGTTGAGTTCATTAACTCGGTCACAGACTCACAGGTATGTTTGAATGCTCAATTTCACTAATTATGTCTTTTGGGCTAAATGGTACAAGTACAAAAATAATGTCCCAATTGATTAAAGAAAATTTACCAAAAGTAAGCCAGGCTGGTGGTTTAAATGATTCTCTCTCTGATAGTGTAACTTTTAAGTACAGAAGCCAAGTCGTCTCCATGAACTTGTAAAAGAAGAGAAGCGGAATGAGGTCAAGTAATGTTAGTAACAGTAGCAGTAACCAAATTTTTTTAGTCAAATATGTTAGTACAATCTATACCATATGAACGTATGTTAAGTGAACATATGAACATAGCAAAATGGAAGTGTGTGTTAAATTAATTAAGTTAATTTCACTGGCTGGATTTGGATTACAACTTAGAAACGCTTTATTCAGACATCCAAAAAAAACCCAAAAAAGATGAGCTTGATTCTGAAAGATTGAGGCCAAAAGTTCTTGCTCTGAAGATACAAGACATGGGTCTTGAATTCAGATTAAGGGACCCAGAAATGACTAGGGAATTAAATTTAAGGATGTTGCTGACAATTGATGGAATATATTCTATATAAGTGCAAAAGGTGTGAAGTGATTGGCAAAAGCGTCGAAGAAAAACAATCTTATGGGATTCCCTCTGATGTTTTGCTCACCAGGTTACCTGTTTTTAGCCCGAGACCATGTTGATATACTTTCCAAAATTCCTTACCAACCCTGGCCTAGCTTTGGGGATTTGTTCTGTTCTTTATTTCTGCCATTCTATTGATCTCATGGCCTCATTCCTAATGGCTATGATACACTACTAATGATAGTTATTAATCAAAACTATAAATACCTCTAATTAACTTGGGCGCTACTTGGTCTGCCTCTGTGAATCCCCAAACCAACAAAAGTATTTTTTATCAATACTAGTTCCTTAATGACTTCCTCCATACTCATTCTCTCTTTTGGGGACTCCAATGAACATAAGATTCCAATGTTAAGGATTGAGAGTATGCACTTTTGCATGTTAGTATCAATATGCCAATAGCCCACGACGTAATTAACTTCATCTACTTCAATTTCATTGCCATTTTTTTTCATCTTCTTCTATTGTCATCATTGTTGAAGTTGTTGCTCCTATTTCTACAACACCTCTGGGCAAAAGCAACGGGTTGACAACTTGAGCAAGTCTTTTTGGTAATACCTTCTTAACAAAATTATGGAGATTGAGACCATCTTTAAACATATCATTGCTGGACATCATTCCTGTAAACATTTCCAACACAAAGAGTCCATAGCTATATACATCCCCCTCAGTTGATGCCTCACCACCCATGCCATACTCTACAACTCATGGAATGGAAGGATATTAAGCAATTTTCTGTCTATAATGAAAATATGGATTAAGGGCTACAAAATGCAAAGTCTAGACAATGAAACGAATCTATATTGAAAAATAATATGACGTGCTATTACTTCCATAATGGAAGGAAGGTGTATGAAACTTTACCCGAGGGACCAAATTACAATTGTTTTTGCATGCTCAATTTGATTAAGGAAATATATGCGTAAAAATAAGATATGAAGCTTAGTCAAAGGATAAATGTCCATCACCAAATTAACTTTGGCATTTCTCAAAGTATAAATCTTATTTTTGCTATTAATTATTTTATTTTAAATTTAATGTAAAATTAATTCCATGCTTGTATGTATTCACGTGAATATTTGTTTTAAGAGATAGAAGTGTGTTAATATGTTTATATTGATTGTATGAATATTAAAAAGCTTATATGCTCCAAAATTCAAGGAGTTAAATCTTATCTTTTGATAAAGTGACAAATTGAAAAGCAAAATGCTTGCATCATTAAGGATTTGAAATTAAATAGGAGAGGTAATACCTGGAGCAATATAGCCAATAGATCCTTTTAACCCGATTGTGCTAGTATGTTTCTGGAAAGAATCACTGGTGGTTGTAAGGAGTCTTGCTAAACCGAAGTCGCTTACATGAGCAATCATCTCACTATTGAGAAGAATATTGTTTGGCTTTAAATCACAATGAATGATTTGTTGCTGACAATGATTGTGCAGATAATTTAATGCAAAAGCCACATCAATTGCAATAATTATTCTTTGAAGAAAGCTCAAATATTTTGATTGACTTTCGCAATTTGTCATTGGATGTAGCCACATATCTAAGCTACCATTTGTCATGAATTCAAATACTGGAGCTTTGAATTCATCGCCATTATAATTGATACTAGAGCAACATGTTAAGATCTTCACAAGATTTCGATGCCAAACATTTCTTAAGACATTGCATTCCGCCACAAAACTCTTGGTAGCTCCTTTAGTTTGAAGGTTTAGGACCTTTACTGCAACTAACATTTTTTCTTGATTAAGAACTCCTTTGTAAACTAATCCAAAACTACCGGATCCAATCAAATTGTTAAGAGAAAATTCATTAGTTGCTCGATGAAGCATTTTGTACAAAATTGTTGGAATCCATCTTTGAGACTATAGAAGATGGTTTCTTTTTATATTTTTTCCTCCAATAGAAAACAAGAAAGGATGAAACCAGAAGGAGATTATTGATCTAGAAGTAAGGGACTTTCTTGATTTTGTAACTTTGGGGCACGCAAGTAGTTGCAACTGTGGAATACCCCCCACAAAGCTTATTGTTTCCAATAATTGATATTGCATCTACATTCTTGAAAACTCCAATTGTTGGTAGTGCGCCATCAATATCATTGAACGAAATGTTTAAATATTTTAAAAATAAAAGTTTCTCTAGACCCTTTGGAATAAATCCTAATAAGTTGTTTTGCGAAACATCCAAACATTGAAGGCCTTTCAAAAACGCCATGGATGAAGGTATGATTCCTTCAAAGGAATCCCCTTGCAGGTATAGGTTTTCTAAATTCAAGAAATTTTCAATTGTTGCGAGAATTTCATCGAACAATTTGTTTTCAGAGACATCTAAAGAGTTAATATTTTTCAAATTGCCTAGTTCAACAGGTAATTTGCCACTAAATGAGTTATACGATAAATTGAGTAATAGCGACAAAGAGAAAAGAGAAAAAACTTGCTGAGGTATGACTCCGCCGAGGTAATTTTGTGAAACAATCAATTGTTGCAAACTTGGGCAATTACCAAAAGTTATAGGTATGCTTCCTTCTAAATTGTTTTGAGAAATGTCCAATACAACCAATTGAGTGAGGTTGCCAATGGAGCTTGGGATTTGCCCTAACAATTTGTTCTTTGATAAAAACAATCCTTGCAATTTTTGAAACTTCCCAAAATAAGTAGGTATCACACCTGTGAAAAGATTCTCATCCATTTCCAAGATAATTAGGTTAATAAGATTTTGCAATGCTTCAGGAATCGATCTAGATATTTGGTTGCCAATAGAATCGGGCAAAACACCTTCGAATTTGTTTGCATCAATTCCTAGCTCTTCCATTTTTGTACAATTGCTTAAAGTTGTTAAGAAGTCCAAATCCCTTCCAAGGTTATTACTAGTTAGACGTAGGAGTTCAAGATCTAGTAGATATCCCAAATTAGTTGGAATTGATCCCACAAAACTATTATTGCCAAGATCAAGTTTTTGAAGCTGAGATGCATTGCATAAAGAACTAGGGATTGAACCAAAGAATTTATTATTACCAAGTTCGAATAATTTGAAATTAGGGAGAGTGAGGGCCATGTTTGCTGGAAGAGTTCCAGTAAGTTGGTTTTGTGTAAATGAGAAGACACTAATAGATGATATATTGAGAGAGGAAGGGATCATACCGTTCAAGTTATTGTCTCCAACCCCGAAAAATTATAAAGTTTTCAAATGGCTTATGCTTTTTGGAATATTTCCCTCTAAATTATTATAGGCTGCTGAAAAATATATGAGCAATGAAAGATTTCCCAAGGAAGGTGGGACTCCTCCAGTCAATGTGTTTGCTTGAACTAGAAGAGAAAATAGCTTAGTCATAGAGCCAAGCTTCGTGGGGATTTTCCCAATAAGTTTGTTCCATGCTAAGACCATTACCCTGAGTTTGGTGCAATTGACCAAACTGGTTGGAATTTCTCCTCCCAACGTGTTATTTGAAAGATTGATATGTCGCAGTCGAAACAATTGACCAACTTCTTTTGGAATTTCACCATAAAAGTTGTTGTTTCATAGGTTGATAGCCCTAAGAAATGTGAGGTTTCCAATGTAAGGTGTAATGATTCCACGCAATTTATGGCCTTTTAGTTTCAAGGCTGTGACTCTTTGATGGTGGCGGCCACATATAATCCCATACCAGTTGCAAAACTGAATAGAATCATTCCATGAGTTCAAGACTCCATTTGGGTCATTAGCAATGGATTCTTTGAGTTTGAGCAAAGCCAAACGATCAGTCTTGTTTGTTGGAGTGGCAAAAGAAGTGGCAGGATGCAAGCATAGTAGGGTTATGGTAAAGGGTAGAATCATATGAAGGTATGTAGAGCATAATGTAGGAAAACTGGGGTTGTGAAGCTTCATTGGTCTGGACAAGCAAGAAATTGTTGAAATTTTAGTGCGAGGCAGAGCTAGATACACAATTCTGTATTATATAGTGGTTCAATTGTACACTTTAATTTAAAATGATGACAAATACAAACATTTTCTTGCAATGGTTAACGGTCAAGGAAGTGAAAGTTTGGCTGCTCTACACTTTTGTAGCGCATTAATGCTATTTGTCAAATGCTTCCAAAAATGTAAAAATACGTGGCATCTTCAATTGGTAAACTTTTCAAGGATTTAGTATTAATAAATTGATAATGTGATCTTGAAAAAGTGAAAGCAGAATAATTAATCATAATTTTGGTATATATTGCTGTGTTTTTAGAGAAATCTTTATGTCTCTATTCGAATAGAGTAACCGAACTTGATGTACTTAAACACAGTAAGGCGACGAATTACTCAGATTCATAGACAAACTTTATGTCTCTATTCAAATAAATAAGCCATCACATACAGTTGAAATTAATAATGCGTATCACATAACACCATATGTTTTTCCTCCCTTGAGGTTGAGGAAATGGAACGCGTATAAACCCTGTTACTGATGATTGCAAAGCATTATGTTAAATGAAAACGGAAATACAACTTGCTATATACCCTGTTACTGATGGTTGCACTAGTGTTCCGTTATTTGTTTTTAGTGGACACAACTGAGGAGAATGTGTAATTTTAGTGGGCATCCTTGTAAATATTTCCAACGTAATTAAAAAGATCATCCATGTATAATTTTAGTCACATGACTTTCTTAATGAGTCATATAACTTATTTAAACTTAAATAATACACATGAATACTCATATAATTTGCTAAGTAGTGAGTTGAAAATATAACTCCAAACATGTTTATAGCTAAACTATTTTTTTGCTAAATGAAAAAGGGGCCATTGTGACTCACTCTCCTGGGCATGACTATAGAGGCACCCCGCGATAAAGAATGTTGGATTGAGTCATAGCTACTGTGAGCAAAGGTGACCACAGATCTCACCCTAACTCCATGAGAGAGCTAGAAGCTTGGGTTAGTTACAGGCAGAATCCCACAATTCGCCCATTGGGACTTGAACATGGGACCTGGTGCTCCCACGTTCACAACAAGACTGCTAGACCAACTCTCTCGGTGGTGGTTATAGCTAAACTTTGTATCTTTAATAAGTGTTTATTTCTGTGTTTGTGGCCATCAAACCTTTGTCAACTACAAGTGTACCACTTTCTCAAAAAAGAAACTACAAGTGTACCAAACTTACTTTGTGAGGCCCAAGTTTGGGTTCATGAACAAATCCAAATAGACCTATTCTTTTTCCTCTGAACCACACTCATTCAATTACAAGTTAAAAGATACATGGGCTTGGGCCATGTATGAAATAAAATGCTTTAAAATAGAGATATAAGGCCCAGAAAGAATTTGGGCTTTACTTCATATGAGTTTGTAGGATATTCGCCAAATGGCCATCAACAATGTTAACATTCTATCTAATCTAACCTAATAGTACTTTGTGAAGAGAGCATGTGAGCTGCATAGCGTGTGGACAACAATCATTCATGTATTTTTTTTTTTTTTTTAATAATTTGATAATTACAATGTATGAGGAGAAAATTGAACTTTGATTGTATTCATTATTGGACACACTAAGATGTGTCAATTGAGTTACAACATTCTTAGCCATTTGTGTAATGATTTTAAACTAGAGCTTGTAATGATTTAATACAGGTGAATTTTTTTTCTTTTGCAAATAATTTTTAGTATTATTTTTTATAAAAATGATTTATTAAATAATTTGTAGTGTGTGTGGAGGTATTTTGAATCTTCTTATTCAATTTCGATCTTCACTTTCTTTCAAAGGATATGTTACTTATATTTGGATTTAAGCTTAAAAAGAACCCAAAATAAAAAGTTATTAGATATAGAAATTTTTAGTCATAATTATAATTACAATAAATTATAACTAGATGCTATAGTGTAGAAAAATAAGAGCTTTCAAAACTTATGTGACAATATTAAAAATAAAAAATAAAAAAATCTTAGAGTTCATGACTACATTCATAATCATAATCATATTAGAAACATATTCCTCAATAATTGATTTTAATTTGAATAAGAATCAAATTTTAAAATAGGAGAAAACACATTTTCCTCCCTTTATGTTTAGGGTAATTCACAATCCCCCCATTTATTTTTGAAATCAACCAATTTCTCCCCCTATGTTTGAAAAATGAGCAAATATCTCTAATATGTTACTTTCTCAGTTAAATCTAACGCAAATTTTTAAAGAAATTATTAGTTGTATACCACATGGGAGAAAAAAAGTCAAAGATTGCATTTATTATCATTGTAATTTCATTGAATTTAAATGAAAAAGTAATAGATAGGAGATATTTGCTTATTTATCAAATATAGAAGAAAAAATTGGTTGGTTTCAAAGATAATGAAAGAAATTATGAATTACCTCAAACATAGATATATATATATATATATATATAAATCTTCCCCCCTTTAAGCTTAATTTATTTGCTAAAGAAACCAACATAGACAAACCCATTTTCTTAAAAAAATTTATTAAAAAAAAAAAAAAAAACCAATGGATCTAAAGACGAAAAGCCCAAAAACTACCATCCAAAATAAGAAAAAGAAACCCGTATCTGATTCTGACCAAACTTTTCTTTTCTTCCCTCACATTCCCCCACCGTAGCTGTGTCTTTGAAGTGTTGAAGGGAGAAGCAAGGAGCTCTCCTGAACTGGCTGTGAGGTTCTCCAGGTGCCAAATTTCTTCTTTCATTTCCTTTTGTTTGGATGCTTAGAAAATGAGGAAGATTAGCCACAAAAAATTGGTAACTGGGTGTTTAAGATTCAGGCCTTTTAATTAATGAATGAAACTTAAAAACTCGAATTTCAATCCTAACAGCCCAGCGAAGGTTTGTTAGGTTCATCACACAATCCATATGTTGGACAATGTTACATGTTGAAATGAAATGTTCGGAGTTTCTAATTTGCGTCTAGTAAATCATTTAGTCTCCAATATATATATATATATATATATATATATATTTTAAAGTTAAGATAGTATCCAATTTTAGATTATCTATTATTCAACATGCAAGTGGATCCTTTTATAATAGAGTGGCTATGTTTTAGCTTAGCCATCAACCTACTGCAACCCTCCTTTTCCGGGCGTGGGATTGGCTATGAAAATACATGAGGCCAACCTTGACTAGTCCGTTGAGTATGTATAGCTGACCCCAAAATTTTGGGCCAAAGGTCTGATTGTTGTTGTTGCTATTCAACATACAATTCCTCAATTTTACCTTGTAAAGGTACTGCTACTATATCTAATGAAATTTCCTGAAAGATTATGTTTAATTATTTTAAAAAAAATTATAACTCTTAGTAAGATGGCCAAGGCCTTTAACAGCATTCTTGATTTCCTTTTTAACCAAATCCTAACCACTAATACAACTCCTATAATAAACCATAGCCCCGTTTATCATGCTGTAGTAATTGTGTCCTGTGTTCTTGTGGTATTAGAGGGTTCAATATCAGGGATGCAAGGGAAATGTTTGTTGATTACTTAATAGGCTATCTTTAAGTTAAATTTAATAACATGCACAATTCTCCTCATTATTATAATTTTCAATTGCATTAACAAGTCATTATCTAAGGTTCCTAACACAAATGCACTTATGAGAATAAATATAATGGCTAACCTCTGTCATTGTCTTGGCAAGGACTTTCAAAACAATCTTGTAGGTGCTCTATAATAATTTTAACTACCAGACACCTTTTGGGTAGTTTCTTTTAAGAGATCAATGTCCAAACTATTTGGACTTTAAAAAAAAGAGGGAATAGTTCCTTTAGTAGTTATCAAATTTTGGTTTTTCTTTTTCTCCCTTTCCTCCATTTCTTAGGGCATTCAGATGTTATAAATGAAAGTTCAAGGAATACTAAAATATGTTTCATTGGGGTAGGGATAAAGCTATGATGTTTAATGTTTTTTGTTAAAACAACACTATAAATAGTAAACTGGATATGCAATGAATGCTGAGATCAAAATGATCTCTAATGTAGACACCCTGCAGCTCCAAGTGCTCTCAAATTTAGACCAAACTAACAACAAGAAGAAAAAACTGAAAAGAGCTCTGGCCACATTTTTTTCTTCTTAGGGATTGGTGGCACGTTGGTGCAATGATTTTCTTTTTGTTTGACAGCAATTAAAATGATAGGGAGGCTTTTGGAACTTTAAGCAACATTAGGGGATTGATTGCTCTGTTTTAAACTTTAGTGGGACAATGCAACTCAGTTGATATGGTAAATATTTGTAATTAGCCTTTTATTTTACTATGAGAAATTGAAGTGTATTAATTTTTTAAGTTTCTTACTTTTCACTCTCATCTTTTTCCCCTCTTACTGCCAGCAAAATAAAATATCTCTGATTACTTTTCTTTCTTCTTATGCACTTTATTACAAACCACTTAGGATGTAATTGAGGCAAGGATCATGGTTCAAGCCATTGAAGGATGTGGAAGGAAAACTTGCAGGTATTGTAAGTAATCCACTATACATACCGAGTGACAATATCTCTGGGCTACAAGCTGAGGTTGGTAGACATGAACCAAGACTTGCATTAGATGGTGGTCTTAATGGCATGGATGATCTTCTCCATCTTTGCAATGGGGCTGCTTTGATGTTAAAACCTGCTGGATTTTTCATTTTTGAGGTATGGATCTTTTAATACCTGAATGATCATACTACCAAATATATGTAATTTTTCAACATTTTCTCAATGATAATGTTATAGAAATATTTGAATTTGCAATATCTGCAAAGTTGCTTTATCCTCTATGTGTTAAAATAAATAAATTTACAATGGATTTTACTTTGAGGTTAGATTTTCTAAATTATAAGAGGTCGAGCCTTGGTGTGATGGCAAGTGCCTTCCACCAAAAGTAATAGGTTGCGGGTTTGAGTTTGGGAATCAACTCCTCCTAATAAATTTGGGGTAAGGCTTCTTACCATTACCTATCCTAGACCCTACAAAAGTGGGAGCTATATGCATTGGGTACGACCTTTTTTTGGGTTTGTAAATTATAAATGTTAAATTCTAGTGCTTGGATTAGCATAAGAAGGGATTTCAACAATCCCCAAGGAACCTGAACACATTGATTCATAGAATCAAAGTCCCAAGTATGGACTCCATCATCAACTGTTGTAGAAATTGTAATTGTGAGAAAATGGGTGCGTTTACCGATGGATTGTACATGCATTAGTGTGGGTATAGGAATGAGATGAGAGCCTGATGCATCTATTGTTGAATGCATACCAACAGATAAGTTCAACAAAGAAATGAGACACTCGGGTGAGTTAGGAATGGTCAAATATGATCCATAAGCACATGGAGATTTTGGAATGGGAAGCCTTTTCCCAACCTTGGTTGTAGAGACTAAATTCCTCTGATACATGTCAAGAATTAGCAGACCTGATTGTAGGCCGTCATTCTAGGTGGTCACCAAAGACGATAATACAAAAAAGGACCTGGGTAAGGTACTAACTTGGCTCTTTGCAAACGATTCTGTCAATGTCCATATGACTTGTTCGTGAAAAGGACAAGCACTTGAGATGTTGGTATAGGGATAATGAGATGTTTAATGGGTCTGGAATCTGGATGGTTGGATGTGCTATTAGGATTCTGATATTGCAAATGCTGTTCTAAAAAAATTATAAACAATAGTGTTATTTTAGTGACTTTAATATCTAGTTTGGATGAGTTCTTCTATTCTGGAACCTGACACCTTTGCCTTGAACCCACCCCCAAACTTAATTAGGTTGTGTCCTTATAGACCATATTGGAGTCCTTAATTGGGTCCAAATGGTTCAGAAACCATGTTTTTCTTGGCTATTTCTATCTGTGCACATACCTCAGCCCATGTCCCTGTTGCATGGCTTCTAGTGGTTTCATATATGAGGAAGTCTTAGTGTTATTCTTTTGCTTTTCCTTTTACAATGTTATCCATTTTTGCGTGTGTGTATATATATAACTCATACCTGTAATATGGTTGTGACTGAACCCTCCACCCTTATTTCTGAGGAAAGACGCCATTTGATCCAAAGATCATGGGTACTGCATCCTTATAATTATTTCATTACATTAATATCTTATGCGAAGCTAGATGTGACAATCTTTTTTCCTGGATTCTTGACTTATTTTTCCCTACTCAATATCAGGTAATTTCTAGGCTTTTGACCCCAACATAATTAAATCAGATGTGAACTCACCAATTTTTAACTTAATGCTTGCTCTTAGAAGTGCTTTGCTGTGGATTTGTGTTATAAAAATTCATGGTTATTCTTGATGTAATCTATTACTTGTATTTATTTACATTCTTTCCAATCTCTGTAGACTAATGGTGAGAAGCAGTGCAAGTGTCTTGCAAAATACATTGAAAATAACATTAGAGGGCCCTTCCACAGTTTGGACATAGTATCTGCTTTTGCTGGCATTTAAAGATTTCTAACTGGATTCCGTCAATGACCAATTTGATTTGTGCATAATCTTGTATTTCAGCCATCAACTAGGAAACAAGGAGAGGAGGAAAGAAATTCTCTCTACCATTGATTTTCGGCTAGATGTTTAAGGGTTTTTTTTTTTTTTTTTTTTTGGGGGGGGGGGGGGGGTGTGGGGGTGGGTGTGGGGGATATTTTTTTGTTGAAACTCTATCAAGTGACCAAAAAAAAGGAAAACATAAATTTTGTATCCTTGGGCATTGACTTGGGTGGTATAGAGGTAGGTAAATATGCTTTGTTTATTAGCAATGTGATATCATGTTTTGGTTTCTTGATCTTCTTGAGGCATTTTTATGTGAAGAATGTTGATGAACTACATTCTGGGAGAAATAAGATTCAGTTAAGCCTGTTGGACTTATCTTTATGCTAATTTTCTTTTGTCCAAGTAAAACCATCCATGTAGGAATGCAAGAGGATTAGATTGGGTTGTACCAACCAAATGTATAATATACCCTACCATTTCTCTAAATGATCATCCTAGTTATGAGGCCTTGGCTGGAGACAAAAAGAGATGGCCACTTACAAAGCTGGCTGCCATTGCAATATTTGTCTACTGTTACTGGTCATCCTGATTATTCATAATTTTAGTAAATTTTAAAAGATTCCAAGCATATTCAATATTTTGAAGATCGTGTACAAAGTTTTTGACAATGGAAAATTTGGTTTTGGCCCTTGTGCATGTTTGAGATGTTGGTTGTTGATGCTAAGTGAATGAGTGAAGAGGAATAAATAATTCCATACTCTTATTTGCAAAGAAGGCCTTGGATAAAATATTGCAGACAAGTATTCATCTTACTTATCGATCTTAAATGATTTGTCCTTCTTGTCCCCTCCTTTATATCATTTCAGAATGAGATTGATCCTTAATTAATGTAATTCAAGCACTTCAATAATCCATAACTCCTTATGAACTGGATTTTGTGATTATGTCTTCGTAGACGCTCATAAACCTATAGTTTTTCAATCAAAGAACATATATACATAACTAGAATTTGTTGACATGAATTAGCCACTTTGGAAGCTTATCCTTCTGACTTCTACATTTCAAGAAAGTTGAAATCAAGAAACATCTCCAATCCCAACACTTCTGTTTTGGATGAATGAGTGATTATATTTCCAAAGAGATGTACAGATATACAGAGAAGCACAATCACAAAACATGCAGCATTCACCTGCAAATTCAATCTTTAACCACATCAACTAAACAACTCATAAAAGCATATATAACTCCTCTAAACAAGATTCCCATTTACACTAGCATAAAAATGGAGAAGGTAGCCCCCTCCAATTCAATAAAAAAGGACTTGGTTTTGCATAGAATTACTTATATTGCAAGCACCATCATCCTTAATTTGTCTAATAATCTGTTCCTCAGTTATTACTTGGTTTTCATGAAATCCGTGTTACTACTTCCTATACTTTCCAGTGTCGTTTTTCATGATTATGAGCTCTTTGTAGCCTTTTTATACCATTCTATATAGGAAAAGAATCTTCCTATGGCATTATCACTGGCACCCAGTTGGAATACTTCTACTTAAATTTGGAAACATATAGGACTATATATGATGCAGCAATTAGCTATGAGGCTAAGGTAGATTCAGTCCTAAAAATAAAACTTTGGTTTGGAAGCCTGCTAGATCTGAGGATTTGTTCATAATTTAAAGCCAATTAAGTCTCATAGATCCAAAGGAAGAGGATAAGGCTAAGTGGACCGTCACAAAGTCAGGTTGCTTCTCTTGTGCAGCCACATATGAGGCATTAAGAGATAAAGGCTGAAGTGGTGGACTGGTGGAAGCTCTTGTGGTTCAACCTTACCATACCAAAGCATGGTCTCATTGGCTGATTGGTGATCAAGAATAAATTAACCACTAGCGAGTGACATTCTGTGTGCTATGCAGGGGTTGTGTTGAAAGCAGGAGCCATCTTTCTGGACACATGTTTATGGGGATTGGGCTGTTAGGATCCTCTAAGGGAAGGGACCTAGAGCATCCATATGTAAGATTGGATGGTGGGCGTCTATATATTATATTTGGAGCCAAAGGAAGGCTATCATCCATAATAACCCAATCTTAACTAAGGAGCAAATCCTGAAAAAAAAAAAAAAAAACATGTTAGAGGGAGGCAAGCTTGAGTTCAAAGCAAAATTCCCTAATTCCACTCTAAACAGGATTCTTTGCTGACTTTGGGGCTTAAACAATTCTATTTTGATCTCCAGGGCTCAATGATCTTTAATTTCTGCAGTAAATTGTGGAATTTGTTTGGTTTTTGAGTTATATAATGAAGCCGCTTGTTGGATAAATGGAAAATGGCAAAGGTTCTGAATTTGTTTGTGGTAGTAGGATGCTGTACTAACAATGGCTGATTGTACTGCACTATATTTATTTTCTTTGCACTATATAATTTTTCAACATTTTCTCAATGATAATGTTATAGAAGTATTTGAAATTGCAATATCTGCAAAGTTTTTTTTATCCTCAATGCGTTAAAATAAAATAATTTACAATGGATTTTACTTTGAGGTTAGATTTGTAAATTACAAGAGGTTAAGCCTTGGTGCGATGGCAAGTCTCTTCCACCAAAAGTAACAGGTTGCGGGTTCGAGTTTGGGAATCAGCTCCTCCTAACAAATTTGGGGTAAGGCTTCCTACCATTACCTATCTTAGACCCTACAAAAGTGGGAGCTATGTGCATTGGGTACGATCTTTTTTTGGATTTGTAAATTATAAATGTTAAATTCTAGTGCTTGGATTAGCATAAGAAGGGATTTCAACAATCCCCAAGGAACCTGAACACGTCAATTCATAGTATCAAAGTCCCAAGTATGGACTCCATCGTCAACTGTTGTTGTAGAAATTGTACTTGTGAGAAAATGGGTGCTTCTACCGATGGATTGTACATGCATTAGTGTGGGTATAGGAATGAGATGGGAGCCTGATGCATCTATTGTTGAATGCATACCAACAGATAAGTTCAACAAAGAAACGAGACACTCGGGTGAGTTAGGAATGGTCAAATATGATCCATAAGCACATGAAGATTTTGGAATGGGAAGCCTTCTTCCAACCTCCAACCTTGGTTGTAGAGACTAAATTCCTCTGATACATGTCAAGAATTAGCAGACCTGATTGTAGGCCGTCATTCTAGGTGTTCACCAAAGACGATAATACAAAAAAGGACCTGGGTAAGGTACTAACTTGACTCTTTGCAAACGATTCTGTCAATGTCCATATGACTTGTTGGTGAAAAGGACAAGAACTCAAGATGTTCGTATAGGAATAATGAGATGTTTAATGGGTCTGGAATCTGGATGGTTGGATGTGCTATTAGGATTCTTATATTGCAAATGCTGTTCTTAAAAAATTATAAACAATAGTGTTATTTTAGTGACTTTAATATCTAGTTTGGATGAGTTCTTCTATTCTGGAACTTGACACCTTTGCCTTGAACCCACCCCCAAACTTAATTAGGTTGTGTCCTTATAGACCATATTGGAGTCCTTAATTGGGTCCAAATGGTTCAGAAACCATGTTTTTCTTGGCTATTTCTACCTGTGCACATACCTCAACCCGTGTCTCTGTTGCATGGCTTCTAGTGGTTTCATTTATGAGGAAGTCTCAATGTTTTTCTTTTCCCTGTTGCATGGCTTCTAGTGGTTTCATATATGAGGAAGTCTCAGTGTTATTCTTTTGCTTTTCCTTTCCAATATCTAGGGGACACAAATTGTTTAATTTTAAATTCTGCCGTGTTATGCCATATGGTTTATGATAAAGTATTTCGTACTCCTTTACACAACCTGGGTTTTTGAACTCATTAAGCATAATTTATTTTTTGTCCCTACTTTGGATTTTTTTTTTTGTTAAGTAATGTCAATTTAGTGAAAACAGAAAGCGTATGTAGGAAGTATACAGTAAAAAAAATGAAAAACACCAATGAAAAGTAGAAACAAAGACAAGAGAAAGATACAAGCGTAGAAATTATTGGCAAATAAGAGAAGAATCCAAGAACTCCATCAAAGAATACGCCTAGAAAGTATAGGCTTTCAAACTTCATTCATAAAGGGTCTTCAAAAACATGAACTTGAAATTAGACAAAGTTAACTGCTTTCCCTTAAATGTAGGTTGATTCTTCTCCATCCAAATGCACAACATAAGACAATCAGGAATGGAACCCCACACTTCCTTGAATCTACAGAATCCCTAGGCTCCTTTCCAAGGCTCCAACATAGCCATAACATAACTTGGCATGACCTAAGTGATCCAAACTAGGCAAAATAGAAAAAATCCCACAGGTCACAAGCAATAGGACAATGTAACAGGAGATGACTTACTGACTCACCATCAGATTTGCACAGGCAGCACCAGTCTGCCATGAGAAAAGCCCTCTTTCGAAGATTATCCGTCACCTATATATTCCCAAGAGCCATCACCCAAACAAGGAATGCAACACTAGGTAGGGTTAGCGTTTTCCGTATGCATTTCCAAGGAAATTGGATAGGATTTACAGCCCTTAACCTGTAATCCAGTCTTAGGTGATGGAAGCGGAACCCATCTATCAGGACCTGTAGGGGTTACCTTCGCTGCATACAGATCATCCAAAAAATTGGGCCACAGAATCGAACTCTCAGTCTTGTGCTTCTAAGATGAAGACAGGTCTCCAATGCACCTGACCGTTGACCCATTCAAAATAGTCTGAATTCTGAAATCAACGCCTCTTTGTCTCCGTCAAACCTGAACAACTCAGGGTATTTATCCTGGAAAGCCCCATTGCTATCCTATGATACTTCCAAAACAAAACTTGGGAACCAACCCCCACCTCAAAACGAGTGTATGAAGCAAACTTCTCCCAACCCTTACTGATATTTTTTCATGGGCCTACCCCACAAGGGCCTTTTACCATTCCAGAGTACCTCTGGCATCAAGTTGTACTGTACAATGACGACTTCTGTTCCAACCCATACCTACACAGCCATTTCCCAAGCAAAGCTTGGTTAGAAATCAGCAGCTTTCAAATGCCCGCTACCCCTTGGATTGGGTTGCACATAGTAGACCAATAAACCAAATGGAATTTATGCTCCCTGTGAAGCCCACCCCACAGGAAGTCTGTATTTTTTTCCAGCTTGATGGCTACACTAACAGGAATGGGGAAGAAGAACAAGGAATAGGAATAGGTAGGGAGACTTGAAAGCGTACTCTTGATTAAAGTTAGGCTAATAGGCTTCCTCTAGATTATTTCCTCTCATTTCGTTTACACTTGGTTTCACTCTTTCCTACAATGGGTGGAATATGAAATGATAGTAGAATGTATTAACTTTATATACTCTTATTATTCTCATATTATCATTTAGTACTTACAAATACATATTGAATAGATAAAAAAATGTCTTATAGCCATTACTTATAAAAATAATAATAATATATGTCTTATAGTGTCATATGCGGAATAAACTTCTACCTGGTACAGTTTTGACAACAATGATTAACAGGGAATTCTTAAATTAAATTCTATGTGTAAAAAAACAGGGCATACCATGGATGCTCATAAGAAAGGCCTAGCTTCTAACATGAAAAAATGGTGTACCTAGTGCACAAGACTCATTTTGTGGTCTAGGAGAGATAGTTGGTAGGTAACCTTATCCCCAATTTCAGAGAGGTTAATTCCTAGACTCAAAGCTCATGATACATCGCTTGGTGTAGATGGCAATTACCATTGCACCAAGGTTTGACATCTCTTGCTTCTAATCATGAAATGAGCTATAAGTCAACCGTGTTTAATCAAAGAACCAACTGTTTTGCTATGATAATTCTTTCAAGTAGGACAAGTAAATGAAAAAGCTAAAACTCTGAAACGAAGTTAATTTGCATTTTTTTTTTTTTTTTTTTGGTCTTGTTCTCTTCCTTTGAGTCAGCAAACTTGACGTGTGTTTTATCATAGATTTCCATATACTGCACATAATTCATACCGTTGCCTTTTCCTATGAATTTTGTAGGCATAGAAGTAATAAAGAATTTGAAGTATAGATTGTCATGAGGAAAGAATACAGTTCCTCCATTTCAACTCCCCCTCCCCCCCAACCCCAAAACATTGTACAAGTGGAAATGTTTTCTTCTTGTCAATATGAACTCTTAAATATTTAGTTGGAGATGATTAACATTGTAATGAACATTTTACAATGTTACCCATTTTTCCATGTGTATGTGTGTATATATATAACTCATACCTATAATATGGTTTTGACTTAACCCTCCACCCTTATTTATGAGGAAAGACGCCATTTGATCCAAAGATCATTGGTATTGCATCCTTATAATTATTTCATTACATTAATATCTTATGCAAAGCTAGATGTGACAATCTTTTTTCCTGGATTCTTGACTTATTTTTCCCTACTCAATATCAAGTATTTTCTAGGCTTTTGACCCCAACATAATTAAATCAGATGTCAACTCACCAATTTTTAACTTATTGCTTGCTCTTAGAAGTGCTTTGCTGTGGATTCGTGTTTTAAAAATTCATGGTTATTCTTGATGTAATCTATTAATTGTATTTATTTACATTCTTTCCCATCTCTGTAGACTAATGGTGAGAAGCAGTGCAAGTGTCTTGCAAAATACATTGAAAATGACATTAGAGGGTGCTTCCACAGTTTGGACATAGTATCTGCTTTTGCTGGCATTCAAAGATTTCTAACTGGATTCTGTCAATGACCAATTTGATTTGTGCATAATCTTGTATTTCAGCCATCAACTAGGAAACAAGGAGAGGAGGAAAGAAATTCTGGAAGCTCTACCATTGATTTTCGGCTAGGTGTTTAAGGCTTTTTTTTTTTTTTTTTTTTTTGGGGGGGGGGGGGGGGGTGGGGGGTGATGGGGGATTTTTTTTTGTTGAAACTCTATCAAGTGACCAAAAAAAAAGGAAAACATAAATTTTATATCCTTGGGCAATGACTTGGGTGGTATAGAGGTAGGTAAATATGCTTTGTTTATTAGCAATGTGATATCATGTTTTAGTTTCTTGATCTTCTTGAGACATTTTAATGTGAAGTATGTTGATGAACTACATTCTGGGAGAAATAAGATTTAGTTAAGCCTGTTGGACTTATGTTTATGCTACTTTTCTATTGTCCAAGTAAAACCATCCATGTAGGAATGCAAGAGGATTAGATTGGGTTTTACCAACCAAATGTATAATAAGCTCTCCCATTTCTCTAAATGATCATCCTAGTTATGAGGCCTTGGCTGGAGACAAAAAGAGATGGCCACTTACAAAGTTGGCTGCCATTGCAATATTTGTCCACTGTTACTGGTCATACTGATTATTCATAATTTTAGTAAATTTTAAAAGATTCCAAGCATATTCAATATTTTGAAGATTGTGTACAAAGTTTTTGACAATGGAAAATTTGGTTTTGACCCTTGTGCATGTTTGAGATGTTGGTTGTTGATGCTAAGTGAATGATTGAAGAGGAATAAATAATTCCCTACTCTTATTTGCAAAGAAGGCCTTGGATAAAATATTGCAGACAAGTATTCATCTTACTTATCGATCTTAAATGATTTGTCCTTCTTGTCCCCTCCTTTATATCATTTCAGAATGAGATTGATCCTTAATTAATGTAATTCAAGCACTTCAATAATCCATAACTCCTTATGAACTGGATTTTGTGATTATGTCTTCGTAGACGCTCATAAACCTATAGTTTTTCAATCAAAGAACATATATACATAACTAGAATTTGTTGACATGAATTAGCCACTTTGGAAGCTTATCCTTCTGACTTCTACATTTCAAGAAAGTTGAAATCAAGAAACTTCTCCAATCCAAACACTTCTATTTTGGATGAATGAGTGATTTCATTTCCAAAGAGATGTATAGATATACAGAGAAGCACAATCACAAAACATGCAGCATTCACCTGCAAATTCAATCTTTAACCACATCAACTAAACGAATCATAAAAGCATATATAACTCCTCTAAACAAGATTCCCATTTACACTAGCATAAAAATGGAGAAGTTATCCCCCTCCAATTCAATAAAAAGGACTTGGTTTGGATAGAGTTACTTATATTGCAAGCACCATCATCCTTAATTTGTCTAATAATCTGTTCCTCAGTTATTACTTGGTTTTCATGAAATCCGTGTTACTACTTCCTATACTTTCCAACATCGTTGTTCATGATTTATGAGCTCTTTGTAGCTTTTTTATACCATTCTATATTTTAAGTTATTTGTTGTAATGCATCTCTCTGACTCTCTGTTGCTTGCTCGTATACATGGAAACACTAAAAAACACGGTTCAATATATTCTTTTGTGCCACATTCTCTCAAATCTTAAGATTAAGTGCCACAAGAGGTCAAACTCTAAGCATACATGTCTATTAGATACAGTATCTGTTTGCCAACTTGTCAAGTAGCTAATGGATGCTGATGATTGTTGATGATGTAAATTGGGTTAGACTTGGGAAAGGAATCTTCCTATGGCATTATCACTGGCACCCAGTTGGAATACTTCTACTTAAATTTGGAAACATATAGGACTATAAATGATGCAGCAATTAGCTATGAGGCTAAGGTGGATTCAGTCCTAAAAATAGAACTTCGGTTTGGAAGCCTGCTAGATCTGAGGATTTGTTCATAATTTAAAGCCAATTAAGTCTCATTGATCTAAAGGAAGAGGATAAGGCTAAGTGGACTGTCACTAAGTCATGTTGCTTCTCTTGTGCAGCCACATATGAGGCATTAAGAGATAAAGGCTGAAGCGGTGGACAGGTGGAAGCTCTTGTGGTTCAACTATACCATACCAAAGCATGCTCTCATTGGCTGATTGGTGATCAAAGATAAATTAACCAGTAGTGAGTGACATTCTGTGTGCTATGCAGGGGTTGTGTTGAAAGCAAGAGCCATCACGTTTATGGGGATTGGGTTATTAGGATCCTCTAAAGGAAGAGACCTAGAGCATCCATATGTAAGATTGGATGGTGGGCGTCTATATATTATATTTGGAGCCAAAGGAAGGCTATCATCCATAATAGCCCAATCTTAACTAAGGAGCAAATCTTGTAAAAAAAAAAAAAAATGATGTTAGAGGCAAGCTTGAGTTCAAAGCAAAATTCCCTAATTCCACTCTAAACAGGATTCTTTGCTGACTTTGGGGCTTAAACAATTCTATTTTGATCTCCACGGCTCAATGATCTTTAATTTCTACAGTAAATTTCGGAATTTGTTTGGATTTTAAGTTATATAATGGAGCCGCTAGTTGGATAAATGGAAAACGGCAAAGGTTCTGATTTTGTTTGTGGTAGTAGGATGCTGTAATAACTATGGCTGATTGTACTGGACTATATTTATTTTCTTTGCTTGGGTTGTGAGTTGCATTTGAGCTGTTTACTGAAGTCAGCTGCTTGCTTTATTCTTGCAAGTAAATACAGAAAGAGGTGCAAAAAATGACTTTGGATTCTGCAGATTGTTGCTGCTATAGATTGCCAATTAGCTGCTAAGGCTATTGCTGTGTGCTAGACTGCTTACTGTGTGCTTGGAAGGATGATTGCTTAAACAAGTGTTCTCCTCTTCACAGTTCACAGATGTTTGTTTAGCTTATGCTATTAATGCACAAGTTAACTCTATATTTTTGGTTTGTTTTGTTGGTCGAGTGGGCTTCTTTTAGGCTTGGTAATTTTGATAGCGGAATGACCTTTTGGTCATTGAATAAATTGTATTCTTTGTTTCTTTTTGTAAGAATATATGTGATTCATGTTAGGAACACATGTCAATATTTATGTAGTTGGCTAATCCTGTGACAAAACACACTTTACTTGTAATTAGGTAGATCTAGAATGTGTTTAATACTTCAAGAAACATGTTGTTTAAGTCTAGTATTAAAGCCATGAAGATTGAACCAAGAAACAAGTGAAGAAAGGCTATTCATTAAAACTGGACAGATAGCTCGACACCTGTGGACAAATAGCTCAACACCTGCTCGACAGATAGTTAACTATCGAGATTTAATGAATGAAGTTCGACAAATTCTCGATCGATTGAGGTATCTATCGAGGTTATGAGAATTCAGATTTCCAGATCTAATTTTCAACCCAAGCTTATGTATTTGTGTAGGGTTTCTTCTCTCACAACTTTAGACATATATAAGGCTTATTTTAGAGGCCGTCACATAAGAGAATATAAGAAGAACATATGCAAAAGGTGACTAATGCCTTATTCTTTCTGAAAGAAACTACTGCGTATTTTGTGCCTTAGGCTTTTGTAACCAAGTGCTTCTTGATCTTCATTGTTGATGAAGTGAAGAACTTTGCAGCCAACATCTTCTTCAAGTTGATGTGTTAGTCACGTACTGGGAGCCGTGCATCTTTTGTTAGTCATGTACTGGGATCCGTGCATCAAAAAGTGTGGCGTTCATATATTGAAGAGTTCAGAAGTTCTGAAGCGGTAGAAGGTTTCTATTGTAAGTTCATCTGCGGGGATTATAGAGTCTAGGGATAAAGGTTTTGTACTGTCTAAGGACAAAAATTTTGTACTAGATTTGAAACTTCTCTTTACTATAATAGATTGCTTTTTGGGAAGGTTTTCCCTCAGGTTTTTTTTACTGTGAAACTAGTTTATTTCATTGGTTTTCCTGGGTTATCATATCTTGTCTTATTTATTTTTTCATTGCATGATTTTGACATGATATTGATGTTTGTTTATTTTAACAAGTTTTATTCATAATAAATCTAATTAACAACTTGGGTTCAAAACTTATTAATTCTATTAACTGGGGTCTAAATTTCTCATCAAGTGGTATCAAAGCGGGTACACTCTAGTTGGATTAATTTCTTGAGTGTGATCCTTTACCCCCGTTGTCATGGATTGTGGATAATCTTTTTTGATTCCTCCTTTATTTGATGGCACTAATTATGTGCACTAGAAAGTTCGTATGAAAGTTTTTTTTGCAGGCTCTAGGTGAACAGGTATGGCAAGCTGTTGAAGTTGGCTGAATCAAGCTAAAGGAAGCTCCAATGGATTAGGATGATGCAAAAATCAAAGTGGCAAATTTCAACAGTAGGGCCTTGAATGCTTTGTTTTGTAGGGTGACAATGAGGAATTTAAGAAAATATCATCAACCGAAGTTGACAAGGAAGCATGGACCATTCTTGAGACCACCTATGAAGGTACCAAGGCAATAAAGACTATGAAACTTCAAAGACTCACTAGTTGTTTTGAAAAAATAAGGATAGAGGAGGATGACACCTTTGATGAGTTCTATGCTAAACTCAAGGATATTGTGAATTCTGCTTTCAATCTTGGAGAATTTATAGTAGAATCCAAAATCATTAGGAAAATTCTTAGGTCCTTACCTGAAAGATTCCATGTCAAGATCACTGCTATTGAAGAAGCAAAGGACATTGATCAAATTCCTTTTACTGAGCTTGTAGGGAACTTTCAAACCTATGAGATGTGATTAGGTTTAATGAGAAAAGGTGGAAAGAGTAAAAACTTGGCTCTTAAGGGTATAGAGGAAGAGATTAAGGACTCTGAAAATGAAGATGAAAGTCAAGATGAAGATGAAGATGATGAGGATGAGGATCTAACCTTCATAATTGATGAGATTATCAAGCTTCTTCAGTTTAGGAAAAAGGATAAGGGCAAACCCCCTAGGAAACTTAAATCCTTAAAGAAGGGCAAGAATAAGAAACCCCTCATCCAATGCCATGAGTGCAAAGGTTTTGATCATATAAGGATAGAGTTTCCAAACTACCTTATGAAGGAAAAGACCAAGGAGTCAAAAGATAAAGGGTTGGTTGCTACTTGGAGTGATGCTGAGAATGACTCTTCTAATGAGTATACGGATGAGTGTAGTCACGTTATGGCCTTTGCTGCCTCAATCGATAAGGTGATTGTGAAGAGTGCTAGTGACAGTGAGGATTCTTCTAATGATGAAGTATCCAAGAAGATGACCATTTAAGAAACCTATGATAAGCTATGTACTGAATTTATAAAATCTGAAAAGACTTCTCATCTTTTTAGAAAAGAGCTTAATGAGGTAAAAACTGAAAAAGCTGATTTGTTAGTCAAACTAGATGAGACTACAAGATTAGTTGAAACTCTTATTTTGGAGAATACTTCATTAGAAGAAAAGGTCAAGAATCTTGAGGCAAAACTTAGTCAAGCTAGAACTCAGATAGTGATGATATCTAGTGCAAAGCTTGATGAGGTATTGAGTGCTCAAAAGCCTAGTTTTGATAAGACTGGCTTAGGATATGCTGTTTCCTCTGGCCCCTCCTCTTCCACGGCTTATAGATCAAAGACTGTCTTAGTGCCACAATCTGAGAAAGGTAATAAAGATATGAAATCCAAAACTGATTTGACTAATTCTAAATCCTTTGTTAGACCTCATGTTTGTCAGCATTGTGGTATTGCTGGACACATTTGTCCTAATTGCTTTAAATTGTATCCTCATAAGCAATTGTCCAAATAGTCACAGGTTTCCTTTCAAGGACTTGCACCTTTTTTTGGAGAGTTATTAAAAGTTTTGAGTTTTTTAACTCAATTTCAGGAGAATTATAATTCTTCTATGTTCTTTAGTAGACATACTAGGACACGTGTCTTTTCATCTTTACGGCCAAAAACTCGTGTTGTGTGGGTGAGAAAGGAGTCTAAGACTTAATTTCCTTTTATGTTTGTCCTCTGCTTTAATTCTTTCTATTTAAAGTAGGACTCTTTTTGCTTGATTTCTTATTTGTTTTTGGAATCATGTTTTCATGCATCTGCACCCTTCTATCATGCCTTCATGCATATGCATCTTTCTTTCATGCTTTCATGTTGTTTATCTATTTTTTTTTTTTTGGTTGTTTAGTTTTTATTTTGTTTTATTTTCAAAATAAAAATAAAAAGGAAAAATAAAAAAAATAGGAAAACAGTGTGTGTTTGTGTACATTGGTACTTGTGTACTTTGAATGGTCATTGAAATAAAATTTTCTAAACTTTGCATCTTTTGTAATTTAGATGAGCATCTCTATGCACAACTAAGCAAGTGAGCTTTATGGCTCTTGTTTGTGATGAGTAAGGTTAAGTTATCTCTTGTACTTAACATTCGTATCACTCTTTTTGACGGGAAAGACTAGAAAATTCTAAGAGAAAGGCATAAATAACCATCTCACTACTGTTGCCTGCCAATCATGATATGACATCTGTATGCTTCATCATAGAAAAATTGGAATGTCAAATTAATTGGGTATTTCTTTTCTATCTCTTATATGCTCATGCATGATTTGCTTAAAAGAAAAATATGCAAAGAAAATCAAAAGCAAAAAGATCAAAATGCTTTTAAATATGATTGCAAGCGTGTCTTCTAGAATATGTGAGAGTTATAAGATGTATTTTGAAGGTGATAGTCCCCATCAAACAGTTATGATTGTGTGTGAATTAAAGTGATTTTCTCATATCTCAAATCGTTATAACATGTATACACTTATGTAATCTTGCAATGTTTTTCTCACACAACATGCAATATTCTTTGTTACTCTTGATACATGTGCAAGTATAATGTGATTTGGCCATCACAAGGTTTACATGTGTTAATGTATGCTTACTAAATTGTCTTGACTTGTTTTTGAAATATAAAATTGGTTAAACTTGTTTAGTGTGTGTGTGTGTGTGTTTTTTTTTTTTTTTAGATCCATGTGCTTAAAATTGTAGTGGATAGATGATTTTGAGAGTTAAAAATGTTGATTGGATTATTGGTTGAGTTGCATGCTTGATTGCTTTCATATCAGTGTTTTTTCCTTCTTAAAAAACTGTTTTTAAGCAATCTCGATACCTAGCTTATCTATTGAGCTCTTAAGCTATTTCTTATCACAATCCCGACACCTCTTGATAGCTAGGTGGATCGATCGATTGAGAAAACTCCAGTCTTCTCAATAGCTTCTTGACAGCTTCTCGATCCATCGAGGTCTGCTCGATAGCATTTCGACACCTTTTGATCGATTGAGATCCTCTTGCATGCATTGTTTTTCACATGTTTTACATCTTTCTTTTATCTTGTTATCCATAGCATCTTGTTTCATTACATTCATGGACTTTTATGGATTCTTTGAGCCCCCTTAATCATCTTTGATCATCTTTATATTTCTCGGGTGAAGCGTTCTAGCTTCTTGTACCCTTTGTCAATCATGACAAAAAATGGGAGAAATTATGGAGAATATGTGGTTTCTTTTTAAGATTCTACATGTTAAGGGGAGAAATACATGCCTCTATAAGGGGGAGATGTGTTTCATCTTATTAGGGGGAGTGCTTACCTCATTCTTCTTGTACACCAGTCTTGTAACCATGTTTACATACGTTGTGCTTATCTTTGATATTATATTATGATGTATGTTTTCTTCACCTACCTCTACATGTGCTATTTCTTTTCTATCTTTATGCACATACTTCTTATTACTTGTATGCAATATATTATTTTCGTTTCACACTAAGATGGCTTGATGAGTTTTGTTTAAAGTGTTTCAGAAATATAGGTTGTTAAAGTCTACTTGCCATAAACTATCTTCTTACAAAGTTTTTCAAGAGTTTGTATTAGGATATATTTTATTATATTCAACAAGTGAATATGAGTTGAGTGATTTATGACTTCTCTCGTATATTCATTTGTTTGTTGTGGTTTTTTCACGGATTGCCAAAGAGGGAGATTGTTAGGATATATGTGATTCATGTTAGGAACATATGTCAATATTTATGTAGTTGGCTAATCTTTTGACAAAATGCACTTTACTTGTAATTAGGTAGATTTAGGATGTGTTTAATACTTCAAGAAATATGTTGCTCAAGTCTAGTATTAAAGCCATGAAGATTGGACCAAGAAACAAGTGAAGAAGAACTATTCATTAAAGCTGGACAAATAGCTCGACATCTGCAGACAGATAGCTCGACAGTTGCTCAATAGATAGTTATTTATCGAGATTTAATGAATGAAGCTCGACAAATTCTCGATTAATCGAGGTATCTATCGAGGTTACGAGAGTTCAGATTTTCAGATCTGATTTTCGGCCCAAGCTTATGTATTTGTGTAGGATTTCTTTCCTCACAACCCTAGATATATATATATATATATATAAGGTTTATTTTAGAGACCGTCACATAAGAGAATACAAGGAGAACATATGCAAAAGGTGACCGATGCCTTATTCTCTCTGAAAGAAGCTACTGCGTCTTTTGCGCCTTAGAATTTTGTAACCAAGTGCTTCTTGATCTTTATTGTTGATAAAGTGAAGAACTTTGCAGCCAACATCTTTTTCAAGTTGGTGTGTTAGTCACATACTGGGAGCACATCTTTGGTTAGTCACGTATTGGGATTCGTGTATAAAAAATGATGGCATTCATATATTGAATAGTTCAGATGTTTTGAAGCGGTAGAAGATTTCTGCTGTAAGTCTACAAGGATTGTAGAGTCTAGGGACAAAGGTTTTGTACTAGATTTGAAACTTCTCTTTACTATAGTGATTGCTTTTCGGGAAGGTTTCCCCCCATGTTTTTTTACTGTGAAACTAGTTTGTTTCATTGGTTTTCCTGAGTTATTATATCTTGTCTTATTTATTTTTCCGCTGCATGATTTTGACATGATATTGATGTTTGTTTGTTTTAACAAGTTTTATTCATAATAAAACTAATTAACAATTTTGGTTTAAAACTTGTTAATTCTATTAACTGGGGTCTAAATTTCCCATAACTTTTTCAATAAAATATATATTCAAACCTGAATCCTTGAAGAATTAATTCTAGGTAGTGAAACGTGATTGTTCTTTCAAGTGTTTCTTTAAAGTCTTATATAATAAATTGAAACTTAGATTGATTGTTATACTTTTTACAGCCACAAGATAATGTAATCTAAAACAATAAGTTTAAAGGGAAATTAAATAAAAGATCCTCTTTTATTTGTACACTAGAATAATGCCATATATTATAAAGTTCTAAACTAACATGGCATTTATAAAAGGCTTATAGGAATTGACTAGATTATTAGTACAAACACAGTCACACATTATAGTAGTAGAACAAAGCACAGTACATGAAGAACACTACTACACTAGAAGAGAAAGAAAATCACTCCTCCAACACTAGAAGCAAAAGAAAATCATCCGTTGATCCTTTTATAAAGGGATATTAAACTAGCATAATATTATAACATATTAGGTAGAAATGCCTAATCCCATGCTCAATCCAAGCATTATTAAAGACATTTAATTTCTTCTATTTGTTTCATATCTCTGCAATTTACAAAAAAAATCGTTAGCTCCCCATTTTAAACCTTGATAACATAAGAAAAGGGATAGGAATTATTACAAGAAGGTTGTGGATATTATAAGATGACAATTTATGTTTAGTATTTTGATCATGAATAAGAAATGAAAGTCCAATTTTACAATTAGCTATGATAATCTACTCAAAATTAATAAAAAGGTCAACATAAAATCTCCATGTTTTTTTAATAGAAGTATTTGGGGATTGAATGAAATCCAATTTTTACTTGAGCTCTACTTGACCTGTCTCTACAAAGAAGCTGACGACTCCATTGACCCTGTCAACTTCATACGCGTGTGAAGTAGTGTGAAATTGACAACGCCATAAGCCGACAACATCACCTCAATACCTACGGTATCTACATGAGCCTATGGGAATTTCCAGGCCGATGAGAAGAGAGAGGCTGATGGGAGTAAAAGAACCCAAATGGAATAAAAAGCATGTCGAGTCCAGCATGGCCTTGCTTGACCCCCTCAGATATATATATACAAGGAAATATCTTACACCCCACGATTAAGCCTAATCAAAGGAGTCCCTATAAGGAAAGGATCCCGCCAATTATGTGCATTTATTAGGATCTTCCCTACAAGGAAAGACCCTCTCCGCGAAGAAACGAATGCTAGCTCTATGTTACTATAAAAACCCCAAAACCCTCACAAACCAAGGTACACATAATTTACCCTAGCTCTAGCACTCTAGAGTTGTAAAAAGCTCTCTAACTTAACCTTCGGAGGGTATTTAGCCGGTACCACATCGGTACTCTCTACAAGGTCTTCTTTGTTTTTGTTTCACAGGTTTTGTCTAGAGCACGTGACGATCGTGGAGCTCACTAATGATTTTCAACATCATCAGTTGGCGCCATTTGTGGGAATTTGAGAGTAAAATGGTAATAGCCATATTACCACTTCTCAGACAAAGTGTTGTATGGTACTCACTTGCTCGATGACAACTAATAACCATACCAGAGAAGAACCATGCACTGCTACCCTTGAAAGACAGGTACAAACCTTAGTAGCAGCTATGGAACACCTTACCAAGCAAAACCACGACCTAGAGGAATAGCTGCGCCAAAGGGATGCTGGGCCCAACAGTCACAGGGAGGAGTAAGAGGGCACCAGCATCGAAAGGAGAGACCAAGAAGGATCGAAAGACAGCCATGCCCCAAGTAGGCAAGAGTGACAAGATACTAGCCGTCCATTCGTCACAGATACGGTAACACCACATATGGTCGTAGAGAATTAGATGATGAAGCAAAGGATGGACTTCATGATGAACGCCCTTAAGGGGCGAGTGTCAAACAACCTTGACGAGTTGGCCCATCAGACGGACTCACCTTTCATAGCACTCGTCACTTCGTTCCCTCTTCCTGCAAAGTTTTGTATACTGTAGATAGAAGCCTATGATGGGTTAAAGGATCCCTCGGACCATCTGGAGTCATTTAAAACCCTCATGCACTTACAAGGTGTGGTGGATGAGATCATGAGCCGAGCTTTCCCAACTACGCTAAAGGGTCCCATAAGGGTGTGGTTTAGCAGATTGATGCCTAACTCCATCGGTACCTTTAAGGAGCTGGGCACACAGTTTGCCTCACACTTTATTGGGGGACACAAGTATAAGAAGTTCACTGCATGCCTAATGAGCATCAAGCAACTGGAGGACGAGACACTAAGGTCTTACATAACCCATTTCAACAAGGAAGCTCTCTTGATAGATGAAGCTGATGACAAGATACTTGTTGCTGCATTCACCAATGGTCTGCGGAAGGGGAAGTTTTTGTAAGACCATGACAGAAGAATAAAACTTCCCCTTCCGTAGACCATTGGTGAATGCAACATGATAGAAGTGCTTTATTGAGCTACTAAGTACATGAATGCAGAGGAAGCACTGTTAGCCCGAGAGGAGAAACCCAAAAAGAGGGAAAGGCAAGAAGATGCCCGATAGGAAAGGGGACTGAAGATGACTAGAACCGGAGACCGACGAGAGGATAAGTGCTCCAAACCACCCACTAGAAGGTTCACCAACTTCACCCCACTAACTACCCCGATTGATCAGGTGTTGATGCAGATTAAGGATAACATGACCTTGACGTGGCCTGGCAAGTTAAAGGGAGATCCTAACAAGAGGTCCAGAGACAACTATTGCCATTTTCATCAGGACCACGGTCACGACTTATCTGATTGCTATAACTTGAAGTAGTAGATTAAAGCCCTTATTAGACAAGAGAAACTATAACGATTAGTCAGCAAAGAAAGGGCAGATCCACCACATGAGAAGGTTGTAGGGGGCACCACGACTTTTGGTTCATCCAAGAAGGCTTATAAGACTTACCTTAAGATGGTTCAAAATGTCCAGCTGATAGGTTTCGTCCCAAAAATGGCGTGAGTTGACAACCCTATAATCGGATTCTCGAAAGAAGATGCTTGTCATCTCCACCACCCACACGACGATGCACTCGTTTTAGTATTCAGGTAAAGGACTACAACATTCACTGGGTCCTGGTTGATAATGGAAGCTCTGCTGATATCCTCTACTACCCGGCATTCCAACAAATGAGTATCGAGAGAGAGCAACTCATACCAGCCAACACGCCACTCGTTGGGTTTGGAGGAACGTGGGTATACCCCCTTAGCGTGGTCACATTGCCCATGACGGTCGGCAACTACCCTCAACAAATTACTAAGGATGTTACATTCTTTGTTGTTGACTGCTCATCTACCTACAATGCCATACTAGGCCGACCTACCCTCAACTCATGGAAGACTGTGACTTCAACCTATCACCTGGCGATCAAATTCCCCACCGAATAAGGAGTAGGAGATGTATGTAGGGACCAAGTGGTAGCACGAAAGTGCTACATAGCAATGTTGGAGATGGACGATTACTTGCAGACCATGAGCGTTGAAGAACAGAGGGCGGTCGTAGATCCCATTGAAGGATTGGGGAAGATACTTCTCGATAACTCTACGCCTAAGCAAATGACTAGGATCGACACCCTCATCAGTTCGCTAGCCCGTTAAGGGCTCACGACATTCCAAAAATGCCCGGGATCGACCTTTCAGTCATGGTGCACAGGTTGAATGTGTCACCCTCTTTTCCCCCTATTCGTTAAAAGAAACTAGTGTTCGTCCAAGAACGAGACCAGGCTATAGCGAAAGAAGTCCACAAATTGCAAGATGTAGAGTTTATCAGGGAGGTGTACTACCTCGATTGGTTGGCCAATGTAGTGATGGTTATAAAAGCCAACGAAAAATGGAGGATGTGTGTAGATTTCACGGACTTGAACAAGGCATGCCCCAAGGATAGCTACCCCTTCCTACGGGTTGATATCCTGGTGGACACAATAGCAAGACATTAGTTATTGAGCTTCATGGATACATTTTCTAGTTACAACCAAATCAAATTGGACGAAGCTAATTAGGAAAAAACTTCGTTCATCACTAGCCAAACCCTCTTCTGCTATAAGGTGATGTCGTTCAGTCTCAAGAATGCGGGCGCAATATATTAGAGACTTATGAACAAAATGTTTGCACATCAGATTGGAAGAAATGTCCAAGTTTACATGGACGACATGCTAGTGAAAAGCTAAAGGGGGGTTGATCATTTAGACGACCTCAAGGAGACCTTTGACAACCTCCACTCTTACAACATGAAGCTCAATCCAAGCAAATGCGCATTTGGGGTGGCGGCTGGAAAATTCTTTGGTTTGATGGTTTCTCAAAAAGGTATTAAAATCAACTTAGACAAGATCTGGGCCATAATGGAGATGGCACCACCAAGGAATACAAAAGAAGTGCAATACCTCAACGACAAGGTAGCTATGCTGAACAGGTTCGTTTTGAGGGTGACGGACAAGTGTCTACCTTTCTTCCACACGCTGAAGAAGTCCTTCGAATGGATGCCCGAATGCCAATGAGCTTTTGATGATCTAAAAGCATACCTCTCCTCCCTACCATTGCTAAGTCCCTCTTAACCAAGGAAAGACCTATTTCTCTATCTGGCCATGTCCCTAGCTGCAGTTAGTGTAGCCTTAGTCAAAGAAGAAGACAGAGTGCAAAAACCCGTGTACTACACTAGCCGGGCACTCTATGGTGCAGAGGAGCCTACCGATGGAAAAGCTCGCCTTTGCTTTAGTCACAACTCGTAAGCTCAAGCTATACTTCTAGGCCCACACTGTGGTCATTCTAATAGATAAGCCTCTATGGTGGGTAATGAGTAACCTTGAAACGGCTGGACAGATGGCACTATGAGCAATAGAGTTAAACAAGTTCGACATACAGTACCGCCCGTGTACTACCATAAAGGGACAGATGGTCGCTGACTTCATTGCGGAATTCACCAACATGGAAGGCCATGGGGCAGAGGAACATCCCTGATGGAGTATTCACATGGATGGATCGTCCAACAAGCAGGCCAGTGAAGCAGGTATAGTGTTTCGTTCTCTAGAAAAGGACGAGATCGAATGCATGGTTCATCTCGACTTCCTTGCAACCAACAATGAAGTGGAATACGGGGCTCTAGTGGCAGGACTAGACCTTGCCAAAGCCGTAGGGGCCACGAATGTGGTTGTGTACTGCGATTCTCAAGTGGTCACAAGTCAAGTGAATGGTGACTACGAATGCAAAGGGTAAAGAATGAAGAAATACCTGGAGCAAGTAAGGAAATGGATGGTGAGTTTTAGGCCAAGTTTGTTCAAATCCCTAAGGAAGAGAATGAGCAAGCTGACTGTCTTGCAAAAGTCGCATTAGCAGACTCTTACCTTTGATAGATGGCATTGGAGTGCAGGAAATAGACTTGGGAAGCAACTGGACCACGCCAATAATTTCTTATTTGAAAGACGGCACACTACCTGACGGTAAGGAGGCCGTAAGAAAGTTGAAGGTCCAGGTAGCACGTTTTGTCTTGATAAAAGATGTCTTGTATAAAAGAAGCTTCTCCTGCCTATACCTAAGGTGCTTAAGCCCCGAGGAAGTAGACTATGTCATGAAAGAAGTCCACGAGGAGATCCATGGGAACCATTCTGGGTCACAGTCATTGGTACACAAGCTGATTCGAGCTGGATACTATAAGCTCACCATGCAGAAGGATGCCCAAGCCTATGTCAAAACATGCGACAAATGTCAAAGGTTCAGCTATGTCATCAGACAACCAACAGAAGAGCTCACTCCAATGACGGCCTCGTGGCCTTTTGCTTAATGGGAGTTGGACATCATAGGCCCATTCCCAATAGCAATGAGACAGTTGAAGTTCCTAATGGTCGGTATAAATTACTTTACCAAATGGGTGGAAGCTAAAGCCCTGGCCACCATCATAGAGAAGAACATACGAAGTTTTGTATGGAGGAACATCATCTGCAAGTATGGCATACCTAGAGTACTGATCTCAAACAATAGGAAGCAATTTGACAACGACTTGTTTAGAGATTTTTGCTCGTAGTTAAGGATCAAGGATCCCTACTCCTCACCTGCCCACCCTCAGGCCAATTGACAAATCGAGGTCACGAATCAATCCTTGCTTAAAATCATCAAGACTCGGCTTAAGGGGGCAAAGGGTATATGGCTGGAAGAATTGCTAAGCATTCTATGGGCGTACAGGACAACGACAAGGACTCCTACAAGAGAGACACAGTTTCAACTAGTATATGGAAGCGAGGTCGCCATCCTAGCTGAGGTCAGACTCACAAGCTACAGAGTGGAAAACCATGACGAGAGTAGGAATGATGAAGCTATGTGCTTGCAGCTTGACTTGGTGGATGAGGTCAGAGTAGTGGCTAAACAAAGATTAGCACGGTACCAAAACCTCATGGCCAAGAACTACAACTCAAGAGTCAAACAAAATGACTTTCAGGTTGAAGATCTAGTCTTGAGAAAGGTGATAGGCACTACAAGAGATCCCTCTCAGGGAAAGCTAGGACCTAATTAGGTAGGACCCTATAGGATCACTTTATGGCAAAGGAAAGGAACCTACCACCTGAAGACACTATACAGGCAAAAGTTGCACCACCCATGGAACATGGAGCACCTAAAGAAATACTACCAGTAGACAACGACACGAAGAACAACACTCCTCATTTCCAGTTTACTTCCTTTTAGTTAATTTTTACTAAGGGCAGTTTTTTATCCTTTCAAGAACAATTTTTTACTTATGCATGCATTTATCACAATAAGAGGAGCTATTCAAATATGACCTGTGTATGTATATATGTCTCTACAAAACTACATCTATGATTAAGTCCACAAGTAGACAAGTTCATCCCATGAGGATGTCTTGAAATTATCAAGTCCACAAGTGGACTAGCTCATTATTAAGTCCACAAGTGGACGAGTTCATCCCATGGGATATCTTGAAATTATCAAGTCCGCAAGTGGACTAGCTCATTATTAAGTCCACAAGTAGACGGGTTCATTATTAAGTCCACAAGTAGATGGGTTCATTATTAAGTCCACAAGTGGACAAGTTCATTATTAAGTCCATAAGTGGACGAATTAATCCCATGGGGATGCATTGAAATTATTAGCTCCACAAGTGGACAAGTTCATCCCATGAAGATGCATTGAAATTATTAGGTCCATAAGTGGACAAGTTCATCCAATGGGGATGCCTTGAAATTGTTAAGTCCACAAGTGGAAGAGTTCATTATTAGGTCCACAAGTGGACGAGTTCATTGCAACGTGCATAAGTGGATGGATTCATCCCAAGGGATGTCGAGAAGCCATTAAGTCCACAAATGGATAGAAATATTAAGTCCACGAGTGGATGAATTCGCCAAAATTCCAAAGTCGACAGGTTCACCCTAAAAGGGTACCTCCAAGTCATTAAGTCAAAATACTAATAGAAGAGTTCACCTCAAGAATATCCTAAAAATACCAAGTCTAAAATGGACAGGTTCATTCCTAAAGTGCATTAAGTCCTCTAAGGGACAGGCACACCTAACAAGACGGGAGCATCCTAACACGTATACTAGTCCCAAGGTGGACGGACATACGCATATCTCAAATTAAGAAACCAACATATAACGAAGAGTATACTAAAAGTGACGGATGTAAAATATTAAACAAACACCATAAATAAAATGAAGTATTTACAACAAGGCCTAAAAACAAAAGGGCACTTAATATTGTCTGAAAATGAGATACAAGAAGGTGAAAAATTCAAACTAAGCCAAAGAATTCTAGACATCCTTGGTAGAAGTGTTCTCTTTGTCTTTGGCTGAAGGATTCTCGGCGTCTTTAGTAAGAGGGTCCTCTACAGACTGGACCAAAGGAGTGATGGGTCCCTCAATAGCAGGTTGAGCCAGGACCAGTCCGTCATCCTTTGGATCCTACTTGGTGTAAGTGGAGTCATCGATCTCCTTACTGAAGGTGTCACCACTTGCAGGGGTCATTGGCATTGGGTCATCCATGGAGATCTTGGACACGTCAAGGCCTGGATAGACAGACCTACCCTGCTTCAGGCAGTCATCAAAACCTTTGCCATAGTAGACAACGCATGCATCAATAAAAGACTAAGAGGCCTTAAAATCCACCACAGCATCGGCTCTAGCCTTCTTTATTTGCTCATGAAGGGTTGTCGTCTTCGTCTCCAAGCTTTCCTTGACCTTCTGTGCCTTCTCTTGGAGTTTGGATTCTTGCTTCAATTTTTCAGTAATAGCCATCGGCTCCTTGTTAAAGGTGTGGACAGCCTCCTTGTACTAATCCATCTCCTTGTTTTGAATATCTTAATGCTTCCGGAGCTGACAGATCACTCCCTTTCTAGCGACGCACCTATCCTGAAGTGCCTTCATGTGCATCGACACCTAAAATAAAAAATAATTGTCAGCAAGAGAAGAAAACATGAAATGGAACAAAGTATGAGAAAAACATACTTTAGTTAGGTCGAAAAGAGCCTGCGCCCCTAGGTCTTCTGTCATCTGCTCGACACAAGGGTCCAAGTCCGTCTCCTTAATGATTGACTCAACCATCTCAATGGTATATTCCTTATGCATAAGAAGACAATGAATGGTTCCCTGGGTGACGGGACCAGTCGTCGTCATTAGACCTTTACCAGCCCTATGGCTAGGTTTGGGAGGCGATGGCTACTTTGACTGTTTGTCACCAGTAGAAACGACTAGTCCTTTCTTGAGAGAGCGATCATCCTTCCCGTCACTCTTTCGCTTGGGCATTCCCTTGACGACGCCCTTAGGAGCTGACAAGGAGGCCCCCTCCTTTTCCTTCTGCTTGCATGCCGCGGTCGATGCCCTATCAAAGCTTTTTGCCTTGCTGCCTCTATTTCTACGAAGGGTAAGAAATGGATGTTAGATAAGCAAACTAAAAGAAGACAACGGGAAGAAAGAAGCAAAGGAGTAAGGACTTACGCCGACGGGAGTATGTATTTAGTTTACGAGCTGTAAGTGTTAGCATAGGACCACCACAGTAGGTGTGCAACGTGTTAAGGGTGATTAGGTCCCTGCACTTCCATTCATCAAAGGGGATCTTAAGCACCCAATGGATGAAAGCCTCCTACTCGTTGGTTATACAGGGACAAACGCTACCTGAAGAAGAGAAAAAATAGACTACGTTAAACACTTAAACAAATAAGTAAAGAAAAAAGTGAAAATGTGGACGATACTAGACTTGAATCCTTGACAATACTCCAAGTATTATCAAAACCATGAGGCATCATCGCCCACTCTACTCGATGGCACACCCAGTTCGTCCCTTGGAAAAAAAAAGTATCTACCCTTCCAATTTCTATTGGAGTCGGGCATATCCGACACCAACCTAAGAAAAATGATATATCCCCTTAAACGAGGAGATATGTTAGGGTCTGTAGCACCAAAAGAACTTGTCCAAGGTAAGCTGATGATTCCCCCCCGCTAAGACGACCCCAAAGAATCTCAGCCCCTATGAATATCCTTCAAGCATTGGGGGCTATTTGGATGATGGATAGACTAAGGAAAATGGCTAACTGACGGTGTAGTGCCGTCAAAGGAAATCTCAATCCTGCCGCAAACATGGCGTCATACATGCCGACGTCCGTGGTCTTCTCAGAGTAGCATTTTTCAAACTTTCCGGGCAAACAGATTGGAGTGTTATTAGGGATTTGGTAACAATCCCGTAAATTCTTGAAAATATTATTCGTCATCATCAGCTTGAAGTCGTTGGTTGTCCATATAGCTGGAAGGATGAAAGGACGGGTGTGACCATCCCTTAGGCTTCATAAAATTGCTCCCACAAAAGCTCTCTCGTCACCCTCACCCTTATCCTCGTCATCCTCTCCCTCACAATCCTCCTCGTTCTCCTTCTCTTCTCTGTCCCTTCTCCCTCCCCTCATTCATCATCATCCTCTCCTCCTTCTCCTTCCTCTACTTCCTCTCCATCATAATTTTCCTCTTTGTCATCAGGATAATGGGCAGACAGTTCCCTCTCTGACAACTAGGATAAGCCCTCCTCAAGCCTATGACCTGACGGGTAGACTTCATCGTAGCCCGCTCTTGCATGAATTGACGACGACTGCTCACTCATCACTTCTCTATCACCTGACATCTATTCACTTACAAGCGACGGAGGCATTCTATGAACCTATTTGACGGGTCTCTCTATAAAATTGACGACCAACTAGAAAAACAAGGAATGAAAAGAGAAGAGGACTTACAAAATTAGTAGACGATTTCGTGAAGGTGACGGGATCAACGAGTTGATGGCAGCAGAAGTGATGAAATGACAGCTCTCTCTCAAGATTAGCAAAGATGAAAAAGGAGAAAATGAGAAAAGGTGGTGAGCTATATATAGGGTGAAAGAGCACGGGAAACGAAGTGATGCATTTGTTCATAATCGAGGCCAGCTAGCCTATGCCACGTGTCGTAGCATTTAATAAAATCTGCTCAAGGAAGCCATTAATGAGCACCCTTTTTTCCAACGGATAAATAATAAAAGGAAAGCTACACTCCACGACTCGTTAGCTAAGACTGATGGAGCCATGGAGTAGGGGATAACTGACAAGGGTGTTTTTAGGAAAAAAATAAACTCATTGCATACAAAGAAGTTGACGACTCCATTGAGCCTGTCAGCTTTATATGTGTGTGAAGTAGTGTGAAATTGACAATTCCATAAGCCGACGTCATCATCTCAATACCTGACGGTATCTACATGAGGTGATGGGAATTCCTAGGCTAACAAGAAGAGAGAGGCTGACAGGAGTAAAAGAAGCCAACGGGAATAAAGAGCATGACGAGTCCAGCATGGCCTTGCTTGATCCCCATGATTAACCCTAATTAAGGGAGTCCCTATAAGGAAAGGATCCCACCAATTACGTGCATTTATGAGGATCTTCCTTACAAGGAATGACCCTCTCCACCAAGAAACGAATGCCAGCTCTACGCTACTATAAAAACCCCAAAACCTTCACAAACCAAGGTCCATATAATTTACTCTAGCTCTAGCACTCCAGAGTTGTAAAAAGCTCTCTAACATAACCTTCGGAGGGTATTTAGTCGGTACTACACCGGTACTCTTTGCAAGTTCTTCTTTGTTACAGTTTTGCAGTTTTTTTCTAGAGCACGTGAAGACCGTGTAACTCACAAACGATTTTTGACATCATCAGAGAGTAAGCACTTTTGCATGTCAACATCAACATGCCTAGAGTCCTCAATATTATTAGTTTCTTCTACTTCAATTTCATTATCATTGTCATCCTTTTTTGTTGCCATCTTTACCCCAGTTGTAACTCCTAATTCTGCAACTTCTCTTGGCAAAAGCATTGGGTCGACAACTTGAGCAAGTCTTTTCGGTAATGCCATCTTAACAAAATTATGAAGATTTAGACCATCTTTAAACATATCATCAGTAGGCATCCTTCCTATAAACATTTCGAGCACAAGGACTCCATAGCTATATAAATCTTCCTTTGTTGATGCCTCACCACCCATGCCATACTCTACAACTCATGGAATGGAAGGAAATTAGGCAATTTCTATCTATAATGAAAAATATGGATAATGGTTTACAAAATTCAAATTCAAAGAAAATGAAATGAATTTATATAGAAAAGTAATATGACATATGATATTACTTCTGCAATGGAAGGAAACTGTACGAAACTTTACCCCAAGGGGCCAAATTATTATTATTATTATTATTATTATTATTATTATTATTTTGCATGTTCAATTTGATTGAAATAAATGCATACAAAGAAGATACGAAGCTTAGCCAAAGGATCAAAATGTCCATCGCCAAATTAACTTAGGCATTTCTTAGAGTATAAATCTTTTTTTTTTGCTATTAATTATTTTATTTAAAATTTTATGTAAAATTAATTATGTGTTTGTATGTACTCAAGTGAATATTTGTTATAAGAGATATAGAAATAGTAAGCAAGAGAGTATGCTAATATGTTTATACTAATTTTACGAATATTAAAAAGCATATATGCTGAAAAATACAAGTAGTTAATTCTTATCTTTTGATAAAGCGACAAAGAGAAAAGCAACATATTATAGGATTGTTAAGGATTTAAAACTAAATAAGAGAGGTTATACCTAGAGCACATTGCCAATAGATCCTTTTAATCCAATTGTACTAGTTTTGGGAAGAATCATCGGTGCTTGTGAGGAGTCTTGCTAAACTGAAGTCGCTTACATGAGCAATCCTCTCACTATTGAGAAGAATATTGCTTGGCTTTAAATCACAATGTATGATTTATTGCTGACAATAATTGTACATATAATTTAATGCAGAAGCCACATCAATTGCAATAATTATTCATTGAAGAAAGCTCAAATTTTTTGATTGATTTTCGCAATCTGTTATTGGATGTAGCCACATATCTAAGCTCCCATTTGTCATGAATTCAAATACAAGAGCTTTAAATTCATCGCCATTATAATTGATACTAGAGCAACATGTTAAGATCTTCACAAGATATCGATGCTGAACATTTCTTAAGACCTTGCATTCTGCCACAAAATTCTTGGTAGCTCCTTTAGTTTGAAGGTTTAGGACTTTCACAGCAACTAACATTTCTTCTTGATTAAGAACTCCTTTGTAAATTGATCCAAAACTACCAGATCCAATCAAATTTTTGAGAGAAAATCCATTAGTTGCTCAATGAAGCACTTTGTAGGAAATTGCTAGAAGGAGATCCGTCTTTGAGACTATAGAAGATGGTTTCATTTTCTATTTTTTTCCTACAATAAAGAACAAGAAATGATGAAACAAGAAAGCTGAAGGAGACATGCAACCACACACAAAATTGTAATTATTGTTCTAGAAGCTGGAGACTTTCTTGATTTTGTAACTTTAGGGCATTTTGGTAGTTGTAATTGTGGAATACCCCCACAAAACTTATTGTTTTCAATAATTGATATTGCATCTGCATTTTTGAAAACTCCAATAGTTGGTAGTGGGCCCTCAAGATCATTGAACGAAATGTTCAAGTATTTTAAAAATAAAAGTTTCTCTAGACCTTTCGGAATAAATCCTGATAAGTTGTTTTGCGAAACATCCAAAAGTTCAAGGCCTTTTAAATAAGCTATGGATGAAGGTATGATTCCTTCAAAGGAATTCCCTTGCAAGTAGAGGTTTTCTAAATTCAATAAATTTTCAATTGTTGTGAGAATTTCATTGGAAAAATTGTTTTCAGAGATATCTAGAGAATTAATATTTTTCAAATTGCCAACTTCTATAGGCAATTTGCCACTAAATGAGTTGTAGGATAAATTCAGTAATAATGATAGAGAAAAGAGAAAAAACCTGCTGAGGTATGACTTCACTGAGGTAATTTTGTGAAACATCCAATTGTTGCAAACTTAGGTAGTTTCCAATACTTAGAGGTATGCTTCCTTCTAAATTGTTTTGACAAAGGTTGAATTCAACCAATTGAGTATGGTTACCAATGGAGCTGGGAATTTTCCTTGACAATTTGTCCCTGATAAATACAATCCTTGCATCTTCAAAAATTCCCAAAACAAGTAAGTATCACACCTGTGAAAAATTTTTCCTCCATGCCTAAGCTAATTACGTTGATAAGATTTTGCAACATTGCAAGAATCAAGCCAAATATTTGGTTGCCTCCTAAATACAATAAATGAAGTGTTGACAAGTTGGCCAAAGAAACACTCTTAATCTCTCGAACAAATCTCTCTCAATCTCACAATCACTATACGAATCAAAACAGAAAAGAAAACAGAGGCGAAGAAATGATTGGGAGAGAACTCAGATATTATTGCTATCAAAGAATACAATACAATGAATTATACAAGTGAATAGATATCTATATATATATATATAGATACACCAGAGAAGAAAGGAGAGAGAAGCCTAACGAAGTCTGGTATAACAAACTTGTAACTGCTTCACACGAGCTGTAACAGACCCTTACACATGCGTGATCCTTCAGGTCTTCAATAACTCTTACAAGGTAAAACGACACCGTTGGGTTTAATGATAAACGACACCGTTTCACTTTAGGCGTGTGTACGGCCCCCGCACCGTGTCCTATATTGGGCTTTGGACCCTGGCCTGGGTATATGGCCCATAAGGCCAATCTCCTTCTACCTGGCGGTCCACCCCCGAGCCACGTGTGCTGCAGGCCCAAGCCTTGCCTCTTCATCGTTTCTCGGCAACACTTTCCCAAGCAGTGATAAATATTCGACTCTCGGGACGCCCCATCCTGTACCTACCCGGCTGTGCCTCGGAGAGGCACCGCTGTCGAGAACTATTGTAGAGGTGGGAACCAAGTTCCAACGCCACCCTCACCGCTTCCCACTCCCACCTGACCACCCACTTACGATCGATAATACTGGACCGCCGGTTGCACTCACTGGCAAGTAATTATGACCTCTCCACTAAACTATGGACTATAAATACAAGAAGTTTTGAGAAGACAAGGGTTGGAAAAATGGGCTGGAAGAAGAGTGTAAACAGAGAGAAAGCAGAGTAAGAAGGTGGCCCGGACCCCTGAGGAGAGAAAAGCGATCACATTAAGTCTTAGCGTTAAGAACGACCCAGTGTAGGGAAATCCAAACCCACAATACAAGTAAGTTGTGAGTCCAAGTGAGGCCCAGCCCAGCGGGTTTCAGTTTCGAGTGCGCACAATTGGCGCCGTCTGTGGGAAAATCCTACTAAGCAGTGGTTCCGCCGAGACTCGTTTACAGGAAGATGTCTGGAAGTAACGCTGAGAGCGGCTCGGCAGGGTCTTCCCGGGGCTCCACCTGGCGGGAACAGAGGTAGAAGAGACGCAAGGATCCGGTTTACGAGCAACTGGAAGAGCGATTCGGTCTTGGAGAAGGGTTGTATCAAACGGGGAGAATGGCATCCCATGCTTCCCGGCACAGGCAGCCCGACGCCAGGGATGAAGAGATTGAGCGGCTGCAGAGGTTAGTACGAGACTTAGAGTTGGAAGCACGAAATGAGCGCCGCCGAGCCGGGCAAGACGACCGAGGGAGAAGGCCTGATGCCGAGGAAGAGAGACGCGGGATGGGATCGAATCAATCAGGATCCCACCTCCACAGGGAGCGTTCGCACTCGAGGGAGTCCCGTCGCCGTCGAGACTGCTCCAATTCAGCGGAATCTCGCCAACGGCGAAATCGCTCTCGGTCGCGGGAATACGGGAATCGGGGCTCGGGTTCCCCAGAGGGACGGCCAAGGAATGCGGCCGTGGATGCTATGAGCCGTGCATTGCGCAGGGCGACTCAGTCCCCATTCTCAGCAGATATTGAGCGAGCACTAATGCCGGACAAATTTACGAGCCCACCGTTCAATTCGTATGGTGGGAAAACGGACCTTGTGGAGCATGTCAGCCACTATATCCAGATGATGTCTTTGCATACCCGCAATGACGCTCTGATGTGCAAGGTTTTTCCTTCCAGCCTTGGTCCCACGGCCTTAAGGTGGTTCAACGGGTTGCGCAAGGGCTCCATTCATAGTTTCGCCGAGCTAATACAGGAGTTCGGTTCCTGTTTCGTGACGTGCAGCTGGGAACAGCAACTGGTGGACGCGCTGCTGTCTATGAAGATGAGGGCAGGGGAAACTCTCCGTGATTATGCTAGCCGATACTGGGAGCTCTACAACGAGATTGGCGGAGGGAACGAGAAGATTGCAGCGAGCACTTTCAGAATGGGATTGCCTGACGAGTCGAGGTTGAGGGAATCATTAACTAAGAAACCTCTCGAGGATATGAGGCAGTTGATGAGGCGCATTGAGGAGTACAAGCGGTTGGAAGATGATAGAATACAAAGCAAAGGCAAGGCACAGGTGACGGATCGTCCTCGGCAGAGCGGTTTTCAACAGAGGGCACGGGGAAATTTGAGGATTCAAGAACCAGTAGCGCCAGTAGGGGAGGTGAATGTGACGTTCAAGGAGCCCGTGCATAAAATTGTGGATAAGATCAAGCACGAGCCGTACTTCATGTGGCCGAACCGAATGGCTGGCGACCCCTCTAGGAGGAATCAGAACCTATACTCCACCTACCATAAAGACCGGGGGCATACTACCGAGCAGTGCCGAGTGTTAAGGGACCATCTCGGGCAGTTGGCTAAGGCAGGACACCTCAAGGATTTTGTGACGGATGCCGGGGATCGAGGAACAGGGCATGGCGCCCCACACAGAGGGAATCCCCTTCCGCCCCCTCTTGGGATAATTGATGTAATTCACGTCGCCCCGAGGGGCATTTCGACGGCAAAGAGGAAAGAGGTGTTGACAGTGATATTGGTAGAGGGGAGTATGGGCGTGCCGCCTCCCACGAAGAAGATCAGACCAACCCGAGAGCCAATCGCTTTCGGCGACAGTGATTTGGAAGGAACCATTCAGCCGCACGACGACGCGTTGATAGTCACAGCGAGGATTGGCGGCTTCGTTGTGAAGAGAATAACGATAGACCAGGGAAGCGGAGTGGATGTTATGTACCCAGACCTATTCAGGGGGCTTGGGTTGAGGGATGAGAATCTGTCGAAGTACAACACTCCCCTGGTTGGGTTCGATAGGAAAATGGTGGCTCCCGAGGGGCAAATCTCTCTGCCCGTGAACATGGGGGGCAAGGAGGTAATGGTAAGCTTCTTCGTAGTGGCCTCATACTCCCCCTATACGGCGATTCTAGGGAGGCCATGGATACATGCAATGGGGGCTGTCCCGTCCACTCTGCACATGAAGGTCAAGTTTCATACTGATTGTGGTGTCACGGTGATACAAGGAAGTCAGCAGGCGGCCAGGCGATGCTTGATCGCCATGGTCGATTGGAAGAAGGAGCAAACAGACCAGAAGGATCAGGCCGACCCCAAATGTTCGTCGTCGGGGACGCCTTTATAGCAATTACAGAGCCCGCCAGAGAAAGAGGTCGCGTGCGCCGAGAGCATGCTCAAGGTAAAGGTGTTGTCGGATACGGACAAGTACTTCTAAATAGGGGAGAGCATGGAGGACCGAGAAAAAGTAGAGATGTTGTTACTCCTAATATAGAATGTGGACGTATTTGCTTGGAGTCCATACGAGGTTCTCGGGGTGGACCCCGAATTCATCGTGCATAGACTTGGAGTTGACCCCTCATTCGCCTCTAAAAAGCAGAGGCCGAGGAGATCAGCCTGGGAGCACTCCGAGGCAGTAAAAGTGGAAGTTCAAAGATTAAAGAAGGCAGGGGTGATTCGGGAGATCTTCTTCCCGGATTGGTTGGCGAACACCGTGGTAGTGAAGAAGAAGAACGGCAAGTAGAGGGTCTGCGTCGATTTCACCGATTTGAACAGGGCCTGCCCAAAAGACCCTTTTCCCGTGCCCAAGATTGATCAGCTGGTGGACGCTACGTGTGGGCACCCGAGGATGAGTTTTCTGGACGCTTTCCAAGGGTATCACCAAATCGCCCTGGCGCTCAATGATCAAGAAAAAACGACGTTCATCTCCCCGAAGGCAAATTACCACTACACGAGGATGCCCTTCGGACTGAAGAACGCCGGGGCCATCTACCAACGAATGATGACAAGAATGTTCCGAGACAAGATAGGGCGCACGGTCGAGGTGTACATCGACGACATGGTGGTTAAGAGCAAACAGGAAGCCCTGCATATGGGGGACCTCCAGGCGGTTTTCGAGGTTCTCTGACGGCACAGGTTGCGCCTTAATACGGAGAAGTGCGCGTTTGGCGTCGGGGTTGGGAAGTTCTTGGGGTACTTGATCAGTACACGGGGAATTGAGGTCAACCCTGACCAGATAGAAGCTGTGAGAAGACTGAAGCCACCGAGCAACCCGAAGGAAGTGCAAATACTAACCGGGATGCTGGCGGCCCTTAACCGGTTCATCTCAAAATTCGCAGATCGCTGCCGACCGTTCTACCAACTGCTGAAGAAATGGACTGGATTTCGGTGGAGCAAGGAGTGCGAAGAGGCCTTTGTGGATCTGAAGGTTTATTTGGCGCGAGCGCCCATGCTTACGGCACCGGAGCCAGGTGAGGATTTGTTCATGTATCTGGCGGTATCCGAGCACGCCGCGAGTGCTGTGCTACTGAGGGACAAAGGGATCCAGCAACTCGTGCACTACATCAGTAAAACTCTTGTCGATGCCGAGACGAGATACTTGCCCTTGGAGAAGCTCGTATTAGCCTTGATACACGCCACCAGGAAGTTGCCGCACTATTTCCAAGCTCACACCGTACACATCCTGACCGAGTACCCATTATAGTCGTTATTGAAGAGGTCGGATTTCACGGGCCGTATAGCCAAATGGGGGACTCGACTCGGTTCCTTCGACATACGGTATAGACCTCGAAGCTCGATGAAGGGCCAAGTCCTTGCGGATTTTATCGCTGAGCTTTCGCCCAGAAAGAAGGGGGAGATGGTTTGCCAACTGGAGGCTCGACCGTGGAAGGTATTCGTAGACGATGCGTCGAGCTTCACGGGTGCCGGTTCAGGAGTTTTTATGATCACCCCCGAAGGAATACGACTAGAACACTCGTTTAGATTGGGTTTCAGGGCCTCCAACAACGAGGCAGAATACGAGGCTTTTCTGGCCGGACTGAGGGCAGCTTCGAGCCTGGGGGCTCGGGAGATTGAGCTATATTCGGATTCGCGTCTGGTGGTTAATCAGGTGCAGGGCAGTTTTGAAGCCCGAGATCCCCGGATGAAGGCATACCTAGAACAAGTAAGGCTAGTTATGGCCCGCTTCAACACGGTGAAGGTTTTCCACATAGCCCGAACACAAAACAGACATGCTGACTCCCTAGCCATGCTGGCGTTGTTAGTAATCGAAGAAATACCATGGCAAATCAAAGTCGAACTTATCTCGGAGCCGAGCGTTAGGGTAATGAGCGACTCGGGAACTACAGGGATCAATGCCACGACAATCGCAGCCCCTGCCCCGTGCTGGATCGACCCCATAATCGACTTTCTGGCCGACGACCGACTGCCGAGTAACGAAAAAGAGGGCAGCAGGATCCATAGGATGGCTCCTCGGTATTGGTTGGCAGAAGACCGGACTTTGTATCGAAGGTCCTTCGGAGGGCCGTACCTCTTGTGCTTACGCCCGGAGAAGGTGGGCGAGCTCTTGGCGGAGCTCCACTCTGAGGTGTGCGGCGGCCATGTCGGGGGACGTTCATTGGCGCATCGAGCAATGACTCAGGGGTTTTGGTGGCCTCAGATGCAGAAAGACGCTGCCGAGTATGTGCTTAAGTGTGAGCGGTGTCAAAAGCACACCCCTCTGATCCATCAGCCCGCGAGCCACCTGAACCCGATCAGCAGTCCTTGGCCTTTTGCACAATGGGGGCTGGACATCATCGGCTCGTTCCCTCGGGCGACGGTCGGCCGAAAGTTCGTTTTGGTGGCCGTCGACTATTTTACCAAGTGGGCGGAGGCGGAAGCTTTGGCCAACATACGAGATGTGGAAGTAAAGAAATTCGGATGGAAAAATATCATAACCAGGTTTGGGGTGCCGAACACTATCATATCGGACAACGGGCTACAGTTTGACAGCCGGGCGTTCCGAGACTTTTGCGGTAGTCTCGGTATCAAAAACAGGTACTCAACTCCTGCTTATCCATAGGGCAACGGTCAGGCTGAGGCCGTGAATAAGGTGATTGTAAGTGGGCTGAAGAAAAGGCTGGAGGGCGCGAAGGGAAACTGGGCCGAGGAACTTCCAAAAGTCTTATGGGCATACCACACCACTCCTAGACGGTCCACCGGGGAGACCCCTTTCTCTCTCACGTACGGAGCGGAAGCCGTGATCCCTACCGAGGTGAATCTATGCAGTGCGCGAGTAGCGGGGTTCGATCACACCCAAAACGACGAAATGATGGTAGGATATTTGGATAAGGTGGAAGAGTACCGCGAAATGGTGACAATACGGCTTGCGGAATATCAGCAGAAGCTCGCCCAGAGATACAACCGAGGTGTAAGAACGAGGGAGTTTGTCGCTAGGGACTTGGTTCTCAGAAGAGCCGTGGGCAACATGCGGGACACTAGTGCCAGGAAATTGGCGCAGACATGGGAGGGACCCTACAAGGTCACAGCCGTGGCCGGCACCGGGGCTTACTTCTTGGAAGACCTAGACGAGAGACAGCTGCCCCGACCGTGGAACGTCCATAATCTCAAGAAGTACTATTATTGATGGGCGATATGCCGAGCATAAAGTTAACCGCAACCTATTGTATATGTTTTGTAGATATACTAATGATGTTTTTCAAGCAGATCCGCATCTTTCTGACCCTAATCCTCGGTTCGATCCCAATCACCGAGCAGTGGAAACCCGGACGATTCACTCTAAGAACAAAAGCCTGACCCTCGGTTCTATCCCTATCACCGAGCAGGTGGAAACCTTAGCCTTTTTGTTCTAAGGACAGAAACCTGACCCTCGGTTCGATCCTATCACCGAGCAGGTGGAAACCCGGACGATCCACTCTAAGGACAGAAGCCTGACCCTCGGTTCGATCCCTATCACCGAGCAGGTGGAAACCTTAAGGGTTCTAAGGACAGAAGCCTGACCCTCGGTTCGATCCTACCACCGAGCAGGTGGAAACCTTACCATGGTCGGACACATCACAATAAAGAGGCAACCAACAAGAGTTCATTACTCGGTCAATACGAAAGAGCAACACGATAAAGCATTCATATTAAAGCATAAAACTTAAATTAACGTTTTGTTGCCAAAACCCGGCAACTCGAAATAAAGAAAAGACAACATAAACAAAGTATCCCATCACCACAACCCGGTGACATAGGCAATTCCGCTCATTGAAATTCTTAAAAGAAGGAAAAATAAAGAAGGGCTGGCTTTCAACTTTAGATATCCGCCACATGAGCGGAGGATGCGTCCTCTTGAGAGCGTTGGTCGGCGTGAGGAGTTGGCGGCTGGATGTCCTCCCCGGTTCGGTCCCCAACATAGGGGTGGCTGGTCCCCTCCATGTCGGTCGGCACTGCATGAGAGTCAATGGCGTTCACCAGTTCCCTCATGCTGGAGGTCTCTTCTTCGTCAATAACAAGGGGCGCGGGATTCTCAGTTTGGGGGATGCTTAGGAAAGGGATCTTGCTGCGATCCCTCAACGGAGAATCCTCAGGAATCCCCAAGGCTCGAAGAGCGGCGAACCAACCCTTCTCATATCCGAGCCTGTGGGCCTGGCGAATGACCGGTTCCGCCGAATTCTCGGCATCCGCAAACCCCTCGTTATACCACTTGTTTTCACAAGCCTCCAGCGCCGCCTTCGAATCGGCCAATTGTCATTCCAGCATGGTATTCAAGCTCTGAGCCTTCGCCAATTTAAGCTCAGTGCCGCCCAGTTGTAGTTCCAGCTCCTCAGACTTCATTTCAGCAAGAGCCTGGGCCTTTACGGTTGTAGCAATCTTATTCTCTGCCTCCCCGGCAATTTTTGACTTCTCCCTCGCCGTGGCCTCGGCGACATCCTTCAGAGCCTTCTCCCGCTCAACCTCCTCGGCCAGCTCCTTCATCCTCCCGTCCACAACGTACGACATTTGCGCAGCCTGACCACACAATATTCACTTTGTAAGGTAAAATGGAAAGTACACGTACATAGGCAAATGGGAAATCGAGAATCGTAAAGAAAAGTGAAACAGTTACCGCTATGGTGTGCCACTGCAAACGCCTCCCCAAAGACTCGTCCATCGATGCTGTAAAAGCGTTCAAGTCCTCAGGCAAGAGGATGTCGCGCGCCAGACTCTGCGCCACACGGCCACCATAACCTTTGTCCCATACTCGGGCACTGGCCGTCGATGGAAGAGGCTCGCTGCCAAGTTGGAAGGAGGGTCGCCATGCTGCCGGAGCCCGGGAAGCAGACGCCAGGTCTATCCCGGTTTGCGCTACCAGTTCCCGGATGACAATACCGGCCGAGGGTCGGGAGGGCACGTTGCCCGAGCCCGTCTGAGTCTGATCGGTTGTGCGCGGCCTTTTTCGAACTCGAGTTGATGGGACAACGGGAGGCGAAGCATCTTGGCCGGAGGTTTGTTGTCGATGCACGGCAGGCCGGGCACTCGGGACAAAGCGGTCGATCGTCATCTTCCTCCTAGCCACCATGGCGTTGCCTTGATCGGATCCTGTTTCAGAAGAGTCAGTTGGTTCTGCGGCTGCACCCTCCCCTTCCCGAACAGGAGCCTCGGGCTCTACGGTTCTCTCGGGCTGAGCAGGAGCTTCTTGCTGGATTTGCTCGTAAGCACGTCTCTTACGCTCGGCAGATATGCGCTCGGCTGATTCGTCATGGATGGGCTGTCGCTCGTCTGAACAAATGAACCGGGGGCCGAGATCATGTGCCTCGCCTACAGTTAGCCTTGGGGGGAAGAAGTTTGCGTGCCGGACGTCGATATATGAGAGGAGAGGGCTGTCAACTAGCAAAGCTTGGCTGAACGCCTGCCAAGTTGAGTAGACGGGATTGACACCGAGGATGAGGTGGGATGCTCGGAGTTGTCCGTCCGTGTGTACGAAGATTTCCGACCTGAGCACGAAGTTCAGGTCCCGAACATGTACCACTCTGATGTCTGGCTTGAATCTTTTGCTCTATGCACAAAGGAAATAAGGGTTAACAATTACATAACCAGACCAAAATCAAAAGAGACCAAAGTAAATAAAGGCTAGTCACCGACCAACGTCGCGCAGCGAAAACGCACAGGGGACCTCCTCGGCAAACCAATTGCCGCTCACCCGAACGAAATCTTTTGCTGAGTTACGATTTGAATCTGGTAGGCATGAAATAAGCCGTACCCTCACATCCCTAGTCTTTATATAATAGTCAGACTCGATATTGCTACATAGACTATACATCTGATTAATGTCATAGTGATTTAGTTGCAACCCGTACAACTGGTTCAGCCTACTCACGCAACTCATTACCCGGTAAAAGTTGGGAGGGAGTTGGTCGGGACAAAGGCCGTAAAATCTAAGGGTACTAAGAATTAGAGGGTCAACCGGGAACCTAAGCCCACCCTCTAGAATGGCCATCAAGGGAAAGAACACCGTGTTTTCACCACGGCGCCTCTGGATGTCGATATCGCCCATATTGCAGTAGGCAATGTCTACGTCACTAGGGACATTATATGCTTCCCTAAATCTAGCCAAAGCATGTTCGGAAGAAAGGAGGTGAGAGTAACTCATTTTTCAAAGCGAGTGTTTTTTAAAGAAAATCAAGAAAAGAAATGCTATGATTATCAAAGAATAGACTGAACTGGCTAAACAGAAAAAGTAAGAAGAAGGAAAGGAACTTACTGTGGGCTCTAAGGAGGAAGTGTGTTCTGGGCCAGAAGGTGAACCACGAAGGAGGGATGCTCAGCAGAGTAAGATATTGTAAAATGAGGAATGCGAAAGTGAGAGTCAGTGACTAGAGGGACTATTTATAAGCAAGGGGAGTAAAATGAGAAGCATTAAATAATCCACTGGCAGGAAAACACGTGGACCATCGCGTCAACTGCCACACGCGCAACGCCTCGGTTCACGAACCGTCAGACAGTAATGACGGATAGGCCGTCAGTCAACTCCAAATGCGTCTTTTGAGACACGCATTAATGCGCCCATCAACAACCGAGCACTGACCCTTCGACTTCCCAGACGGGTATATACCCCCTGTGATCCTTGATTCACCCCCGGGAATGGGGAGCGAATCAAGGGGGGGCTATTGTACGGCCCCCACACCGTGTCCTATATTGGGCTTTGGACCCTGGCCTGGGTATATGGCCCATAAGGCCAATCTCCTTCTGCCTGGCGGCCCACCCCCAGGCCACGCGTGCTGTAGGCCCAAGCCTTGCCTCTTCATCGTTTCTCGGCAACACCTTCCCAAGCAGTGATAAATATTCAACTCTCGAGACGCCCCGCCCTGTACCTACCCGGCTGTGCCTCGGAGAGGCACCGCTGCCGAGAACTATCGTAGAGGTGGGAACCAAGTTCCAACGCCACCCTCACCGCTTCCCACTCCCACCTGACCACCCACTTACCATCGATAATACTGGACCGCCGGTTGCACTCACTGGAAAGTAATTATGACCTCTCCACTAAACTATAGACTATAAATACAAGAAGTTTTGAGAAGACAAGTGTTGGAAAAATGGGCTGGAAGAAGAGTGTAAACAGAGAGAAAGCAGAGTAAGAAGGTGGCCCGGACCCCCGAGGAGAGAAAAGTGATCACATTAAGTCTTAGTGTTAAGAACGACCCAGTGTAGGAAATCTAAACCCACAATACAAGTAAGTTGTGAGTCCAAGTGAGGCCCAGCCCAGCGGGTTTTAGTTTCGAGTGCGCACAGCGTGTTTTATATCTAATCACTTTACTACAAGACACCGTTTTGGATTGAGAACTAGCCGTTGGAGAATGCCATAAGTAGAGCAGTAGGATTGAAACTCAACATTAGTATATTTAGAACCATTATCAGTTCTCAAAATTTTAAGTTTAGAGTTATGTTGAGTTTCAACCATGGACTTGAAGTGCTTAAACACAGACAGAACTTCACTTTTAGATTTAAGAAGAAACATCCAAGTGAAACAAGTATAATCATCAACAAACAGTACATAGTAATTAAAGCCAAGTAAGGAAGTCATGGGATAGAGACCCCAAACATCACTATGTATAATTTCAAGAAATGAAGTGGAAACAATTGAAGATTTATTCAAATGAAGTCTGTGCATCTTAGCACTTATACAAGATTCACAAGAGGAACAAGCCTCAACAATCATTGAGAAAGTAAGAGATGAGAATACAGTTTTAAGAATAGAATACAAAACTCTAGAATAAGGGTGACTAAGTCTGTGATGCCAGAGCAGAATCTGGTGTGGTTTGACAGACATAAAAGCAGAAGATTTGAAATGGCTCAAAGATGAGGATAGGTCAGAGATGGATGGAATAGGATAGACCCCATCTCTACTCAACCCTGCATAGAAGATCTTCCCCGTGGGCAAATCCTAAATTAAGAACTTGTTGGCATCAAAGTAACAAAAAACATTATTTTGGAGACACAGTTTATGAATAGACAGAAGGTTAGAAGCAAGGTCAGGCACCCTTAGAATATTATCAAGCCTAAAATTATGAGTCAGGGTTTGAAGCTTACCATTACCAATGTGAGTGACTGGAAGTTCCTGACCATTCCCAACAGTGACAGTCTCATTGCCTTGAATAGGTTGTTGATGAAGAGAAAGCTGTGATAGATTAGGAGTTACATGATCTGAGCAGCTTGTGTTAGTAAGCCAAGAATTGGAAGCCTGAACTTGAGCAGCATTGGCCACCATTGAGGCAAGTTTAGCAGGAGCATGTCTTCCTTGATATGCAAAGTTCATACGATGATAGCAATCAAGAGCTGAATGACCATTCTTTCCACATATCTAACAAGTAGGCCTACTAGATTGACCTTGATTTTGACCTTGATTATGAGAAGTCTTAGATTGATTAAAGGACTGAAATTGAGATGGAAAACCTTGATTGCCAAAATCAAAACTCTGAAACTGAGATCCAGAGCCAAAGCCACCAAAATTGGAGTAATTACCTCCACCAAAGTGAGAATTCATTCCACCAGAGTGAGGTCCATGTCCACGAGCACCTCTTCTTCTCTGGTTGTAATTTCTTCCTCCTCTTCCTCGAGGAAAGACTTGTGAGTGAAAGTTGGCAGCCATAGCCATAGAAACTTGATCAACACCATTAGATCTTTTTTTAATAACTCTCTCTTCAACATTAAGTAATGCATTCAATTCTTCCACTAACAACACATTACTCCTAGTTCTAATAGCAGAGCTAAAAGAATCATACTTAGATGGAAGACCATCAAGAACAATGTGGAGAAGCTCCTCATCATCCACAAATACAGACACAACAGCTAATCTATCACGAGCTTGCTTAATTTTATGAAAATAATCATCAATAGATTCATTTCCTTTCTTAATAGCATTCAATTCATTACGGAGACTCATAGCATGAGACCTTGAAATCGATGCAAATCTCTTCTTTAACACTCTCCAAACTCCTCTAGCAGACTTTTGCCGAACTGTGAGAGCAAGAACCGTAGAAGAAAGAGTTGAATTCAAGAATGTGAACATTGCTTGTTCACGATTCTTCCAAGCTATGAATGCTGGATTGATTTCAGTAGTAAAATTACCAGATGAATCTTTAAGAAATCTATCTGGAGCAGTGATTAAGTAATCAAGAACATTAATCATTGAATAGGTATCAAGAATTACCTCGATTTGATGTTTCCATACCACATAATTCTCATAATCCAGCTTCACAGTCATCATAGATGACATGTTTGATAACAACAACAACGAAGAATTCACTGGCAGACCTAAAGAAGCCATAGCAGGCACAACACTTGAAGAAGACGATGAAGAAGATGAACCAGACTGAGCAGAGGCCATTGATATGGATCAATGCTCTAATACCATGAAGAAACACTCTTAATCTCTCGAACAAATCTCTCTCAATCTCACAATCACTATACGAATCAAAATAGAAAAGAAAACAGAGGCAAAGAAATGATTGGGAGAGAACTCAGATATTATTGCTATCAAAGAATACAATACAATGAATTATACAAGTGAATAGATATCTATATATATAGATACACCAGAGAAGAAAGGAGAGAGAAGCCCAATGAAGTCTGGTATAACAAACTTGTAACTGCTTCACACGAGCTATAATAGACCCTTACACGTGCGTGATCCTTTAGGTCTTCAATAACTCTTACAAGGTAAAACGACACTGTTGGGTTTAATGATAAATGACACCATTTCACTTTAGGCGTGTTTTATATCTAATCACTTTACTACACGACACCGTTTTGGATTGAGAACTAGCCGTTGGAACAGTTGCTTCTCCTCCAAACTGGTTTATTGCAAATGTTAGCGATTCCATTTACTTCAGTTTGTTAAAGACATTAAGAAGTTCAAATCCCTTCCTAATTTATTCTTACTTAGATGTAGCAATTTAAGATCTAGTAGAAATCCCAAATTAGTTGGGACTGATCCCATAAGGCTATTTTGGGGTATGTCAATATTTTGAAGCTTAGATGCATTGCATAACGAACCAGGGATTGGCCCATGAATTTATTATCACCAAGTGTAAATACTTTGAGATTAGGGAGAGTGAGGCCTATGTTTGCTAGAAGAGCCCCACTAAGTTGGTTGACTTCAAATCCTAATGCACTGATAGATGATAAATTGTAGAGAGAGAGGAAGGGACCATACCGTTCAGTTTATTGACTCCAACTGCAAAAAATGATAAGCTTTTCAAAAGTCCTATGCTCTCTGGAATACTTCCCTCTAAATTATTATAGGATGCCGAAAAATTTCAAGAAACGAAAGATTGCCCAAGAAAGGTGGGATTCCTCCTATCAGATTGTTTGCAGCAACCTGAAAATAAAGAATCTTTGACAAAGTGCCAAGCGCCCTGGGGATTGTCCCAATAAGTTTGTTCCACGCTATGGTCATCACCCTAAGTTTGGTGCAATTGGCTAAGCTGGCTGGAATTTCTCCTCCCAACGTATTATTTTGAATGTTGAGATGTTGCAGTCGGAACAAATGACCAACTTCCTTTGGAATTTACCATAAAAACTATTATTTCCTTAGGTCGGTGACCCTAAGAAAGGTAAGGTTTCCAATGTAAATGTGTAATAGTTCCATGCAATTTATGGCCTTGTAGTTCCAAAGCCATTACTCTTCGATGGCGGCGGCCACATGTAACTCCATAGTCCATACCAGTTACAAAACTGGATAGAATCATTCCATGAGCTCAAGATTCCATATGGGTCATCAACAATGGATTCTTTAAATTTGAGCAAAGCCAAACGATCAGTCCCATTTGTTAGAGTGGTAGAAGCAGCAGGTTGCAAGCATAGAAGGGTTACAGTAAAGAGTAGAATGATATGAAGGAATGTAGAGCATAATGCAGGAAAATTGGGGTTGTGAAGCTTCATTGTTTTGAACAGGCAGGAAACTAGTGAAATTTTCGTGCAAGGTAGAGGCGATACACAAGTTTGTATTATATATAGGCTCTTAGTTATGACATAAAAAAGTCATTTGCTTACATTTTTTTTTTTACGGTGAAGATAGATATTTTATTGATTATAAAAAAGCCTCGTAAAGTATACAAAAACCGAGTAAACTATTACAGATACTCCCTTTGGTATATAGTGTACGGACCGTACAAAAATTAAACGGCTACAGAAGCTGGTCGTGTAAAAGCCCCTTAGTTGCTCATCATGGTTTACCAAACTGTCTAGTTGAACTAACTGAAACTCTTTAATATTAATAAGGTGATAAATAAATAAATGAAATGTGAAAGCCATCCAGTAAAAATAATAATAATAATAATAATAATAATAATAAATAAATAAAAAGTGAATTGGAACAAACCTCAATTAACGTGCATAGGCCGTGGAGTAAAGAAATCAACACGTTCATGAAATTGGTCATTTGCCATTGGTCGTTTCTCTCTTTTTATTCAATCAGGTTTGGTCATTTACATTTTAGGGGCATTTTGGTAATTTTGATAATTAGGTAATTGGGTGGGTTGAGGTTCACTCATAATAATTGGGTTGGGTTGGATTTGAGTTATAAGCAATTTAGTTAAATGAGTTTTAATAGGTAAATGAGTTTTATATGCCCAACTCAATTATGCCCACCCCAAATTCACTCAAACTCACTCATTTGACACCCTTAATTTTAACTTCGGTATATTATTGTGTTTTTGGAGAAATCTTCTAGGAATGTAAATTGATAGGGTGCTACTCGATCAACCAAGTTATACGAACTAAGATATCCATATACAGCACTAAAACTACGAGATTTTCATGAAACATATGACAAATTTTCAATAGCAAATAGAATGAACTGAACTTGATGTGGTTAAACAGTACGGTGATGAATTACTTTCACATTCCCATTGACATAAAATTTTGAATAATAAACCATCACATATATGCAGTCTAAATAGTCAATACAGTATGCAGCTTTGAAAGTAACAATTGGCACAATGCATATCACATAACACCATTATATTTACAAATTAGTATCCATTCATTATAAGAACACATCTCAATCAGATAGGACTTATTATATATAGACCTCCTCGAAGAATATTTCTGGTCCTGTTTTTGAAGCATAATGTGACTGATCTTATTTGTCTCTTCTTTTCACAGGCATAAAAATATTTCATAATATTTATACCATATTTTTATTTTGAGTTATGATGGATCTTATTATAATTTTTATTTTATTTTATTTTGACCTATATCAATGAGTTAACACGTCAGCTTATTACAAAAATGTTAAAAAATTTTGTTGTATTTGTGAAATATATATTCATTGTGTAATTCTAATTGTTTAAAATAAGTAATTGCATGGATGTGTACGTAAGGGTTTTTTTTAAATTTTAATGTTTTTTTTCATTCGACTACTTCAACTATTATTATGAGGATGCCACTATCTGGTGTCCAACTCTACAGTTTGCCAACATTAGACATAACACACTGTTTAACCTCTCTCTCTCTCTCTCTCTCACTTTGATCTATATATATATATATATATATTTTAATCCATTTTAGTGGTTAAAAGACAAATTAGAATAAAGTAAAACTAGCCTCATTGGTAGCGTTTCTGCATGTGCTTAGAATTGTTTTTGGAAAATTATTGTTTACATTATATTATCAATATAAGATTTACATTATAGATTAAAAAAATGTGTACAACAATATTGTACAAATTATCAAAAAGTGTACAATGATATAATTATTATATTTTGATAAGTAATGTAAAAAGTTTACCATTAGAAACCGTAATTATCTATGAAAAATTAATAGTTCTTTGTTTTCTTTAGACATGGCAAAACGGGTCAGAATTTTCTGACCCGACCGGAAAAATACCCGATCCGAACCCGATTTTTTTACCCAAAGCAAAAATGGGTTAACCCGTGACCCGACCAGTGTTTTTTGCGGGGCAACCCGACCTGACCCGCGACCCGACCTGAACCCGAACCATCTTTTTAAAACTTTTTTTTTTTGGGTAAAAAATAGTAAAACTAAGACAATATTGATTTAATTGTTTATTGTGAACTTTAAAGAAGCAATTAATACATTTACATAACTACATGCAAATTAATTGAAAGATAAATGGTTAAACATTTTGTAATGAGTAAATATTTTTAGATATCAAATAGCAAAGTACATGCCAAGATAATCTGGTTACAGTAAAGTTAAAAACATAGATTTAAAATTGTAGACATGTGAGAAACATTTACAAGTGTGAAAATAGTGAAACTAAAGTATCAAATTAGTATAAATTATGAATACTTAGACCTATTTTTTAATAATTTATGTCCAAAATAAACGGCTTTTCAAAAAATTATGATATTTCCTAGAGTGTGTGCCACTTAACAATAATATGATATTTATAAAAGAAACCATGTATAAATAAGTAAGCAATCAAATTTTAAAGTATATCTCAAATTGAAATAGAGTGTCAACCACAACTGATAATAGATTATAAAATTAATTTTCAAGATTGTAAATTTTTTATATGTTTTTATTCTTTATCAAATGAGTTATCCAATAAGTCATTTGTAATTTTGTTTTATATTTTGGAATGTTGATATTGTGTAGAAATAAAACTTGTGTATTTGTTTCACTTATATTTGTGTTATTTTGTTTTAGATAGTAATGTTAGGATTTGTATAATTTTAAAATTATTAAATAAGTATTAATAAGTTTAACTGAATTCATTCTTGATATAAGTGGTGAATTCAAAATAATGCATTTTACATCAAGTAATTTGTTGCATAACTTTCCAAATGGCAGATACATATTGTTTTCTTTTTAAAAAAAAAAAAAATTCATGTAAAAAATACGAGTCAACCCTACCCGACCCGACCCGAAACTTGGTTGACCCGAACCCGATTTTGACCCGCTTAAAATGACCCATTTTGACCCGTGACCTGTTTGACCCGCAACCCGATTGACCCGACCTGAACTCGATTGCCATGTCTAGTTTTCTTTATTTGAATAATCCTTATATGCTGCAGAATATCATAATGTTAAAATTCATACAACTTTCCAACTAGCATGTTCATTGGATAAAATTAAAATTAACTTTGTTGAATGACTATTGTGAACATGAGATTTAATGCATGGCATTAAGAATGTTCTAATAGTTTGCTTTAGACTTTTAAAACAACGGTATATATGGTATGAGGAAATGGAAGGAAGAAGAGAGTAATGTATTAAATTAGTTGGATTTGTTACTTAATCTTAAGTAGAATTAGACGTAATTATGTCCATAAATTTTGGGATTAGTTGGAACGAAAGCTAAGCTATGGAGCTTGTGGAAATTGATGGGGTTCACCTAGGGTTCTCATATGAGAACCTGTCAAGTTCAACCAGGAGTAACATATGAAAGCTGTGTTTCCATTTTGCAACATTCAACACGCCCAAAAAACTGAGTACCATTTTTTATGCTCAAATGGATACAGTTTTTTAATTTTTTTTATATAATAGTGGAGTGCTACGTCCATAATATTTTTACAATACTTTTACAACAAATCTTAATTGCCAGGTTATTACAGGTTATTAATTTGAATCTACAACTAAAATTATTTTTTCCCACTAATAACAGCAAGTAACAACCTACCATGTAAAATTTATTGTGAAAATATTATAGACATAACATTTCTCTATATAATGTATGTTCTTATAGTTATGTTGTGCATGTAAATTGTACGCTTTTAAAATGCTGACCCACGCAAACATTTTCCTGCCTTGTTTTAAGCTCAAGCAAGTGAAAGTTTGGCTACTCTACACTCTTGTAGAGTTGTAATGCTTTTTTTTTTTTTTTTTGCTAAATGTTACAGTGCATTATATATATATATATATATATATACACACATACGTGATCCTATCTTCAATTGGTAAAATTTTCTAGGAGTTAGTATTAATAAATTAATGTGCTTGCAAGAAAATAAAAGCAGAATAATTAACTATATAAATTAAGAATATAAACCTCACTTGAATTGGCAATGCCGGTGAAGTCACTACCGTAAAAAAAAGTTCAATTTACGTCCACTAAACTTCGATTTGGGATTCTGATTTACGTCAAAATTAATTTGCACTAGCTGTAATTAGAGCAATCGATAAAAACTTTGACAGTGTCTGTTATTAGTAATGTTACTGTCACAAATTATTTTACAATAATCAGTTATAAACTATTATCACTATTTTACTTATTAATAATCACTTACCTCATCAACAATTTGTATAAAATAATTTATAAATCTAGCATTTTTTGTATGTTATTATTAGTGTTCAGGTGGGTTTTGTGAGAAGTGTTAGAAGGGTAAATTGATGGTGGAGCACAGCCAAACCCATTGCAATATCAAACTTTGTAAATCTAGTATTTTCCAATAGTTATTATTGGTGTTGGGGTGGGTTTGGTAAGAAGTGTTTGAAGGGTAAACTGATGGTGGAGTGCAGCCAAACCCATTGCAGTATCAAGCTTTGTAAATCTAGTATTTTCCATTAGTTATTATTGGTGTTGGGGTGAGTTTGGTAAGAATTGTTTGAAGGGTAAATTGATGATGGAGCACAGCCAAACCCATTGCAATATCAAACTTTGTAAATCTAGTATTTTCCATTAGCTATTATTGGTGTTGGAGTGGGCTTGGTGAGAAGTGTTTGAAAGGTAAATTATTGGTGGGGCAGGGCCAAATCATTGTGATATTAGTCATTTGAAGCCCGTTTCTCAACAAAGGGGCTATAATTGTATTAGGTATTTATTCATTTTTTTTATACCTTCCCTTTCTTTTATTTTGATAGATAAAATAGTATTTTAAATCTATAACAAGAGCTAGTAATTGAGCTTTGGTGTTAATTAAAAGGAGTGCAACCACTAATCTCTTATTTAATGACAAAAGACTAATTAAGTTTCATGAAACCTATTTCATTTTATTAATCAAAGACAAAATTGGACAACTCGGTAAAAATATATCTTTACCACTCTCCAGTTGATTTTTTAACCGAGTATTCAGTGAATTGTTTCAAGCCTTCAACTCTCCTATATTTCTTCGATCACTCCACCTTTTCACTTTTTGTCTTTTCCCTTTTATCAAGGCTTACCCCTTTGTTTTGTTTTTATTTTTTTGAATTTGCGGTTTCCCTTGCTCCCTAATCTCACGTCTGTTTTTTAAAGTAGCATAGTTCACGTACTAGTTATCAATTTCCATTAGGCAAGGCTGTTTTTACTTTTCATGACAGTAAACCACATTGTTTTTTCAGCACAAAGAAATATATATGGTTATAACTTATATTACAGCAAATTCAATAGATATTTATACGTTGTTACTTTTAGCATCCCAGATTGCATACAAAGCATTTTCAAAAACAACAATACAATTTATCTAAAAAAAAAAAAAAACCAGTACAATATGTGTGTCTTACATGAAAATCCCTAAATTCCCTAAAACATAACAAAATGCAAGCTTGTGTTTGAAAGTTGAAATGTGAGTTTCATTGGCTGGATTGTGAATACAAATTTATTAAGTTAGAAACGGTGTATTCAGTATTCATTGGCTGGATTGAGCTTGATTTTGAAGATTGAGCTGGGTCAAACTTCAGTGTAGGTAGTGGATTATGAAATACATCTTGGAATGGATTTTATTGTAGAAGGATTTTAAAAACAAATTGCCTAATGGGCTTATATGATGGACTTGTTCGATATGATATCCAAAAGCGGACGCATTATCGTTGGCACCCAGTTGGAATACTTCTACTTAAATTTGGAAATATGTAGGATTATATATGATGCAACAATTAGCTATGATATGGAAGAATTATGACTGGTACCATGAGCTCAGCCCGTCAGCTTCTGCTCTGGCTGACGGGTCAAGTTGTGACGTAAGCTAAACAAAGAAATGCATGCTGACTGACCAAGACAAAACCGACGGGCTGAAGTCCCAAGTCTAACTGACGGCAATTGGGAGGCCCTAGGCTACTGAACGAAGTGCGAAGCTGACACTAAGCTAAAGGGAAGTGCAGGCTGACGGTTTAAAAGCTGACGACTCCACGCAGACCATGACTTGGTCACCACGCATAGGTTTTAGGGAGATTGCTTGTATTCCACGCCCAGTATCAGAGTCCTATAAGGAAAGGATTCCGCAATCTACGCGCTTAAGGATTCCTATAAGGAAAAGACTTCTACTCCAAGGAAGAAAGGTCCACCCTTTACTACTATAAAAGCCCCAATACCCTCATAGGCCGAGGTACGCATAATTAACCCCTCTCTAGCACTCTAGAGTTGAAAGAAGTTCTAACTTAACCTTCGGAGGGTATTTGGCCGGCACCACACCGGTGCTCTCTGCGAGGTCCTTTTCTTTTTTATTGTGCAGGTGTTGTTTTTGAGCGTACACGCGTCGTGCAACTCACTGGTGAGATTTTCGGCATCATCAGTTGGCGCCGTCTGTGGGAAATCGCTTTTAAGTGACTAAGCCACACTCGTTTCCCGGACTAAAAGGGTTGCATGGTACTCACTCGCTCAATGGCAACTACTAATGACGTACAAGGAGAGGAACCGCCCACGACTGCCCTTGAGAGGCAAGTTCAGACTCTCGGTGCCGCCGTGGAGCGTCTCACCAAACGGAACCTCGACTTGGAAGAACAACTGCGCCAGAAGGACACAGCACCAAATGGCCAGCCAGAAGATCAGGAAGGGACTAGCGCTCCAAACAGGAATCAGGAGAAACCCGAGGGCAGCCACGCCCCAAGCAGGCCGGAAAGGCAGCATGTGAGCATGCCATCCCTCGTGGATGCGACTCCACCACATATTGCCGCCGAGATGCAAGCAATGAGGGAACAGATGGAGGTCATGATGAACGCCCTCAAGGGGAGAGTCTCTAGCGATCTTGACGATCTAGTCAACCGTACCGATTCACCCTTCACTATGGCCGTAAACTCTTTTCCCCTGCCCCACAAGTTTCGCATGCCGAATATAGAAAGCTATGACGGGGTGAAGGATCCTTTGGATCACCTGGAGACTTTCAAAACCCTGATGCATCTTCAGGGAGTGGCAGATGAGATTATGTGCAGGGCCTTCCCCACAACACTCAAAGGCCCCGCAAGGATATGGTTCAGTCGACTGACGCCCAACTCTATCAGCACCTTTAAGGAGCTAAGCGCCCAATTCACTACACACTTCATTGGCGGACACAGGTACAAGAAGTCCACGGCATGCTTAATGAGTATCAAGCAAAGGGAGGACGAGACGTTACGATCCTACATAACGCGCTTTAATAAGGAAGCACTATCGGTTGACGAAGCCGACGACAAAATACTTGTAGCAGCCTTCACCAATGGGCTGCGGAAGGGCAAGTTTTTGTTCTCTCTATACAAGAACGACCCAAAGACCATGTCGGAAGTGCTTTACAGGGCTACTAAGTATATGAATGCTGAGGACGCGTTGCAGGCCAGAGAAGAGAAGCCAAGAAAAAGGGAAAGGCAGGAGGATGCGCGACCAGACCAAGGAAGAAAGAAGCCCAGGACAGGAGACCGAAGAGACGAAAAGCGTTCCAAGCCTCCGGGGGGAAGATTCACAAGCTTCACCCCGCTTACCGCCCCAATAGATCAAGTCCTAATGCAGATTAAGGACGAGGGGGCGCTGACCTTCCCTGGAAAACTAAAGGGAGATCCTAACAGGCGCTCCAAAGACAAGTACTGCCGCTTTCATCGAGACCACGGCCATGACACCGCCGATTGTTACGATCTAAAACAACAAATCGAGGCCCTTATAAGGCAAGGGAAATTGCAGAAGTTCGTAAGCAAGGAAAGAGCGGATCCAGCACTCCCAGAACACCCTCCCCGACGGGACAATGACCGTCCAAGACCTCCCATTGGTGACATACGGATGATTGTAGGAGGGATCGCTGCCAGACCTTCAAAAAAGGCTCGAAAGACATACCTCCGGATGATCCAAAACGTCCAGTTGACGGGTCCAGAGCAAAATGTAGCCCGTAGGGAAAGCCCCGTTATCGGTTTCTCGGAAGAGGACGCGCGACGCCTTCACCACCCGCACGACGACGCGCTTGTTATCAGCCTACGGGTAGGGGACTACAACTTGCATCGGGTGTTGGTCGACAATGGCAGCTCGGCAGACATCTTGTACTACCCAGCGTATCAGCAAATGAAAATTGGCAAGGAACAACTAGTCCCGACGAACGCCCCACTTGTCGGCTTTGGGGGTGCAAAGGTGTTTCCGTTAGGCGCAGTCACATTGGCTGTAACAGCAGGCGACTACCCCCAGCAGATCACAAGAGATATAACATTCCTCGTGGTTGACCATTCGTCCGCCTATAACGCTATCCTCGGGCGACCCACCCTCAATGCACGGAGAGCGGCAACTTCAACATATCACTTGATGATTAAGTTCCCAACAGAACACGGGGTCGGAGAGCTACGTGGAAATCAGATCGTCGCCCGCGAATGCTACGTGGCCATGATGGAAATGGATGACCCCCTCCATACCATGAACATAGAGGAGCACCGGAGTGCAACGGAGCCAGCCGAAATGCTTGAGAAGATACCTTTGAATGACTCCGTACCTGACCAGACAACAAGGATTGGGACCCTCGCAAGTCCCGCCACTCGGCGAACGCTTGCAGCATTTCTCAAGGAGAATCGGGACGTGTTCGCCTGGAGTCACGAGGATATGCCCGGAATAGATCCTTCCGTCATGGCACATAGGTTGAATGTGTCACCATCCTTTCCGCCCATCCGGCAGAAAAAACGGGTCTTCGCCCCAGAACGAGACCAAGCAATAGCCGAAGAAGTCCGCAAGCTGCAAGAGGCAAATTTTATTAGAGAAGTCTACTACCCCGATTGGCTAGCAAACGTAGTGATGGTCAAGAAAGCCTCCGGGAAATGGAGAATGTGTGTAGACTTCACCGATCTAAACAAAGCATGCCCAAAGGACAGCTACCCCCTCCCGAGAGTCGACACTCTAGTAGATTCCACGGCTCAACATCAGCTGTTAAGCTTCATGGACGCTTTCTCCGGCTACAACCAAATTAAAATGCACGATGAAGATCAAGAAAAAACGTCCTTTGTAACTAGCCAAGGCCTGTTCTGCTACAAGGTGATGCCGTTTGGTTTAAAAAACGCAGGAGCAACTTACCAAAGACTTATGAACAAGATGTTCGCACAGCAGATCGGGAGGAATGTCCAGGTATATGTCGACGACATGTTGGTCAAAAGTCGGAGGGAAGAAGATCATTTAGAAGACCTCAGGGAAACATTCGACACCCTTCGCTCCTACAATATGAAGCTTAATCCGGAAAAATGTGCCTTTGGGGTAACGGCAGAAAAATTCTTAGGATTCATGGTATCCCAGAGAGGCATCGAGGCCAACCCGGACAAGATCCAGGCTATAATGGAGATGGCACCACCTAAAAATGTAAAAGAGGTGCAAAGCCTCAACGGCAAGATAGCGGCGCTGAACAGGTTCGTCTCCAGAGCAACAGACAAGTGCTTACCATTCTTCCGCACGTTAAAGAGGTCTTTCGAGTGGACCGACGAATGCCAGCGAGCGTTTGAAGAATTAAAAACTTACCTTTCTTCCCCACCATTGTTGAGTCCCTCACAACCAGGAGAAGAACTATTCCTATATCTTGCTGTCTCTTCGGCCGCAGTCAGCGCCGCCTTGATCAGAGAAGAAGGGAAAATACAAAAGCCCGTGTACTACATTAGCCGGGCGTTGCACGGGGCTGAAGAAAGATATCCACCCATGGAGAAGCTTGCTTTCGCGCTAGTTACAGCGGCGCGAAAATTGAAGCCGTACTTTCAAGCTCACACAATTATTGTCTTAACCGACAGGCCGTTACGACGAGCAATGGGTAGCCCGGACGCTGCCGGACGCCTGGCACTATGGGCAGTAGAACTAAGCGAGTTCGACATCCAATATCGCCCGCGCACTGCTATTAAGGGACAGGCTGTGGCAGATTTCATAGCAGAATTCACAAACTGCGAAGATAAGGGGGCAGAGGAATCCCCGCAGTGGAGCATGCATGTGGACGGATCCTCCAACAAACAGGCCGGCGGAGCTGGCATCGTACTACAGTCACCCGAAGGAGACATGGTAGAGTGCATGGTCCGCCTCGCATTCCCCACTACCAACAACGAGGCAGAGTATGAAGCTCTGATAGCTGGGCTCGACCTTGCGAAAGCAGCAGGAGCCGAGAAAGTAATCATTTACTGTGACTCCCAAGTCATAGTTAACCAGATAAGCGGGGAATACGAATGCAAAGGCGAAAGAATGAAGAAGTATCTAGAGCAAGCAAGGAGGAGAATGAACGAGCTGGAAGTTAGAATTACGCAGATCCCCCGGAATGAAAACAAGCAAGCCGACCGCTTGGCCAAAGCCGCCTCCGCCGAACACATGGTCGCCATTAGTAGTACACTCTCCTTCACGCAGCTCTCTCCACTCATCAGTGCGGTCGACATACAGGAGCTCGATCCCCAGCACGATTGGACCACGCCGTTAACCTCCTTCCTAAAAAACGGCATACTACCGAGTGATAAGGGGGCAGCAAGGAAGCTGAAGGTTCAAGCGGCAAGATTCGTCCTGATCAGAGACGTTTTATACAAAAGGGGTTTCTCCCGCCCCTACCTACGATGCTTAGGTCCCGAAGAAGCGGATTACGTCATGAGAGAAGTACACGAAGGAATTTGTGGAAACCACTCAGGTTCAAGGTCGCTAGTACACAAGTTAGTACGAGCTGGGTACTTTTGGCCGACAATGCAAAAGGATGCCGAGGCTTATGTGAAGGCTTGCGACAAATGCCAAAGGTTTAGCAACATCATCAGGCAGCCACCCGAAGAATTAACCCCAATGACGGCACCATGGCCGTTCGCTCAATGGGGGTTGGACATCATGGGACCATTCCCCACGGCAATACGACAACTGAAGTTCCTAGTTGTCGGTATTGACTACTTCACCAAGTGGGTAGAAGCTGAAGCATTGGCCACCATCACAGAAAAAAACGTACGGAGCTTCGTCTGGCGATGCATCATATGCAGGTTTGGCATTCCAAGAATCTTAGTCTCGGACAACGGAAAGCAATTCGACAACGACTCCTTCAGAGACTTTTGCTCACAGTTGGGGATACGGAACCACTACTCCTCTCCCGCCCACCCCCAAGCCAACGGGCAGGTCGAAGTTACAAACCGGTCCTTGCTTAAAATTCTCAAGACCCGGCTTGAGGGGGCAAAGGGCATATGGGCGGAAGAGCTGCCGAGCATACTATGGGCCTATAGGACAACAGCAAGGACACCAACAGGAGAGACACCATTCCGACTAACGTACGGAAACGAAGCAGTCATCCCAGCTGAAGTCGGCCTTACAAGCTACAGGGTGCATAACCACGACGAAAAAAGGAATGACGAGGCCATACGTTTGCAACTTGACTTGGTGGACGAAGTTAGGATGGCAGCAGAGCAAAGGCTTGCACGGTACCAGGATCGCATGGCCAAACATTACAACTCCCGGGTCAGATACAGAGACTTCCAGGTAGGGGACCTCGTTCTAAGAAAGGTGATGGGCGCAGCAAGGGACCCCACTCAAGGGAAGCTCGGCCCTAATTGGGAAGGACCTTACCGAGTCACGGCATGGCAGAGGAAGGGAACCTACCATCTAGAGACCTTGGACGGACGGAAGCTACCACACCCATGGAATGCTGAACACCTACGGAAATACTACCAGTAGGGGCGACGCTCACATAAAACAAAAATTGCTTTTTAGAGTGACGCCAGGACCTACGGACTACATTCTCAAATATTTGCTACAATAAGCCCAGAGGGCAGTTTTTCTTTTCCTACTTAAGTATTTGCTACAATAAGCCCAAAATGGGTAGATTTTGTTTTCGAATTACTTTTTATATAGATGCATGGTAATAAGAGGAATTTACTTAGAACTACTGATGTTTCTACTTGCAAATAAGGGGATATTAAAGATCGACAAATTGACCATCCGCGAAGTGGACGAGGTCCAAAAACTGACGGTCCATCCACAGTGGATGGGATAAAAAAAACTGACGGTCCAAAAGTGACCAAGTCCCCAACAATCAGCTCTCAAGCTGACGGTTTAAAAGATGGGCCAAACCCCCAACCATCCTTCAGCTCTCAAGCTGACGGTCTAAAAAGAATGACCAAATCAGTCATTCCAGCTCTCAAAGCTGACTAAGCTGACGGTCCTAAAATGACCAAGTACCCAACAATCAGCTCTCAAGCTGACGGTTTAAAAGATGGGCCAAACCCAACCATCCTTCAGCTCTCAAGCTGACGGTCTAAAAAGAATGACCAAATCAGTCATTCCAGCTCTCAAGCTGACTGGCCAGTCTAACTCAGCTCTCAAGCTGACGACCAAGTCAATCATCTCAGCTCTCAAGCTGACGGTCTAAAAGATTGGCCAAAACCATCAGCTCTCAAAGCTGACGGTTTAAAAAGAAACTGACCAAGTCAGTCATTTCAGCCCTCAAGCTGACGGTCTAAAAAACACTAAATGGCCACCCAAAGAACGGGCAAGAGACGGTCTAAAAGACCAGAAAATTAAACCGACAATACAAAGAGATCAAGTCCACAAGATGGGCTAAACAAACAAAACTGACGGTCTAAGTAAAGACTAACGGAGTTCATAAACCAATAACGTCAGCCATTAGACTGACGGTCTTAAAAAAGGCTAAATCTCGGTTCACAAATATACAAGTCTATAAGGCAAGGCAGCAGGATCTTGCCAAAAAAAAATTTCTGCAATCATTAAAACAAAATGATGAAAAGCTGACGGGTTCATTAGAACTAACCGACGGATTAACGGTACGACTAGAATAAGAAGATCTTGGTTTCAAAACATACAAGAAAACCAAGCAAAATAAACTACACAGAAAACTGACGGCATTATAAACAAATCCGAGCCTAAACAAAGGCATTTACAAAGACTGTCAAAATAAGTACACAACGGTGCCCAGAAGGGCACTTAAATAAAATTGTCTTCTACATAGATAAAAAAGTAAAATAAAATAAAAATAATGATAAAAGCAAAAAGAAGACGTCACTTCAAAAAAATTCCTATTTGGCGACAGGCTCCTCTTCATCAAGCAGCACCATAGGGGGAGTAGCTGCAGCCGTCGGGAGGTTCGCGGCAGGTTGGGCCAACACAACCCCACTATCTTCAGGAGGGGGGGAATTAACGGAGTCGTCAACACCAGGGGTGACGGCATCTGTCGCAGGCGTCATAGGCCGAGCGTCATCTATGTTGATGCCAGAAAGGTCCAAATCAGGAAAAGCTGACGCCACCTGTTTAAGACAGTCGTCGAAACCCGTGCCATAATAACTGCCACAGGAATCAATGAAGGCATCTGACGCCTTGAATTTCTCAACAGCGTCAGCCCCTACCGTCTCCAACTGGTCGTAAAGAGCCGTCAGCTTTCCTTCTATTTCAAGCCGCTGACGCTTTGCCTCTTCCAACTCCGCCCTCACATCTTTCAGCTCAACGTTAAATGTGCGCACCGCCCCTTTATACTGAGCCTGTTGATTTCGCATATTGGCATTGTGCTTGTTAACGCGAGTGACGACCCCCTCCTTGGCCACACACCGATCCTGCAGCGCCTTCACACGAACCAAAGCCTAAAAAGTGACATAACCGTCAGTTAGTAAAAGAGGAAAAGTTAGGCGGCAGTTAAAGAGAAAGAAGTAGAACTGACGGCTTACCCGAGAAAGGTCGAACAAGGCTGACGACCCCAGTTCCTCCGTCCCTAACTGATCACAAGGATCCATGTCCGTCGGCTTTATGAGTGCTTGGATGGCCTCGACGGCAAAGTCCTTATGCATCAGCAGGCTCTGAGGTCCCTGCAGGACGGGACCAGAAGAGGTCATGACGCCCTTCCCAGCTCCATGACCCGACGTAGGGGGCGACTTCACAGGAGTGACGGTTTGTCTCTTCGGCGGACGGATGACCACTCCGTCAGTCTTCCTCTTCTGGGAGCCCTTAGCGACGGTCCTGGGGACAGAGGTAGACGTCGCCTCACCCTTAGCTTTCTTCTCCTCCCGCTGACGGGCAGCAGCGGCCTTAATTCGTTCCTTAGCAGCATCCATTTCTGCAAAAGGCAAACGAAAGCAAACATAAGGAAGAAGCCGACGGCTAAAAGTTTAAAAGCTGACGGATAGGAAGAGACTCACGATGACGAGCGAAATGTTCCAACCTACGAGCTTCGGGCGTCGGTTCGGGACCCCCACAGTATGTATAGAGAGTATCAAGGGTGATTAAGTCCCGGCACGATCGCTCTCCTATGGGTATCTCCAAAAGCCGACGGATGAAGTCTTCTTGCTCGTTAGTTATTGATGGACGAGCGAAAGCTGAAAAAAAACTTGGCTGCGTTAGTATCTTTTCAAAGATAAAAAATATATACATGGCAAACAGACGAGAATAAAATGGTGACGGCTAAGACCTGACTCCTTAACAAACCCCCAAGTATTGTCAAAACAACTATGGGGGATTGTTTCCCATTCATCCTGACGGCACACCCAGTCCGTCCCCTCTACAAAAAAGAACCTACTCTTCCAGGCTCTATTAGAATCTGGCATTTCAGACACCAGCCTTAAATCCTTCTCCCTGACGGCGAAGTGATACATCCCTCTTGAGGAAGAAAGGTGACGAGGTCTATAACAATAGAAGAATTCATCCAAGGTAAGCTGACGATGACCTCCGCTTAAACGACCCCATAACACCTCAGCACTTATAAAAATTCTCCAGGAGTTTGGGGCAATCTGACTAATTGAGATACCAAGGTAATCAGCCAGCTGACGGTGCAAAGCCGTCAGGGGCAATCTCAATCCGGCAGCAAACATGGCGTCATACATGCCAACGTCTGCAGTTCTTCCCGTGTAACACTTCTCACCCTCCATAGGCAGACGGATGGGAATGTGGTCAGGGATTTGAAAACGGGTACGTAGCTCACTAAAAATTTTAAGCGTCATCTTTGGAGAGAATTCGTTCACAGCCCAGTCCTTGGGAAGGATGAAGGGACGGCTACCTTCAGGACCTACGGAATCCCCTTCGCTAGACTCCTCGACGCCTTCATCACCGTCACTATTCCGCCCTAATTCAACTTCACTCCCCTCGCCTACCTCTTCCTCCTGGCCGCCGTTCCCTTGACCTTCCACATCTTCGACGGCAACATGTGCTGACGTCTCCCTCTCTGACGACCAGGAGGAACTCTCAGACTCACTACTTGAGCCTGAACCAAACACCTCGTCGTAGCCCGCTCCTTCGCGGACCGACGACTGATCACTCGACATCTACCTACAAGTGACGGGTGTAAACTAAGCACCTAGGATGACGACCCCACTTAAAAAAAGAGAAGAAGAAATTGAAAGCATGCAAGAAAGGGAAACTTACAAGTTCTGGAGTGACGGTTAAAAAAGCGACGGCGGGAACGTTGGTAAAGCTGACGGAATATGGGCGACGGATGTGCTCTCCAGGAATCAGGTGAATGAAATAGTGAAAATGAGGAGAGGGGACCACATATATATATGAGCTAAACGCACGGAAGACGAAGCGACGCCCACGTCTGAACACGAAGCCAATCCAAGCACGCCACCTGTCCTAGCATTTAATGCTAAAAACGTCAGCAGTGATAAATTCTTCTCTTGAATCAAAGTGGCAGGTAGTGACGAATACTCCATAACCCGTCAGGTACAGCCGACGGAGATATGGAGTAGGGGGCAACTGATATGGAAGAATTATGACTGGTACCATGAGCTCAGCCCGTCAGCTTCTGCTCTGGCTGACGGGTCAAGTTGTGACGTAAGCTAAACAAAGAAATGCATGCTGACTGACCAAGACAAAACCGACGGGCTGAAGTCCCAAGTCTAACTGACGGCAATTGGGAGGCCCTAGGCTACTGAACGAAGTGCGAAGCTGACACTAAGCTAAAGGGAAGTGCAGGCTGACGGTTTAAAAGCTGACGACTCCACGCAGACCATGACTTGGTCACCACGCATAGGTTTTAGGGAGATTGCTTGTATTCCACGCCCAGTATCAGAGTCCTATAAGGAAAGGATTCCGCAATCTACGCGCTTAAGGATTCCTATAAGGAAAAGACTTCTACTCCAAGGAAGAAAGGTCCACCCTTTACTACTATAAAAGCCCCAATACCCTCATAGGCCGAGGTACGCATAATTAACCCCTCTCTAGCACTCTAGAGTTGAAAGAAGTTCTAACTTAACCTTCGGAGGGTATTTGGCCGGCACCACACCGGTGCTCTCTGCGAGGTCCTTTTCTTTTTTATTGTGCAGGTGTTGTTTTTGAGCGTACACGCGTCGTGCAACTCACTGGTGAGATTTTCGGCATCATCAAGCTATGAGGCTAATTAAGACGGATTCAGTCACAAAAATAGAACTTTGGTTTGGAAGTCTGCTAGATCTAAGGATTTAGTCATAATTTATAGCCAATTAAGTCTCATAGATCTAAAGCAAGAGGATAAGGCCAAGTGGACCATCACCAAGACAGGTTGCTTCTCTTGTGCAGCCACATATGAGGCATAAGGCTGAGGTGGTGGACTGGTGGAAGCTCTTGTGGTTCAACCTTACCATACCAAAGCATGCTCTCATTGGCTTATTGGTGATCAAGAATAAATTAACCACTAGAGGTAGGCTGTCCCAATGGGGTTACACAAGTGACACTCTTTGTGTGCTATGCAGGGGTTGTGTTGAAAGCATGAGCCATTTCTTTATTTAGTGATCTTTCCGTACACATGTTTATGGGGATTGGGCTGTTAGGAACCTTAAAGGGAAGGGACTTACAACATCCATATGTAAGATTGGATGGTGATTGTCTATATGTTATATTTGGAGCCAAAGGAAGGCTATCATCCACAATGGCCCAATTTTAACTAAGGAGCAAATCTTGTCAAAAAATAAAGAAAGATGTTAGAGGCAACCTTGAGTTCAAAGTAAAATTCCCTAATTCCACTCTAAACAGGATTCTTTGCTGACTTTGGGGCTATGCGATACCATAAATTCCACCTTGGCAAAATACTGGTGGGGGCAGACAAAGGATGAAAATAAGATACATTGGATCAATTGGAAGAAGTTGTGCATTCCTAAACAATGGGGTGGTATGGGGTTTAGGGATATTCAAGCTTTTAACTTAGTTTTACTAGCTAAACAAGCACGGAGGCTGATCCACAATACTCACTCTTTGTTCTATAGGGTGTACAAAGTAAGATACTTTCCCAATTGCTCTTTCATGGATGCAGGCCTTGGGAACACCCATCCTATGTCTGGCGTAGTCTGCTCGCAGTAAGGGAAATCATACGGGAGGGAGCGGTTTGGAAGGTGGGAGATGGGAGAAAAATAGTGGTTTCAAAGCATAAATGGCTGTCACACAAACCAATTTTCATTAGGTAGTCTCGGCTAGATATGCTAGTAAAGGAGCTCATGAATACTGTAACTATGCAATGGGATAGACAGAAAATAGCTGAGTTGTTTGCCTATAGAACCAGAATGGAGATCCTGGCAATTCCACTACAAAACACCACGGACAAAGACAATCTGGTTTGGCAGGCGCATGGCAGTAGCAATTTCACTGTGAAATCAGCATACCAGGTGGCATTGGGACTGCAGGATAGAGTCCAAAGTGAGCACTCAAGGGCTGGTTTGGATCGACCAATATGGAGGAAAATATGGAAGCTAAATGCCCCCCAAAGATACGGAATTTTCTCTGGCATGCGTGCTCTAATATTCTACCTACTCAAGAAAATCTACACAGGCGTAGAGTGCAGGTGGAGCCAAGGTATGGACTGCGCAGCCAGTGTCTAGAATCTATAGAACATATCCTGTGGGAGTGCCCACTGGCCAGAAATGTATGGGCATTATGTCAAGGAAAAATTGGAATGTGAGGAGCTGGAGCAAACTAACGCAGATGGTGGTCAAATGGTGGTCAAACTAACGCAACAAGAACTGGAGCACTAGGCGATGGTAACTTGGGCAATATGGAATGCGAGGAACAAATTCTATTTTGAAAAAGTCCAACGGCACCTAGAATATATTTTGAGAGAAGCCACTAGTTTTCTACAGGAGTAATGGTGCCTAAATGCAACACAGGTTCCAGGGGGATGAAGTTTTTCAAACAAAACAAAGACATGGGTAGAGTGGTGCTGTTATGTCCTAGACTAGGATTTACCATTTTGGATGTATTGTAATGCTAAGTGACTCAGGTGCCCAAGGAAATACTGGTGTAATACAATAGTTGTTTTTTAAAGTTTCAATAAAATTTCTATCATGGTTCTCAAAAAAAAAAAAAGAAGAAGGGAAATTAAACAAAAGATCCACTTTTATTTGTACACTAGATTATGTAACATGGCATCTTTGATGCATTCCCTTCCTTTAAAAGTTTTTTGGGAATTTACTGGATTATTAGTACAAACATAGTCACGCATTATAGTAGTAGAACAAAGTACAGTACATGAAGAACACTCCTACACTAGAAGAGAAAGAAAATCACGACTCCAACACTAGAAGTGAAAGAATATCATCCATTGATCCTTTCAAAAATGGATATTAAACTAGCATAATATTATAAAAGATCATGTAGAAATACCTAATCCCATGCTTAATCCAGGCATTATTAAAGACGTTTAGTTTATTCTATTTGTTTCATGTCTCTGCAATTCACAAAAATAAAAATAAAAATCGTTAGCTCACCATTTTAAACCTTGATAACGTAAGAAAAGAGATAGGAATTATTACAAGAAGGTTGTGGGTTTTAATAAGATGACAATTTCTATTTAGTATTATGATCATGAATGAGAAATGAAAATCCAATTTTACAATCAACTATGATAATCTACTCAAAATTAATAGAAAGGTCAACATAAAATCTCCATGTTTTTTTAATAGAATTATTTGGGGACTGAATGAAATCAAAGTAAATGAATAGGACACACTACTTAATGTAATCTTATAATCAAAATTAAACACCCCTTACTTGAGCTCTATTTGGTCTGCCTTTGCGGATCCCCAAACTAATGAAAGCACTTTTTATCAATTGCAGTTCCTTAATGACTTCCTCCATACTCATCCTCTCTTTTGGGGATTCCAATGAACATAAGATTCCAATGTTAAGAATTGAGAGTAAGCACTTTTGCATGTCAACATCAATATGCCTAGAATCCTCAATATTATTAGCTTCTTCTACTTCAATTTCATTATCATTGTCATCTTTTTCTGTTTCCATCATTACCGTAATTGCGACTCCCAATTCTTCAACTTCTCTTGGCAAAAGCATTGGGTCAACAACTTGAGCAAGTCCTTTTGGTAATGCCATCTTAACAAAATTATGGAGATTTAGACCATCTTTAAACATATCATCAGTGGGCATCCTTCCTGTAAACATTTCCAACACAAGGACTCCGTAGCTATATACATCCCCCTCAGTCGATGCCTCACCACCCATGCCATACTCTACAACTCATGGAATGGAATGAAATTAGGCAATTTCTATCTATAATGAAATAGATAAATAATATGACATATGATATTACTTCCACAATGGAAGGAAAATGTATGAAACTTAACCCCGAGAGGCCAAATTATTTTTTTTTTTCCTTGAATGTTCAATTTGATGAAAATATATGCACACAAAGAAGATTCAAAGCTTAGCCAAAGGATCAAAATATCCATCGCCAAATTAACATAGGCATTTCTCAGTGTATGAATCTTATTTTTGTTTTATTTATTTTATTTTAAATTTTATGTAAAATTAATTATGTGCTTGTATGTGCTCAAGTAAATATTTGTTATAAGAGACAAAGAAATAGTAAGCAAGAGAGAGTATGTTAATATGTTTATACTAGTTTTACGAATATTAAAAAGCTTATATGCTCAAAAATACAAGTAGTTAATTCTTATCTTTCCATAAAGTGAGAAAGAGAAAAGCAACATATTACAGGATTGTTAAGAATTTAAAACAAAATAAGAGAGGTTATACCTGGAGCAACATAGCCGATAGATCCTTTTAACCCAATTGTACTAGTACACTTCTGGGAAGAATCATCAGTGCTTGTGAGAAGTCTTGCTAAACCAAAGTCGCTTACATGAGCAGTCATCTCACTATCGAGAAGAATATTGCTTGGCTTTAAATCACAATGAATGATTTGTTGCTGACAATGATTGTGCAAATAATTTAATGCAGAAGCCACATCAATTGCAATAATTATTCTTTGAAGAAAGCTCAAATTTTTTGATTGATTTTCGCAATCTGTCATTGGATGTAGCCACATATCTAAGCTCCCATTTGTCATGAATTCAAATACAAGAGCTTTAAATTCATCGCCATTATAATTGACACTAGAGCAACATGTTAAGATCTTCACAAGATTTCGGTGTCGAACATTTCTTAAGACATTGCATTCTGCCAAAAAACTCTTGGTAGCTCCTTTAGTTTGAAGGTTTAGAACTTTTACTGCAACTTGCATTTCTTCTTGATTAAGAACTCCTTTGTAAACTGATCCAAAACTACCAGATCCAATCAAATTGTTGAGAGAAAATCCATTAGTTGCTCGATGAAGCATTTTGTAGGAAATTGTTGGAAGGAGATCCGTCTTTGAGACATTAGAAGATGGTTTCTTTTTATATTTTTCCCTCCAGTAAAGAACAATAAATGATGAAACTAGAAGGAGACATGCAACAACACAAACAATTGTGATTATTGTTCTAGAAGCAAGAGGCTTTCTTGACTTTGTAACTTTGGGGCATTTTGGTAGTTGTAATTGTGGAATACCCCCACAAAGCTTATTGTTTCCAATAATTGATGTTGCATCTACATTTTTGAAAACTCCAATAGTTGGTAGTGGGCCCTCAATATCATTGAACGAAATGTTCAAGTATTTTAAAAATAAAAGTTTCTCTAGACCCTTTGGAATAAATCCTGATAAGTTGTTTCGTGAAACATCCAAAAGTTCAAGGCCTTTTAAATTAGCCATGGATGAAGGTATGATTCCTTCAAAGGAATTCCCTTGCAAGTAGAGGTTTTCTAAATTCAATAAATTTCCAATTGTTGTTGGAATTTCACCAGACAAATTGTTTTCAGAGATATCTAGAGAATTAATATTTTTCAAATTGCCAACTTCTACAGGAAATTTGCCAGTAAATGAGTTACAGGATAAATTCAGTAATAGTGACAAAGAGAAAAGAGAAAAAACCTGTAGAGATATAACTCCACTGAGGTAATTTTGTGAAACATCCAATTGTTGCAAACTTTGGCAATTACCAATAGTTGGAGGTATGCTTCCTTTTAAATTGTTTCGAGAAAAGTCCAATTGAACCAATTGAGTGAGGTTGCCAATGGAGCTTGGGATTTGCCCTGACAATTTGTTCCCCGATAAATACAATCCTTGCATCTTCTGAAACTTTCCAAAATAAGTAGGAATCACACCTATGAAAAGATTCTCTTCCATGACCAATTTAATTAAGTTGATAAGATTCTGTAACGCTGCAGGAATCATTCCAGATATTTGGTTGCCTCCAAATTCCAATCTATGAAGTTGTGTTGACAAGTTGCCAATAGAATTGGGCAAAACACCTTCAAATTGGTTACCTTGAAATGTCAGCGACTCCATTTTGCTACAGTTTCCTAAAGACGCTAAGAAGTCCAAATCCCTTCCTAAATTATTATAACTTAGACGTAGGTGTTCAAGATCTAGTAGATATCCCAGATTAGTTGGAACTGATCCCACAAAGTTGTTTCCACCTAGGTCAAGTATTTGAAGCTTAGATGCATTGCATAAAGAACCAGGGATTGGCCCAAAGAATTCATTCTCACCAAAAAAAAAAAGTTTGAGATTATGGAGAGTGAGGCCTATGTTTGCTGGAAGAGCGCCACTGAATTGGTTGAAGACAAAGTCTATAGTACTAATAGATGATAAATTGTAGAGAGAGGAAGGGACCATACCGTTCAGTTTATTGACTGCAACTCCGAAAACTGATAAGCTTTTTAAATGGCCTATACTCTCTGGAATATTTCCCTCTAAGTTATTATAGGCTACTGAAAAATTTACGAGCAACGAAAGATTTCCCAAGGAAGGTGGGATTCCTCCTGTCAACGTGTTTGTTGAAACCCTAAGAGCCAAAAGCTTAGTCATAGAGCCAAGCTCCATTGGGATTTTCCCAATAAGTTTGTTTGATTCTAAGGCCATTACCCTGAGTTCGGAGCAGTTGGTCAAGCTGGTTGGAATTTCTCCCCCCAGTGTGTTACTTGAAAGATAGAGATGTCGCAGTCGGAACAAATGACCAGCTTCCTTTGGAATTTCACCATAAAAACTGTTGTTTTGGAGGTTGATGGCCCTAAGAAATGTGAGGTTTCCAATGTAAGGTGTAATGGTTCCATGCAAGTTATGACCTTCTAGTACCAAGGTTGTGACTCTTCCATGACGGCGGCCACATGTTACCCCATACCAGTTACAAAAATGGATAGAATCATTCCATGAGCTCAAGATTCCATATGGGTCATTAGCAATGGATTCTTTAAATTTAAGCAAAACCAAATGATCAGTCTCATTTGTTGAAGTGGCAAAAAAAGTGGCAGGTTGCAAGCATAGAAGGGTTATAGTAAAGAGTAGAATCATATGAACATGTGTAGAGCATGATGCAGGAAAATTGGGGTTGTGAAGCTTCATTGGTTTGGACAAGCAGGAAACTGGTGAAATATTAGTGTGAGGTAGAGCAAGATACACAAGTTTGTATTATATATGCTAATTTGTCAAATGTCTCCAAAAATGTAAAATAAGGGGTAATTTCGTTTGATAATTTTTATAGGCTTCAGTATCAATAAATTGATAGCGTGCATGCCTCCAAGAGAGACCCACTGCCTTTGGACAAAGATCCCGGGGTCAACTCAAATTTCGTCAAAAGTTGCCGTTAAGTGTCCAATTTTTTTGTTCTTCAAAATTTTTTAATTAAAGAAATCTAATTAATTATTAAAAAGTACCAGAAATTGAAAATAAAATCATTATTAAATGTGATCATTAATCATGATTTGACGCAATTTAGCAAATATTTTAGTGATACAACTTAGAATTTTTAAAAAAAATTATTTAAATTCTATAATATTTATAAAGAAAGACAATAATTATTAATGGTGTGGGGTCATAGGCCCAGATCATACAACTGGATTTTGGGCTTAAGGCCCAAGTCGAGGATAAGGGGCCATCCGAGGATGGGTAAGTATAGCCAGGGAAACCCATGCTAGTGGATAAGGAAAACAACATTGAACATAATGACCTAGGAGTTTTTGCCGAGGATGAATTTGTCCTCGGCTAGCCAAGGCCGAGGTCTGTAAAGGATGCTTGCCATCTAGAGGTGCGATCCATGAAGTTCTGGAAATATAGATAAGCGTTGTAGGAACAAAAGATAGAAGAATCCCAAAATATCTTGGGAAAAACTGTTGTCACCGCATTGAATGCACCCCAGCTAACTCCCTGACCGCATTAATGAGGAAGTGACCTCTGCACAATATTATTACAACCTTGCAACCACTCCAGAAGACTTCTAAAGGGGGCTGATGGGACAAGTATCAGGATAAACCATCAACTATCCACATGTTGGGTAAAGGTGAAGGGATAGATGTAGTATAAATAAGGGTAGAGACTTAGAGAAAGGGGGGGAACGGAAAAATAGAAAAGAGGCACTGTAGCAATCTAAATTGCACTTGTACTCTGTATTAGTCAATTTATATGGAGACCTACCTCCTCGGACAGTGAGTTCGTCTCCTCAGACAATGAATTTGTTCAGCTCTATGTCCCTAGTTCTTGCTTAATCATCCCCTACATCCCTACTAGCCGTTGTCCAATTCATTAGCGCCTAGTTCTTTAACCTACTCTCTACAAATTCATTGTACTAGGCTCACTGATCCAAGATCCCATACACCTTGGACTTGGGTTGCAAAACATGTCCCTACAATTGGCGCCGTTTGTGGGGAGAGCTTGTGAGATAGTGAGTGCAACGGTTAGTCATGGTAGGATCAAGCTCCCATCAGCAAGAGTCCCTGGAGAAGGCCATTTTGGCAGTGGTGCATGCTATAAAAAAGCTTCCCCATTATTTCCAAGAACACATATAGTTGTTGTCATAACTCCACTTCCACTCAGGTCTAAACTTCGAAGTACTGATTACGCGGGGAGGATTACTAAATGGGGCATAGTTTTAGAGGCTCTTGACATCAAGTGTATGCCCCGTACCTATGTCACGGGGCTAGTTCTTGCGAATCTGGTGGCCGAGTTTGCTGAACCTCCACGAGAGGAAATGGCAGCAACGCAAAGCAAAATCCAAAGAGGACAATACCTGCTACTCGGGGCTGAGCCTTATAAGGCACCCGGGGAAAGTGTTTAAATGTGAACCTTAGTCATGCCTGTAGTCCTCAGACTAGATGATAAGGGGAAGTTAACACTCTGTTACTACTGCTACACATGCGAAGTAGAGCAAGTCTCAAAAACTACTTCCTCATGCTGTGGTAGTGCACTTGAGGCTGAGCCTTATAAGGCACCCGGGGAAAGTGTTTAAATGTGAACCTTAGTCATGCCTGTAATCTTCGGACTAGATACTAAGGGGAAGTTAACACTCTATTACTACTGCTACACATGCGAAGTAGAGCAAGTCTCAAAAACTACTACCTCATGTTGTGGTAGTGCACTTGAGGCTGAGCCTTATAAGGCACCCGGGGAAAGTGTTTAAATGTGAATCTTAGTCATGCCTGTAATTCTCGGACCAAATGCTAAGGGAAAGTTAACACTCTGTTACTATTGCTACACATGCGAAGTAGAGCAAGTCTCAAAAATTGCTACCTTATGTTGTGGTAGTGCACTCGAGGCTGAGTCTTATAAGGCACCCGGGGAAAGTGTTTAAATGTGAACCTTAGTCATGCCTGTAGTCCTCGGACCAAATGCACATGCGAAGTAGAGCAAGTCTCAAAAACTGCTACCTTATGTTGTGGTAGTGCACTCGGGGCTGAGCCTTATAAAGCACCCAGGGAAAGTGTTTAAATGTGAACCTTAGTCATGCCTGTAGTCCTCGGACCAGATGCTAAGGGGAAGTTAACACTCTGTTACTACTGCTACACATGCGAAGTAGAGCAAGTCTTAAAAACTGCTACCTCATGTTGTGGTAGTGCACTCGGGGCTGAGCCTTATAAGGCACCTGGGGAAAGTGTTTAAATGTGAACCTTAGTCATGTCTGTAGTCCTCAAACCAGATGCTAAGGGGAAGTTAACACTCGGTTACTACAGCTACACATGCGAAGTAAAGCAAGTCTCAAAAACTGCTACCTTATGCTGTAGTAGTGCACTCGGGGCTGAGTCTTATAAGGCACCCGGGGAAAGTGTTTAAAACTTAAACTCAATCATGCTTGTAGTCCTTCGACTAGATGATATGAGTTGGTTAACACTCAACGGCAATATTCCCAAGTGTTTAAAACTTAAACTCAATCATGTCTGTAGTTCTCGGACCAGATGATTAGAGTTAGTTAATACTCCAGGCCATCTTCGCCAAGTGTTTAAACTTAAACTCAATCATGCCTGTAGTCCTCGGACCTGATGATTAGAGTTAGTTAACACTTCATGCCATCTTTGCCAAGTGTTTAAACTTAAACTCAATCATGCCTGTAGTCCTCGGACCAGATGATTAGAGTTAGTTAACACTTCAGGCCATCTTCGTCAAGTGTTTAAACTTAAACTCAATCATGCCTGTAGCCCTCGGACCAGATGATTAGAGTTAGTTAACACTCCAGGCCATCTTCGCCAAGTATTTAGACTTAAACTCAATCATGCTTGTAGTCCTCGGACCAGATGATTAGAGTTAGTTAACACTCCAGGCCATCTTCGCCAAGTGTTTAAACTGAAACTCAACCATGTCTGAATCCTCGGACCAGATGATGTGGGGAAGTTAGCACTCTGGCATCTCTCTAAATGATTAAATAGAACCTTAGGTATGCATGGATTCTCGGACCACATGCTTTGGGAAAATTAACACACATGACATCTTTCTATAAGTGTCAAGACAGACCCAAAATTATAACCAACTCCTCAGATTGGTAACTCTGAAAGGAGCAATTTATAGTACAAATATGGGGCGCGTGAAATGGCACTCCCCCGGGTGTAAATCAAAGGATCAAAGCGGAATTAACTCTTAAGAATTCAAAACCCCACATTTTTCCTCAGATGAGAGGAAAAAACCGGAGTTTTGAGGGGCTATTGTGGGGTCATGGGCCCAGATCATACAACTGGATTTTAGGCTTAAAGCCCAAGCCGAGGATAAGGGGCCGTCCGAGGATGGGTAAGTATAGCCAGAGAAACCCATGCTAGTGAATAAGGAAGACAACATTGAACATAATGACCTAGGAGTTTTTGCCGAGGATGAATTTGTCCTCGGCTAGCCAAGGCTGAGGTCTGTAAAGGATGCTTGCCATCTAGAGGTGCGATTCATGAAACTCTAGAAATATGGATAAGCGTTGTAGGAACAAAAGACAGAAGAATCCCAAAATATCTTGGGAAAAGCTGCTGTCACCGCATTGAATGCACCTCAGCTAACTCCCTGGCCGCATTAATGAGGAAGTGACCTCTGCACAGTAGTATTGCAACCTTGCAACCATTCCAGAAGACTTCTAGAGGGGGCTGATGGGACAAGTATCAAGATAAACCATCAACTATCCACGTGTTGGGTAAAGGTGAAGGGATAGATGTAGTATAAATAAGGGTAGAGACTTAGAGAAAGGGGGGACCGGAAAAATAGAAAATAGGCACTGTAGCAATCTAAATTGCACTTGTACTCTGTATTAGTCAATTTATATGGAGACCTACCTCCTCAAATAGTGAGTTCGTCTCCTTGGACAATGAATTCGTTCAGCTCTATGTCCCTAGTTCTTGCTTAATCATCCCCTACGTCCCTACTAGCCGTTGTCTAATTTATTAGCGCCTACTTCTTTAACTCACTCTTTACAAATTCATTGTACTGGGCTCACTGATCCAAGATCTCATACACCTTGGGCTTGGGTTCCAAAACGTGTCCCTACAAATGGTAATTGTGTTTTGTTAAAAAAAAAAAAAAAAAAAAAAAAAAAAAAAAAAAAAAAAAAAGACCTAACGAATTTTAAGCCTTAATTCTAGGAGTTTTATAGTCTTTCATTTAGTTTTTATCTTTTAAATATAAAAATCAATACAAATTTAGATAGTGTCATAAAATAGACATGAGAAAAAAATGAAAAAAAAAAATTCATGCCAAGGACAACCCTATTTTACTTGATGAGATTTGGATGAATGTAAATTTGAGTATTCAGCAACTACTCTCTTCACTTGAGTGTGGGACGTCTTACTCTCTTTTGAGATTGTATTGAAACGCGTATAGGCTCAATTGATTGAGGGGGCTTGTTGGGTACGCCATCTCAAACTCAAATTTTTACATTTTAAATAATATTACACATATTTTTATACATATTTTTTATTTACACATATTTCAAAAAATTACAAACAACATTTCAAACTACTTTATCAAACAACCCGTCCAAACAAATTTTGACAAATTCAAGGTGGTCCTATCTTGGAAATGGTCCTTCTCTCCTCCTTGGCCGCTTCTACCCCTTCTTCTTTGATTTCTTTTTCCTTTTTCTTTTTTTGGATTTTTTTTCTAATTATGTTTGTTAAAATTAAATTGGTTAGTTGTGAGCTAGCTGTAAGAATTAAATGGACATCTAACTGTACGTGGCTATGAGTACCATAAATTATTACCACCGCCATGAATTGTCACATCAAATTTTGTATTGTCAATTACAAATCTTATTCAATAATCCTAGCTACCAATTTAGTCCTGCTGTCTCTCTTCCTGTCACACAAAAGACCTCAAGAAGTCAATCCCAGCAATGCCAAGATTTTGACGTGTGGTCCTTCATCATTAATGTTTTCGCCAGCCCACCTATTGTGTGATGCTTGTAAGTTTTTGAGAATGATGTGATGGCTATGACGTATTTTCTTTCGTACTTTTTCATTATAAGGGAGAGGAAAGGAAACACACCGTAGATCAAGAGAAATTATAACATTTACATTGTGAATAAGTAGATAGGTCATCATTTCATTAAAAAAATTATTATTTGCTTAAAATTATTAATTAAAATTTTTTTTTAAATAGAAATTAATTATTGACTCAAAAATTTTAAACAAGTAAAATTTTTTTAATAAAATAATAAATAAATAACGTAATCCACCAAAATACCCTATCATTTCTCCTCAAAGTGTCATATTTTCTCTTTCAAGATAACAAATTTTGAAAACTAGTTTTCGTCAAGCAGTTGAGGACTTGACTAATAATTTGATTCCCATTTAATTAGGACTTGATGTGTTAGTTGTGTGGTTTAGAATCAACGAATGTGTTGCATGGCTTTTATTAGATACTGCGCACTCATGAGAACTCGATCGCTAGATTTGGGTATTTTTGTTGTTTTTAGTTTTAAGTTACATCCAAACGTTTAATTTGTTTCGTACGTCAATTTTTGTTGGATATTATGCTTGACAAAGATTACGTTCAAATTCATTTTACAATTTACAATCTTTTGTTAGTGCTTAAGAATTTGAATGATTTCAAGATCTAAATTGGCATTGTCGTCAGTATTAAAGATTTATTATTTATAGTAGCAGCTTTAGGAGTTTATTTTTAGAATAGATATTAAAAACTTAAATTATACAAAATCTATTAAAAAAAGAACTTGAATATATCAGCATAAAAATAATAAAAAACTTATAAACACGTGAACTTTTACAATTTCTGTTTACTAAAAAAATGAAAAATGCAAAAAATGACTAATAAGAGAATTTTAAAATGATGATTGTTATAAAATATGTATTTTATATGTTCTAGAACCATAGTACACAAACACCTTTTGGCAAATTCACGATGGTCCTATCTTGGAGATGGTCGTTTCCAGATTAATTGCAACCAAAGTTTAGAACAAGAGATTCGTATTGTGGCTCTGTCAAGTGTCAAGTGTCATATTTTCTCTTTCAAAATAATAAATGTTGATAGCCATTTTACGGCAAGTAGTTGAGGACTTGACTAATAATTTGATTCCCATTTAATTTGATCAGAATTTAATGTGTTGGCTCTGTGGTTTAGAATCAACGTATGTGTTGCATGGTTGTTAGAAAGTAGAGCACTCAGTAGAACTCGCTAGATTAATTTGGGCATTTTTGTAGTTTTAATTTTAACTTACGTCACAATGTTTAATTTGTTTTTTTCATAAATTTTTTTATTGGACATTATGCTTGACAAAGATTACGTTCAATTCATTTTACAAATTACAATCCTCTGTGAATGCTTATGATTTGCAATGATTTTGATATCTAATTCACATTTAGTGGCGGAGCCACAGCATAGCTTGGCCCCCCAAATTTAATTTTATTTCTAAATTCTCTTAATGTACGTGGGTTTTTATAGTATTTTTAAATAATAGACCCAAAAAATTATTAGTGATCTAAAACCAATTGTTCATAATAACAAAAAATTGTCTATTTTTTTAACTCAAAAAAGAAAAGTACTGCTAGAACAACGTAACGTTTCTCCATTTTTTTTCCCCTATCTTATTTGGTGAGTTCTAGTTGTCGAGTTCAAATAGTGAGTATTTAATTGTTTCTCTTAAGAACAATAATTGATAAATAAATAATCTTTAAAATATCATTTAAATAATAATATATCACATAAATTAGAATTTACTATAAAATTAGAGAACAGTTGAGAGATACTACCTTGATGATGCTTTAAAGTTATCTCAAAATATAATAAATAATTTACCATCAATTCATGAGTTTTTAGATGGTAGAGTTGAGGTGTGAACCAGATCACTCTCTTGAGACGATACACGCCGTTTATAAGATTTCTGGTGCAGTACACTAATAACATTGTTCGTGCCACTCCTGGGATATGACAACCCAGCCGCCTTGTTGATTGTCCTTATAAGCTTACACAGTTTGTAGGATAAGAAGCTCTCAAAATAATACATTCTTTCTACCCATAAATAGTGCATATAAAATATAATGACACGTTTACAAAAGCTGAAAGTTGATTGTCAAAAAGTGTAAACTGTGTAAAAAGCTTAGAGATAAAAAATTCATATATCATCTCATTGCTTACACCAGTTTATATAAAAGGTTCACAGATGACGAGGGCCGTTTTTGCACGTAACCACGTGTCTTCTGCTAGAGGGGTGACTTTGCTAGACTCGAATTTGTTTTGGAGAGTTTCATCCGGAACTTGAAATTGGGGTGCATAGACCAATGGCATCCGGAACATTATTAAGCCTACAAAATAGATAAAGTCCAAAATCTAAGAATTGTGATAATGGTTGAAATAAATAAATAATTTAGCATAATAGCTTTAATTAAATGACGAGTTGAATATTATAGTTATGTATATTAAGTGATGTCCAATATTAATTAAATGTCATATGTCCAATAATGGGGTGAGTGCAGAATAATCCATATCCAGCTGTGGTGTCCATGTAATATATGTCCAGCAGTGGTTCATGTCCAAATATTATGTGTCCAGCTATGGTTAATGTCCAAATATTATATATGTTCAACGGTGGTTTATGTCCAAATAAGTATGTCCAGCAGTGGGATGGGTTCAACTTGTCAATATTTTTATATTCATTAGTGAATCCATGTTTATTAAATAGTGAGATATTATTAGAGTAACTTGCAATTAGTGGTACACTAATGATTAAGTAACATGTACTCAATAACATAAATTTAAAGATAGAGATATAATATCGTGCACCCTTGGTACAGTGGTTACTCCACAAGTATAAATGCTTATGGAGTGTGGGGAACAAAGGCTGGGGTTCAAGTCTCCAAGAGAAAGCTTCCCACACATATACACTTAAATTAAGTTAGAGTAGAAATTCTATCTTGTATAAATAATAATAATAATAATAATAATAATAATAATAATAATAATAATAATAATAATAAAAAAGAGATATAGCAACTTATCTTAATATGGTTTGTGGTTCCAGCTGTATAGCGTCAATGAGCTAATAACACTCCAGCGGCATAATAACATAAGTTCAATGGTATACTTGTAATGAAGTAAAATATATTCAATAATGTAAATTTAGAGCTAAAGACATAATGACTTATCTTTATGTGGTTTGTGGCTCCAGCAATATAACATCAGTGGACATAACATTTCAGCAGTATAATAAAATGAGTTTAGCAGTACAGTATGATATTATGAGTCCTTTCATAGTGACTTCATGATTGAGGAGGAAAAATGGGTCCAACTAGAGGGAGAGAGAATATGTCCAGCCATGTGCATAGGTTGGTTAAGTTTATTCCCTTTATCATGCACTTAAATGATTTTTCTCATGTAATGTTCTTTTAGTTTTTAGTCAAATATGAACAATATTTTCTTCCATGAGAAGGACCTTTGGCATTATAAGTTTGTACCTTTCATAAAAAGGATTTTTGGCATTATAATTATATGTTTTTCATGAGAAGGGTTTTTGATAAAATGTTCTTGGAAGAGTGTTTGATATGTTTTAAGATGTATGGAGATGCTAAAAAATATATATGTTTTGTGAGATATGATGTTTGTAAGATATATTAGAAATATATGTGGGAAATATGTGTGGATAGTTTGCGAGGAATGTGTTTGTAAAATATATGAAAGCATGAGATAGATAATATGAAGGTTAAATATAATAAATACATGAGCTTATAGTTGCTGCTGGAGTGTTTTTTTATGTTATGTCATGGTTTATGTTGCTTTCTAAAAAAGAGAAATTTTGTAAGAGAAATGGAGAAAGAGATGTTTAGAGATATGAACAGCAAGATGATGATATTTCAGAATAAAAGAGTATGGGAGCGATGGATAGTGGTGTTAGTGTGTCTTTGGAAGAGTTGTGGCTTAGTCCTCTTTATATAGAGCCAAGTATGTAACTAAATGGGATTTGGTTGAAGGAATAGCTAGCAAATAAGGAAAGGTTTTTAGCAAAATGAATGATTTCTTTAGTTAGTTTTTGGTTTTTATCCAAAAGAAGAAATTTGAAACTTTTATGCTGCTAGAGTTGCCATTACAGCTATTAGTCATAGCTGTACAGTAGTTGGCATAACTGTAAGCTGCACAATAGTAGCTGCTGCAGTAGCTGACACTGCTAGATGATGTCACCTGAATGATAGCTTCTACTGGAGGAAAAAAGTCAGCATTAAATTCATAGGTTTGGTTGAAAATGGTGAGATAACTTTTATGGGATCCTCCAATTTCTAGTATTGCAGCTGGAGACTAAAGATTTGGCTTAAACTGGTAGGATTTCTTTTATAGGATCCTTAATTCTTTTGGTATAGCAGATAGTTGCTGGGATTAACCATTAACAGGCTAGTGATGTCATTTTAGGACATGTGTCAACTGCCTAAGTTGCTGCTGGAACTATTCCAGTTGCTGCTGGAGTTAAGGCAACTTTTGCTGGTACTTTTGGCTAAATTTCCTCTTTTGGAAAAAATATATGTTTAGTCTATGGTTTCATACAATACATTTTTAGTATGTAATAAACTAGTTGGTTGATATTTGATGAACCTTTAAAGATGTAATTATGGTTTCTTTGAGTTGTGACCAAATCTTGGAGAGCAATGAGGGCATTTAGTGCTAGATGAGATATTAAATAGATTTCTTATATTAAGAGATAGCTGGTGTGCTGTCACAAGCAACCAAAAATAAAACCTACACTCCTAAAAATATATGTAGCGGTGTGAGTAAGGATTGTTCCCACGGAGAGTATCTAGCCTAGTTTTATGCTACGTGAACAAGGATAGGGATGGGAGTTTTGCGTATAACGAAAACAATTTTTTAAAAAACAACTAAGGAATAATTTAAATCAAAGTATCAAAATTAATCAAGAGAACAAACCTTGGTCTAAGTCAACATCCACCATCGGAATTTTACAACTGATCATTGATGCAAGTATATCAATTCATACTTTGAATATTCACCGTTAGAACTATTTTCCTATCTCTCATTAGTCACAGTTAATTAGAAAACAAGCGATCTAATTAACCCTAACTACTAAACAACCCAAGACAAGCGCTAAAGGTTTAATCTAGCAGTAGCCTTAAGAATTAGAGAGATCAATGAAGCTAAACAACACAAGTACAAGTGGTTGCATTTAATTTAGTCAAGCGTTCTTCCTAAGATCTAATAATTTCTGACGCACCAAATCATTAAATCTTGGTTACTTCACAAATTAGAGAGATCAAACAATTACAGATTTGATATCTAACCCAGTAGTAGATTGCAACGAATAATAAACTAGTAGGCCTCCTAGTAATTAAACGAGACAATCATGAAAATAGGCACAAAAAAACATCCGATATTCAAAGCATAAATTGAACAATATAAACAAATTAGATCTCATAGTTTTATTGATTTCAAGGCTTCAGTTTCCTTCGACCAAGTATAAAAGTTTTAACCACGCAAGGCCATGACAGAAACTCAAAAGAGAAGTTAGAGAAAAGGGGAGAGAGAGGCGTGTACCAAGTCTAATTTTTCCTCCCCCTTTCCCAAGCCTACAAAATGTCCTAAAAATATTCTAAATAATAATATCCAAATCTGACTAATTAAGAAAAAATATTAAAAATAAAACAAAGTCCTAATATAACTAGGAAAGTGGTGTTTTTCAGCTGGAATTTTCATGCATCAGATCTGGAGGCTTCCGAAAATAAACCGCATTAGATCTGGGTATTAGAATTTCAGGCAAAGGAACATTCCAGAACGTCAGCAGTGCAGGTGTAGTAAATTCAAGCCCGATTTCGACCTTGATGCAGCCTGTATCTCTTAAAACTCAAAACATGAAAGTTGTAGAGCTTTGTCTTGGCGTTCCATAGCATCTTGAATCATCTCAATCAAAGCTCGGATGAGAGGGTTATGCCCAGATTACGAAGCGATGTTGAAATTGTCCAAAATCGCCCAATTAGCTACGTTTTGCACTTAATGTCTCAATTTGCATCCTAAATCAATAAATAAGAATAATGAGTACATTTAGGCACCAAATAATTATAAAAGACTAAACATTAAGGGAGAAAAATATGACATTTTGTATTCTCATCAATAGCCAATAAGGTTTAGCTATGTGTTTGGGATTGATTTAAATGAAAATAATAATATAATTTATATGAAATAATATAATTAGAATATATGATGAATATTAAGTTTTAGGTAAAGAGCAATGGGGAGTTTATCATTTTAAGTGTTATGTGATATAAGAGACTTACCAGATATTACTTATTACACACTGACTCATCAAAGTTCAAGAAATTGAAGAAGACATGCCGAGCAACATGTTTTATTTATCAACTTTGAACCGCTGGAGCTTTACTGAACATACTTATTAGCCCTCCAAACCACGACTCCAAAAATTCCCCTAATGAGACTCGTGAGCTTGGATCATGAGCTAAAAATGTGATGATATGCCATGAGCTTGAACCATGGGCTTTGATGAGATAATATCGCCATGGGTTTTGGACCATGGGCTTTGGCGTCATTTTGTGTAAATAAAGCCATGTGGCATGAAACTTTTGTCCTCAACAGCAGACAGCCTTTACATTTGATTTGTGATATCAAAATAAATTTCAGAACTTAATTACATGAGTTGTAAACAGACAAGCTCCATGTATTAAAACATTGGACCAAAAGACAGGATAGTATGGCCATTGAATTGCACATGAAAAACCATTAAGTTACTAGCGATTTATATATTCAAAACGTTAGACAATCGAGACAAAAATGTTTTTATTAGGAAATGTACTTGGTAAGGTAATATTGTTAAGTTTTAGACCCCTGTAAACTAGATTGCTTAACCTAATTAATTAATCAAGTTGATTATTAGGTTTATTATTCAGATCTATTTTAACACAATAAAATCATATCATGTAAAGCAGCAGAAATATAAATAAGACCACAATATGATGACCCAGGAAAACCAATGAAACTAACCATTTCAAGGTAAAAAACTTAGGAAGGATTTAACTTAGCTATCCTCAAGGTAAAAACAAATTCACTATGAAAGAATTGAAGTTTGTACAATAGGACTTAGACCACTAACATCCTAATGCTACCTCAAGTAGAAAACTTACTACGTCATCCCCATGATAGCTCCGAATTTACGGATTACTTCTCTCCTAGGCCTTTTTTGCAACACAAGCACCCACACTTGTGACTTTGAGACCCCACTCAAAGGTTTAGCAACACAAACTCTCCTGTTTGTGACTCCAAGACCACCCTTGAAGGTTTATATCTTCAACTATTGTTGATCTTGATGCAGCAACTTCAGATGTACTAGATCTTAAGATTCTTCAAGGAATAACACCAGTAGAAGATATGAGAGAGTTTTTTGGGTGCAAAACCCTAGATACAAAGGAGGCATACTCTTCTCTCTTTGAAAAGTCTCATAAAAATGTGCTTAGAGTTTTCTTTATATACTAGGAGAAGTAGATCTAAAACCCTAATCCTTTTTGAGCTTGAACTGTTGTTGAATCGAACTTAAAATTCTGCAGACCCGTATTTCGATTGGTCGAGCCTGTCTTTCAATCGATCGAACTAGGCAAATTTCGAATTCTTCTTTGCAGCTTGTATGTTCTTGAATCTTGACTTGTATCACCTTGAGCATTGTCTAATAATACCTATAGACTCTAGGATCTATATCTAGACAAGTTTGTGTTCATGGTTTGCTAATTGTTCTAAACTTTTAGAACCTAACATATATTTCCATATTCATTGAGCCACTAAATGTTCATTTAGTCAAAAATATTTATAGTCATTCAAATACTAATATTATGGTGGTCATATCCCAGTGGCCTAAGCTTATTGGGCTTGAACCCCCAATTAATTTGTATTCTATGTTGGGTTTAGCCAACAATGGAAAATCTAGGAAGAAATTTGGTTGTAATAAGTGATACTGTAACAGCTATTTGCTAGAAAGAATGGCTAGCCGAGGAAACTGCTAGGCTACCGAGGTTCCCCTTTGGGTGCCAAAGATGGATTACCCTACCCTAGTTTGATGTTTTGACCCCTTGCTTTTCTCTCGTGTTTCTCCCCCTAGAGTTAGGTTCTACCCTTATTCTGATCTCCTCTCCTCTTTATATACCCTTTCATGAGTGGCTAAGTCATGATGAGTGAACCTTACACGTGCTAGTATGTCCCACCACTTGTAAGGTTTGGGTAGCTTGTTAGGTCTATGTCACTGTTTAATCCTATCAAGTCATATGTTAGGAAAAAAACCCTTAACTGCATTGTTAAGATGATTCTCTTGTAACTTGTGCCAGACGTCAAATTTGTGCTCAGCAGGCAAATTCCCCCAAGGCACTATTTTCCATCCTCGAGGGTGGGCAACGTTTGCTTAGATGATTTGTTGAGGACACATCTGCTAGTGTCTTGGCTCGACATTCATCAACCTTAAGCCAATCTAAGATCTGGTTATGCCATGTATGGGCCTAATCTTAGATTTGGGTATGCCTAGTATGGGCCTAACATGGGCCAACCTTTTTGTCCTCCTATAATAGCCCTATACGATCCCATCTCTAGAACGTGGGGAAGGGATCATGGTCACATCCTCGGCATCTCGGAATGTGCACTATTATAACTACCATGCTTTAGTAACACCAATTGTTAGATAATAAATGCGTTGGATTTGACAGCTTGTAGCTTGGCTCATTTCTTAACAGTTGTCCTTGATTAATAGTCACAATCATTCGTCTGTTGGGCGCTTGAGGCACACACAGAGTTCAAGGGCTGGAGTGGGCGGCAATTTTCCCACCCATTCTCATACTCTCATCCTATAAATACCTACTAGGTATCCAAAGTTCATTTCTTCCTTTCGAGCTCTCTCAAACTCTCTCCAATCTTTTGTCATCTTCTCCTCCTCCTCTTTGTTAAAAAGGGATATTCCTTGGTCTTAGTCCTCCTACCTCTCTGTAAGTACACTCCTTTCCTCCTCTTTTTTCATTCTAGTGTAATCATGAGTAGGTTTGCCAGGTTAGTAAACACACTCGAAGCCTTACTAGCCTTTAAAGCTAGATTCCATATTCCTGACAATGTAATCATCGAATATTGTCATTAGGACGCTATAGCCAACCAAAGGGTTGTGGGACCATATTCGTCTTGTTGATTTGTCGTTATTGGCTAATTTTTGTAACCAGTGCAGACCTTCTCTAACTTGTTTTCCTCATGATACAACAGCCTAACAAATGTCGTATCTAGGCCAATATCTGCTCAAATATATATTAGTTCATTAATCATCACAATTAAAAAGAATAAAAGAGTCTCTCTCCTTTTCAATGTAGGATTAAACTTTTCACTAACTACTTATCTTTGATATTAACTCTTATATCTTTATATTTATGTTGTCATATTTATTCCTTTTAATTACATAATATTAAAATGCTACAACACTTTCTGCTGCACTCTAGTTTAGATTGGTGATTTGTTCGTGCCTCCACGTTATTGCATGTAATTTTAATAATTAATCAACTTGGGTAATTGAATTAATTAACTAGGGTCAATTTTATAACCCAAGTCCTAAATAGGTAAACCTTTGAGACCCTAAACGATAGCAAAAGCTTATGAGATTTCCCAAAAAATAAGTTCTTTGGGTTGGTTTTCAACACTAGAAATTTGTTGAGAAATTCAGTACAATTATCTATTTAAACCAGCTTTTAACTAAATGGACAAACTAATGCTCTACACCACAGTGAATTTGGAAGTAAAATTCTGAAAAGATTTCTTCCTAGAATAAAAATTTTCTAGATTTTAGTTGACCTGGGATCAACACTAGCATCATGTCATCAATAATTTTAATTTGCCTCTTTCATGGAAATAATGGATTAAGATTTCTTTACAACCCGTGTGGGGTAGCACTACAACAAAATGTATTTTTAGTGACGAAAATTAGTGAGGAAATATTTTTCGTCGCTAAAAATACAGCTTTAGTGACGAAATATGAATTTCGTCACTAATAATGAAAAAAATTATAACATTTAGTGACAAAAAATAAATTTCGTCACTATTGTGATCTGAAAAATGGGCGCCAGTGGAGGGAAACTTTGGCGCGAGTTTAATTAATCTATAGTGACGAAATATTTCATCGCTAAAAGTTGAAATTTTTCGTGATGAAATATTTCGTCACTCTAGGTATTACTATGGATAGTATTAGTGACGAAAATCCTTTCGTCACTATAAGGAAGAATTAGTGACGAAAAATATTCGTCACTAAAAATAATAATAGTTTTGCATTTATATGTTTTTAGTGACGAAATCGCACTTCGTCACAAAAAGTATGATTTAGTGACGAAATATGAATTTCGTCTCTAAAAATCTTAACAAAGCCCGGTCTTTAGTGACGAAACGTGAATTCGTCACTCAAGACTTATAAGCCTAATTTCAATACCCAGAAAGCACACCAAAAAAAAAAAAAAAAAAAAAAGAAACCAATAGCCACTTCACTCCAATAGCCATTTCGGTCATAAAATACACGGTACAGAGAGAGATAGAAAAAAAACCCAAGAGCCTCATTCCCTTCGCATTCCTCACCGTCGCCACTCCAAATCCCTTCACATTCTTCACCATTGCCAAAACCCAGCCTCACCGTCGCCAAAACCCAACCTTACCATCGCCAATCCACCTCGCCTCACTGTCGCCAAAACCCAACCTTACTGTCGCTGATCCACCTCACTTCACCATCGCCAAAACCAAAACCCAACCTTACCGTTGCTTCCGTAGCCTTAGCTCCCAATCGCGACGATCCAGATGTCGGTGACGCCCCGATCACAACGCTTCAGCTCTCGATCGCCGGCAAAGCTTCAGTCGCACCATCTGGCTACGCTTCATCCTTCGGCGACGCTTCTAGCGACGCTTCCGGCGACGCTGCGCCACCACTGGGTCAATTTCTTTGCTTTTTTCTTTGTTTATTCTGTCAGCTGTCCATTTTTTTTTTTTTTTTTTGCTCTTTTTTTGTATTTACTTGCTCACTGGGTTTTTTCTACTCTTCTGGGGTTTGGAGGTTTTCTTTGAATTGCGAATCTAAATGACTATGAAGGTGTATGCATACCCATTTGAGCTTGGTTTTCTAGAGTTTCTATATTTGGCAGCATTCCATGGTAGCCTTACTGTTTGGTTGTTCAGGAAAAAAAAAAAAAAAAAAAAGGGCGCAGAATCCACTATTAGGTCTAATGATTTCTTTGGTTTTAGTTTGCTTGTAAAGAATTTGAAAAAATTAAAGAAAAGTTGGGTTTTACTCTATTAAGTTGATTGTTTCATTGGGTGTTTGAATAATGAATGTGACATTTTGATCTCTATTCACTCCTGCATTTACTCAGCCACTATTAGGAGCATTGGGATATTTTGATTTTTACTCAGTTGAGTTGTTTCATGATTACAGTGTCTTACCTTGTGCTTTTTTTCAATTGGGATTTAGAGCTTCTCTTGTTTTCAGGGTTTTTTTTTTTATAATATTTATTATGTTCTTTGAAATTGCACATGGTTACACTGAATAATACCAATTTTGATTTGTTTTCAATTTTTATGTAATGTTTGCTTATTATTTTTTTGTGGTTAATAATACCCTTTATGCTTAATTTGATACGAAGACATGAATTGCTTCTAATTAGAGGAAATCAATAGGTTTTTTTTTTCCCTGCATCTAACAAATGTAGACAAAAGCTATGTTGTTTGTTCTTTTTTGTTTCATGAATTAGATTCTTTATTCCCAGAGTGTTTCCTACTCTTTAAGGCTTTTCTATTGAGTTAGTTGTGTTCTTAGGACAATATGAGACTTTAATTTTGTTTCTCTTTGTGCAAGAAAACATTTCAACAGTAAGTGTCCCTTTAGCAAAAATAAAATGCATTGCTTATGGTAATTGTAGAAGGATATATATAAGGTATTGACAGTTGGGCTCTGTTTGATTGCAATTAAGAGAAGTAGCAGCTTGCAATTTCGTGAACTACCAAGTTTATTAAATTTGGTTCACTAAAAGTTGTCTTTCTTTTATATCCAGCTTTCTTTCTCCTTGGTGGCTGAAGAAATTGTGAGGAACAAGGTGAAGAACACAAGTTAACTTTGGATTTTTTTTGAAAGTTGTAAACTTGGCTTGAGCAAAGTAAGTATATTCTAGTTAAAAACTTATAAAACTCTATATAAACTTGTGATGTTGGAAATTGGTTTTGTGGTGGATTGTTGTGTTGGAGCAAGCGAGTGGCTTGCGTGGTGTTATAAGGTCGTTTAAATTCATATTGGGAGTGTTTTTAATTTCTTGCAAATGTGAATGAAACTTGTTGATTAGTAGCAATTGTGTTCCTTTATTCAATTTCAATACTTGTAAGCATTATAAAGTTGTTTAAATTCATATTGGAAGTGTATATTTGTGCGTGCAATGTATATTTATTTAAGTATTAATATAGACTTGTGCATTCATGAATAGGATAAAATTTTATCTAAGGAGCTTATAAACTTAGATGTTATAATACATTATGCATGAGTTGTCCTTATTTTACTAAAGTAGCATTCATCTTGTAATTGTAGTCAAACATAGATAAAAGTTGGATGACAATGGGTAAGACACCCGAGACTTATGCTCAAGGACCCTAAAGCGGAGTGAATTGGAGAAACTAGAAGAACGTATAGTTCTTATACTATGCAAACTTGAGAGGTTCTTTTCTCTAGCATTCTTTGATGTAATGGTCTATCTTGCTGTTCACTTGCCTCGAGAAGCAATTCTAGGAGGCCCGGTACAATATCGATGGATGTACCCTGTTGAAAGGTAATTAGATCCTTTGATGCATCCATCAATTGCATTTTTTTCATGTGGTATAAAATCACATAATGTGCATATTTTTTAATGAAGTATTGTTTTTATATTTGTGCAAATTTCTTATTGGTGGCTTTTAGGGGATTTACTTTTGGCATTACTTGAAGACATATGAGGACATCTTCCATTAGTTTTAAAATAGGGTTTAGGTAGAGTTATTGTATGTATTGCAAACAATTATTGTATGGAAAGAGTTTGAATTAGATACTTGTTTTATTTTTTACTTGTGAAATGTATGGATCTTTTTTTTTTATAAATGTGTTGTTGAAATAAATGTGTTATTCAAATGTGAGGTTTTAATAATGTAATGACAGGTTACAAGTTAATATCAAAGCCATGAAAAAAATAAAAATAGAAAATAAGTTTTAGTGACGAATTTTTTCGTCACAAATATAGCAACAAAAAATTGTTTTAGTGACGACAGTTTTGTCACTAAATATAGCACAATTTTGTAAGAAATGGTTTTAGTGATGAAAATTTTCATCACTATATGTGTTTGACTTTTCTTAAAAATAGTTTTAGTGACAAATTTTTTCGTCACTATATGTACCCGAACATAGTTTTAGTGACACAATTATTCGTCGCTAAATATGATTTAGTAAACTAAAGTGTTTTTAGTGACGAAATATTTTCGTCACTGAATAGTGTTTTTAGTGAGGAAAACATTTAGTGATTAAATGTTTTCGTCACTAAAAGTTAAAAAAAAAAAATATAAATAAAATCGGACTTTTAGTGATGGGGCTACAGTGACGAAATGAGTTTCGTCACTGAAAATATATTTTGTTGTAGTGTAGTTTGGAGATTGGTTTATGAATATTTTATTACGACCCAAATTTCAGGAATCTCTTTAACCCTTTCCCTGGGTAATTGGATTTGGTGCAGTGTTATGTTTTCTTCTAATTTCTTTGAGCTTTAATTTCACTATCATGTAAGCTGTGTAATTAACAGTATTTTTATTTTTATTTTTGTTGGGTTTCTTTTTTTACCTTGTGGAGTGAACTACTGGCATGAGGACTTTGACTATTAATTTGATTTCCATTTGATTAGGATTAAATTTGTTTGCTTTGTATGGTTTAGAATCAACGAATTGTGTGGCTATTATAAAATAAACACTCAGGAGACTCACTAGATTTGGGTGTTTTAAGTTTTAATTTTTTTTTTTTGAGATAATTATAATAATATACTGCTAATTTCGCAACTCAAAAGTCAAATCTCCTAGACTTTTAAGCATTTTGTGCATAAGGATGTGTCAATTTAACTTTTAACTTACATCACAAAGTTTAATTAGTTTTGTTTGTAAAAGTTTTTGTTGGATGTTATCATTATTATGCATTACAAAGAATACGTTCAAATTCAGTTTACAATTTGCAATCCTTTGTGAGTGTGTGCTTATGAATTGGCAATGTTAACTATAAAGTTGCTGCAAATTAAAGTTGCTGCAATGGCAACTATAAAGTGTAAGAGAAGTCACTACCATAGTAGTATCTCTTTTCATATAATTTTTTCTAGGAAAGATAAAATTACAAATTATTTTTATGTAATAGATTGAATAAGTTATGAATTTGAATAATAAGTTTTTTTTTTTTTTTTTTTTTTTTTCATTTTTTGTTTTTGAATTCTGTTGAATATTTTGTTCATTTGTTTTGTTTAGTCTAATCTTGTTATTGTTTGAATTTTTTTGTGTGTGGTTATTTTGACTAATTTTTAGAGTTATGTCTAGGTACATTCAATATATTGATAGCGCTGGTTCTAAAACTTAAAATTAAAAAAATAAAAATAAAAATTGTTAGCGTGCATGCTTCGTAGAAAGACCCAGCACTACCTTGGACAATGATCCCTGGGAAAACTACTCTACCGTGTGATTTGGTTTCATAACTAAACTTTTAATATTCGAATTAATATGCCTGAACTTTGTGCTTATATAAGAGGCTATCATCTATGATTCTCACAACTTCCAGATGTGCGTATGCACTATTTAACAAAAAGACAACTAGAATATAGGACAAAATTCATATTAAACAAAAAGGCCACTGGTCTTAACGATACCTTCCAGATTATTTACTTTTCATGATTTGTAAATATTATTGAAAATAATTATATTTTTAAGACCAAAAACTCAAAGCAAACTTATAGAAACTAGTAAAAATAGTTAAAAACTTGTTTGCCTTGGAAGTGAATACGTAAAGGCTGTAGTATTTTCAAGAAGACTCAAATTAAATGTTTTTCTGACTTCTTGGACAATATGAGTCATCAACTTCAAATATCATTTGAACTAGAGGAAAAATTTATTCAAAATAGTGGGCCTTGTTTGCTGGACTTAAAAAATCAATTGGTCAGACTTTTAAATTAGATTGGACTAGCTGAAGCTTCGGATACTCCTATGTTAGTGGCATTATCCCTTTCACAACAAAGGATGAATCATTGTCTTATGGATATAATGACTGAAAGTGGTGGTTGTGGTTGAAAATGAGATTGATGAGGCTTGTCTCGTGAATTTGGATTTTGAAAGGATGAGGTTTTTGATAAGTGGTTGTGATGGCAGTGGGAATAAAACTGCTTGAGGTGGATTTTGGGTTGTGGGTGTCAACAAATTTTGGTCAAATGGGTTTCTTTTGAGGGTGTTAGTCTCAAGATCACAATACTTTTTGAATTCTCACAAGAAAGATGACTTGATAAAAGCTCTATGCTTCAATGGAGCGTAACCTTGTAAAACAAGTAAACAACATAGGATGGCACCAGTTGTTAAGTTATTACCAGCAAAGGAATTATGCTTAAGATAAGATTCTTAGAGCTATCCAAGAATCTAAGATATATGCATTATGCACTAATCTTCAAAAGGATATTACTGAAAAGTTTTATTGTTGCTAACTTTACCAATCATTCTATTTAATAAATAAAAAAATTCAAATAGATTTTTGGGAAATAATTGATCCCATCTGAGTAACCCGTTTAATATAGGCATGACTTATAATATTTTGGGAACTAGATTAAATGGAATGAAACGGGATCAATTTCTTTTACACCCTTCTAGTCTCCACACAAAACGGATTGCCTTGTTGGGCTCAATTTTTCACTACACAGGACGGGCTCTGTTTATGTTTTCACTACACAAAATGGGCCTTGAGAGCTCTTTTTTAGACAAATGGGTTGCTTAGATGGGCTTAACTTATTCACTATGCAAACCGGGCCTTGTGCCCTTATCTTCATTACATGAGTGGGCTTCACGACTTTTCCACTATACATAAAACAAGCTGTTTTTGGGGTTCTTTAATTTTGGGGTTCTTTAATTTTGTTCCAGGGTTAAGCATGAGATTGTAGTATAGAAAAACCTTCATTTTCTGACATTGACATTGTTAAAAAGAAATGAAGCTAAGCTTCATACGGGGATGTTGTCCTAATTTCTCAATCTTTGGTAAACCGTCTATATGTACCAGTCTTTATCGACCCTTTGCTTTTCTTCAATTTCAACCCCACCCACTTCTTTGAAGCCTCTAATTCCTATCTAAGTCCACCACTGCACTCAGCTTCTGTTGAGAAGATTTTGGGGAGTTTTGGGAGGGTCGTTGCAACAGATTTAAGCCCTGTCGCACTGTCTGTGGCAGCTTTTAATGTGCAGAAGTGTGGTCTTCAGCTTAGTGAATTTATCATTCTAATGTAATGGATCCAATTAATATTCAATTCTATATATATATATATATATATAAAAGCAAAGACCTCGTGTGGGAGAGTATGAGGTCTTGCCATGTGACACTTTAATATTGCATTTAATCTCTTTAACTTCTTCCCATTAACTCTTTTTTACTATGACCTAAAAGATCATGTTAAATTTTTTTTTACTATTATTTAAAAGAGAGACTGCTGTTGATAATTAGACCAAATCTAACCAAACCTTGTGAAAAGCCCAAGCCCACTTATTTCCTAACGTATTATGACCTAGGCATGATCTCCCACATGTAGATGGAAGGCAAGTATCTAACCTACTTACAGTCTCCCTTTCTCCTCCCCCACGTGTTGATGAAACTTGAAAGCCAAGATCATGACTCACTTAGAAGCATTCTTCCTCCGTACAAGCTTCCCTTTAGACTATACATACTCTTCAGGTTCTTTAAAAACAATCGTTTGCAATCCGAAATCATTGATCCCATCCGACAAAATTAATGTTCCTACTCATTTTTCAAGTCTTAATTCAGTCTTTCTGTTTAAACTAATGGACATGTACAATCAAGGAAAATAGACAATCACTCTAAAAGAAAAGGGAAATGTACAGTCTCACCGCTCTCTCTCTCTCTCTCTCTCTCTCTCTCTCTCTCTCTCTCTCTCTCTCTCTCTCTCTCTCTCTCTCTCTCTCTCTCTCTCTCTCATTTTGAGTGGTATATTAAGATTCCCCAAATTGAAGATAATATTCAATTACATCGTAAGGATTGTCTTCTAAGATAATAAGTATTTTTCTTGCTATGTTACAGAAAATGTCAAATGGTATGCGATATGAAATAGTCATACTGCAATCAACTATATTTATATTAAATTTGAGTTGTTAATGATGATATGGTACTAGGTATGAAGACCAATTTTTTTTATTTGACTTTTGATATACTCCTACAGCTGATTAAGAAACTCATAGCAAGTTGGATCAAACTATTTTTGGTGCATTCAAATTACAATTTTTTTTTTTTTAAAGCAAATGCATGAAGGTGGTAGGTCCATCATAAGCATAAAGATGATCATAAATTCAGATATTGACAAATAATTGAGATACAGCTGTCATAGATTCTGATAGTATTTTCTTATTTTGAAAGTCCAAACAATTTTATTGGATTCTAGCCAAACATATTTGGCATATAATATATGATGCAAAAATAATTTTGGTATACCATATGGTAGAAACTAGAGAGGACTACAAAAAATTTTAGTTAGATGCATACCATTTTTTTTTATATAGTCTTTTTGTAGTATTTACATAGTTTGACTTAAAGTAGAATTTCATTGGCAAAATCAGTGATATGTTCATTCAATCAAATCCATAAGCAACATGGGTATGCCATTTGTGATCCTTTTACTGTAAATTTTATTTTATTCAATTATTTAATTATATATGCACTACTTTTTTATTATTATTATTAGTTCTTGATTTATATTGTTTTTAAAATTAAAAAAAAAAAAAATATTGTGGCTAACAATATGTACTTATATTACTTATTATAGCAAATTTGTGTTTTTTCCTTTCCAAGCTTTTCTTGCTTACTCAATTCCTATTGATGTAAATAGTGAAGATCAGAATCCTATAGAAACCAAGTTTATTGTTTTAGTTTGAGACCAACATAATTTAATTATAATTTTTTATGCAAAACTTGAGAATAACATACTTTTAGGCAAAGTTGTTTTTAACTAGTTCCAATAATTTCACATGAATGAAAACTCGCCAACAATGATAGTATTCATCCTGTAATCCATATATTGGACCATGTTACATGTTGAAATGAAATGCATGAAGTTCTTAATTTGCTTCTAGTAAATCATTTATTCGACATAGAAGGAGAATGATAGTCTCCAATTTAAGAGTGAAGTTGTTGTCTACTCTGAAAGATTGGAAAGCATTTTGAGCCAAAACCAAATCTCGCTAGAGCGAAAAAGAAAATCACACAAAAATTTTCACCAATCCTTTGTAGTGGAACCATTTATGAATAGCTATGAACATACCTAGATCTAGGCAAATTTTGTGGCCAACCCTAATCTCTTCACATTCACTTATTAGTCATTTGAGAATTGTTTATTTTCAGTACCTTATTTGTATAATGTGAAATAAAATGCTAAAAGTTAGTTTATTTCCAAAATGTTGAAAGTTAAATTATTTGAAATAAAGGTGAAATGAAAAGTCGTGTGAGACTCTTAAACAATACATAATTTTAGTTTAAACAGAGAACTAGCTTCCAATTGGTTGCCAAACACTTAAAAGCCAAAATATAACCCTAACTTTGAAAGAGAAAAACAACTGCAAAAATAAGAGAAAACCTTGAGAGAGATTCCAATTGTCTTCAAACTTCTCCATTGAGTATCCTGGGAAGGTTCTTTGATCCGACAAACATTGATCACCCAAATATGGGGCTTGAAGTTGGATCTATTTAGGAGTTTTAATTTCATTGGACTACTTTATCACTTATCTTTTTTTTTTTCTTTTTTCTTTTTTTTTTTTCTCTCTAATTTTTCTTTTAACTATTTGTCAAAATATTATTTTGTCCTTAATTTTTGTTATTAGATCAATCAATTTGAACTAAATAATAAGGGTAATTTTGAAAATACGGAAAAGTGAACACAAATATACATATGTAAAAATTAATTATAAAAAAAATTAGATGGCCACGTTAAAATGCAATAATGTTTTCCTCTGCTTCTGGGATGCAAAGCTGATAACAAAATCCTTTCGTTTCCTCAAATCTAAATAAGTTTGAATTTCTTACCACGAAGCTAGATTTAGAGAAAGCATATAATAAGATAAAATGGAATTCCCCTCAAAACGTATTTTGAAATTTGACAATGTCGTGCATCTCCACCTCATCCTTGTTCATGTAATGGAAGGGTGTCATTGACCAATTCAACTGTCCTACAAGGGGCCTTTGTTAGTATAATATTCTATCTCCTTCTCTCATTTCTTTGATGAGATATTTTGATGGTAGCAATAATTAAGATGATCCCAGCTAGTATGTGATTACATTGTCCATAGGACCCTCCATGATCATCTTTACAACACCAATAATTCACCTTTTTTGTGGAAACAATTGCTCGAGATTGGTATTTTTATGGATAAAGAGAAATAGTTCATTCTAACAACCAAGTGGACTTATTGATTATTATGAAATATCTATAATATATGTAGAATTTAAAAAGTTTAGTTGACCTCTTAATATTTTTTTTTAGATAAGATTTTGGGAGCCCACATGTTTTTACATCATTATTTTAATATATATTAATTGAGTTTAAATTCAATAAGAGTTCCTATAAAACCTCTTATATTTAAACTATTTATTACAATCTTGTCACCTCATATTTTTGTTAAGGTCACATGTGATATTGGTACTGTTTAATGTGAGCCTAAAACTGTCAAATATAATATTAACAAGCTATCTACTTGTGAGTATGGTGCTCCCAAAAAAAGGGCATTGGTGAATTACCTTTCAAATACTCATTTATTACCTTGTTAAAACCAATTTCATCCATTATCACAATAATTTGTTTGATTTTGTCATAAAATTTGTATTAACTTTAACAATTTTTTCGAAAAAAATAATAGATGAACTGAAATCAATCCAATCACAATTAGGTAAATTAGTTCTATTAAAAAGGTAAGAATAATATATTTTAAATAAATGAAAAAAACTTATAAACTAAATATTATGTAAATAATATTTAATATAAAAAGCTCATTTAATGTAATTACATTAAGCCTTAAATTATATTGAGTCCGTCTTGCTTTCAATCATTAGCATTAACTAGAGTGATCATAAGTTCTTTTTAGCTCAGTCATGGGCTCATTTGCATTATCTGTTTAGCCATTGATGACATATATGAGCTTGATTATGAAGATTGGGTTGGGTCAGAGTTCAGTGTAGGTAGTGGATTACAAGACACCTCTTGAAATGGACTCTCATGTACACTTACATTTACTTGTATGCTGGTGGACAGATTTAGAAAACTATTGTGTTATGGGCTTATAGGTGGACTTATGTTTGGGTTTGCACATTGTTGCGGTCAAGACCCAGTTCCGCATCCTAAATCCTAATCTACGCACCGCCGCGTTTGCTCTGGTTTCCAAGTATTTGGAATTCATGAAACCTATTCGACGAAAAGTCTGAACCAAGTCGAAGAAGTTTTAGTCCATCCAAAGAACTCTATCGAAGTTTTAAGGAAATGGGGTTGTAGTGACACTGAAGTTTCGAAATTAAGGGATGTTCTTGCCAAAGACATTCTTAGGAACCCTTCACCCTTGACATATAACTTTCACAATACCATCAAGCCAGCTATTTTTCCGTATGAAGATATAACGCGTGTAAGTAAATACAGGACAGGGACCCAAAATGATGAGGGTATTGAGGAGAGGCATTTGCCCACCAGGTTCTCTTTTTTTTTTTGGGCCCTGAAATCTAATATCATTCTCCTTTTTGTGAGCTCTTTGCATGCAGCTTGTACCATTGTAGTTTTGTTGTTTAAATTATCTGTTTTAATGCATATCACAGGCAGAAAACTCTCTCTAATACTTGCATGTACACATGAGACATTTGTTACCATAATTCAATATGTTCTTTCTATAAAATGTCTTAAGAATGAGTGCCACAAAAGGTCATACTCTTGGAATACATGTCTATCATTCATTTTGTTCTTGTTCCTAGGCATTTAAATGGTCTATTTGTCTTGCTCATAACCTTGCTCACTTGTCTTTTTTTTTGTAAGTGGGATGATTCCATCACCATCTCTCCTCTCCCTATCTAGGTTCTTGTCCTGGAGGATAAAGATGGATTGGGACCCAGTTCCCTTCTTTCTCAGTAATAAATTATTCTTAATTTTTTTTTTTTTTTTTTAAAGAAGAGTAGCTAATGAAGATAATATCTTTAGGAATATTCCTGATTGAAGAAAGAGGTCTAATGATTTTATATTTAAAGCAGTTTGTTTATTTCTGTTTGATTGATTCTTCTAAAACAGAGAGAGAAAAAAAATCTATTTAAATGATAGTTAGTGAGGTAGAATTGTTTGCTTTACAAATCCTGGCCATTGCTTTTGGGATTTTTGTTCTCATTTTTATTAGTGCATGTCTTGTTATCACATTCAGTATATATTTTCCGATGGTCTCATGGCCTAGTCAATCCTATTTTGCAAGGAAGCACCAGTGAAAATATTTTCTAGTTCCCTTGGAAGTAAATTAGATTAGGAATTCTCTATAAAAAAATAAAAATAATAATAATAATAAAATAAAATAATTATTTGAACCTGGATCCTTGAAGAATCAATTCTAGGCAATGAAAGATGATTTTTCTTTTAACTGTTTGTTTAAAGTCTTATAAAATAAACTGAAACTTAAATTGATTGTTGTACTCTCTACAACCATAAGATGTTATAATCTTAAGTAAACCTGCGTCCTTCCCTCTCTCTTTCTCTCATATTAATCTTATCTTATGACAGATATCACATGAATGAAATCCAAGCACTACCAGGTTAGTGATCTCAAAGAAGATGATTGGACATCACATTTTCAATCCTTGGGTAAATGTTTGATGAATCAAAATTTCTTAGAGCTTCATATTTGTAGACAAGTAGATTGTTGACTTAAGTAATCCTTGACATATAACAAGTTGCTCTTGTCAAATTTTCACATTGTGCTGTCTTATTGTGTGATTGAGGCTATTGGAGCAGAATTCAAGATATTGGTGATTTGGTGTCCATGTTGATATTGGTGAAAAAGTAAAGCATCCTTTTAAATTCTAGACCATTTATTTGATTAAGGTGTACAAGAGAAGTGTTTGTAGTCATTTACTCTAGGATGTAGTGAATATGTTCCCAATGTTCAAGATAAATGGGCAGCTGCCGGAATTAATGTTGCTTCTGTGGTATCATTCAACGACTTCTTAAGACTATAAGATGTTTATTAGTGTTGGAGATATTTATTAGAAAGATACTTACAATATGCTGAAAAATTTGTAAATGGTGTAACCTTAATAACTTTAGAAATTGGCTTTGTGCTTTATCCAAAAAGGAAAAAAAAAGAAAAAGAAATTGCCTTTGTGAGACAAAGTGTTTGAAATTGCAAAACGATATTTACTCTTTGATGAGGAAGGCAATGCTAGGGTTATTTTGGCTGAGAGGGGAACCCCGATGCAAGTATGAATTGCTTCAGTTCTAGGCTCTAATTTGTTTGGCTGAATCACCAAGTGAGCAAATGTATAAAAATTCTGCAGGAATTATTGTTAATACGGATGGTTTATGACAGAGTTGAAATACAAAACAAAAGAAATAGGTAGGATATTTTTATGAAGGTACATCATATCTTGGTAAAAATTTAATACCAAGTATATGTTTTTCTCGTTTATTTCAATTTGCAATGGGATGTTTCTCTAGAGCCAGAAGAGTTAGTAATAATATTAGATGTATGTACTATGTGATAAAATCAGACATCAGTCTAAAAACTATTACCATATAATCAAGGACCAACTATATATCATTTGTTGTTTGAGTGAAGCTTGGAATTTAGCATATAACAAGAACCAATTATGCAGGGGGATTCACTCATAACAGTTCCCTTACTTATTTTATAGAGTCGTTGACTCCCTGGAAATAAATTTGTTCTTTCGTATTCTCTAGACTCCTCTGCCCATTTTACATGGAGTAGTCTTTTTGCAACAAAAAGGACTATATTGTAGTAGTCAGAGTCAGAAATATGCCATCCCGTTGAGGTGCCTACTGTGTAGGAGTTCTACGGGTCAGACACAATATACCTTTTTTATTTACAATTACATTACTCTGCTTGGGCTGCTTTTTGGGGTATGATACCTGTTTTAGAGACTTGTTTAATTAGATTGACCCAAACTAATCAGAAAATAAACCATAGACAAATGATCAAAATATATATTTTGACAAGAATTATTGCCGTGTTTTGTATATGTGACTCCATGTCATTATTCTACATAAATCTCTGATTTTCTTCACAAGAGAATGAAGAATTATTGCCGTGTTTTGTTTATGTGACTCCATGTCATTATTCTACATAAATCTCTGATTTTCTTCACGAGAGAATGTTCAACTGTGAAAAAATCTGCAATCCATCTTAAGAATTTTCCCTAGGGAAATGATCGTATGGGAACTTGAAGTTTCTGGTCAATTTTCTGTCACTTCTTTGCTTTTGAATGTTAAATGCATGATCTGCAGCTAGAACATGTCGATGCATTCAGGGCATAGATACTTTGGTTTATGTGTATTTTGTGTTTCCATATGATTTTCTTGTAGCCACTCAAACTTGTGAGTTTACTGCCACAAATCTTCAAGAGGTTCCTTAGGCTCAGAGTACCAAAGTTCTAGTGTTGGTGATGGGGTTCGTTCAAACAGAAAGTTCTATAAAATAATTCTAGATTTATAAGACCTCTGCACTGGGAAGGCAAAATGGGACATTTTCAGATGTTACAACTGAGTGTTTACATTTTGCAATGATTTTGTATGTAGAATATTTTTAATTCTTTTTTTGTAGTGAATATTCTACGGAGTTAGATCCCTCAGAGTAGTTTTCTACTTTGTCATCAAATCTGTGTGAGTTTTCATTGTTTTATAGTGCTTAATGTTACTATCAGATTTGGTGTTATTTATTGTGTTTGAATTAACTATTTGTACTATTTAGGTTAATTCAGTCGTAACTGCTGTCTACTTTAGCAACTAATGAATAGTAGTTAGGTTGAATTGTATTTAGGGCTTTTAAATTTGAATGGGTTGTTTTTACTTTGAGCATTTTGTTATTTGTAATGTATTTTGTCACAGATTGTCAAAGGGAGAATTTGTTAGGTTCTAAGACTTTAAGAACTAATATATTAGAACTTCAATCTGTATTATATTGGCAAACCATGATCAAAACATAGAGTTTAGGTTTAGGCTTGCTCAAAGTACGTTTAATTGTAAAATTTGAATTGAGTGATTGCAGAAATTATTGGACAAATTCTGCAAGACTCGATCGATTAAAAATTAGACTCAATCGATCGAACCACATGCAGATTTAGTTTTCTGCAGAAATTCTAGATTTGGTGTTATTTATTGTGTTTGAATTAACTATTTGTACTATTAATTGAAATAAATCACAGCCTAGTCATTCAATCAGCAGCCAAAGTAATTCATATAAATACATGATATGGTGGGATATTACAGGTGTACATTAATAGGATTTGAGATCTTATATACCAAAATATATGATACTGACAGTAAATAAAATTTTCAAGGTTTTCATCATACTAAATTGGTTATGTATTTTTCAAGAAAATCAAAATATTAGCAAAATAAAAAAAAAAAATTCAGAAAACAAATCTAAGTATTTGGCATTATCTCTTATGTGTGTTTGTTTCTCGAAAAAAAAAAATTGAAGAAAAAAAATTCAAATCATGACCCTAAGTTGAATTAAACTACACCATAGGATGAATTGGTTTCCTTGAATTTTTGTTAAGCCACTCTCTAATTTCGTTTGTGTTCAAAGCTTTAAATTTAAATGAAAATAAAAACACAAGATCCACTTTTATTTGAACGCTAGAATAATGTAGCATAAAAACATCTAAAGTTCTAAACTTACACGGCATTTTTTATACATTCCCTTCCCATAAAGGCTTTTATTTGCACATAAACACACATTACAGTAATAGAACCAATCAATGTACATGAGGACAACTCCTTCACCAGAAGAGAAAGGAAACAATCCATTGATAATTTCAGCAACGGATATTAACCAAGCATTATCAAAGAGATTTAATCTCTTTCAATAGTTTCATGCTCCTGCAGTTCAGAAAAAGGTTCGTTAGTTCACCATTCCATACTCTGATAAAATCAAAAACAATAACTATTACATGGATCATTGGAAAAAGAGAACGGGGAAAAAAAAAATTACAAGAAGGTGACAGATTCTATCTAGCTTTTGATTATGAATGAGAAATGAAAATCTAATTGTGCAATTAGCTAGGATTATCTAATCGAAATTAATACAAAGGTAAACCTAAAATTTGCATGCTTTATGTTTTAAAGAAGTTTTTGCAAACTGACTAAAGAAAATTAGCGAAAGGAAAAGTTAATGGATGTCCTAGGAGTATTAGTTTAATAAATATTTTTAGAAACATTTTATGGAAAAAGAAAAAAACAATTGACTTTTTTTTTTACAACTTTTTTATATTTTCCATAAAAGTGGTATTAAAAGTTTTTATTAACAAATACTCTAAAGGCATCCATTAACAGGACCCATAAACAAATTTACTAGGATACACTACTTAGGATAGTCTTGAAATTAAAATTAAATACCTTTGACTTGAGATCTACTTGGTCTACCTTTGAGGCTCCTCAAACCAACAAAAGTATTTTTTATCAATTGTAGTTCCTTAAAGACTTCTTCCATACTCATTCTCTCTTTTGGGGATTCCATTGAACATAAAATTCCAATGTTAAAGATTGAGAGTAATAACTTTTGCATGTTAGCATCAATTTGCTTAGACTCCTCATTGTTATCAGCTTCTTCTACTTCAATTTCGTTGGCATTGTCATCATTGTTATCAGCTTTTTCTTTCGTCATTATTGTGGCAGTTGCTGCTCCCATTTCTGTAGCTTCTCTTGGCAAAAGCAGTGGGTCAACAATTTGAACAAGTCTTTTTGGTAGTGCCATCTTAACAAAGTTATGGAGATTCAAACCATCTCTAAACATATCATTAGTGGGCCTCCTTCCAGTGAACATTTCTAACACAAGAACTCCATAACTATATACATCCCCCTCAGTTGATGCTTCACCACCAACCCCATACTCTACAACTCATGAAATATAAGGGAGTTTAGCAATTCTCCATATATAATGAAAATATGGATTTAAGGTCTACAAAAGGTAACGTCAAGAAAATAAATTGAATATATATAAAAAATACTATATGACATATGTTACTACTTCCGAAATGGAAGGATGGCTTTCGTAACTTTACCAAGAGCATTTTGATTAAGGTAATATATGTGTAACAAAGAATATATGAAACTTAGTCAAAGGACTGCAACCATCAGCAAATCAACTTTGGCAATTCTCAAAGTTTAAGTCATAATTAAATCTTATTTTTGCTTTAAAATTTTCAATTTCATGAAAAATATAAAATTAATTCTATGCTTGTGTGTGTATCCACGCGAATATGTGTTTTAAGAGATAGAAATACTAAGCAAGAGAGTATTTGTTTATATTAATGGTACGAATATTGAAAAGACTATTTGCTTGAAATTCAAGGAGTTAAATCCTATCTCATGATAAAGTGACCAAAAAAAGAGTAATATATTTGAATAGGTAAGGATTTAAAACTGAATAGGCAAGGTAATACCTGGAGCAGTATAGCCGATAGATCCTTTTAATTCGATTGTGCTTGTATGCTTCCTGGAAGAATCTTTAGTAGTCGAGAGGAGCCTTGCTAAACCGAAATCACTTACATGAGCAATCATCTCATTATCGAGAAGAATGTTACTCGGCTTTAAATCACAATGAATGATTTTTTGCTCACAATGATTGTGAAGATAACATAATGCAGAAGCTACATCAATGGCAATAATAAGTCTTTGAAAAAAGCTCAAATTTTGCGATTGATATTCGCTATCTATCATTGGATGAAGCCACATATCTAAGCTCCCATTTGTCATGAATTCGAATATTAGAGCTTTGAATTCATCACCATTATAATTTATACTGGAGCAACAACTTAAGATCTTTAAAAGATTTCGGTGCCGAACATTTCTTAACACATTGCATTCTGCCATAAAACTCTTGGGAGCTCCTTTCGTTTGAAGGTTAAGGACCTTTACAGCAACTAGTTTTTCCTGTTGCTCAAGAACCCCTTTATAAACTGATCCAAAACTACCAGATCCAATCAAATTGTTGAGAGAAAATCCATTAGTCGCTTGATGAAGCATTTTGTATGAAATTGTTGGAAGGAGATCAATATTTGAGACTGTAGACGATGGTTTCTTATTTGACTTTTTCCTCCAATAGAGAAAGAGAAAGGATGAAACTAGAAGAATACATGTAAAGACACAAACAATTGTGATTGTCAATCTAGAAGCAAGGGCCATTCTTGATTTCCTAACTTTGTGGCATGTTGGTAATTGCAACTGTGGAATACCCCCACAAAGCTTACTGTTTCCAATAACAGATATCATATTTACATTTCTAAAAACTCCTCCTGTTGGTACCTCACCCTCAATATTGTTGAACGAAATGTTCAAATATTTTAAAAATGAAAGCTTCTCTAGACCCTTTGGAATTAATCCTGATAAGCTGTTTTGTGAAACATCTAAATGTTCAAGGCCTTTCAAGGAAGCCAAAGATGAAGGTATGGTCCCGTTAAATGAATTCCCTTGCAAGCCTAGGTACACCAAGCTCAAGCAATTTCCAATTGTTGTAGGAATTTCACCAGAAAAATTGTTTTTAGAGACATCAATTGAATTAATATTCTTCAAACCGTCTACTTCAACAGGTAATTTGCCACTAAATGAGTTGTGGGATAAATTGAGTAAAAGTGACAAAGAAAAAATTTGAAAAACCTGTTGGGGTATGACTCCACTAAGGTAATTTTGTGAAACATCCAACTGTTGTAAACTTTGACAAGTACCAATACTTGGAGGAATGCTTCCTTCTAAATTGTTTTGAAACAAAAACAATACAACCAATTGAGTGAGGTTACCAATAGAACTTGGAATTTTCCCTGACAATTTGTTTCCTGAAAAACTCAATACTTGCATCTTCTGAAACCTCCCAAAAGAAGTAGGTATCATACCTGTGAAAAGATTATTCTCCATACCCAAGACAATTAAGTTTATGAGATTCTGCAATACTACAGGAATAGTTCCAGATATTTTATTGCCTCCCAAATATAATTGAGTGAGTTGTGTTGACAAGTTGCCAATAGAACTAGGCAAAACACCTTCAAATTGGTTTTCCGTAAATGCTAGCACATTCATTTTGCTACAGTTTCTTAGAGAGTTTAAAAAGTCCAAATCCCTTCCTAATTTATTCTTACTTAGATGCAGTTTTCTTAGATCTTGTAGATAACCCAAATTAGTTGGAACTGATCCCATAAAGCTATTATTGCTAAGGTCAAGTATTTGAAGTTTAGATGCCTTGCATAAAGAACTAGGGATTGATCCAAAGAACTTGTTATCACTTAATAAAAATTGTTGGAGATTAGGGAGAGTATGGCCTATATTTTCTGGAAGGGTACCACTAAGTTGGTTTAGGTTAAATGCCAAGAATTTAATAGATGATATATTGTAGAGAGAGGGGGGGACCGTACCGTTCAGTTTATTGTTTCCAACTGCAAAACCTGATAAGCTTTTCAAACTGCCTACGCTTTCTGGAATATTTCCCTCTAAATCATTATAAGCTGCCGAAAAATTTACGAGTGATGAAAGATTTCCCAAGAAACTTGGCATTCCTCCTATGAAATTGTTTCTTGCCACCTGAAGAGATATAAGCTTGGTCAATGAGCCAAGCTCCAAGGGAATTTTCCCAAAAAGTTTATTCGCTGAGACATTTATCAGCCTAAGTTTGGAGCAGTTGGACAAGCTGGTTGGAATTTCTCCTTCCAACATGTTATTAAAAAGATTGAGGTCTTGCAATCGAAACAAATAACCAACTTCCTTTGGAATTTCATCATAGAAGCTATTGTTTTGAAGGTTGATACCCCTAAGAAAGGTGAGGTTGACAATGTAAGGTGAAATTGTTCCACGCAAATTAAGGGCTTCTAGTTTTAAGGTTGTGACTCTTTGATGACGGCGGCCACAAGTAATTCCATGCCAGCTGCAAAACTGGATAGAATCATTCCAAGAGCTCAAGAATCCATGTGGGTCATCATCAATGGATTCTTTAAATTTGAGTAGAGCCAAATGATCAGTTAAATTTGTTAGAGGGACAGAAGTGGTAGGTTGCAAGCATAGTAGGGTTATAGCAAATAGTAGAATCATATGAAGGTGCATAGACAATGAATAGAAACTGGGTTTGCGAGGCTTCATTGGTTTGGACAAGCAAGAAGCTGGTGAAATTGAAGTGCGAGGCAAAACTAGATTCAGAAGTTTGTATTATATAGCTTTCTCAGTTATCTAGGTGAAATATCAGAGATCTTAACATTTTCCAAAGTTTAAGGATATTTTGATAAGTAAATCTTATTTGGTATTAAAATTTCCAATTTTATTAAAAATATTAAATAAATTTCGTGGTTGGTTGTGTACCACGCGAATGTGTTGTAACTTCTTTTTTCACTGAGAATGTGTACTAACTTCTAAAAGAAAAACAATTACTAAGCAACAATTAATTAGCAAAAACAAAATTACTTTGTTGAGTTTGTGTTAATATGTTTATGTATTCTTAACATCAACTGCATGAATATGTATATAAATATTGAGTAATTTTTAAATACTCTCAAAACATAGTAAATAGTGGAATTTGCTTATTAACTTATGGTAAAGTCTATCATGATTGCGAGAGAATAGGAGCATCATTTAAATATGCTCCAAAAATATTTAAAATTTTTTCATAACTACAATTTTCAAATTGATAAATTAAAAAAGTAACATTTAATAATTTGAACTATGAAAACAAATATATATATATATATATATATATTGAGAAGAAACTAAATATATATATTGTTACTCTAATCATATATAGGAATTAACGACTTATAATTTTTTTTTTTTGGTGCTGAGAATGAGTTATAAATTTTAAACTGATAGGATTTAGATTGGTGAATATTTTGTTGAAAGATAGATAATAGGATTTCATTAGTCAAAATCCTAATGAAGTATGAATGGGCTCAATTGACTGGGAAGACTTTGAATTTATGTTAATATGAGGATGTCCAAACAGCCTTTGAAAAATTCAAGGTTGTCCTATCTTGGAGATTAAATATATTAATTGCAAGTCAGGTCTAGAAAAAGAGATACGTATTGTGGCTTTGTCAAAAGTGTCATCTTTTCTCTTTCAAAATAACAAATGTTGATAGCCACTATATGTCAAGGAGTTGAGGGCTTGACTTGTAATTTGATTCCCATTTAATGTGTTCGTTCTGTGTGGTTTAGAATCAACGTTCGTGTTGCATGGCTTTTTGCTGATAAGAGATAGAAACATTAGAATAAGTTACAAGAGGCCAAAATGGGAAATTAACCATAATTTTTAAACATTATAATTAGTAGTCTAAGTTTTCAAACTATATTTTTTACTAGTATCTCGAGTCTAAGAGACTCGATTTAGGGCCTATAAATCGAGCCTTTAAGAGTCGATTTTCATGTTCTGATCGGGTCTGAATTGACACTTTTTTCACGTAGCATCCACCTGTAAATCAAGTCTCTTAGACTCGATTTACATCCATATTACATTTTCAATAAAAAGAAAAGATTTTGGCCTTTACACCTTCTAACCTTAACAACAAAAAAATATTATTTTCGACAACAACAACAACAACCACAATGACAACAACAATGATTCCAGCGACCTCAGTTACTCTGAAAATATGTGTTCATCAGAGAAAAAAAAAAAAACCCAGAAACAGAAACATGGGTTGCAGTGAGAGAGGCTTGGGTCTCGTGCGGCCTGGGTTACGCGCGGCCTGGGTCTCGGTGGGCCTAGTCTAGCATCGCGACCTGGGTCTGGCATGGCCTGGTCTGGTGCCGCCTGGGTCGGCTTGAGCTTGCATCTCCATTTCTTCTTCTTCTTCTTCTTCTCTCTCTCTTTCTTTTTTTCTTTCTTTCCGCGTCTTTGCTGTTTCTGCATTTTGGGTCTTCTGAGTATGAATATTTTTAATTATTTTTGGGTTATAAATCGAGTCTTAGAGACTTGATTTAAGCAGATGCCACCTGGAAAAAGTGCCAACTCAGACCCGATCAGAACATGAAAATCGACCCTCAAAGATTCGATTTACTCGATTTAGGGCCTATAAATCGAATCTCTTAGACTCAAGATGCTAGTAAAAAATATAGTTTGAAAACTTAGACTACTAATTATAATGTTTAAAAATTATGGCTAATTTCCCATTTTGGCCATTACAAGAAGAGACTACAGGGCTGTTTGGTACATGTGTTTAAATATATGTTTTCAGTTTTTAAACAACATTATACGTATTTTCATACACTTTTTCACCCACACATATTTCCAAAAAATACAAACAACATTACTAGAACAATGTTACTAAACGGTCTCGTATATGTCAGCTAAGATAGAAGTAACTCTCTAAGGCAGGGGTAAAATCAGCTCATGAATAGCATCATGACAAATCTTAGAATCTTTCTCAATAATAACATTCTCGGGCTCCAACTCAACAGCCAAGGATAAAGCCCATCTAACAGCTTTGGCCTCTGCTTGGAGAGAGAATGTGGTTTTTTATTTTTGAGAGTAAGCAAAAACCAAATCCCCTCTCCAGTCTCTAAATACCAAGAGTTTTTCTTAGGATAGTCAATAAGAAACTTCTTTTTTTTTTTTTTAAGAAACGTCAATAAGAAAGTTAAATTATACAAAATCTATTTTTTTAAAAAAAGAAAAACTTGAATATATCAACATAAAAATTTAACAATAAATATAAAAAACCAATAAATACATGGAACTTTACAATTTCAGTTTACCAATTGAAAGCTCAGTATTTGCTAGAGTTTTCTCTTTGAAAAGCACTCCTTACAATTCATGGGTAATGAGGGTATTTATGTGTGGGTAAAGAATTTGGTAAAGCAACACAACTTTTTGCCCAATAGAAAGTTTCGCGGGTACTTCACGGGTTGGCCCTTCTACCGAAACACTTGCGAAATTGACAGCTTGGCATGGCTCTTCATCTTCCAGTCATATGCTCCACACGTGGCATTTTTGCAGGTTAATTCTTGCGAGCTACTCGCAAGCTAGTTACGAATTCCACTGATTCATCTTTTGAAGCTTCATTCTTCACTAATCTCTCACACTCATCCCTTACAAATAAACTCACATACATACAGGGAAAATGATTGAAGAAATTACAATCAAATTTGGTACAGAATTAAAGCCAACACAAGTTAGTTGGAAATCACAACTTTACAATCTCCCCCTTTGGCTATTCCATGACAAAACCGCTAAACAAACTCTAGACTTAAACGTGAGTTTGGGAACACAGGAAAAACTCACTCACACCTAAATCTAGAAGCTGTGAAGCACTTGAACCATATACACCTATATCTTGAAACACTTGCACATAACAAATAAACTTCATTAAGCACAAGACAAGTAGAACACTAGGCATGTATACAAAACAAGTAAAACGCGATCAAGATACCAATAGAAATGTAAGACATAAAGCATAACATGATCAAACATGAACAGTCATTAGGAAATGACCACAATGAACATTTAACTAGTAAATGATCATCCGGACATGCAATGCAATTTAGAGCAATGCTAAAATCAATTGCATGTCCAACATACCACATGGAAAGAAACTAAGGCAATAAGCAATAGATAACTATAAGCATAAAAAAAGGGCTATAAAAACCAAGATACAAAAAGTACTAAAGAAAACTATGTTTTAAACTAAAGTACTTGAAAGCTTTAAATAAAGCACTGTAAATTTCCAAAAGGTATAAAAGCAAAATATAAAAACTAGAAACCACCAAAATGAACCAATGGTGTTACTACTCCCCCTTAGACTGTACTCCCCCTCAAGCTAATCTACTCCCCCTTTTTTTACCGGAATGGCCAGAGGACCTAGAATGAGTTAGACTCCGATTTTGATTTCTCCACCATATCTTGAATCTGAGAAGAGAGGGTAGTGATTTGGCCTTGAAGGTATGTAAATTGCGTTGTGGAGTGGTTGATATGTGAAGCCAGCATGACATGCAACTCTTCAACCCTTCCAATTAGGTAATCAAGGCGGTCGGGTGCTCTAGCTTGTGCTTGAGAAGAAGGTTGTGGAGTATCCTCCGATACTGAAGTGGATCAATCAATTTCTTCATCGGTGTTGCCTCCTTCTTCTATAGCTTCATCTCTCAGAATTTAAGATACACCAATGCTTGGTTTGAGAATGTGAGCTTTACTTCCAATAATGGTCTTTTCACTAATAGGCTCTTCCCTTTGCATGACCGGAAGCCCACTTGGAATCTTCACCCTTACCCTTGATATTATAGACATGACAAGGCTTGGGAATGGTAGAGTTAGCCTTGAATTTCTCTTCGTGATGCTTTTGGCAAAGAGATGATAAATGTGACCACAAATGTTGATCTCTTTGTGAGTGAAGAGATCATATAGGAACACGGTCCTTGGCGCTGACAAGGTTGTCAAGTTCTTCACTGGGTAGAGGTTAAAGATCATGATGTAGGCCAAAGCTCACATTTCAAGGGTGAACTCAATCATGTGGAAAGCCATCTTCCTGAGTTGTCCTCCAAGAACTTGCACGAGAGGCTCACGTTTCTCCTTTCTCTCATCATAATGTAGAGAGGTGTTCAAAGTCGTTGGACGAATCTCTAAGACCTCTTGGATTGACTCCCTTGAAACTGTGAACTTTCTCCCCTTTACCCAACAGTTGATGTGGTCACCTTCCACAAATGCATTGGCAAAATTCTCTAATGATAACTTCAAACAAATCACCTATTAGATTCAGCAGTTTGGTTCATGTCCTTTCCCTGAACACTTCCAGAATGAAGGTGTCCTTTAGGGACTCAATGTCTACAGTCCTCTCTAAGATGATGAGGTTTGTTTGTAATGATGAAAGCTATGCTAGCATCATCATTTCTAAATGAATATGTGGAGAATCATGGATGATTTGCAGACTTCTTTGCTACTGACTTACGAGGAGACATCTACAAAACAAACATCCACACAAACAAGAAAAACAAACATAAACATGGTAACAAACTTGATTAGATACAAGTTAGTCCATAAAAACAAACAAATAGTCCTAAAATGGAAATAGACAAGCAAACAAGGTCACAAGATTATGTTATAAGTGCTAAAAGTCTAACAAGAGTCACATAGCATGAGTGAAATGCAAAACATGTCAAGTGATATAGTGTGTGCGTCTAGTGTGCTTGTGGTGTGCATGTGAGATGCATGAGCAATACATGACAAAGCACTTATGGGTCAAAGTGTGTAAAACACACAACAAATTATCAAAACATGTTACGCATGCATAAACATGGTAATCCCCAAAAATTTTTACTCAATAAAGTCCAAAACAACGAAAAAAAATACCATATAGGCATTTTATCAAACACTTAGAGTGCTCATAAGATACATATATGTGAAACAATGCATGAACATATGCAAATCTTGCCTAAATATATGTTAAAATGCCACTTGGGGCCAACAAAAATACAAACAAACACAATGAGACACAAACTAATCAAGAAAATTCAAACAATTTGACAAGAAATTGAAATTTTCCCAACCCCTTTCAAAATAACCCCAACCCTAGAAATCCTAGAATCTAAGACATAATCTAAGGAATCAAAGATGAAAAAGTGTTAAAACATAGCTTAGATGAGTCTTAGAGTTGAAATCCCTTGAGTTTTGGTTGAGATTTGAGAGAAAATAGTGTTTCATTTTGAGAGAGGCGCAGAGGAGGAAAAATGTAGTTTTTGAAAAACTATCACTGTTTGGCCTTTAAAACTGAAAATCTGCTCATTTTGCGGGTAAGATACTCGTGAATGACTCGCGGAATGCCTCAAATGCACAGGGCTGGTTTTACAGAAAGCTATATCTCACGAAAGAGTCGTGAGAGAGTTGCGAAACTTTTTGTGTAAAATTTTGGAAGAAATGAAAATTAGCTTCCTCATTTTCGTAGATAGGCTGCGAGATGACTTACTTGCAAAAAAGCCTCTAAAAGAGTTTTTCAATAAAACAAATTTTGCTTTTTGGAAAAACTCTTAAAACACAAAAGTGATACACAAAAATACTTTCAAAAACAATTAAAATAGTCAAAAATATTTTTGGGTTTGATCATCAAGCAATTGAGTATACATAAATCAAATTTGAACACGTACAATCACATAAATGAAATAGATATTCATTAAACATTAGACTTGAGTGTTATGTGTGTGAATCAAGTATGAACTAGTCCATAGTCTAGTATGAAGTTTCAATAATCAATTCAATCAAGTTATACACAACTAGCACGAAGTCAAGTGACTTATCTCACTAGTAGAAATGAACATATATGACCCCACCAAAGTGTTTACATTTGATTGAAAGCTTTTCATTTGGCTTTCATTTTTCATACTTCTGATCAATACAACTCAATTTTTGAGAAGCGATACCATGAAAATTTTTATATATCTTTAACGAATAAGCCTTTGGCTTTGGCATCATACATTTTAATACATTTTTGCTTCACCTTTTCCTAGTCAAACTAGTTTTCGAAGCAAGGTTTTTTCAGTTATTTCTCTTTTTAGAGATTGACGTTTGGAGCTTTTTAACAATAAAAATAAATGTGAGGAGATATATAGGCACAAGTCTATACATGTATCAAGATCAAACAAGACTATTGACTAATCATTCATGACAAGCTTGAAGATCTATATACAACAATCAAACGTAGATTTCTAGATGTTACTTACACTTAAAAACTATGTATACATAACAAGCTAAGCTCGTAAATGCACTACACCATTAGTACAAAGATACTAGGCCAAACTCAACATGTGATATACACAACACAAGCGATAAAACCTTTTGAGATTTTTTTCACTTTTTATGGGTTTATGAATTTTTCAACACACTAAAAAACAAAGCGATAAAGTAAGATTAACAAAAACAGGTAAACAAAGCAAAGACCTATAAAAGAAACATGCTAGAACAAAGCAATGACACAAGAAGATTACATATGTCATGATGCATGAAACTATGACCCTAACACATTGGAAGTATTAATGCATGGGTATAATGAGTGATCATGCATGCATATCCTTCTTCACCCACACTATACGAGTGTTTTAGGTAAGGTCCTTCGATTTGACATATTTTTCAAACCTTGGGGTGAAGCTAGCTAAGCATGATGAAATGTTTTTCAACATTTCCATAACATCTCCAATGAGTTGTCCCTCATTTTATCCTTTAGCATGATTTCCCTTTGGCAATCTTCTTAAGTTGTCTTAACCATGTAAAGAGTTAGCCCTCTTGAGTGCCTGAAGCTTGAAGCAATTTGGCCTTGTATGTCCTCGCAAGCCACAATGATGATAGAAATGCTTCACATGAGGCCCCCTCTGATTTTTAGGCAATGACTTCCCTTTTTCCTTCCAATGGTTCTCTTTTCAACAACAAGGATCTCTGTAAGGTTGAATTTAATCAACCATTCTGTTGGTTTAATTCCGTGCCAAATTTGCTTGTATTTCAGCATTTAGAAACCCTGTATTTAGGTGAGAATCATGTAAAGGTAGTGTGTGAGAGAGTGTGAAGAAAAGCTCAAGTTTGTGCACTCAGTAAGTGGCTCACGACTGGATCTCGCAGCTTGCTCGCAGCTTGCAAGTCGCCAATAGTAGCACACATGTCGGGCATGCAGAGAAGCTAAACAATCACGCCAGCTTGAGCACTACAAGACAAAAAGTTCAGACTGGCAATTCAGTTAGTTCGCGGCTTGGACTCGCAACTCAGTCAAGTCATGAGGCCAAGTCGCCAGTTCACTCTGATTTTGAAAAATTGACTCTTCGCATTCCATTCTCACTTCAGTATAAATACTCCTTATACCCACAAAATGTAGAGAACTTCGAGAGAGAATTTTGAGAGAGAAACCCTAGAGAAAAATAAGATTGACTCATCCACAATCTTTACATAGTGACTCTTCAAATTTCTCTACTCTTACCCTCTTCATTGTTACATCCTTAAGAGGTTCATTACCCAAATCCTTTTCTCACCATTCCCATATCTATGAGAAGGTTATTTGGTACTTAGGAAGTAGTTAGGAAAGGACCAATGGATATTAGTTGATGCTATAGGCTATAGTGGATTTCGGTAAGCTAAAGAAAACAAAGGTTTGGCCCAACCTCGCAGGAGCAAGAAACTTAGAGGGCTTAGGTACACTAGGTAGATTAGGCTTGGAGAGTCTTCTACTATTAATGTATCCCAACTTCATTCTTTAGTGGATTATTGATCGCTTGGAGGGTGGTGAAGAGGTTTTACACCGAGGGCTTCGGTTTCTTCTTCTATAACACATCACTTTGTTGTCATTATGTTTGCATCTCTCTTCCCTTAATCTTTGTCATTTAATTTCTGCTGTGGGTTTGATTTTATTTGGTTTAGATTGTTTATCAATTCTGTTATAAGCTTATGTTTATTTTCCGCACGTTCATTGTTTGATATTAAGTTTGAATTGGTAATTTGTAAATTGGGGGTCTAAATGTTCATAGTGGTTTACACGCTATTTGAACTTTCAATCTCAACCTTGGGCTTCTCCACTTTGGGCTTCTATCCTTTGGGCTTCTCTACATTCTTGGCCAGCACGAACTTCACTTCCTTTTTGGATTCACAGCTTTAGCTTCCTTCACCGGTATAGCCTAAACTGGTCTTATCATTTGAAGGCTTTTAAGATGAAAGCATGTTGTCAAGTTTTTTAGTGGAAATGCGCTCCACTTTGACATTTGCTTGAATTATTTCAAGTTCAAGAAACTTGATTTTGGAGTAGGCATTCAACAACTCTTCCTTCAGCTTTTCAACTTCACATTTAGCTTCCTTAAGTTGCACAAGAGTGGACTTATGCTCTTCTTCAATTTTCTTCATCTTTTTAACAGTACTCTTTGCAACTTTGGCATATTTGCTACAATCTTAAAGCAATGCATCGTACACTTCTTGAAGATTCCATCATTAAGATACACACCTCATCATTTGAAACATCAACTTCTTCTCCTTTGGAATGTACACCAAGATCATCAACCAACTCGCTCAATTCATCTCTAGAATCAATAGTGGTAATCTTCATGAAAGCTAAATAGTTTCCATCACCATCACACTCTCTTTCTGCATTGAAATTTGAGTTCTTCAAGTCACTAAGGGTAGTAGCCAGCACTTTACCCTTCTTCTTAAGTGGTTTGGATATTCTTTCTTTAGATGCCCATACCCATTACATTCATAGCACACAATTCCTTGAGTTGATGATGATTCTTTCGCATCCTTTTTCTTCAATTCTCTTTTATCATTTTTGGATGATGAGAATCTCCATTTGCTAAATGACTTTCCATTATTCTTTATCTTAAGAAACTTTCGGAAGTTCTTAGCAAGATACGCCACCTCCTTTTGAACATCATCTTCATCAGAGGAATCACCGGTTCTCTCATTTATGGTTTTGAAAGCTAATAATTTACTTGACTTGAGGGAGGGCAGTCTGAGCTCCTAGGTTTAAAGACAGCCAACAAGTTCTTGAATCTTGATCTCGTCCAAATCCTTGCTCTCCTCAATGGCAGTTACCTTAGCCCGAAAACTCTCGGTTAAGGATCTCAAGACTTTCTTCACCACTTTGGCTTCTTCAATCTTTTCTCCAAGATTTAGCTTTGCAATAACAATCTCGTTAAGTCTCCCATAAAAGGAATCAAATGACTCATCTTCACTTTCTCAATCGAATAATGAGCATTTGAAGCTTGGTGTCCTTAACCTTCTTAGTACCTTCGTAGGTTGTCTCAAGAATGGTCCACGCCTCTTTGGCGGTCTTCATATGTGATATTCTGTGGAATTCATTAGAAGAGACACCACAAAAAATAGCATTAATAGCTTTGCTATTGGAGTTTGCCAAAGCAACAGTAGACTTATCCTATTCGAATTTGGCTGTTACGGGTCTTACCCAACCATTTTCAACAAAATCCCACACTGTCTCATCAATAGCACAAAGAAAAGCATGCCTACGCACTTTCCAAAAAGCATAATTACTCCCATCAAAGTAGGGAGGAGTATTAAGGGATTAAGATCTATCTATCTCACATGGGGTCTTGTATCACACAAGGATATTGAAATTCAACAAGTGTACCCACTCTGATACCAATTGAAAATTCAAATTTGTGCTAAAATACAAGATCTTGTTTAGGACCCTAATTAAAAATTATGACTAGATTGCTTTTACTCTAACTTAAACAAAGTGTAAAACAAAAGTAAATATGCACAATGAATCAATAACACAACTCTAAGCCATATCCATCCATAATAAACAATTAAATGAAAGCTTAAAGAGCAAGAAAGAGAGATGCAAACATAAAATAGCACCAAGATGTGTTATCGAAGAGGAAACCGAAGAATTCGGTGAACCTCTCCGCAACCCTCCAAGTTGAAATTGATCTATTAAAGAATAAAGTTGGAGTACACAAATAACAAAAGACCTTCCAAGTTTAGTTTACCCCATGTACTTGAGCCTTCCAAACTCCTACTATCAACGGACTTCATGGAGTCTTGTCTTCTCTAACTTTTCAGATCCCGCAATTCAGCCCGATCGAATCTGCCAATGAATGGCTCCTTCCGAAACCTCATTTAACATTCAAATCTGGAGTGGTAAGTGTTTGGGCTAACAACCTCTCAAGAAATCTAGAGATGGAGAGGCAGGAGTTAAGGAAAACCACAAGAAAATGTGTAGATAATTATGGGTATAACAATCTCTAACTCTCAAGTGTATTTGCTAGGGTTTTTTCTTTGAAAAGAATTACTTACAATTCATGGGTGATAAGGGTATTGACAGCCTGACACGACTTTTCATCTAATGGGAAATAAGTGTGCTAGGGTTTCACGAGTACTTCGCGGGTTGGCCCTTCTTGCGAAACGCTCGCGAAATTGACAGCTTGGCATGACTCTTCATCTTCCAATCATGTACTCCACATGTGGCCTTTTCGCGGGTTGCTTCTCGCGAGCTACTCACGAGATAGTCAGGAATTCCACTAATTCATCATTTGAACCTTGATTCTTCACCGATCTCTTACACTCATTCCTTACGAATAAATCCACATACATACAGGGAAAATAATTGAAGAAATTACAATCAAATTTGGCACAGAATTAAAGCCAACACGAGTTAGTTGGAAATAACAACTTTACACCAACAAAATGAAAAAAGCCAAAAGAGACAAATAAGAGAATTTTAATATGATAATTTTAATATTCAGTTTTCTTGAAGTTTGATAGATCGAAAGTGTCGAGCTTAGTTTCGAGATTCATTAACTCTTAATAGATTGACAGGTATCGAGCCAAGTATTGAGACTTGTTGATGCAGTTTTTCCTGAGTAGTTTCTTGAATAGTTTTGTGTCTTTAATAATAGTACTTGTTGTACTTTTTTGAACACATCATAAACTAAGACTTAATTACACATAAAGTATGTTTTGATCTTGGATATGAAAATACACAAAAATATGTCCCTTACAGTTAGAAGATACAGTAGAATCCATCAAGCTTAGTCTCTTATTTTAAGATTCTACCATAGTTTTCAATTGACACTTTTTAGAACAAATTAAATGAATTTCAAATCCTTTTTCATCCATGTAAGGGACAGATCACATGTTAGTGGAAAATATACATTATTACTGGCTTTAACCAACATTAAAGCCATTTCAAGAATTCCTATCCCACGGAGAAAGAGTCCTGACAAGCTAATATAGACTAAGGATCACAAAGGTATGTCACAGTTAAATCTGCCTATGGTGTAAGTCAGAGCACTTATAGCAGTAGAGCTAAAAATCTATATAGCTATTTTAACTCCACCAAAACACAAAAATAATCATATAATAGTGAGCTAAAGTTATTTTTTTAGCTTCATTGCTACAATGTACTGTAGCTTAGAGCTAAAAAAGATAATAATTTTTTATTCCTTGCTCGGTTGTGTGTGGCTATGATGGTGTGTGTAGTGGATATATTATTTTATTATAGTAGATATCTTATTTTATTGTGATGTTTATATTATTTTATTTTGTTGAAAGTTAAAATAAATCTATTGTTGCAGCATGCGTGTAGGTAAAATAAATAAAGTAACTTTTTATCATTCTAAATAACTAAATTTTTAACTGCACTACTGTAAATACTCTCAAACTTATAAAATTGTAGTTGTAGTCTATTATGCTATGAGTCTAAAATTAGCTGTGGTCTATAAATAAATAATTAGCCTCTTTCTGGTATATGGTGTACCCAACATATATAATTTTCGCTTTCGTGGAAACCAGGGGCATAAGATTTGTCATGGGCCGTTGAACAACCTCCACTATACGGACGTGACATGACTATTCATGGTGATGTGAAGTTAAAAACACAAATATCTTATTGCATAACAAATGAAGGGTTGTTGCGTGATTTTGATCATCTTAAATGAATGGTAGTTCCAAGGCCTACATGGGGTAGTTTGGAGTAGGAGTCTGTTGAAGGCTAGCTTGAATCCTTCGTATTCTCATATATTTTAATTGAATATAAATTTTAAAAATTTAATTATTAGATTATATGTTTTTTTATTATGTTTTTAATATATATATTGAATTTTGTTAAAATCAAATATTATTTACTATTTAAAAATTAAACTTATTTTTTATAAATAATTTTAGATCAGAAAAATTTAAAATTTAAATATCTTTTGATAAGATAGGTAGTTATTGATTTTTTATTTTCTTGAAATTTTGTAAACATAGAGAATATAATAAAAACATGTAAACCAACTGTTAATTTTTTAAAATTTATATACAATAAAAATATATAAGAGGAGTTTGAAGGGCTTCTTAGTAAACTAGTTTGAAGAGAAAAAATTTCTTATATAAATATTCTTCTTTTTCTTCCTCTTTGCATTTACTGAGTCTTTTAAAAAAATAATAATTTGGACAAAATTTGGCAACAAACTTTAGTTGTTGTCAATATCATTTTATTAGTTACATATCTACTTAATATTATTTTATTGGATGTAAATTTTGACTAATCCACCATTGGATTATATTTTCTTCTTATATGCACTATGCTTAAAAATTTCCAGAAAATCAAAAACTAATAGCTATATCATCAATCAAATGTTTAAATTTAAAGTTTTTGTAATATAAAATTGTGCATAAAAAATAAATTAATGAACTGTATAATAAACAAAATCTGAATAATATGAATTTTGACATGTGCATTAAGAACATAAAAAACATACAATTTAACAGTTGGATTTTCAAAATATGTTAATTTTATTAGTGGAAATTGTAGTATTAAACTGCAACCAAATTTTATAGCCAAATTTTATCACTATTTTAATTTGACTAGCTTGTAATTGGTCCATGCATACACGAGGCTTTTTTTATTAATACAATTTAATTTACACTCTCCTCACTTGAGTTTTGGAAGAATGACACTACCCCCAAATCTGAAAGGAAAACCACTCACATTCCTTGAGCTTTGAAACCCCCGCCCCCTCCCCCACTTCCATTAATATCATTAATGGAATATTCCAAATTTTTAACAAAGTCATTTAACCAAGTTTTAACTATGGTTAGTAAAAGCAACATTCACATAAAAAAGAAAAAAGAAAAAAGAAAAAAAAAAGAGCATATTAGAGCATTCTCATCAAGGTGAGTAAAATTTTTAGCATATACCACCTCAAAACTCAAAATTTTAGCTTTTAACAACTCATTTTATAATATACCCAACATCAAAGATTTTATATTTTTTAACATTTCATTTAAATATTCTTTTTTTATTATTTCTTTATTCTTCAATTATATTTCTTTCTCTCTCTTCCTCTCTGTCACTCTCAACCCACCCCATCCACCGAAAAAAACACCAATCCAGAAAACCCATATCCATCCCAGCCACCACCACTGAAGAAAAAAAAAAAAAAAACTCTAGTAGATGCAGAAAAACCTAGAAAACAACAGCATCCACAAAACCCAAAATCGGTGACCGACGGAGATCCACAGATTCACCACAAAACCCAGAAAAACAACAGCATCCACCACCAGAGATTTGAAGACAACACCACAAAACCCAAAATCGGACCAAATCTCAGCCACCACCAAAGATTCTAGAGAAGAAATCAAACCGAATCTCAGCCACAATCCACCAAATCAGACCAACAACATCCATCAATAGGAGCAAATCTCAGCCATGATCCATGATCCACCACCACCACGATCCATTGGTGAGAAGAAGGAGAGAGAACCGGTGAGAAGAGAGGAAAAAAAAGAAAAAACCACAACCATACCGATCTACCCTCAACGCCGATGCCCACGCCGACCAAATCCATAACCCACACAACGACTACTAAATCAACCATAATAAAAAAAAAAAAAAAAAAAAAAAAAAAAAAAAAAACATTGCGATAGAGATTGGCTTTTCTTGATGTTCCGGCCTGGGTTTCGTCGGAGAGGGAGGCAGAACGTCGAGTAGAGGGAGAGGGAGAGAGAGAACAAAGAAGTGGTTGGAGGCTCTCAGAGCAAGAATGAGAGACGGAAGAAAGACAAGGATAGGAGAAAGAAAAAAAAAAAAAAAAAAAAAAAAGCGTTCCCCACAGAATAAATAAATAATATAACTTTTACAATTGGTGAATAGTGCGGTCTCAAATTTGAGACCGCATTGTTCATCAATGCCAAAAATTATGGCATTTACCACCCTTGATGGAACAAGCTTTTGGGTCAAAAATGCTAAAAAAAAAGCATCTTTTAGCATTTAAAACCCTTAATAAGAATGCTTTTATAAATCATGTTGCTAAAGTAGATTTTTTTTAGTTGCTTTTTGTTGCACCTTACCAATTAATATATAATTTTGCAGATTCTTGAATTTTTTTTAATTGCACCCCTCACCAATACTTTGCATCAAAATTTATGAAATAAACATGGAGGGTAATTTTGGGTTTAGAAATTTTTTTAAGGATAAATGGGGGATAATTTTGGAAATTTGCCCTTAAACAAAGGGCAAATTAATACAACATTTTTAACTTTAATTTAACATAGTTTGGTCAAATGAATATTAAGGGGGAAAATGTTTTTTCTTTTCAAGTTTGAGAGGAAACATCATTTCATCAAACCTCAAGAAAAAGTAGTGTAATTTGCCCCCTTTTTTTTTTTTTTTTTTTTTTTTTACAAACTCCTAATATGATAGGTTTTTATCAGTAAGTAAAAAGATAAAATTAGAGATTGTCTCAGATTAAAACTAATAAAAATTTATCACATTAATGGTAAAAATATTATAAAATAATTTATAATTTTATCATTGAAAGAATATGCCATTATACACATGGAGAAAAAAAAATCCATGATTAGTACAACCCAATTTTAAACTGATAGGATTTAGACTGGAGTATCTTCTTCTTCTTCGAAAGATAGATGGTACGATTTCAAACGCGAATGGGCTCAATTGACTGAGAAGACTTTGAATTTATGTTAATATTAATACGTGGATGTGAAATGTCCAGACACCTTTTGAAAAATTCAAAGTGGTTGTTTACAGAATGTGATATATTGATTTTTTTTTTTGGAAGAGAAAAGCATAATATCATTGCCATAAGAAAAGGAGATTCGTCTTCATTTCTTTCAAAATAATAAAGGTTGATAACCAGTTTACGTCGAGTAGTTGAGGACTTGACTAATAATTTGATTCCCATTTAATTTGGATTCACTACAAAATATTTAATGTGTTGGCTCTGTGTGGTTTAGAATCAACGTACGTGTAACTGGCTTTTATAATATTAATACGTGGATGTGAAATGTCCAGACACCTTTTGAAAAATTCAAGGTGGTTGTTTACAGAATGTGATATATTGATGGCAAGTCAAGTCTAAAACAAGAGATTCGTCTTCATTTCTTTCAAAATAATAAATGTTGATAACCACTTTACGTCGAGCAGTTGAGGACTTATTAGACTAATAATTTGATTCCCATTTAATTTAATTTGGATTCACTACAAAATATTTAATGTGTTGGCTCTGTGTGGTTTAGAATCAACGTACGTGTTGCATGGCTTTTAATATTAATACGTGGATGTGAAATGTCCAGACACCTTTTGAAAAATTGAAGGTGGTTGTTTACAGAATGTAATATATTGATAGCAAGTCCAGTCTAGAACAAGAGATTCGTCTTCATTTCTTTCAAAATAATAAATGTTGATAACCACTTTACGTCGAGCAGGTGAGGACTTGACTAATAATTTGATTCCCATTTAATTTGATTTGGATTCACTACAAAATATTTAATGTGTTGGCTCTGTGTGGTTTAGAATCAACGTACGTGTTGCATGGCTTTTATGGTAACATCCCAAACGTTTAATTTGTTTTGTTTTATTAGAAAATTGATCACTCAGTAGCTATGGGGTGAGCTGCCATATGATCAGCTCGTGAATAACATCTTGACAGATCTTAGAATTTTTTAATAATAATATTTTTGGATTCCAACTCAAGAGCCAATAATAAAGCCCATCTAACATAAAAGGTAGCCACCAAGAGTTTTTCTTTGGATAGTCAAATAAGAAACTTTCTTAAAAAAAAAAAAAAAAAAGTAAGAAACTTAAATTATACCAATTTTATTTTAAAAAATTAAATATATTAATATAAAAATTTAAAAATAAAAATAAAAAACCTATAAATATATGAAACTTCACAATTTTCGTTTACCAACAAAAATAAAAAAAGAAAAAAGGGACAAATAATAGAATTTTAATATGATGATGTTTGTAAAATGTCTTTTATATGTTTTGAAATCCTAGTGTATGGATTTCTAAAAAAAAAAAGCTTGGTATTGGGATAATTTTAATGTTCAATTTTCTCGAAGTTTGATAAATTGAGCGTGGTGAGCTTAGTATCGAGATTTAGTAATTCTTGATAGATTGACAGGTATCGAGCGGTTTTTTCTAAATAGTTTCTTGAACAACTTTATATTTTTAATACCACTTGTTGTACTTTTTGAACACATCATAAACTAAGACTTAATTACACATAAAGTATGTTTTGATCTTGGATATAAAAATACACAAAAATATGACCCTTACAGTTAGAAGACAGTAGAATCCATCAAGCATCTGGCCAACACTTGTTTTTTAACTACCCTGTGGCAAGGGCAATATGGTTTGGATGTTGGGGCATATATGCTGATAGGCTGAATGTATCTAACAATTTAGATATAGTGAAAGTGATTCTAGATCCTCCAATCTAGCCTATGCCTTCCAGACACCAATCTAAGGAAGTGGCAGAGTTGTGTACTTTGCAAATGGCCTTAACAGTGGAAAGAATCCATTTGGATCCTTAGAAATAAGATCATGCACGATGGTGGACAGTTTAATATCACATCCCATATTTGCAATCTCAAAAACAGAGTCAAGAGTTTGTGCTAGCCTTAAAACAATCTAAGGATTTAGAAGCTAGCAAGGTAACCTCTTGGAAACGTCCATCTGTTGGAGTTACCAAACTTAAAGTTGATGCAGCTGTTCAAAACAATTTTACTACCTTAGCTGCGGTTGCCCATGGTGATGTTGGTAAGGTCATTAAAGGCTGGGCCAAATATTAATACGTGGATGTGATATGTCCAGACACCTTTTCAAAAATTCAAGGTGATTGTTTACAGAATGTGATATATTAATTGCAGAACAAGAGATTTGTCTTTTTTTCTTTCAAAATAATAAATGTTGAGGAGTTGAGGACTTGACTAATAATTTAATTCCCATTTAATTTGATTTGGATTTAACGTGTTGGCTCTGTGTGGTTTAGAATCAACGTACGTGTTCACGGCTTTTATAATTACAACGTACGTGTTTTTTGTTAGAAAATAGAGCGGGTCTGTTTAGATACTATTTATTTCGCTGAAAAATAAAAATTAAAAATATTGTACCAAAATAATTTTTAAATGTATGAATAGTACTGTGAGACCTAATTTTAAAGTTTTTTAATAAAATATTTGCGGGTCCTGTAAATAGTGCATAAAACCCACTGGAAAAGCATAATCCCATGTCTGAAAACGTGAAACACTCTTCTCAAAAAAAAAAAAAAAACAAAAAGGTGAAACGCAAACACAGTGCCTTTCAGCACTATCCAAACGGATACTCAGTAGCTAGAGGGCGAGCTGCCATATTAGCTAGCCTAGGATTGAAGCAACTCTTTAAGAGCATTTGCATCCACAACTTTCATCTTATTCTATTTTATCATCTTAATTATACCATACCATTTTACAACACAACCAACAATCTAATTTTTATTTTCCTATTATACTCATTAAAATAATATATATTACCCATTAAAATAATATAATATACAATTTTTGTACTACTACTGCTATAGTAGCACAATTGTATAGGATGACACTGTAGCACAATTGCAAAAAAAAATTGCAATTCTCAGATTTTACAAGTCTGGTTGCTAGGCTCTTTTTGTGCCTTGATGCTAAATTTCCCCTACATTTCCCATTTACAATTGCCAATAGGATGTTCTAAGGCGGGTAAAATCAGCTTATGAATAGCATCATGACAGATCTTAGAATCTTTCTCAATAATAACATTCTCAGACTCCAACTCAACAGCCAATGATAAAGCCCATCTAATAGCTTCGACTTCTACCGAGAAAGGGAATGTGGTTTTCGCTTTTGGAGAGCAAGTGAAAACCAAATCTCCTCTCCAAACTATAGCCACCTAGTGTTTTTCTTAGGATGGTCAATAAGAAACTTTTTTTTTTTTTTTATAAGTTAATAAAAAACTTAAATTATACGAAGTAAAAAAAGAACTTGAATATATAAACATAAAAAAAAAATAAAAAAACTATAAATACATGAAACTTTACAATTTTCGTTTACCAACAAAATGAAAAAAAGAAAAATGGGACAAATAAGAGAATTTTAATATGATGATGTTTGTAAAATATGTCTTTTATATGTTTTGGAATTCTAGTGCACGAAATCCTAAAAAGACAAGCTTGGTATGGAGATAATTTTAATGTTTAGTTTTCTCAAAGTTCAATAAATCGAGCATGCCGAGCTTAGTATCGAGATTCATTAACTCTCGATAAATTGATAGGTATCGAGTCAAGTATTGAGACCTGCTAATGCAATTTTTCCTAAGTAGTTTCTTGAACAGTTTTGTATTTTCAATAATACCACTTGTTGTACTTCTTGAACACATCATAAACTAAGACATAATTACACATAAAGTACGTTTTGATCTTGGATATGCAAATACATAAAAATATGACCGTTACAGTTAGAAGACAGTAGAATCCATCAAGCTTAGTCTCTTATATTAAGTGTTAGGACATATGTAATTCATGTTAGGAACATATGTCATCATGTATTGGCTAATTCTTTGACAAAATGTACTTTACTTGTAATTAGGTAGATTTAGGATGTGTTTAATGTTTCAAGGAATAAGGTTTCAAGTTCAAGTGTTAAAACCATGCAAGTCTGTCCAAGAATCAAGTGATGAAGTGCTAGATTTTAAATCTCGACAGCTAGCTCGACAGCTAGTACCTATCGTGGTTTAAAAAGTTGTTTAAGCCTGAAACTCGACAACTGCTCAACAGATAGGGTATCTATCGAGATTTATAGAAATCAGATTTTCAGTTTAGATTTCATTCCAATCTGTGAGTATGTGTTTGAGCTTTCTTTTCTCATAACCTTAAACATATATAAGGATTATTTTAAGGGCCGTCACAGGTAGTACACTTGCATGAGTGTGAAGAAAAGATTTGTTCATGCAAATTGTGACCGGAAACTTAGTTTGCCCTAGTTCTTATTTCTCTTGAAGAAGCTATTGTGTTTGTACACTATAGGATTTTGTGACCAAGCAACTTCTTGATCTTCATCGTGTGATGAACTGAAGAACTTTGCAGCCAACATCCTTCTTAAGTTAGTGATTAAGTCGCGCATTGGGATCCGCACATCTATTGGTTAGTCACGTACTAGGAGCTGTGCATTAAAAGGAGAGATTGTCACTACAGCACAAGTCTAATTGGGTATTGGGGTAAGAGTTCAACTGTAGGTTAGTATAAGGTACTGGAATTCCTTTACTTGTAACTGCTTGTTATGATAATAGTAAATTCTCGGGAGTGGTGACCTTAAAATCACTCGGTGGAGTTTTTACCTTGGAGGTTTTCCACATTTGAAAACAAATCACCTTGTCCTCTTTATTTTTTGCTGCATTTTATTTTAGTTGGTGATTTGTTTGTGCCGCCACGTACATTGCATGTTAATTTGATTAATTAATAAAGTTGACTAATTAATCAATTAATTCATCACAAGGGGTCAATACATTCTTGGCCTATTATTAAGATTCTACCATAGTTTTCAACTGACACTTTTCAGAACAAATTAAATGAATTTCAAATCCTTTTTCATCCATGTAAGGGACAGATCGCATGTTAGTGGAAAAATATACATTATTACTAGCTTTAACCAACATTAAAGCCATTTCAAGAATTCCTATCCCATGGAGACAGATTCCTAACAAGCTACTATGGACTAAGGATCATAAAGATATGTTCTTAGTTAAATCTGCCTATAGTGTTAGTCAAGCTCATAGTTGGAATTCCAACACTTCTAACCTACCTTGGCAAAAACTATGGAAGATTAAATTCCATGAGAGAGTCAAAATGTTACTTTGGAGGATTGGAGCTAACATTCTACCAACAAAAGACAATGTTCGATTTAGGTTAGGGATAGGTGAAACAAGGTGTGTGTTTGTGAGGAAATTGTGGAATCTGCCAACACTTGTTTTTTAACTGCCCCATGGCAAGTGCAATATGGTTTGGATGTTGGGGCATATATGCTGATAAACTGAATGTATCTAATAATTTAGATATAGTGTAGGTGATTCTAGATCCTTCAATCCAACCTATGCCTTCTAGACACCAATCTAAGGAAGTGGCAGAGTTGTGTACTTTGCAAACGGCCTCAACAATGCAATCCGTTTAGATCCTTAGAAATAAGATCATGCACGATGATGGACAGTTTAATATCACAGTCCATATTTGCAATCTCAAAAACAGAGTCAAAGAGTTTATGTTGGCCTTAGAACAATCTAAGGATTTAGAAGCTAGCAAGGTAACCTCTTGGAAACCTCCTTTCATGGGAGTTATCAAACATCCTCTTAGAAACCTCCTTTTGTTGGAGTTTGTATGGTTGAATTTATTCAATCATGTGTTAGCTTTATTCCATACCAAATTTGCTTGTATTTTAGCAATTAGATACCCTGTATTTAGGTGAGAATTATATAAGGTGTTGGGAAATATAGACCCCGGTTGATAGAATTAACAAGTTTTAAACCCAAGTTGTTAATTAAATTTATTATGAATCAAACTTGTTAAAACAAACAAACATCAATATCATGTCAAAATCATGCAGCGGAAAAAATAAATAAGACAAGATATGATGACCCAGGAAAACCAATGAAACCAATCAGTTTCACAGTAAAAAACCTGGGGGGAAACCTTCCCGAAAAGCTATCCACTATAGTAAAGAGAAGTTTCAGATCTAGTACAAAACCTTTGTTCTTAGACTCTACAATTCCCGTAGATGAACTCACAGTAGAAACCTTCTACCGCTTCAGAACCTCTGAACTCTTCAATATATGAACGCCACCCTTTTTGTTGTTGCACGGATCCCAGTACGTGACTAACTCCTTTGCATGAATCCCAATACGTGACTCACTCACCAACTTAAGGAAGAAGAATGTTGGCTGCAAAGTTCTTCACTTCATCAACAATAAAGATCAAGAAGCACTTGGTTACAAAACCCTAAGGCGCAAAGACGCAGTAGCTTCTTTCAGAGAGAATAAGGCATCTATCACCTTTTGCATATGTTCTCCTTGTATTCTTTCATGTAACGTCCTTTAAAATAAGCCTTATATAAGTCTAGGGTTGTGAGAAAAGAAACCCTACTCAAATACATAAGCCTGGCCCAAAAATCAAAAAGCTGAAATTTTGATTTCCCGTAACCTCGATTAATCAAGAGGTGTCGAGGTTTAATGAATCTCAATAGATAGCAGCTATCGAGGAGGTGTCGAGAAGGTGTCGAGGGGATAGAAACTTTCTCGATCAATCGATCAGCTATCGAGAAGCTATCGAGATTGCGATAAGAATCAGCTGAAGATCTCGACAGATAGCCAGGTGTCGAGGTAGCTATCGAGAGGTGTCGAGCTTTAAAAATTCTGCACTTCAACTTGCTTTTTTTTGGACAGACTTGATGACTTCAACACTTGACCTTGAAACATTGTTTCTTGAAGTATTAAAAACACCTAGAACTACCCAATTACAAGCAAAGTGCGTTTTGTCAAAGGATTAGCCAATTTACATAACTAAGTGACATATGTTCTTAAACAAGTTGAAACATATATGTCCTAACATAAGGGTTATGTGTATAAGAGAGTGTGAAGAAAACTCAAGATGTGTGCACTCAAAGGAGTCTCACGACTGGCAAGTCGCCAAAGTGGCACACATGTGAAGTATGTAGGGAGCTAAAGGGTCACAATAGTTGGAGTACTATAGGACAAAAAGTACAGTTTGGCCTAGAAGTTATCTCGCTACTCAAACTCGCGACTCATTCCAGTTGTGAGGCCAAGTCGCTAGAATGCCCTGTTTGAATGAAAAGTAACTTTTCACATTCCTCACGTACCCTATTATAAATACCCTTATACACACAAAATGTAGAAAGCTTTTAGAGAGAATTTTAAGAGTGAAACTCTAGAGAAAATCAAGATTGACTCATCCACAATCTTAGACATTTGATTCTCCAAATTCCTCTACTCTCACCCTGTCCATTGACATATCCTTGAGAGTTTCATTAGCCAAATCCTTATCTCACAATGCCCATATAAGTGAGGAGGTATTTTGGTGCTTAGGAAGCAGTTCAGAGAGGACCAATTTGTTTGGTTGATGTAATAGGCTTATTGTGGGATCTAGAAAGCTAAAGAAGACAAGGTTTGGCATAACCCTGTTGGAGCAAGAAGCTTGGAGGGTTTAGGTGCATTGGGTAGATTTGGCTTGAATGGTCTATTGCTATTGGTGTATCCTAACTTCATTCTTTAGTGAATCATTTGACCGCTTGGAGGGCGGAGGAGAGGTTTTTCGCCAAGTTCTTTGGTTTCCTCTTTGATAACATGTACCGGTATTATCTTTGTGTTTGCATCTCTCTAACCCTTACTCTTACCTTTTAATTGCTACTGTGTTGTGATTAATTATGGTGTAGAGTTGTTTATTTGTTTGGGTTTCTGCTTGTACCTTTTATTCTGCATATATATTGTTTAGGTATAAGCTTGTGTTGCTTTAATTTGAAATCGGGGGTCTAAACGTTCATTGGTGTTTTATATGCTATTTGAACTTTCAATTGGTATCAGAGTGGGTACACTTGTGTGGTTTCATTACCTAAGTTTGATCCTAGGCCCCATTTGAGATGGAACGATCTCAATCTCTTAATGCACCTCCCTACTTTGATGGGAGCAACTATGCATTTTGGAAAGTCTGTATGAGGCAATTTCTTTGTTCTATTGATGATAGTGTTTGGAATGTTATTGAGATAGGATAGACTTGGTCGGAGGCCACCAAATCTGCATGGGATAAGGCAGCCCTCGTGGTGGTTAACACTAATAGCAAGGCTTTAAATGCTATTTTTTGTAGTGTTTCTCCTGATGAATTTCACAAGATCTTTCATGTTACAATTTCCAAGGAGGCATGGAAAATTTTGGAGGCGACCTATGAGGGCACTAAAAATGTGAAGGACACCAAGTTGCAAATGCTTATCACACACTTCGAGGAGCTGAAGACGAGTGAAGACGAGTCATTCGACTCATTTTATAGGAAGCTAAATGAAGTGGTGATTGGGAAATTTAACTTGGGTGAAAAGACGGAGGACTCCAAGATTGTGAGGAAAATTCTACGATCATTGTCGAAGAGCTTTCATGTAAAGATTACTGCCAACAAAGAAAGCAAGGACCTCAATGAGATTAAAATTCAAGAACTCATCGGCTCACTTCAAACATATGAGCTATCTTTACCATCAGATAGGAAAAGCAAATCTCTTGCTCTCAAGACGATTAATGAGAGGGTGGAAGCTCAAGACTCCTCGGATGAGGATGAGGTTGAGAAAGAAGTGGCATACCTTGCTAAGAACTTTCGCAAGTTCTTAAAGTTTAAGAAGGATGGAAAGTTTTTTGAGAAGAGAAAATTCTCAAATTCTAAGAAGGAGAAAAATGATTTCAAGAAGAATGATTCTAAAGACTCTCCTTTATCACAAGTAGTCACTTGCTTCGAGTGTAAAGGGCATGGGCATGTGAAGAAAGAGTGCGCCACAAACTTGAGAACAAAGGGTAAAGTCTTTGCCACTACCCTTAGTGACACGGACTCCTCCAATTCAGACTCAGATGAAAGCTGTGATGGAGAAGGAAACTACTTTGCATTTATGGCCATTGCTCCCGTGGAATCTTCGGATGACTTGAGTACTCTAGTTGAAGAACTTGGTGAGCACACCGAAGTGGAGTTGTTAGGGATAGGAGAGGAATCAGATGATGATGAAGATGAAGGAGCAAAGGGATTGTAAAAATCCTATAATTCTCTCATTGAGAAGACCGGTGAGTATGCAAGAGTGGCTGGAGCAGCCATTAAGAAAATGAAGAGAGCTAAGCAAGATTACAAAAGTCTTCTAGTGTGGTACAAGGAGACTAAATGCGAAGTTGAGGCGCTGAATGGAGATCTAACCAAAGCCTATTCCAAGATCAAGTTTCTTGAGCTTGAAGTGATTCAAGCTAATGCTAAAGTGGAGCAGGTTGCCTCCAAAAAGCTTGATGAAGTGCTTCCTCATCAAAAGCCTTTCTCCGACAAAAGTGGATTGGGATACACCGGAGAGTGTAGTTCAAGCACCAAAGTGTCCAAAGAAATGAAGTTTGTGAAAGCAAAGGAACTAATGATAGCAACTCCTATTGTTGAGAAAGTGAAGGTTGAGAAAAAGCCAAAAGTGACTACTCAAAGGGTTTTGACAAAGCCTCCTAACCCATTAGTGGTCAAACCCAAGGCTAAAGGGAAATCTCTTCCAAAGTCATAAAGAGGTCCATAAACTTAACACTTTTGCCATCATTGTGGAATTCAAGGACACACCAGACCTAATTGCCATAAGCTTCAAGCATTGAAGAATGTAAGTGTTCAAAGACCAAGAGGACCAAGAAATGGCAAAGGGAATTGGATTGCCAAGCATACAAAAAGGTGAGAAGTTGATCCCGGTTTGAGGGATGTGATGAAGATGATTGATACCATCACTTCTTGTATAGCAAGCTTCACCCAAAGGTTTGAAAGTCACAACTCTTGTACCTAATCCTCTAGGGATATCACCCCAAATGCACGTGTCGTGTAGGTGAAGAAGGGTACACATGCATAAGCATTAGAACATGTCCATGCCTTAATACTTCCTATTTGATGTGACATTGTTTGATTGTGTACTTATGTTTTTATCATTCTAGCATGTTTTTACTGTTTTGATTCGTTGTTTTTAAATGCTTTAAGTGTTTGTTCTTGGGTAGATCTAAGATGTGTTTAATACTTCAAGAAATAAAGTTTCAAGTTCAAGTGTTAAAATCATGCAAGTCTGTCCAAGAATTAAGTGAAGAAGTGTTGTTCATTAAAGCTCGATAGCTATCTCGATAGGTAGTATCTATCGAGGTTTAAAATAGCTGTTTCAGCCAGAGGCTCGATAGCTAGGGTATCTGTCGAGATTTATGAAGTTTAGATTTTTAGTTCTGATTTTCATCCAATTCGTGAATGCATGTTTAGGCTTTCTTTTCTCACAACCCTAAACATATATAAAGATTATTTTAAGGGCCGTAAAAGGTGACACAAGTTGTACAAGAGCACAATTTCACAAGTGTGAAGAATAGTGTAATCGGAGACCTAGTTTGCCCTGGTTCTTATTTCTCTTGAAGAAGCTGCTATGTTTGTACACTGTAAGGTTTTGTGACCAATCAACTTCATGATCTTCATCGTGTGAACTAAAGAACTTTGCAGCTAACATCTTTCTCAAGTTGGTGATCAAGTCGCGTACTAGGATCCACGCAAATGGTTAGTCACGTACTAGGAGCCGTGCATTGAAAATGAGAGATTGTCACTACAGAACAAGTCTAATTGGGTATTGGGATAAGGGTTCAACTGTAGGTTGGTATAAGATACTAGGATTCCTTTACTTGTAACCACTTGTTTTAATAATAGTGGATTCTCGGGAATGGTAACCTTAAAATCACCGGTGGGGTTTTTATCGTGTAGGTTTTCTCTATTCGTAAACAAATCACTGTGTCAATTTATTTTCCATTGCATACTTAGTTTAATTGGTAATTTGTTTGAGCTACTATGCGCTTTGCATGTTAATTTGATTAATTAATAAACTTGGCTAATTAATCAATTAATTTATCACAAGGGGTCAATACATTCTTGGCCTATCAGCATATTTCTATAATTGAGATTGGTCACCCTTCCTAGTGCTAATTGTATATGTCTTGGTTGAATTGATTATTGCAGCTTCACATTAGACTAAGGATTATCTCATATTTGATATCCACACACATCATACTTGTCTATGTTCAATGAATGCCTTATATATTTATGTGATTGTACTTGATTAAATGAGTTGCACATGCTCAATCATATGTTGATTAAACACAAAAAGATTTTTGAGTATTTTTAGTTATTTTTGGAAACTATTTTGCTTTGAAAAAGTTCAAAAATCCAAAAATTGTGTGCAAATCTGTTTTGGCAACTCACTCGCAGGTCAAGCTAGTCGTGAGCATACTCAGAAGTTCTCACAACTTTCTGGCGAGTTAGTCCCCCATTCGCAGAAAAGACAGAGAAATTTTTTCAAAATTTTTGGGTTTTTGGGATTTTCGCTACTCATATTGGCAACTTATTCGCGAGTGGAGCTCCAGTTGGAAGCTTACTTAGAAGGATTCGTAGGTCCCCTTGCGACTTGCTCGCAAGTGGACTTCCCAGTCGTGAAAAACACTTAGACAAATTTTTCAAAATTTGTGTCAAAGGATATTGGCGAATTGATTTGGCGACTTGCTTGCAACTCATTCCAGTCGCAAAAATCGCTTGTTTTGCACAAATAGGGTTAAATCCAAAGCAGTTTTAAAAAACTTTTCAGTTTTCCCTCACATCAGGTGCATCTTCATTGTCTTGTCCACCTTTCCATCTTCCAAAACCTCCATTTTCACTCACAAAACCTCCATTTTCTACATCAATCTTTCATCAATCTTCAAGAAAAGGTATGGATTTCCTCTTATTTCCAAAGTATTTCATGCTTCTAGCCCTAGATTTCTTGGATTTTGTGTTTATGTTGAGATTTGAAAATATGATGTTTGAATATTGTTTTGATGATGTTTTGTTGAGTTTGGTCTATGGGTTTTGTTGATTTTGTTAGTATAATGCCTATTCAACATGTTTTACATGACTGTACATCATTTTTGTGCATTGTACCATGCTTGTGTTGTGTTGTGCATATCATGTTCATGATAAAATGTCTCATAGATGTTTTTGTGTGTCTCTTTGGATTCTATGGAATACAAAAGTTGTAGGGATAATCATGTTTCTTTGATCTTGAAACAACATATGATTATGTGTTTTTACACTTTGCCTTAGTTTGCACACTTTTGCATTTGATGCGCACACACACACTTTGACATGTTTGAGTGTTTAATACCATGATTCTATCATGTTTTGATGATTTATGTCTTCACATGTCAATTTTGGTTGAATTACTCTTTAAATTTCTATTTTTAGGGTTTTTATTCAATGTCCATTGTGTTGGCACTAACTTGTTACTAATCAAGTTTGTTATCATATTTTGTACTTTGTTTAATGGTACTTGCTTCTCTATTTTCATAGATGACTCCAAAGAAGAAAACCACTGTACAACGTGCTAACAAGAGGAAGAAAATGGACAATACTTGATTTCGCTCCACCCAACACTTTGAGCGATACAATTGGCAATTTGAGAAGGCTCCAATCATCCAAGAGCGGTTTGTGGACCTTGTCAATCTTAAGGACTTCTTCATCCCAAGCTACTTTGAAGAGAGAGGATGGGAAAAGCTTCTTGGTGATCTCTCCGGGGTTTGTGAACCACTAATTCGGGAATTCTACGCCAATGCTATAGTACGAGAGGATGTCATAGATTGTTGGGTTAAAGGCCATGAATTCACCACTAAAGTGGAGGATGTTGATGAAGTTCTTGGATTTGGAGATGTGGAACATGACTTCACTCACTTCAAGGACAGAATGCTCTCCATAGAAACGGTTCAATCCCATATTAATGGAGTTGGAGAAGGGAGATGCCTCAACACAGCTGCTTTCCCACTGGATTTGCGTTGTCTCACATACATCATAATGTTCAATCTATACCCGGTGAAGAAGATGACCACCATCAACAATGCTAGAGCCATCTTCCTCATGTAGCTTTGGGAGAATATCTACATTGACATCAGTGCTCTGCATTCAACATCATTGCTGATGAAACAAGGACATCGTCAAGGGAAAAGCTTATCTTCCCTAGTCTAATCATGAGGATCCTTCATGCAAAAGGTGTGGAAACTCCCCAAGATATTAGTCTCATGCTTTCTCCTTTGGCTATTAATGCTATAAAAATTGAAAGGATCAAAGTTCGTCTTTCGAGCGATGAAGAAGAGGTTAATCTCACACAAGGAGAGCCTATGGACACCGAGACTAAAACGGAAGGCCAGCCATCAACTTCTAGAAGTCATGGTAAAACGAGTAGAGCCTCATCTTCAACAGTCCCTCCAGATGCTTTTAAGATCATTCTTGAGAGGATTGAAGGCTTGAGAGAAGTCCAAAATGAGCACTCCAATAGGCTGACCACCATTCAAGACCAAATCAACTTGCTCACAGCCAAGTTTGAAAGTTTCATGGACTTGCCTTAGCCTTTTGGCCATTTCGGTCAAAAAGGGGGAGTAGTATGAAGTAGATCTTGAGGGGGAGCATTACCTTGAGGGGGAGAACCTTTTTAAGTTTTTATAGTTTTTATGGTTTAAGTGTGTTTTTTGTTTCAATTATGGGTTTTCATAGCACTTATTGAAGTAATTTGGTTTGGTTTTTAAGTATTCTATGACTTTAGTACTTGGTTTTTAGAAGCTTGGCTATGGTGTGGTATGAATGCTTAAATGTTATAACTATTTGAACTATGTTTATTATGTACTTTTGCTTATGTAGCTTAGTACTTTTAGTTAATGTTATGCATTTTCTTTAGTACTCCACTCTTGTGCCATTGTTGGATCTTGTATCCTTGATGCATCTACCTTAGTGGTATTGCATCGGTTGTGTTAGACATGCAAATGATACTTTGCATTGAGCTTATTAGCTTGCATGTCCGGATGTTCATTCCTTGTGTGAATGATCATTGTGATCACTATTTATAGTGATTGTTCTTGTTTGGTCAAGCCATGCTTTATTGCTATACTTTTTGTTGCTTGATCACATTGTGCTTGCTCCATATATATTTCAAGATTTTTGCTTACAATGATCTTTTTGTGTTATTGTTTTCAGGTAACTTGTCCGTATTGTTCAAGAGCTTCACAGAACGTAGAGTTAGGTGTGAGTGAGTTTTGGCAACTGTTTCTAACTCACATTTTAAGTTTAGAGTCTATTTTAGGGTTTTGTCACGGAATAGCCAAAGGTAGAGATTGTAAGGTTGAATTTATTCAATCATGTGTTGGCTTTATTCCATGCCAAATTTGTATTTTAGCAATTAGATACCCTGTATTTAGGTGGGAATTATGTAAGCATTATGTGTGAGAGAGTGTGAAGAAAACTCAAGATGTGTGCACTTAAAGAAGTCTTGCAACTGCAAGTCGCCAAAGTGGCACACGTGTAAAGCATGTAGGAAGCTGAAGGGTCATGACAGTTGGAGCACTACAGGACAAAAAGTACAGTCTAGCTTGGAAGTTATCTTGCGACTCGTTCTAGTTGCGAGGCCAAGTCGCCAGAATGTCTTGTTTGGATGAAAATTGACTTTTCACATTCCTCACGTACCCTACTATAAATACCCTTATTCCCATGAAATGTAGAGAGCTTTCAGAGAGAATTTTGAGAAAGAAACCCTAGAGAAAACCAAGATTGACTCATCCACAATTTTAGACATTTGATTCTCCAAATTCCTCTACTCTCACCCTCTCCATTAACATATCCTTAAGAGGTTCATTAGCCAAATCCTTATCTCACCATACCCATATCATTGAAGAGGTAATTTGGTGCATGGAAAGTGATAGGCCAAAAACATATTGACCCTTGTGATGAATTAATTAATTAATTAGCCAAGTTTAATTGATTAATGAAATTAACATGCAAACATGTGTTAGTACAAACAAATCACCAATTAAACTAATTATGCAGTAGAAAATAAATTGACACGGTGATTTGTTTACGAATGGGGAAAACCTGCACGACAAAAACTCTACCGGATGATTTTAAGGTCACCACTCCCGAAATTTTACTATTATCACAACAAGCGGTTACAAGTAAAGGAATCCCAGTACCTTATACCAACCTACAGTTGAACTCTTACCCCAATACTTAATTGGATTTGTTCTGTAGTGACAATTTCTCCTTTTGATGCACGACTCTCAAGTATGTGATTAACTAATTGCGCGGATCCCAGTACACGATTTCAATCACCAACTAGATAAAGTTGTTGACTGCAAAGTTTTTCAGTTCATCCACGATGAAGATCAAGAAGATACTTGGTTACAAAACCCTATAGTGCACATACACAGCAACTTCTTCAAGAATGATGAACTAGGGCAAAACTCTGTCTCTGGTCACAATTTTCTTGAGCAAACTTTTCTCAATGCTTGTGCAACTTGTGAACTCTTTGACGACCCTTAAAATAATCTTTTTATATGTTTAGAGTTAGGAGAAAAGAAGGCCCAAAAACACATTCACAGATTCCAAGAAAATCATATCAGGATTCTGAAATTCTTAAACCTCGACAGATAGGAATTGTCGAGCAGATGTCGAGCACATGGGGCTGAAACAGCTTTCTGAAACTCGATAGATGTAGCTGTCGAGCTTTAATGAATTTGCACTATTCAGCTTGTTTCTTGAACAAACTTGAATTGCTTTAACACTTGATCTTGAAATCTTGTTTTTTGAAGTATTAAGAACACTTAAATCTATCAAATTACAAGTAAAGTGCGTTTTGTCAAAGGATTAGCCAATTACATAAAAGAATGACATATGTTCTTAACAAGTGAAACACATATGTCCTAACAGGAAGCAATTTAGAGAGGACCAATTTGTTTGGTTGATGCAATGGGCTTATTGCAGGATCCGGAAAGCTAAAGAAGACAAGGTTCAGCGTAACCCTGTTGGAGCAAGAAATTTGAAGGGCTTAGATACATTGGGTAGATTAGGCTTGGAGGGTCTACTGCTATTCATGTATCCCAACTTCATTCTTTAGTGGATCATTTGACCACTTGGAGGGTGGCAGAGAGGTTTTATCTGAGTTTTTCGATAATACGTGCCGGTGTTATCTTTATGTTTGCATCTCTCTAACCCTTATTCTTACCCTTTATATGTTGCTGTGTTGTGATTAATTATGGTGTAGAGTTGTTTATTTGTTTTGGTTTCTGCTTGTACCTTTTATTCCGCACATATATTGTTTGGGTATAAGCATGTGTTGGTTTAATTTGAAATTGGGGGTCTAAATGTTCATTGGTGTTTTATACGCTATTTGAACTTTCAATTGGTATCAGAGTTAATTGTGATGTAGCTATTCATAAAGATTTTACTACTTTAACTATTGTTGTGCATATTGATGTTGGAAAGGTCATTAAAGGCTGGGCTAAAGTTTATGAAATATGTGACCCTGTACAAGCTGAAGCAGCTACTATTCTATGGGCATTGCAAATTGCTATGGCAAAAAATATGGAGAGAATTGAAGTGGAGGGCGATGTTAAAAGTTGTTTTGAAGCAAATAAAGTTTTGAAGCAATTAAAGAAGGCTGCTTCGCCGTTGCATGGCCTATCCAAGCTATAATTGGTGATGTCGTAGACTTTAGCATAGTTTTTGTAAATTGTAATTTTAGCTGAGTTAGGAGAGAGCTCAACATTGTAGCTCATTGTCTGGCTAAATTTGTAGCTGTACATAAGTCTTTTTGTTGTAATTCGCATAGTCTTCCTACTTTAGTTTTGGATGCATGAAGGAAGGTGATAGGCCAATAATGTATTGACCCATTGTGATGAATTAATTAATTAATTAGCTAAGTTTATTAATTAATCAAATTAACATGCAAAATGTGTGGCAGCACAAATAAATCACCAATTAAACTAAATATGCAGTAGAAATTATATTGACACAGTGATTTGTTTATGAATGGGGAAAGCCTACATGGCAAAACCCCCACCAGGTGATTTTAAGGTCACCACTCCCGAAAATTCATTATTATCAAAACAAGCGGTTACAAGTAAAGGAATCCTAGTATCTTATACCAACCTACAGTTGAACCCTTACCCCAATACCCAGTTGGACTTGTTCTGTAGTGATAATCTCTCATTTTTAATGCATGGCTCCTAGTACGTGACTAACCAATAGATGCACGGATCCCAGTACACGACTTGATCACCAACTTGAGAAGGATGTTGGCTGCAAAGTTCTTTTGTTCATCACACGATGAAGATCATGAAGTTGCTTGGTCACAAAACCCTATGGTGTACAAACACAACAACTTCTTCAAGAGAAAGATGAACTAGGACGAATTTTGTCTCCGATCACAATTTGCATAAATAAAACTTTGCTTCACACTTGTGCAACTTATGTAACATTTGACGGCCCTTAAAATAATCCTTATATATGTTTAAGGTTGTGAGAAAAGAAGACCTAAACACATACTCACGGATTGGATGAAAAACAACTCTAAAAAACTGAATTTCATAAACCTCGACAGATAAAGTATCTATCGAGCAAGCTGTTAAGCTTTGGGCTTCACAGCTTTTTAAACCTCGATAGATCCTAGCTATCGAGCTAGGTGTCAAGCTTTAAAAACTTGCATTTTCTCACTTGATTCTTGAACAGACTTGCATGACTTTAACACTTGAACTTGAAACCGTGTTTCTTGAAGCATTAAATACATCCTAGATCTATGCAATTACAAGTAAAGTGCGTTTTGTCAAAGGATTAGCCAATTACATAAATATTGGCATATGTTCCTAACATTGAATTACATATGTCCTAACAATCTCCCCCTTTGGCAATCCGTGACAAAACAACAAACGAATGAAAATATGAGAGAAGTCATAAATCACTCAACTCATATTTACTTGTTGAATACAATAAAATCTATCCTAGCAAAAACTTTTGAAAAACTTTGCAAGAAGAGAGTTTATGACAAGTAGACTTTGAAAACCTGTATTTCTGAAACACTTTAAACATAACTCATCACGACATCTTAGTGTGAAACAAAAATAATAGATTGCATACAACAAATAAGAAACATGTGTATAAAGAAAGAAAAGAAATAACACATGAAAAGATAGGTGAATAACATACATCAATATATAAACCAAATATAAGTACAATGTATGTCAAGTGGTCACAAGACCAATATACAATGAAATAACGTATCTAAAATAGAAAGAAAAGGAAAGATACAAGAATCCTCACTACATCCCTCATATAAACACTCCCCTTAACAAAAATCTCATATACTAACCCTTCCCCTATGAGTATGACTACTCTCATTTTAAAACTACTTTCCCTTTTTGTCACTAGTGACAAAGGATAAGTATATCAAGTAGACATCTCATCATCACTGGGTGAGCTAGCACTATCATCCTCATCACCATCATCATCAGAGTCACCATTGTCGTCCTCGACCTCAGACGCCTCTGGAGAAGGAGAAGGAGACTTGATGAAGCCATCAAGGCGAGCCTGTAGTTGAGCAATACGGCCGACATGGGTGTTCACTAGAGACAACTCATCACTAAGAGTGTCAAGGCGAGCATCTATGCACTGAAGCTGCGCCATAATCGCATCAAGAGTCACACCACTTGCAGAAGAAGATGGAGTGGAGGTGGATGGAGCTGAAGAATTGGGTGGAGCTGCTGTCTGTGTCTGGGGCTACTGCAGTCTAAGTTGTGCCTCGCTCCGTCGAATGGTAGCAGCGTCTATGGCACCCATCATGAAAAAATAAGGAGCAATGGGAAAAGGAACGGAAAAATGGTGAAGAATCTGCGTGATAGCCGAAAAAAAAATGAGCTTATCACGGGTTGCCATATCCCTATGGACATCTATGAGGGATAGGATGAAGTAAGAAGGAAAGTCAATAGAAATATCCTCTAGGAGGGATAACAAAAACCGAGCACAAGGCTCTGTAATAGAGTTATAGTAAGACAAAGGATGAAGAACAAATGTCATCACCATGTTAAGGAACGTCAAACCTTTTGCAAAACCCGAGCAAGGAGTGTTTTGGTGGTCACCCCAAGATGAGGGTGACTTACAAAAGCGAGACGAAAGTTCGTCTTTGGACACTATCCTTAGATGCTCACAGCTAGGATGGTCAGGATGCGCTACCCTAGGGACGTGTAGTACCTCGGAGACAATCTTTGGAGTAACTACATAACTACAATGCTCATACCTCAAACGAGAGAGAAGAAATGAGGTACTAAAGTATTGATTCCATGCATATTGGAGTAAAACTCCTATATGATCATGGAGGGACAAGTGAGAGGGATGTCACAAAGTTACTCCTAACCCCTACTGTGAATGACAGTGGGTAGGTCAGTGTCAGAAAAGTCTGACAAAATGACGTGGCGTTCTGAATGAATGCCTTGTCTACAAAAGTTCTCCGAGAAGTCCTTTTGGGCTTTCTCATCACAAAAGCGAATAGAAGATGGTGTAGGGTTAGAGGAAGAAGATGCCTCAGAACGTAGAGGGTTTTGGGATAGTGTAGATTTGCATTTAGGTGCCATAGAAGTAGACTAACGCAAGAAAGAGAAAGAAGAGAGAGAGAGAGAGAGAGAATTAGAGAAGCACCAACAACAATATATCATAATATAAAGTATTGAAGGTACATATGCATGAGCATGTGATATGCAAATTTAAATGCAACATGGGCTCAGCCCAATCTAAACCTACCAGCACACAACATAGCAACAAAGTAAACACACATCTAAATGCATGAAACATTGTTATAATGTGAGTGTGATGCAATGCATGAGGTTTTAAACTCATTTAAGAACACCCATCCCAAAAATTGCACAAAACCTTCATCAATTTTGAAAAACCCCAAAATATTTCAAAAACCCAAAACCTAGATCTAAATGCATGAAATGCATGAAGAATGGGAGATAAAGAGATCATACCAAGTGATTAGAGACAAAAAAGGGTTGAAAATCACGTGGAGTCAAGGTTTTGAGAGAGAAGAGTGTGTTTGGGAGGTGAAAAGGCTAAAAGCAATTGAGAGAGATTGAGGAAAAGTGAGGAAAAATCGTGCAGAAGCCTTATATAGGAACTTCATAAATCTCGACAGATCGAGATGTGTCAAGAGATTTCGAGATTTAAAATGTGTGTTTTAGCTGTCGAAGCCTGTTCGATATCTATCGAGAGGTGCCCATAGTGAAGGAAGCTCGATGGATCGAGGAAGCTGTCAAGGAGCTATCAAGCAAACAGAAGGTTTCTCAATGGATCGAAGTAGCTATCGAGAGCTATCGAGAATGCAATGAAAAGAAACTGAAGAGTCTTGATAGATAGCCTAGCTGTCGAGAGGTGTCCAGCAGTTGTCGAGATTGCTTAAAAACAATTTTTCAAGAAGAGAAAAACACAGATATGAACGCAATCAAACATGCTATACAACCAATGATCCAAACAACAATTTAAGATCTCAAAAACATCTCTCAATAAGAAAAATGTTAAGCACATAGATCAAAAACATACACACACACACTAAACATGTCTAACCAATTTTATTTTTCAAAAACAATTTAAGACAGTTTAGTGAATATACATTTACACAAGTATACCTTGTGATGACTAAATCACATTGTACCTGCACATGTATCAACAGTAGTAAAGAATATTGTGTGTTGTGTGTGAAAAACATTGTAAGATTGCATAAGTGTTTACATGTTATGATGATTTGAGATATGAGAAAATCACTTTAACTCACACACAATTATAACTGTTTGATGGGGACTATCACCTTAGAGGTACATCCTATAACTCCCACATCTCCTAAAATTCACGCTTGCAATCATATATAAAGCATTTTGATTTTTTTTTTCTTTTTGTTTTTCTTTGCATATTTTTTTTTAAGTAAACCATGCATGGGCATATAAGAGAGAGAAAAGAAATACCCAATGATGTTAAACTTTTGACATTGCACTTTTACTATGCCAAAGCATACAGATGTCATTTTATAATTAGCGGGCAACAATGGTGAGATGATTATTTATGTCTTTCTCTTAGAATTTTCTAATCCTTCCTGTCAAAAAGAGTGATGCGACTGTTAAGTACAAGAGATTACTTAATATTGCCCATCACAAACACGAGCTACAAAGCTCACTTGCTTGGTTGTGAATAGAGATGCTCATCTAAGTTATAGAAGATACAAAGTTTAGAAAACTTTATTTCAATGGCCATCCAATGTACACAAGTATCAATCTACACAAACACACATTATTTCTGTATTTTTCTGATTTTTCAATTTATTATTATTATTTTTATATGAAAAACAAAATAAACCAAAACTGAGCAGAAAACAAACAAAAACAAGTTAAACAAAGCAATGCATAAAACTAGACTGACTCAAAATAATAAAGCAAAACACACAAGTAATGCAAAACAAAAAACACGATGGGGAAAGAGAGAATTAGTGACAGAATCACTTGGAGCCCTTTTCCTTCTACACCTTGGAGGAACCTTTCAGTTTAGCAAACCCTTGATCTGGCGGTGATTGGGAAGAATTAAAACCATTCAAGTTTGAAAGAAACATGAGGGTTTTGAGAAGATCTCCAAGAGGAGCAAAAGAGGATGGAAACTAACTTTGGTCTCCTGATGCGATCATGCTGTTGCTCTTTTGAGTGGTTAACCACTTATAGCAATTAGGTCGAGTATGTCCAACTACATTGCAGTGATGACAAAAATGCTGCTTTTTCTGCTTAGGCTTTCGAGAGTTTCCCTTCTTAGCCCTAGGGTTCTTAATCTTTTTCTTATCAAGCTTAGGGGGTGCTCCTAAGATAGATTTACCCTTGTCTATGTTCTCACTAGCTAATTCATTCTTAACATCATTGTTCTCAGTTTCGACATTATTAGCAGGAGAAACAAAAACAGTAGTTCTAGTAGAAGCAATACTAGGAAAAGAGAAATCATACCCTAAACCGGTTCGATCAGAAGCAAATTTTTGAAGACTGAGCATCTTATCAAGCTTAGCGCTTGAAGTCCTTTCTAGCTGAGTTATGACTTGGAACAATTCCACCTTAAGCTTCTTGGTCTTCTCAGTCAAGAACTTATTCTCAAATCTCAGTGCTCTAATAGTCTAATTGGCTTCATCAAACTTTGTAGACATTTCTTCTCGTTCAAGCTCCATATCACTAAGCTTCTTGGTGGCCAACTTATACAACTTATCATGCTTTTCGGAGACCTTGTATAACTTTGCATAGGCTGTGTGGACGCCATCTTGTTCTTTCATCTTCTCAAACTTAGACTCCACTAATTTCTCTTCTTCATCCACATCTTCAACAATTCCCTTAGTAGGATTTATAGTGGTAGTAAAGGCATTTAGGATTCCATCATCTTCATTATCGGAATCATCTTCAGGCTCAGTGTCGCTCAAGGTAGCAGCAAGTGCCTTGCTTTTTCCGATGGTCTTGAGATAAGTAGGGCACTCTTGTTTCGTATGACCGAAATCTTGACACCTAAAGCACTTAGGTCCTGAGGGAACAGTATATTGATCGCCATCCTTAGCATCCTTCGTCCCTTTGTCTTGGCTCTTGATTTGCAAAGAACTGGATTGCTTTTGGTCCTTATCAAATCCTTTCGCATTGGCATTCTTCATAAACTTCTTGAACTGCCTCGTGATATAGGATTTCATCTTAAAATCTTCCTCATCTAAAGATTCATCAGTGTTACTGCTCTTGGCTTTCAAAGTCATGCTCTTGCTTATGCTTGATTTCCCTACTCTCGTCAAACCCAACTCATAGGTTTGTAGATTTCCAACCAGCTCAGTCAAAGGAATTTTGTTGATGTCCTTTGATTCCTAAATGACAGTGATCTTGGCATGGAATCTCTCGGGTAGAGATCTGAGCACCTTTCTCACAATCTTAGGTTTAGGAATGGTTTCCCTAAGATTAAAGGCTGAGTCCACTATGTCCTTGAGCTTGGTATAGAACTCATCAAACGACTCATCCTCCTCTATATTGATCTCTTCAAAGCTCATAGTAAGCCTCTGAAGCTTTAAATCCTTGATAGCCTTAGTTCCTTCATAGGTTGTTTGAAGAATGGTCCATGCTTCCTTAACAGTTTCAATAGAGGATATCTTCTTGAATTCCACATTTGTGACAACACTGAATTGAGCATTCAATGCCCTGCTGTTGAAGTTTGCTGCCTTGATCTTAGCATCATCCCGGTCGGCTGGCGCTTTTGTAGGCTTGGTCTGGCCTATCTCCATAGCTTGCCACACTTTCTCATCTAAAGACTACAAGAAAACTCTCGTGTGTATTTTCCAGTATGCATAGTTAGTTTCACCAAATAAATGAGGTATAATAAGAGATTGTTCTTTATCCATGACAAATAGGGGTCAATAGATCACACAGCAAAGATTAACCCTAATCAGAGTAAGCCCGCTTTGATACCACATGATAGGCTAACAATGTATTGACCCCTTGTGATGAATTAATTGATTAATTAGCTAAATATATTAATTAATCAATTTAACATATAAAATGCATGGCAGCATAAACAAATCACCAATTAAACTAAATATGTAGCAGAAATTAAATTGACATGATGTTTTGTTTATGAATGGGGAAAACCTACATGGCAAAAACCCTACCGGGTGATTTTAAGGTCACCACTCTCGACAATCTACTATTATTAAAACAAGCGGTTACAAGTAAAGGAATCCCAGTACCTTATACTAACCTAGAGTTGAACCCTTACCCCAATATCCAATTGGACTTATTTTGTAGTGACAATCTCTCATTTTCAATGCACGGTTCCCAGTACGTGACTAACTAACAGATGCGCGGATCCTAGTACACGACTTGATCATCGACTTGAGAAGGATGTTAGCTACAAAGTTCTTTTGTTCATCACATGATGAAGATCATAAAGTTGCTTGGTGTACAAACACAGCAACTTCTTCAAGAGAAAGATAAACTAGGACAAATTCTGTCTCCGGTCACAATTTGCATAAACAAAACTTTGCTTCGCACTTGTACAACTTGTGTAATTTTTGACAGCCCTTAAAATAATCCTTATATATGTTTAGGGTTGTGAGAAAAAAAGACCTAAACACATACTCACGGATTGGATGAAAAACAGCTATGAAAAACTGAATTTCATAAACGTCAACAGATAGAGTATCTATTGAGCTAGTTGTTGTGCTTCAGGCTTCACAGCTTTTTAAACCTTGATAGATGAGAGTTGTTGAGCTTTAAAAACCTGCACTTTCTCACTTGATTCTTGAATAGACTTGCATGGCTTTAACACTTGAACTTGAAACCTTGTTTTTTGAAGCATCAAACACATCCTAGATCTACCCAATTACAAGTAAAGTGCGTTTTGTCAAAGGGTTAGCCAATTACATAAAATATTAACATATGTTTCTAACATTGAATCACATATGTCCTAATAGAAAGGTTGCTTTGTTTAAATAAGAAGCTCGATTTATTAGCCAAAAAAAAAAAAAACTCACAACATTACCCATATTCAACGGTACATGTGTCAAAAATACATAGAATTGATATAATTGTAGATAATATCAACATATAGTTATAGACACGGGGAAAAAAGTCTTTTCAATTGATTGAGAAGACTTTGAATTTCAAACTAATGCAAAATGGTTAACAAGAGAGGTGATCCAAACTTAGAGAGTTAGAGGTAGTTATTTCCAGGATGAGATATATTAATTGCAAGTCATGTCTAGAACAAGAGATTTCTATTGTGGCTCTGTCAAGTTTCATCTTTTCTCTTTCAAAATAACAAATGTTGATGGCCATTTTACATTAAGAAGTTGAGGACTTGACTAATAATTTGATTCCCATTTAAGAGAAATGCTAGGGACACCAATTTTGGCACAACTTTGTGCCACAACTTGCCACATGGCAAGTTGTGATTGGTAAGGGTGTGTTAGTGGGCCATGTGAGGACATACCCTTACCAATCACAACTTGCCATGTGGCGAGTTGTGGTACAAAGTTGTGCCAAAATTGGTGTCCCTAGCATTTCTCCCTATTTAATTTGATTTGGATATAATGTGTTGGCTGTGTGGTTTAGAATCAACGTACAAGTTGCATGGCTTTTGTTTTTGTTTTTGTTTTTATTTATTTATTTATTTTTTTGTGTTAGATATATATTAGCCCATTAGCACAGGGTGAAGCTTAATTCTACTTTGCGTGTAAGTCAAGTCCCCTACGTGTACTAGAAATCTATTAGTTTAGGGTTTAGTCTACTATGTATATGTAAGTTATGATTTATTCTAACACATGATTTGTACTACACTCTAATATATTATTAATGTAGCCCTTTAGGATTTCCTCCGTAGAAGTAGGCCATCAGGCTGAATCACGTAATCCTTTTGTGTTATTGTATTCTATACTTTATGCTTTCACTTCCATAGTAGTGACCCCTTGTGATGAATTAATTGATTAATTAGCCAAGTTTAGTAATTAATCAAATTAACATGCAAAGCGCATGGTAGCACAAACAAATCACCAAATAACTAAGTATGCAGCGGAAATTAAATTGACACGGTAATTTGTTTACGAATGGGAAAAACCTATATGGCAAAAATCTCACCAAGTGATTTTAAGGTCACCACTCACAAGAATCCACTATTATCAAAACAAGTGGTTACAAGTAAAGAAATCTCAGAACCTTATACCAACCTACATTTGAACCTTTACCCCAATACCTAACTGGACTTTTTCTGCAGTGACAATCTCTCCATTTCAATGCATGGCTCTCAGTACGTGATTAACTAATTGCGCGGATCCCAGTACGCGACTTGGTCACCAACTTGAGAAGGATTGTTAGGAATATGAAATAATTGTTGTAACAATTGTTGTAATCCCTTTAGTTAGTTAGTTAGTTGAGATTAAGATGAGTTATTTAGGATTTGAGCACATGTAGCTCATTTAACACATGGTTTAATTCATAGGGCACATGTTGAATTAATTAGCCAATTATCTTAAGCCATGTGGGCCAATGAGATTAGAGCTAGTCTCCTATAAATACATGATTGTAATTCAATATTAGATATCAATGAAAAATAAACCATTTTTTAGTGCATTAGTGCATCCCTCTCTCTCTCTCTCTCTCTCTCTCTCTTTTTTAATCTTTCTATTTCTCTATGGAGGGTGATTACCTCGAATTAAGTCAATTTCCCTACAATCCCTATCCATTTCCCTATAATTCCCATCAATCTCCATTAGGAATCATCAGGTTCCTAACAAGTGGTATCAGAGCCGTTGATCCGTAGACGAGCAATTGTGATCAAAGAAAACTTTTGAAAGAATTATAGGAAATGTTGAACAAAGCCTTAGAAGAAGTCAAGGATATTTCAAAGAAGATGAAATTCTCTCTTTTAATCTTTCTATTTCTCTATGGAGGGTGACTACCTCAAATTAAGTCAATTTCCCTACAATCCTCATCCATTTCCCTATAATTCCCATCAATCTCCATTAGGAACCATCGAGTTCCTAACAAGTGGTATTAGAGCCGTTGATTCGGAGACGAGCAATTGTGATCAAAGAAAACTTTTGAAAGAATTACAGGAAAAGTTGAACAAAGCCTTAGAAGAAGCCAAGGATATTTCAAAGAAGATGAAATTATAGGGAAATGGATAGGGATTGTGGGGAAATTGACTTAATTCAAGGTAGTCACCCTCTATAGAGAAATAGAGAGATTAAAAGAGAGAGAGAGAAAGGGATGCACTAATGCACCAAGAAATTGGTTTATTCTTCATTGATATCTAATACTGAATTACAATCATGTATTCATGGGAGACTAGCTCTAATCTCATTAGCCCACATGACTTAAGATAATTGGCTAATTAATTCAACATGTGCCCTATGAATTAAATCATGTGTTAAATGAGCTACATGTGCTCAAATCCTAACCAACTCATCCTAATATCAACTAACTAACTAACTAAAAGGATTACAACAATTATTTCATATTCCTAACATTTCTCTCCCCTTGAAAAGACCTTGCCCACAAGGTGTTGTTATTGAGTGACACCTTTGTTAGGTTCTAAAGACTTAGGATTTGATGTATTTAGAACTCTAATATGTAATGTTGGCAAACCATGATCAAAACAATATGTTTAGTCTTGTTTAGGCTTGCTCAAAGTTGATTAATTCATGTAAAGTTGGAATCGAGTCGCTGCAGATGTATTAGTGCATTTCGGCCTGGCTCGATCGATCGAAGGTTAGACTCGATCGATCGAAAGTCGGCCAGATTGCGTTTTCTGTAGAATTTTCAACTCAGCCCTACCTTATTAAACTTTTAGGGTTTTATGTTGCCCCAAGTATATAAGGCAAAACCCTAGCCACGTTTTATGGGTAGCTCCTATTGTATTGTTGCTCATACTTTTCTGTTTTGTGTAAATCTCTTGTGAGATCTAGAGGTGCTTTCCTTTACATAAAGTTTAGGGTTTTCAAGGTAGAGATAGTATCGACATCTTGACGATCAACTCAGTTGCTGCCATTGGAGCTTAAAGAATAACAAGTGTGGGTGCTTAAAGATGATTGGAGAATCCAAAAAAGAAGGAGTCTGTGGATTCGGAGCTTGCATGTGGTCGTGTCAGTAAGTTCTACTGGTGGGTAGCATTAGGAAGTTAAGCGGGGAGCTTGTAAGCCCTTTTGTATGAACTTCGATTCTTTCATAGTGGATTCAGGTTTACCTTGAGGATAGCTAGGTTAAATCCTCCCCAAGTTTTTACCGTATGGTTTCTAGGGTCATCATATCATTGTGTTATTTATATTTCCGCTGCTTTATATCTTGATATGATTGTTTGATTGTTTTAACCTAGAATTGCATAATTTGACTAAGTTAATTACTTAGCTAATTGACTAGGTTAATCCAATTGTTGTTTTAAGGGGTCTAAAAACCAACAAGTGGTATTAGAGCAGGTAGCTCTTTTTGTTGTAGATCTTTTGATCTTTGAGCTGATCCTTGACCCCTGTTGTCATGGATTCTTGGAAAATCTTTTTGCTTATATGTCAACATGCCTACTTGTTGTTATTGTCTCTTGTTGATTTTACTAAATCTTTTCTTGGGCATCTTGATCGTATCACATGTGATAATAATTATCTGCAAAGGCTTGTTCAAGACACTTTTTGAAGGAAAGATTGGGACAATCACCTTTGGAGATGGAAGCAAATTTGTAATTAGAGGCATTGGAACTGTGGACATTCCAAGGTTACCAGTTTTTGAAGATGTCTGGTATGTTGATGGATTGAAAGCCAACTTACTCAGTATTAGTCAAATTTGTGACAATGGGCTGAATGTTCTCTTCACTAAGTATGAATGTGAGATACTTGATGAAGGAGGTGACTGTATGTGTGTTGGTGTAAGAACAGCTGACAATTGTTATGGTATAACACCAAGTGTAAACAACAAGTGTTTTAGTGCTAAGATTGATCAAGTTGAGTTGTGGCATCAACGGTTGGGGCATGCAAGTCATAAACAATTAGAGAAGATTTCCAAGTGTGATGCAGTTATTGGTTTACCTAAATTTGAGAAGATAGAAAAGAGCATTTGTGGACCATGTCAGATAGGTAAATAAGTGAAATCCAAACATCCGTCTGTAGTTGGTGTTCAAACTTGAAGACCTCTAGAGTTATTACACATTGATCTTATGGGTCCTGCCAAAGTTCAGAGTTTAGGTGAAAAGAAGTATATTCTAGTTGTTGTGGATGACTTTACTAGATATACTTAGGTTGTGCTTTTGAAAGATAAAGCTGAAGCTCTTGAGAAGATGATACATCTGTGCAAGAAACTACAGGTTGAGAAAGAATTAAAAGTGATCATGGAAAAGAATTTGAGAACACTAAACTGGCTACTTTCTGCAATGATCAAGGCACACATCAAGAGTCTTCTTCACCCAAAACACCTCAACAGAATGGAATAGTGGAAAGGAAGAATAGGGTTGTTCAGGAGATGGCACGAGTCATGCTGCACAATAAGAAGTTGCCTAAATTCTTCTGGGGGGAGGCTGTTAACACTGCCTACCACATACTCAATCGGGTATATTTCAGACCTGATTCCAAAAAGACTCCTTATGAACTTTGGAGAGGGAAGAAGCCTATTGTCAAATATTTCAGGATATTTGGCAGTGACTGTTATATCTTGCGTGACAGAGAAAACCTAGAAGAATTTGATGCCAAAAGTGATAAAGGATACTTTCTAGGATACTCTTCCACTAGTATAGCTTATAGAGTTTACAATCTAAGAACCAAAACAATCATGAAATCTTCAAATGTTGTGATCAATGATGAAGTATGTTCAGAGGCACATTCAGAAAAGACTACTCCTGTTCAAGATAAGTCTTTAGAAGTTGATGATTCACTTCGTGCTGATTATGTGGGGAAACATAGTGAGGAAGAGCTGTTGCTTTTGAATGATGCAGTTTCAGTACCATCAAGTCCAGAACCATCTACTCCAATTCATGAAACTCAACAAGCACACAGTGAGCTGAGCTTTCTTTTAGATCAGAAAGGTACCTCCACATCTCTGGTAAAACGTCCATCCTCTAGAGTCAGATTGAACCATCCTACCACTAATATATTGGGTAGTCTGAATGATAACATGAGATTTAGATCAAAAGCCTTAAATGTGATCACTCACTCATGCTATCTATCCTAATTTGAACCAAAGAAGGTGGATGAAGCATTTCAAGATGCTAATTGGATAAATTCCATGCATGAAGAACTTCATCAGTTTGTTCGAAATGATGTGTAGGAATTAGTTCCTAGACCAAAGGGAGTAAATGTAATTGGAACTAAATGGATCTTTAAGAACAAGTCAGATGAACATGGCACTGTCATTTGAAATAAATCAAGACTTGTTGCTCAAGGATACACACAAGTGGAAGGAGTTGACTTTGATGAGACTTTTGCACTAGTAGCAAGACTGGAATCCATTAGAATATTGTTGGCCATAGCAAGCCATCTGAACTTTAAATTGTATCAAATGGATGTCAAGAGTTCTTTCTTGAATGGGATGTTGCAAGAAGAAGTAAATGTTGAACAACCAAAGGGTTTTGTTGATCCTTACAGATCGGATGATGTTTACAAGTTGAAGAGAGCTCTCTATGGTTTGAAGCAGGCTCCTAGGGCTTGGTACGATAGATTGACTGCATATCTTATTGAGCATGGTTTCAAAAGAGGATCTGCAGACACGACTCTCTTCATAAGAAAGGATAAGAATGGTTTTGTTGTAGCTCAAATTTATGTTGATGATATTGTTTTTGGTGCTACTAATGACTCTCTTGCTCATTCTTTTACCAAATGAAATGAAGGCAATGTTTGAAATGAGCATGGTTGGTGAACTAACTTACTTCTTGGGATTGCAGGTGAAGCAAACAGACTCCGGAATCAACATCAACCAAGCAAAGTATGCTAGAAATCTAGTCAAGAGATTTGGATTGGACAAGGTTGCCCATGCTAGGACACCAATGGCTGCTAATGCAAAATTAACAAATGATCCTTCAGGTGAGTCTGTTGATGTTACACTATATAGAAACATGATTGGATGCCTATTGTATTTGACTGCTAGTAGGCCTGATATTGCTTTTAGTGTTGGTGTTTGTTCTAGATTTCAATCTAATCCTAAGGTCTCACACTTGAATGCTGTTAAAAGAATAATAAAATATGTAGGTGGAACTTGTGAGTTTGGATTATTTTATAGCAAAGAATCTAAAGTGTCTCTTGCTGGATTCTCTGATTCTGATTGGGCTGGTAATGCCGATGATAGAAAAAGCACCACTGGTGGGTGTTTTTATGTAGGAGCCAATCTTGTTGCTTGGATGAGCAAAACACAAAATTCTGTATCTTTGTCTACTGCAGAGGCAGAATATATTGTTGCTGGAAGTTGTTGCTCATAGCTTCTTTGGATGAAAAAGCTTTTGAATGATTATGGGATAACCCAAGATACCATGGTTGTTTATTGTGATAACTCTAGTGCTATTGATATCTCTAAAAATCCTGTTCAACACTCTAAGACTAAACACATAGAGATTAGATATCACTTTATTAGGGATCTTTTTGAAAGAAAGATTGTCTCTCTTGAGTACATCCCTACTGAATGTCAGAATGCTGACATCTTCAGCAAACCTCTTCATGGAAGTAAGTTTGAGACACTTCGTCAAGTAATTGGTGTGATTCTGGTTCCTTGATTATTCTTGGTTTTCTTGGTCCTTGTGCTTCATTGCTCTATCTTTTGTGACCATTGTTCTTTGGTTTTTGTTTTTTTGTTCTAGGATTTGCATTGCATAACATTCATGCATTTCATTCTAGGATTTAATTGTGTTTTCTCTTTTTAATTAAAAAAGAAAAAAGAAAAAAAAAAAAAAAAGAGGAAGCAAAATATGTTTGACATTATTTTTCTTAGTTTTTGAAAACAAGATTGGTCAATTTATTTACACATAACATGTCTTGTGTACCTTGTTTAGGTTTGATGAGCTTATTTATTGCACTTTATTAGTTGAAGTTTTGTAGTGCATGTTGTGTGGGAAAGATGTTTGTGGTTATTAATCACTTTGTCTTAATCTTGAAGTCACATGTTATTTGACTGTCGGACTTGATCCTTTTGGGAAAGGCATAAATAACCATCTTACCACTGCTCACTAGCTAATCATGAACACCTTAGTGCATATCATAAGATTGTGTGCTCGAGAAAGTGTAGCACATGCACAAAAAGAACATAAGGTGTAGCCTTGGTTTAATCACTTAATTAAAATTGGTGTGTACTATTAGGATCCGGATCCTCTCCATTTTCCTTTGAAATGGAGAGGGTCCAGTTCACGGCTGAGATTGATTTTAAATCAATCTATGGCCTAAAATCAGCCACGCCATTTAAAATGCACTTAACAGAGCAATGTGACAAACTTAACGTTAGTTTTCAACGTTTGTTCTGTTGTTCTCACTTTCTCTATCTCTCTCATCAAAAATCCATGGCTCCTCTCTCTCAGTTTCTCCCTCACTCTCCTAAGCGCTCCACTCTCTCGACTCCGCCTGAGCCTCCACTAGTCTTTCCATCTCCACGCTTGCTCTCTACCTCTCCTTCAACCCCATGGTCACCGCTTCTCGCATACCCAACTCAAACCCATAAGCAAAAACAAAGAAAAAATAGTAAACAGTAACTCACCAGCTGAGATCCCGACCCCACACACTCACACTCTTTTTAGACCCAGATCAGAGAGAGAGTAAGGGTTGGGGTTTGGAGAGAATCGGGTGTTTAAGTGAGAATTTGATGGCTTTCAGACCCAGATCAGAGAAAGTAAGGGTTAGGGTTTGGATAGAATTGGGTAAGAGAGAAGTTGATGCTCAATCTCCATGGCTACAGCTTGTAGCCACCGTGTTCCGCTCCACCAATTCCGGTGGTGGTTTCGGTAAAGTTCCTCTGTCTCTCTCTTTGATTTTTCCTCCTTTAAATTTTCTCAACAAAAAAGAAGATTTTTTAATTTTTTGTATTGTATTAGGATTTCGTTTTCTTTTGATAAAGAAATTGAATTCCCTGTTGTACTTGGGAAGAAAATAATGTGGAATTTGTGTTATTCAATACAGATTGTGTTCAAGTGAAAGGACAACAAATAAACAAAATCTGTATGTATACTAAAGTAAATGATGATTTACCTATGATACTAAATCTATGATTTTTTCCTCTGATCCTAATTTCTTTGCCTAAGAGTATCCATTTCTTATTCCTTAGTTTCTTTTACTGAAACAAAACTATGATTCTTAGCTTGATAATAATTTCTTAGTTTGAAATTTGTCACAATGGATCAGTTTTTTCTCATTCCCTATGTTACTACTGTGGTTTGAGTTGTGAAATGCACTGAAGATGTTTGAGAAAATATACCTACTGAAATCCAACTTATTTGGTCTTGGGTGTCTGTGTTCCCTTAGGTTATCAATTAAGTAGAGTAGTGTATGTGTTTGTTTTGACACTTTAATGATCTAAAATTTGGTTTATTTAATGGAAAACCAAATTGTGCAAGTGGCTTTGTAATGAGAGTGTTGTGCATCTGTCTCCTTAGGTTCTAATTAATTGGAGTAATACATGTGTTTTTGTCACATTTTTTAGCCTATAGAGTAAAAATATTTCATTTAAAGTAGTATAAAGAAATATGTAAATGTATGTAATTATTTGGCCTAATTAAACAGCCATGTGATGCATCAGTAAGTATTGGGCTATTGATTCACTTTTGGGCTATTGATGTGGTTTATATACTGTTCTTACAATTAACAGCTCAGATGCACTGTTTATTTATTTATTTTTCAAAAAAAAATTTTATGTTGAAGTATTGATGAGTTTAGTTTTTGCAAATAAGCAAGGCACTTGCTAGAGCTGACAGAAAAGATCTAATGAGGAAGTTGCCAAAATTTATATATGATGAGAAGAAAACTTTGGAGATGAGAAGCTGTTCCTGCATTTACAATCCTTTAAATTGTTCATTATGCGTGTATGCATGTTTGTTAATGTGTTCAGCTTTGAAAGTAAAGTCTTTTTGGTTACAAATAAAGGCCTAGTTATGGTTGGGTGTCATAAGAAGAACAAGAAAAATATAATGGGTCGTATGTATAAGTAAGCTTTATGAATTGTGCTTCAAGAAAAAAAATAAGAAAAAGAAACACTCTACAAATTGTTTGTGTTAACTTGTATTTTCATCCATTTTTAACCATTATTGATATTGTTTTAGTTATCATTTTTTTTTTAAAATGTTTGCAATGCATTGATATTGCATTGCTGGTGTGATGACTACAGAGAACCTGCAAAATATTAACAGAGAAGATTGCTCAGTTGAATTCAGCCATAGACGATGTTTCTACTCAACTTCATGGAGATGATGCCCCTAATGGAGTTGCAGTGAATTCAGATGAAGTTGGAGCTTCAATGTAACAGAATAGTTGTTGTAATTGCCATATAAACCATCACTACTTACGTGTGATTAGTACTAGAAAAACAATGCTTTGAATCCTTTATCCTTTTTAATTTTCTATTTGGTTAATAAATTCAGGTTGATTGTACTTATATAAAAAATTTACTAGAAATGATAGCAAAATATGATTTTCTTGAAGGACTTAAACACTTTGTAAGGAATTGGGGCAAAATCCCTGGAACAAAATCCCTTATGGGAGAAAGTCTCAGTGTCATTCTTTTTCTTTTCCTTTTTTTGGGTGGTTTGTGTTTCTCCTTTTTTCTTTTTTCTTTTTTGTCTATTAATGTTACATTTTCAATATCTAGGGGACAGAAATTATTTAATTTTATGTTCTCCCATGTTATGCCATATGGTTTATGCTAAAGTATTTCATACTCCTTTACACTACCGGAGTTTTGGGCTCATTAAACATAGTTTATTTTTTGCCCCTACTTTGGATTTCTTTCTTTGTTAAGAAATGTCAATTTAGTGAAACAGAAAGCGAATACAGAAAGTATACAATAAAAAATAATAAAAAAACACCAATGAAAAATGGACACAAAGAGGAGAGAAAGATATAAGCAAAGAAATTAACGGCGAATCAGAAAAGAATCCAAAGATTCCATCAAAGAATACGCCTAGAAAGTATAGGATTTTGAACTCCATTCAGAAAGGGTCTTCAAAAACATGAACTTAAAATTAGGCAAAGTTAACTCCTTTCACTTAAATGTAAGCTGACTCTTCTCCGTCCAAATGCGAAGCATAAGACAAGGCAAGAATGGAAACCCGCACTTCCTATAATCTAAAGGAACTTAAGGCTCCTTTCCAAGACTCCAACATAGGCAGAACCACTGTTTTAAAAACCAAATCGGACTGACCAATTCAACCAGAAATCGATCACCAATCCAGTCCAGTAAAATTCCCAAAACTTGTATAAAACTAGTCAAAACCAGGTAAAACCAGGAACTGGGACCAAAACCGGTTCTTTGACCATACCTGTTTTTAAAACCATGGGCATAACATAACTCGGCATGACCCAAGTGATCTATACTAGGAAAAATAAAAAAGCCCATAGGTCACAATCAATAGGAAAATGTAATAGGGGATGACTCGCTGACTCACCATCAGATTTGCACAAGCAGCACCAATCTGCCATGATAAAAGCCCTCTTTCAAGACTGTACCCAGAAAAAAAAAAAAAAAAAAAAAGAAAAGAAAAAAAGAAAAAAAGAAAAAAAAGGCCCTCTTTCAAAGATTATCCATCAACTATATATTCCCAAAAGCCATCACCCAAACAAAGAATGCAACGCTAGGCAGGGTTAGCATTTTCCATATGCATTTCCAAGGAAATTAGATAGGATTTACAGGCCTTTCTTGAAGCACTCTATACTTACTTTTAAACTGGAACCCAGTCTTAGGTGATGGATGCAAAACCAATCTACCAAGACCTGTAGGGTTTACCTTCACTTCTTACAGATCATCCAAAAAATTGGGCCATAGAATCTAACTCCCAGTCTTGTGCCTCTAAGATGTCGACAGGTTTCCAATGCACCTGACGGTTGACCCAATCAAAATAGTCTGAAACCAAAGCCTCTTTGTCTCTGGCAAACCTGAACAGCTCAGGGTATCTGTCCTGGAAAGTCCCATTGCTATCCCAATGATACTTCCAAAACAAAACTTGGGAACCAACTCCCACCTCAAAACGAGTGTATGAAGCAAACTCTCCCAACCCTTCCTGATATTGGGCCTACTCCATAAGGACCTTTTACCATTCCAGAGTACCTCTGACATCAAGTAGTTCTGTACTTGCTCTATCAATAACCTTTTGCAGTTTTGCCAGTGACTTCCGTTCCAACCCATACCTCCAGAGCCATTTCCCAAGCAAAGATAGGTTAAAAACCAGCAGCTTTTGAATGCCCGGTACCCCTTGGATTGGATTTCACATAGTTGACTAATTAACCAAATGGAATTTATGCTCCACATGAAGCCCACCCCACAGGAAGTCTGTATTTTTTCCAGCTTGTTGGCTACACTAACAGGAATGGGGAATGGGAACAAGGAATAGGTAGGGAGACTTGAAAGCATATTCTTGATTAGAGTTAGGCTAATAGGCTTCCTCTAGATTATTTTCTCTCGTTTTGTTTACATTTGGTTTCACTTTTTCCTACAATGTGTGGAATATGAATTGATAGTAGAATGTATTAACTTTATATACTCTTATTATTCTCATATTATCATTTAGTACATATAAATACACATTGAATGGATAAAAAAAATTTCTTATAGCCATTACTTATAAAAATAAATAATAATAAATGTCTTGTAATGTCATATGCGGAATAGACTTCTACCCGGTACAGTTTTGACAACATTGATTAACTGGGAATTCTTAAATTAAATTTTGTGTCTAAAAAAAGGGCAAACCATGGATCCTCATAAGAAAGACTTTGCTTCTTAATTGAAAAAATGGTGTACCTGCACAAGACTCATTTTGTGGTCTAGGAGATGTAGTTGGTAGGTAATCTTATCCCCCATTTCAGAGAGGTTAATTCCTAGACTTGAACTCATGATACGTCACTTGGGGTAGATGGCATTTACCACTGCACCAAGGTTTGACATCCCTTACTTCTAATCATGAAATGAGCTATAAATCACACCTTGTGTTTAATCAAAGAACCAACTGTTTTGCTATGATAATTCTTTCAAGTTGGACGAGTACATGAAAAGGAAAAACTCTGTTACAAAGTTGATTTCCTTTTTTGGTTTTTGGGTCTTGTTCTCTTCCTTTGAGTCAGTAAGCTTGATGTGTGTTTTATCATAGATTTCCATATTCTGCACGTATAATTCATACTGTTGCCTTTTCCTATGAATTATGCAGGCATAGAAGTAATAAAGAATTTGAAGTAAAGACTCATGAGGAAATAATACAATTCCTCCATTTCAACTACCCCTCCCCCCTAACCCCAAAACATTGCACAAGCGGAATTTGTTTTCTCATTGTCAGTATGAACTCTTAAATATTTGAGTTGGAGATGATTGAGTAACACTATAATGAACATTTTACAATGTTACCTATTTGTGTGTGTGTATTGTCAACATATAGTTCATGTCATTCATACCTATAATATGGTTGTGACTTAACCCTCCACCCTAATTTCTGAGGAAAGACGCCATTTGATCCAAAGATCACTGGTATTGCATCCTTATATTTATATCATTACATTCATATCTTATGCAGAGCCAGATGTGACAATCTTTTCTCCTGGATTCTTGACTTGTTTTACCCTACTCAATATCAGGTATTTTCTAGGCTTTTGACCCCAACATAATTAAATCAGATGTGAACTCACCAATTTTTTACTTAGTGCTCTTAGAAGTGCTTTGTTGTGGATTTGTGTTATAAAAAATCATGGTTATTCTTGATGTAATCTATTACTTGTATTTATTTTCATTCTTTCCCATCTTTGTAGACAAATGGTGAGAAGCAGTGCAAGTGTCTTGCAAAGTACATTGAAAATGACATTAGAGGGAGCTTCCACAGTTTGGACATAGATTTTGCTGGCATTCAAAGATTTCTAACTGGATTCTGTCAATGACCAATTTGATTTGTGCATGATCTTGTATATCAGCCATCAACTAGGAAATAAGGAGGAGGAAAGAAATTCTGGAAGCTCTACCATTGATTTTCGGCTATGGTGTTTAAGGAAAACATAAATGTTGTATCCTTGGGCATTGACTTGGATGGTATAGAGGTAGATAAATATGCTTTGTTTATTAGCAATGTGATATCATTTTTTTAGTTTCTTGATCTTCTTGAGGCATTTTTATGTGAAGTATGTTGATGAACTGCATTCTGGGAGAAATAAGATTCAGTTAAGCTTGTTGGACTTGTGTTTATGCTACTTTTCTATAGTCCAAGTAAAACCATCCATGTAGGAATGCTAAAGGATTAGATTGGGTTGTACCAACCAAATATATAATATGCCACTTACAAAGCTGGCTGCCATTGCAATATTTGTCCACTGTTACTGGTCATCCTGATTATTTAGAATTTTAGTGAATTGTAAAAGATTCCAAGCATATTCAATATTTTGAAGATTGTGTACAAAGTTTTTGACAATGGAAAATTTGGTTTTGGCCCTTGTGCATGTTTGAGATGTTGGCTGTTGATGCCAAGTGAATAATTGAAGAGGAATAAATAATTCCATACTCTTATTTGCCAAGAAGGCCTTGGATAAAATATTGCAGACAAATATTCATCTTACATCGATCTTAATTCGTCCTTCTTTGACATTTTTGTCTCCTCCATTATATCATTTCAGAACAAGATTGATCCTTGATTAATGTAATTCAAGCACTTCAATAATCCATAACTCCTTATGAACTTGATGTTGTGATTATGTCTTTAGGCTCTCATAAACCTGTAGTTTTTCCATCAAAGAACATATATACATAGCTTGAATTTGTTGACTTGAATTAGCCACTTTGGTAGCTTGTCCTTTTGATTTGTATGTCCTGTCTCACTGTCTCAAGATAATTGAAATCAAGAAACTTCTCCAATCCAAACACTTCTGTTTTGGATGAATGAGTGATTTCATTTCCAAAAGAGACGTACAGATATACAGAGAAGCACAATCACAAAACATGCAGCATTCAACTGCAAATAATATTTTTAACCACAGCAACTAAACAACTCATAAAAGCATATTTAACTCCCCTAAACAATATTCCCTTTTACACTAGCATAAAAATGAAGTTATCCCCTTCCAATTCAATAGAAAGGACATGGTTTTGGATAGAATTACTTATATTGCAAGCACCTTCCTTTGCACTAGCATCATCCATAATAATCTCTCAGCATTCTTTTTTAGCCAAATTTGACAAATTGTGGCCTCTCATGCTATTATATCATCACATCTCATTATATCCAGCTACAACCACTTCCACTAATTAATTCACATACCCTCTCAGCATTCATTCAGTCTGCAGATAATGTCACAGCAGTACTCAATCTTCTCTTTCTAAGGAACTAAACACCCAACTGGATTATATCATCACATCTCCTTACCTCCAGCTACAACCACTTCCACTAATTATTTCACGTGGGTATGGGAATTGATGAGAGCATATGAGGTCAAGATATTTCTATTGAAAATAGCCGAAAGTACAAACTCATTATTAAACTTTGGGGGGGGTGGGGGGTGTTTTGCATATGGATTATGGAGACAACCAATACTTTTTAGGTAAAAACACTATTTTGATTTTTACATTTTAGGATCACGATCAATTTGGCCCCTACATTTTAGTAGTAGTCAATTTGGTCTTTATTATTTTAAACTTGCAATCAATTTAATCTTTATCGTTAACTCATAACGAAAAATGCTTTTATTTGGCAACCAGTTTGCCTTGTTGGCACACATGTGGCTAACATAATAATACAAAATCAAATAATTAAATATTAAAAAGGCCACTTTAATAATAAAAGAATTCCATGTCAGACAAAAACAAATTCTAAAAAGATTAATTAAAAGAAAAAATAAAGAAAATGATTTTT